>OY720348.1:40923568-41631068 GCA_963082975.1 Labia minor | reverse complement strand
TTAAATAGGCTATTATAAGTGAAATAAAAAAAAATCAGGGTCTATACGTGGATTTACAGATACTCCTACATCCATCAAATTCAATTACATTATTTATAGGGATATTCAACCTAAACAAAAAAAAAACTATAGTTAAAATGTTGAGGAATTCCAAATTCTGGGTACAAACAAACATAGTTATATTTTTTTTTTTATCTCTAAATAGAATAATTCCAAAATAATGTAATAATTTCATCTGTTGGGGTAGCAAACATTATTCCAGTCAGAAGATCAAAGGGGTTGCAAGTGGATACGATCAAAGATCCCAAGGTAGATAGATACATTATACACAAACGACGACCTTATTTTCCAATATCGACTTTTTGATTTTCTGAACCTGTAACATCAATAAATGCCAAGTTGATCGAATGAAGTTTCACTTGGTGGTTGTAGTTCACCTATCCATCAGTGGCTTACGTACAATTAACGGTGTAGTTATTGGGTTTTTTGGTTTTACTTTCTAAATGAAAAACATTTGTCATCTTTTTTTTCGTTGATAAATTGTTTCAGCAGATCCATTAAACAATATTTTTTTTTTTTTTTTTGGAAAATCAATTAAAAGTAATGAAGAATGGGTCCATATTGACAAACTCTTTCGTTCTCTTTTTCCCATTATATATATATATATATATATATAATAAAAACAAAAAACGCAAAAAAAAAAAAAAAAAAAACAACGAACCGATTCTCGATGATTCATCTACTTTCAAACTTCTAATAGGGACAATACGCGAGAGAGGAAAAGAAGAAAGAACCAAGAGGGTGGAATTCCAAATAAATCATTAAGAAAAAAAAAATTGTCCGATGAGAGAATTGAATTCTTTTTCTTTTTATTCATATTAAAAATTGTGAATTGATTATATTAATTAAGAGATAACAGATAAAATTAGTATTATTAAACAAAAATTCATATTACTGACTGAATTTAGGAATATTTTTTTTTAGGGGGAGGGGTGGAGGAGGAGAAAGGGTTGTTGTCAATCGACCCACCCACCATTATTTTGTTGAAATGTGGGTTAAAAAAGATCGAATATAACCAAGGGATATATTTTGACGATTGTTCTTTTAGATGAAGACGAAAATATTGAGATAGAAAGGAATTTACAAACCTCAATTTTCGCTAGGAAAGTAAATTTCAAGACTTTATACGAAGGAATTAGTGAAGGGCGGCGCATTCATTCTCTTGGAAGCAGAGAATTGTTATTTTATTAACCATCACGAATATTTAGATATAAAATTATCGTTTCTTCTTGAGACTTAGTTGAGATCTTGATTTATTTAGGGAGCTGGGGTCGGGTGGGAGATACTTAAAACAAATAACAAACTAATTCGCTAAATATTTGAAATATATAGCATATATATATATATATATATTTAATGTTATATGCATAATATATTAACTCTTATATATATATATACTTGACCTATTTTGATTTTCATTTGATGAAATGAATCTTTCCTATTACTCAAGCAGAAAATCTTATTAAATTTTCAAGAATTATAACCAAAAAATCATTAACTAGGTCAGCGTCAGATGCGGCAAATGGAATTTTATCGAGGGATATTTAAAAGGGGTTGAAAAGAGAGGGGGAGGAGAAGGAAAAGGATCTATCAAAGACCTGCAATGACTTTTTATGAAGAAGATAAGAAACGAAATTAACATGGCTGCACTTTTTATTTTCATCATGTTTTGTTCATTATGATTAATATTTATGAAATGCATTCAAAAAATATACAAACAAACAAATAATATATTGTCCTAACGAATTTACCATGCATTAGGTGCACTTTTTTTTTATTTAATATTAAATATAATATATATATATATATTTATATTTAGCTACATTTCTAATGTTAATTAAAAAAATACAAATATTTGCTAATTTAAAAAAAAAAATTAAAATAAAATACTTATAATACTTTGCTAATAAATATAATACTTTGCTAATTTCACTCATGTAATTGTTAAACATAAAAATCCTTAGAGTATATTTAAAATTCATTATTCATCTTATTATTATTATTAATTAAAAATCATTTCATGATCCAATATTTCCTTTCATACTGTTGAAAATCGTACAAATCGTATCTGTATTTTATATTTTACTAGTTATGAGCCTTTGCATTTTACAACGACGAGGGAATGGATTCAGAATGCATATATGATTTGAAATTACAGTGAATTATAACAAATTTATGATTCTATATCATTCAAGCATAAGCCATTTTTTGGTCCTGGTATTTTGCCAAGGTGAAATCTTAGGATCCCATCCAGATTGAAATTTGCCCTCGTTGTCCAATGAATTTCACTATAACCATCAATTATCTTGACTTAATTAAATTATTCACTATGAAGATAAATGACATCGCCCAGCTTCTTTTTTACGAAAAATAATAAGAAGCGTTGGTCATGCAATGGCCATTAAACTTTGTTGGCTCCGAACAACCAAAACCGTTTTCACCCCTTAGAGTGAGTTTAATCTCAAGTTACCCTAGAATTTAGCTGGAGGGTGTCTTTAGGACCCCCTCTATGAATATAACTTCGACTGAAGTGGAGGGGGCCTTCAACGGCGACAAATAGTTGATTTCCTTTCATCGATTTTTCCATATTATTATTTTTTTTTTGCAATATCTTTTTTTATATAAAGATAAGAGAGAAAAGATAATATCGAACGATAGTAAATTATTGTTGAAGACAAGTACAGATAAAGGAGATGGAAGAAGGGATATACTAGTGAAAATGAAGAGGGTACTTCAATATGAATTGTACTATAATTTATGCTAAATCTTTATGCAAAAAAAAAAAAAAATCAAGAATAAACAGAAAAAAATTAATTTCAACAAAAAATTAATTAAAAATTTATTATATATATATATATATAATTTGGTGTATATTATAGTTTTTTCGTAGGAAATAATGTACAGTGATGGAAAAATATAAACGCCATGGTGGCGCCTTTGGGGCTCAATGGCAATTTCTCAACCGGTTGATTGCCTGAAAGCGCCCTCAAGGCGATAACATTTTTCTGTCTATTAGAGGTTGTATAATACATATCCAAATTTAAAACTATTTTTAAAATTCCAAAAGGAATGTAGAACTTACTCATTCAACTTCCAAACTATTCGATATTAGAAGTAGTAAAAGTTAATTAAATAAGATTGTTGTTAGTTGGTTCATTGGACAGAAAGTGGAAATATTTGTGTTGTTAAGTAGGATATAGTAGTGAAGTGTTTGAGATAAGGATGAAATCTGGAATGAACTTCAATTGGGTTCCTTAAGGGGGATCTATTTGAATTGGTGTTTAGCATATCCATATGAATATGTTTTTCATGGAATTAATTGCGATGGTATCTGATATGTTTCAGGTGGCGCAATTTGTCCGGGTATGGCGTATTGAGCAGCCATCTTTCGCCGGAATGTTTTCAATTCGCTACTGGCTGGTCTTGACCCTGGCCCTGGTACTATGTCGTTTGGCTGCTGGTGTCCAGGCAGTCCACTGGGCGCACACCTGCCAACTGGACCCGCTTGTACACCTGGCTTGGACGCCCACGCATCAGCATATTACTTTCGAGGTGCGCGCGCGCACCAAAGGCTTCATCGCCATCGGCTTCTCAAAAGATGGCACCATGCACAACGCAGATATGGCAGTCGCTTGGGTGCACCAGGGGCAGCTCGTGCTACAGGTGATTCAACGCTTTTATACACATCCCCACACCATCCCCCCCACCACCACCACCATTCCACCTCTCTCCTTCTTTTCCCCGTCCCACCTCTCCCCCCCCTAACCACTCACTAACCCACCCACCTACCAAACAACTCTTGTTTTCATTCATCCTCACTCTTTGCTACCATCCACAAATGAACATGTTTTTATTTCATTTAATTTTATTATATTATTTATTTATTTATATTATCCCTTCAATTATCATATTTTTATTTATATTTAAATGGATTTTAATAATTCTATAATTCATATAAAAATATTTGCAATTAAAATATTATAAATTTATTTTTGTATATATATATATATCATTATCCCATTATACCAGAGGTTAAAGATGATTTATTTATATGTATTTTTATAATAATTCATTTATAGCATTTTTTTACATTTTATAAATTAATATTTCGAATACATATCAATTTGTACTGATTAGGAGAAATAGGCGGAACTAGAGGTGGTTTGGAATATTATTTAATATAAATAAAAACAATTAACTATATATATAAACAGAGCTGGGGAAAACATTGTTTGGGATTCGAGATGCTACCTGGGCTTAATTAATTACTGAAGATACTAAACTGTATATTAAGATACTAAACCCTTGGATGATTCGCAAATATTACTCAAGAATTTTTTAATTATATTTTATAATATGTATCATATTAGTAATGTGTTATAAAATATTAATATATAATATCCTTATGTATATAGAATTGAGAATGGTTTTTATTTATATAAATTTGCTAAATAAGAGTTTTTTTAATTAAATAATTCATAAATGAAGTGGTTAATTAAATTTTAACTTTCTATTATAAATTAAATGGAGTGTCTGTAATGATCCCATTAACTTTAAGAAAATAGATAAATCGTGGGAAAATTTTTGCTTTTTTTTAATTTAAGAAATTTTCACAACATGTCCCATATATATATATATACACACATAATATACACATAATATACACATATATATAATATATGTACACACAAAAAAAAATGTGTATATCTTTATTCGAATAATTTAATAAATATAATAAAATCGGCCTGGTTCTCACTCACAGATCAAATTATGAAATTTTCAAATATTTTATTATTATTATTATTATTATTTATTTACCAATGCCTAATTTGTTATTTTAATTTTATATATTTTGTTACCGATGTCTATTTTAGTCAACCTGCACATTTATTATGTATTTAATGTTCTTTTCAACTTTGGCAAGGTTCGAACCTTCGGCTTTAAGTTGGGCGTGCTAACCACTAATCTATCATCCTGGTCAAGGTTTATTATTAAAAAGACAAAAAAAAAATGTAAAAATCAACTTAGATGATTTAATTGGATTTAATTCATCCCTTCTCCATTCCTTTCTCCATCTCTACCCATTATTCGGGTTAATGCCCTGCTACTGAATTTGATTTTGGTAAGTCAAAGCAGACCAACTGAAAACGATAATGATATATGATATTAACGAATGGATAATAGGATAATAGATGCGCCTGCTTGAAGGAAGTCATTCATATCGTCTGGGACACGAGCCTCATGACTTGACATCCGCCCACTCGAGCCCATTGGCCCAATAGGATTATTTATACTCCAAAAATTATTTTTTATTTATTTCACCTGAAAGCTTCAATCAATCATATAACAACAAGAGTATACCTGAACTGTACTTTGAAATATTTTTTGGAAAATAGAACGTATGATTTTTTTTTGTTTTGTTTTGTTTTAAAAAGAATTGAATTTTTCGATATTTAAAATATTTAATGTAAAAATTAAAATTAAATTTAAAAAATATAAAGATTTTTTTTTATTAATAACTCTCGGTCAAGTTTTAAGTTAAATGAAATATTTACTTTATGCGCATGTAATTTATTACACCATCATCGGATGCTTTGTTCTATTTAATCCCTGACAAGCTTTTCACGATAGAGAAACAACTGATATACGCATAAAATTTTGTTTTTAAGAAAAGTTTGGGAAGACCATTAATTTAGAAAATCTTTAGATTCTTTAATTTCTTAAGAAATTCCCTTATAAATTATTTGTTAAAGTAACATCTGGTAATTTTTATTTTTTTTATTTTTGAAAGGATTTATCGAATAATATTTTATTGAAAAAACTTGAATATCAAAAAAAAAAAAAAAAAAAAAAAAAAGCGATGATAAGAAAAGAAAACATATGCGCAATTCTTTCAAGGATTGATTTCTTCCGATTCTTTTTCTTTTCTTTTCTTTTCCCAAAACGGCTGCTTTTGTTTCGTGTAAATGTTTCCTCTGCTCGTAGCAACTTCAATGAAGCGAGACTAACACGATCTTTCCCGATGAGAATGCAACGCAGGGAACAGAATATAAGTCGAATTGTGGAGGGGGAGGGGAGATATTCACTGGGGATGCGGGTTGATTTGTTAACCCCGAGGACGAATTGACCCAAATGTCCCAAGTACCGCCCATCGTCAGTTTAAGCTATGAATACGCAATAGGCGCTACAGATAACGTTTTGAGCTTTGATCAACTCCCGGACTCGATTTTCGGCATTTCGATTGATCACAATTCTTTGACAGTACATAGTGAATGAAAAAGGTAATGTATGAGCCTCCTGGGCCTCAGGCCTCCAAGACTTGCTCTCCTTTTTTTTTCTCTCTCCGACATCGACATCGTCAACGTAGTTTGTCCCGAGGGGACGACCATCGGTCTCCGTTCGATCGCCATCTCTAATACCGAATAGTTAGCAAAAAGTAAAAAAAAAAAAAAAAAGCGATTCCACCCTTCGTTTTAACTTTCTATATAAAAGTAAGCATCCTTTGAATGGATTTACAATGGATAACCCTACTCCATTAGAAATCGTTTTTTCTTTTCACTTCCAATTCTCAAGATCATTTTTGTAAAGATTTCTAGATTTTATATATATATATATATATATATATATATATTAATATTATTATATGATCATTAATAAATTTTGGGCATTATCAGAACAAAAGAGAACAATTCATAAATAATTTCATTTTTTTTAAAAGAAATTGTATTTATACCGTTTTGCCTACATTTATATAAACATAAACTGAGTCATTATCTGTAAAAAAACAAAAATCGAGATCAAAATCAAATGTTCTCTTTTTCAAGGCGCTCTCCATTTATAGTTGAACGTTTTATATAAATATTAAAATATTTTGTTATTAAATTCATAAGAGAAACATAGAATCTGTCAAAGAATATGAAAATTAAAACTATTTTTTATTTGTCTGCATTATATATATATGTGTGGGGCGTGGTTGATTACTTTATAGGAGTAAAGCGATTTCAGGGTATATGAATATTGTATACAAATTTAATAAAATTCTTCTGGGGAACCCGTACTAATAATAATAATGATAATGATAGAGATCAAAATTGAAAGGATATATTTTAGGATAGATGTATAGCAGTGGTTCTTAAACTGTGGTCCGCGGACCCCTGGGGGTCCGCGAAGCCTTTACTGGGGGTCCGCGGTCCTCGGAAAAAAATCATCGTAAAAATATATACATATATAAATATTTAAAGTTCATTGTTTAACTATATCCTCCTAGAGAATTACGGCTATAATTTAATACTATTAATAATACTATTTTATTTTATTAAATTGATAATTATGTCAATTAATTTTTTGTGAATAAATAAACATATATAAAAAACTATATATAAAATTTGAATTTTCATCCATTCATTCATTTAAAATCATTTTTCGATTGTTCCTTTAAAATAACCCCTCTTAGGGGCTCGGAAGGGGAGGCATATAAGGGAATTTTCTTTCACTTTGTTATTGGGGAAAACCAGGGGAGGGGACAGTCTTACCCGGAAAAACCCAAATTGTCAGCGTCCACTCTGGGGTTTTAAACAGTTTTAAAGCAAATGTTAATTATAAGTTCATTTCTCAACGAGTTGTATCTTTAAATTATTTTTATTAATGTTAATTATAAGTTCATTTCTCAACGAGTTGTATCTTTAAATTATTTTTATTAATTTAATTAATTATAATTAAATTATAGCTAATAATAGTTTATTATAGCTAATAATTTTTTTTAATTTTTAGTGTAATTTGCATGATCATTATTTTATAAAAACACTAAACACATTTTGCAATTTCCCAGAAAGGCTGTTTTTGAGAGTAAGTATAAGTTAGTTTTATGAATAAAAAATATTTATTTTAATAATATTTTAGAATCAAATTACGAAATTAATAATATTTTAGAATCAAATTACGAAATATATTTATTATATAAATTAATATTCATTTAAAATGATATTAAATCATTTATTTAAAATTATTTAAAACATTTATTAAAATGATTTAAAACATTCATTTAAAATGATATTAAAACATTCATTTAAAATCATATTAAAACATAGCTAGTAAATAATAATTCGTTATATTTATATTATATTTATATTATATTTATATTATTGTAGTTCAATGTTAATAAATTACTCCATAAAATGGATCGTTGGCTACAAACTGGTTCAACACAGAAACGGAAAGAATCAGATGATGAGGCATCAACAGCAAACTCTACCAAGAAACGCAAAACTAGAAAATATTCGGATGATTATTTATCATTTGGATTTACTTATATTTGCAACAATGATGTGGAAAGACCAGTCTGCGTTCTATGTCAGGAAAGTTTATCCAATGAAAGTATGACACCTGCTAATCTCAGACGTCATTTACAAACAAAGCACAGCGAGCATGTTAGTAAGTCTATCGAATTTTTTAAAATGAAAAAAGAAGAACTTACTTCAAGTCAGAAATTGATGGTAAAGACGGGATCTGGTGGTATGAGTAAGAAAGCAGTAATGGCATCATATGAAGTAGCTCTACTTATTGCTAAAGCAGGAAAGCCGCATAATATAGCAGAGCAATTAATTCTTCCTGCTACAAAAGTAATTACAAATATAATGTTAGGAACTAAAGCAGCAAACGATATAAATTTGATTTCATTATCAAATGATACGGTTAAGAATAGGATTGAAGACATGTCATGTAATATAAAAGAAGAATTAATATCGAGAGTGCGCAAAAGTCACTATTACTCATTACAATTGGATGAAAGTACTGATGTCACTAATAATGCCAATTTGTTAGCTTTCATTAGATATGAGTTTGAAAATCAAATACAAGAAGATGTATTGTTTTGTGATTCACTACCTTCACGAACGACAGCTAATGACATATTTAACAGTTTGAATAATTTTATAACCGAAAATGAAATAGAGTGGCCAAAATGTGTTGGAATTTGCACTGATGGTGCTCGTGCAATGTCAGGTACAAGAACTGGATTGATTGCTCTTATTAAAAATGTTGCGCCTCAGGTTGTTTGGAATCATTGCTGCATTCACAGAGAATCATTAGCAGCCAAAAATATGTCACCAGATTTGAAAAGAACATTAGACGAAGTAGTTAAAATTGTCAATTTCATTAAGGCTCGTCCACTTAATTCCAGAGTTTTTAAAATTTTGTGTGAGGAAATGGGTAGTCAACATACACATTTATTATTACATACAGATGTACGTTGGTTGTCCCGCGGGAAAGTACTCATTCGCCTTTTTGAGCTTCGAGATGAAATACGATTGTTTTTAATAGATGCGCATTTTGAACTGACCGAATGTTTCAATGATTTTATCTGGTTAGCTAAGGTGGCTTACTTGACTGATATTTTTACAAAATTGAACGAACTTAATTTGAGCCTGCAAGGTACTGTTGTAAATATATTTAAAGTTGAAGATAAAATAGAAGCAATGATTAAAAAAATCGACTTGTGGTCGAAACGCATCCAGAACGGTGTATATGAGTCTTTTCCAACTCTCAATGATTTCATAGAAAGCTCCAGTGAAAAATTGCTTAATCAAACGCGTCAATTATTTGTTGAACATTTAATTACTTTGAAAAGCAACTTCAGGAAGTATTTTTCTACTCCTGATCCTTGCAATAACTGGATCAGAGATCCATTTAATATGGAAATTACAAATACTAAACATTTATCTGCACCTGAACAAGATATTCTCGTGGTGATACAACTTATAAACTAAAATTTAACAAAACTGAATTGAGCAACTTTTGGTTACTTCTCAGGTCAGATTATCCTGCGGTTGCAAATAAAGCACTTCAACACTTGATTCCATTCTGCACAACATATTTATGCGAACAAGCTTTTTCGGTACTATTTTATATTAAGTCTAAATATAGAAACAAATTAAATGTAGAGCCGGATCTTAGATTAAAAGTTTCCAATATTAAGCCAGATATTGAGATTCTTGTTTCAAGAAAACAACTGCATACATCTCATTAAATATGTAAGTTATATTTAATGAGATAGATGCAGTTATTTTTTAAAATATTTCTTATTTAATATTTTCTGAAAAAAATTATAAAATATTTATATGAATTTAATGTAAGTACCCATTATAATTTGTGAGATTTGTTGCTATGACAATGTTTGTATTTTCTTTCTTCAATATTATAATTTCTAATAAAATGTGTTCTACAATATGCAAAAAAATCGTTATTCACCAATCACTGTTAGAAATATTCATCATATATCCTTGTCCTTATGAGATCGTAAGCCAGAAATTAATTAATAAAATGACGTAAAGTACCTAAAGTTGTGATGGGGGTCCGTCAAAAAAAATTTTTTCAAGTGGGGGTCCGTGGAGTACATAAGTTTAAGAACCTATGATGTATAGAGTTAAAAAAATACAAAAAAAAAAGATTTATTTTTATTTTACGGTTAGTATACTTTTAACTTAAGTAAACTAATTCTAATGAAAAAAAAGAAAAATTAAAGGATTAATTAAGATAAATTTACAAGAATATTAAATGAATTTTTTTAATTCTTTAAGAAAGTGTCAATCTGTCTCGATCTACAATTCTCAATTTATATATAATATATCTATTTTTCTATCTATATACCATATTATTATACATATATATAGATGTGAGGCGAGGTCAATTACTTTATGGGAGAAAATTGATTTCAGAGTATATCTAAATTAAAGAAATATATATATAGCATTTCAATTTAATTTATTGCCCAAAATAAAATTATAAGAAATTATCGAAATATATATTTTGTTGAATTTCAAAATGATTGATTGATTTCTATCTCTATTGAAAATATTTCAAAACGACCTGAATTGTATACCTTTTTCCATCCCGTCGAATTGAATTACTGTTAAAATAAAACGAAATAAATTTATATAATGAAATTATATCAATATATATATATATAAACCATATATAATATATACCCGAATTGAATAAAAAATCTGAATAAGTAGAAGAACATTTTTAAAAAGTGCTAATATTGTCCCTTCGACTGATATTATAGGAATCAAAATTATAGTAATTGATTAGTTTTATAATTACCTTCTAATGTAATTGAAAAATATAATTTTGCTCAATACAAGCATAGAATAAGTTCCATCTGGTGAGAAAAGGTCAGTGAGAAGATTGTTTGTTTATAAGGAAACCAATTGGGAAAAGGCTTTTAAATAAACTAATGACACGGCAAAAAATGATATGAAAAATAAAATAGAATATAGAGGGGAATTTGGAGAAGATATAAATAAAATGGATGGTTATGCTTCAGCACAGGGACTATTAGAGAAATGCGGTTAGTGCATTTGAGTTCAATACAATCAGAGGTTGGCGTTACTTAAAGTAAACCGAAATGAACATAATGTTCATTATGTACTTAGTGTAATAAAAAAAAATTTGATCAGCTGATAATATGGATTTTTTTTGAAAATAAATAAAAACACACCATCAAATGTGTTTGTCTGTGAGTGAAGTAAAAAAAAAAAAAAATAAAAAATAAAAAACAAACAACAAAACAACACAAAAAAAAAAATTGTTTAGTTACTGTTTGCCGTGGTGAATCGCCAGAGCCCCTCTTTAATCTTTTCACTCAAGCAATTATTCGAATAGTCTTTCGAGCCGAGACCGGTCATCAACTAATGGCCAAAAGGGCCTAAACCTTTCCCCTTCACAGTTGAAAAAAAAAATATTGAAACTTTACCCTGCAAATGTAAAGTTACAAGTGAAACGCCCTCAATGCTAAGTTTCGTAGGAGGAACTTTTTCCAAACTCCTTCAAGGTGGGAATACAAATCAGTCTAATAGGAAAATAGATATGCGAGTATGAATCCAAACGCCTTCTTGTAACTGCCTTCTTGAAAACCAACCACGGTTTTATCAAATGGACTTTAGTTGAATGGGTATTAAAATTAATCTTATATCTCATTTATATATATAAAATTCATTTTAACTCAGCACTAAGTCAAAAATTCTATATAATTGTACCTAAATTTAAAATACCTTAGAATGGGGAGGGGGGAAAGAGGAAGCGAAAGCAGAACGATACATCCAAATATCCATTAGACACTTCCCAACCCAGATGACATCACAGACCATTGACACCCGACCCTCACTTCCAGATTCTCCACCCACCCTTTCAATATTACCACTCCAAAACATGTGCGCATGTTACAAGGGGAATGTTTTTCAAATTCCCCCCCCCCCCAAAAAAAAAAAATAGATAAAAAGAAACTAAAATAACCTGGGAATATCATTATACATTTTTACATATAAATAAGCTCAACTAAATCTAAATTATTCTTTCTAGTTTATTCCATTCTATAGAATATTTTGTCTTTAAAATCAATGATAATCTTTATTGTACAATATTATTAATTTGTTTATTGTTAAGATAAAGTATAATTTGGTATACTATAATTTCATCAAAATTATTATCGAAAAATATTGAGTATAAAATACATAAAACTATGTTAGATGTCGTAGACCATGACTTTAAAGGATAGCAATAGATTGAAAATATTTCAAACTAAAATTTATTGACCAAAAATAAATGACATTAATAGAGAAAAATCCATAATGAAGAATTGCATTATCTCTATGCACACACAAACAGAGTTATATTCACATATTATTTTTTTTTTTTGTTTTTTTATATTTATTAAGAATATAATTTATCTCTTTTTATTTATTTTATATTTTCCTTGAAGTATTAAATAAATATTATCTTTCTTTTTCACTTTGACTAAATTTCAATGATTAGTCGTTTTCAATTATCAGTTTTATGTGGAAAAACACGGAAAATGTTCTCTCTCACCACCCATTCGAGCTTATCTTTTTAGATGTGATTTGGAAACTATGACCTCCCGAAGGTATTCTCTGTTTCCGGTCCTTATGACATGGCAGTCTTTTTCGAAATTGGGTACACATCTATAACCCTAAAAGATTCACCCGAAACGACTCTCGGAAGACCCCTTCGGCGACGTTTCTTTAATGCCGATGTCTCACCAATTTTAGACGACCACTTTACTTCCGGCATCAGGCTATCGAAAAAATCCACCTTTTAAATTACCACACTAAAAAAGTATAACTTTCAGTGGGTTACTAGGATCGAACGAAAACAAAACAAATAACCGTCATCTAATGGACCCTTTATCGAATCCATTTGTCCTCCATTGACTGTAAGTTCCCTAAATCGAGTGAATTACTCTTTTTCTAGAAGAAAACTTAATAATAACAAAAAAAAGGAATATTCATTTTTTTCATTTTTACCGACCGACGATAGGAAGGGAAGGTATTGTTTTCACACCAAATTTCATATGTGAAGATTTTTACATATCTCGACGAATCATGCATGGAAATGGTAGTTTACAAAGTATTAATTTTATATTCATTGTCGGAAAATATTTCACTTAAAATATTGTAGTAATTAATTATTGAGTAATTAAACTAAAATGAAAAACCAAAATAATATAATTTTAGTCATTTTAATTCAAGTTTTAAAAATATTTTTTTGATACTTTATATATAATGTTGTTTAGAAATTAATTTATTTCAAATCGTTGGTCGGTTATGTGCCTGGCCACTGCTCAATTTAGAATTTGATATTTTTTTTTAAATACAAATAATTATAATTATAAAATAATGTATAATAAATATAATTTGATTTGTATTTTTTATAAATAAAAATTCTAACACAAATATTTTTAAAAATAATTTTAAAATATTTTAGATAGAGCAAAGAAAAATTCTTGATTCAACATTACTACCTGGGCGGGAAACATCAAAAAATAAAAAAATAAATAACCATTTTTCTTAGTAGACCCTTTGAAGGGAGGATCAAAACAGTCTCAACCTGAAATTATCTTAAATTATAATTTGCATATATATATAAAATCCCAATATATTCAGAGTGTTGAAACGATCAAAATATCAATTAAAAAGATAAGTAAATTTATTGAAAAAAATTCTTTGGGAAAGGTTATAGATCTGATAATTTTTTTTTTTTTATTTATAAAAACCGTAGAAAATATCTGCTTAGTTTAATTTATTTCTGTTTTCGAATTGGTTTAAGAATTATTATTCTCATTGAGCCTAGATGATTAAATTAAGTCGGAAATAATTAAATGGTTCGACCAAGAACACGCTGGGCAGACCATGTAAGGTGGGACATGCGGGAGTTAGGAGAGAATAGAATTTGGATGGTTTGGCCGAGGATAGATGAGTGTGATTGCTGCTCCAATGAAATCGAAAGGGCACGATAAAGTTAAATGATTCTTAAAAATGAGTCGAAATCCAAAGTTGATTGATGTCGTCTATTTATTGTGTCAGCGAAATCGACTACTCTTTCCGTAATTCATGTCTTGTCGGATCATTGCTAGGTATGTGAGTCATCCACATTATCCAACCTGCAGCTTCGTCACAAGAATCATTTCCCTTGTCGCATTTAAGATCGTTATCATTCACATCCCAATGACAAGAACAGATGCTCTAGAACGAAATGAAAACCACAAGATGAAAATAAAAGCATACCTCTATTCAAAGGATATTAATTATTAAATAATTTCCAAGGATACAGAATTTTTCGGTACTATTAGAAGAAGTAAAAAGCATTTTAATCTCTCCACCGTGGCTTTATATAGTAAAGTTGATGTTGACATTCCAGAGTTTGTCCAAATAAGATTAGAATTCATTTTTTCAAAATCAATTTGGAATTCCAAAAGAAGCATTTTGCGTGACAAATTAAATCGCAATCAACATTTAACAAAAAAAAAAAAAAAAAAAAAAAAGAAAAAGAAAAAGAAAAGAAAGGAAGATCGATTTGAAAAATTCTCTAACCGCGTGCAAACTGCCTTTAATATGCTCTCCCTATTCCGGATATTCTAACATTATTGTTGATTGAGATAGATATATCATAAAAGAATAGAAAGAATACCAAAACAATACCTACTTCAAATTAATGAAAAGTCCAACTCCTTTAAAAGATGCAGTCATTGGCGACTGTCTCAAAGATTTTAACCTTTTTAGGCAAGCAGAAAGATGAAAAAACAAAAAAATAGAAAGAGAATGAAAAGAAATACGACTATAAAAAACAATAACAACCAAATTAAGAAGTTGACAGGTTCATACGTTGACGCTTGTTGGAACATTAAGGATATTAAACTTTGTTAACGTCAACACATTTACCATAATTTTATAATACTTTTTTTTTTATTTATTAAAATAATTTAAAATCATATCAAATGATATGTAACTAATACCAAAAAAGTTCCTTTCTTGGATTTTGTCTATTTTGACAATAATTGGTAATTTACTGACTCTGTAATTATTCGGTAGTGGTTGACAATTTCTCTCTCCTTTGTACTTCATTTTCATTTTGAGGGATGATGCTCTACTTGGAAGAAAGGGATTCCAGGAAGCAGATAATATCGCTTGATCTCCTGACGGGAATGAAACGACAAAACTCCAACCATCGTTATCACCCCTCTTCTGCACATTCCCCACTAATTATTTTTTATCCCCATTCCCTACATAAGAATAATTGTTTTGTTTTATTAAATTAATTCATTCTCGCCATCATTTGTAATTAAAATTAATTATAATTATATATGAATTAATCTCGTTCCCCCACTTCACCTTGTTTTACTTTTTAGGCTGCCTTTTAGCTGTCAAACCTTCGCTATTATCCCGTACCATATCCAAAGGTCCGGATGCCCCGGAGGGCCTCACTTCACTCCGTCATTTTAGAGAATCACTCATTCTTGTTACGGTTGCTTCGCTTTTTTGTCTTATCAGTTTATCTACTTGCATTTCTTCCCTCCTTCACAAACATTACCCTTTCGAATTTTTAATTATGCTTAAGTCCTGTGAATTTCCTTTCAGCTGAACATTTCTTCTCTTTTCTGGCGCGGATGTTTATTTCTCTTCATTATTCCATCTTATTTAACAACAGTAATTGTAATGAAAATAAACTACATATTTATACAAATGAAATTAAATATTTCCAAGAATTATTAACAATTTTATTAAAATAACTATCTTTATATATATATAGAAGAAAAACAAATAAACAAATATTTATTTTAACAATATTACATTCATAAATTTTTGGAATTAAAAAATAAGAATTCTAAATATGGATAGAATAATATTTATATATGTATAAAAAAAAACCCTGACTTGTACATTCTACGCAAGGACAACGGTTAATGCAATTAGGTGTTCTATGATCAGTAGAACGGGTCATATCAATCTTTACCTTGATTTTCTTGATCGGAGGCGCTATCAAGTAGCTTTCCCAATTTTGATCCCGGAGGCTGAGTTGACTTCCTTGAACCCGGGACCACAAGAATGTGAGGCAGCTTCGCTAACTCCCACCCTATGTATAATTTAATGTATTTTAGGGGTTGTTCAGACCTTCACATTATAACTTCATTTTCTTCTACAATAAATATTATGAAACAAAAAAATTATGATTAAATTCAAATTATCTGAATGTATTGATTTCAGAGGAAAATTAGAGATCGGATTAGATATTCGTATAATATCAGCATATCATGCTATCAGTAATGAGATATAATGGATTAAAAAGTTTACTTTCTTGGAAAGCATGGAAATCCGCTCTATATGTACTTCGAATACAAAAAAAAAACATATCAGTTTAATATTTATACTCTGTAATAAAGAAACAAACTTGTTAAATCAATAGCAAATTGAAGGCGTTCCAGTTCTATCGAAAGTTTTCCCTAGGAGGGAGGTTAATTGTAAGTGAAAACAACTATAGATTAAAGTATATTAAAGGAATGAATTCTCGTTAGAAGAGCTATTTATATCCGTCGAACAGGCGAGTCGTAGCTTCGGGTAAAGAAAAAGTTGACTTTGGTTTCTTTTCTATCAATTAAACAAATGAGTCCAGAAAGAAGGTTGAAGGGGGGGGGGGTTATCCACCAACACTCGTTGATCTTTTCGCGATTCTTCAACGCGATAAGTTGAAAAACTTTAATAATTATTGTAATCCGTATATGACCCTCCAATCGAATGTGTTGCCAGTCGACATTTCAAGTTTGCAAAGAGACGCGAAATGCGTCCGGAATGGTAATCACGTTTGTAGAGAGGGCGTAAAAGAAAAAGAGGAAGACGGACGACCCTCGGGAACCCCCAACCAATCTTCTCGAAATTCAGCCGCACCATGAAATCCCCTCTTTCTTCCTTCCTCAGCCTGTTAGCCACCTTAAAAAGAATCCTGTCATCTAAGACACAGACCAATATCTATATCGAAGTGAAACCGACATCAAAAGCGGTGTTGGGTTGCTTCTGTTTCATGGCAGGTCTTTCATGAGGGTTAAATCAACTGACAAAACAACATTGCGGTTGATGACGAGACCCATAAGGACAACGGATAAAGATGCACCTCACGTGACATTTAAGAAGAAAACTGTTCGGACAATACACAAAACAACAACAACAATAACAACAACAACGAAGTGTGACAAGATTTAGCTAACCACTTTCTCCCCTCTACCACCCATCAAAGTGAATGAACTTGAACTTGAAATGGGATACCGCAAATAAATATCGCACTTGAGTTTGGGTTAAATTCTCTTTCTTAAAGATTGTTTACTTTGAGGGGAAAGGAGTGTAATATTTTTATAATGAAAGAAAAAAAAAAAATTTTTTTGAAAAATAAATAACTTATACTTATAACATTCTCAATTTCAAGTACTCAACTTATACAAAATTTTCATTACATAATAGATAATTACTATTCCAATTGAAATTTATATAAATAAATTAAAATTCTTCTTTTTTGAAAAAGATAAATATGAAGTAAACAAATTAAATAATTCGCCAGATTTTATCATCGATATTTATACAATATATTAGTGTTCAACGAACTTTTTTTTTTTTTAAATACTAAAAAATTTTTGATAATTTTAATTTAAACATCATCGACCTTTCTTTTTTATTTTTTATTTTTTTTTTTTTCAAATAATAAGTGAAATGAACCATCACTTTTGTCCAAACGAGCAAATCATTGCCTCCTCATCAAAAATCGGATCATTTTCTATTTGCATAAAGATCAAATAAAAAGATTTTATTGTATTTTCAAACCCATATGATAATTAGCAATCAACCCCTATGGTGTAAAATTGCTTACCCTCTTAATTTGTGAAATTACGCCCTTTCTATCTACTCTTATCCTCTTTTTTTTTCTTTTTCTCTTTTTTTTTTTAATTGAATCCCAATGATATTATTAAAGTACCAAGATAACAAAATTGATTAAAACCGTTATGGGCATTATATATACTTCAAAGGTATAAAATGAATATTTTATTCTCTAAGGAATTTTTAATGAATATTATTTTGTATTTATTAATATTAAAGATACTTTTTTTTATAATTAGTCAATGTAAATTTCTTCATCTCTGTTGATATTAATCTCAATTTTAGAATTTAAAAGGATTATTATTAAATATATATAAATTTTATATAGGGCTCTTTACACCTCTTTAGGATCTGACCCCTGTATCCCTTGAGCGATAAATATTATTTTGTTTATAATTCTTTATAACGTTTAATTTATTTATTCAATATATATATATATATATATATATATATAAAAATTAAAAAAAAGATTTATATATATATATATATATAAATCTTTTTTTTTTAATTTTTAGTATTTATTTTTGTATTTAATTTAATGGAAATAATATTGCCATGAGAATAACAATGATTAGAATTTAGAGTGGTGCCACCAACCAAGAGCCAAACACGCACTGGTTTAATAAATATTATTTATTAATTTTAATTTATAATTTATAATTAATTAAATTTAATTTAAATATAATATATGTTATTTAATCCAATTCAAATTTGCGAGATAGTCGAGTGGAGACACTTCAGATTTTTGAAATTAATATTAAATTAATATATTTAATTTTAATATAGTCAAAAGATGACATATTGTATTAAGTAATTGAAACTAAAATTGAACTTCAAAATAGAAAACTTAATGAGAAGAACTTTTAATAAACCACTCAGTAAAGTTTCAAGATGATTGGACCAATTATTTACTTTATGCGCATTTTAGCTATTACCTCATCATCAAAAGGTTCCTTCTTTTCAACTTTTCAATGAAATACTTACTCATAAAGCATTATAATTATAATTAATTAAATTTAATTTAAATATAATATATGTTAGTTAAACCAATTCAAATTGCGAGATAGTCGAGTGGAGACACTCCAGATTTATATATATATATATATATATATATTTCTAAAGAATTCATTGGCTAAGAAAGGTGATTTAATATTAATCAATATTTATTTATTAAGGAGTTATTTAGTTTATTAGAATGGAATGTGTGCGTGTATAACCGACATTTTGACACGCTTTGGAAATCATTTTCTAAAACTCCACTCGGTCGTATTATTTTTATTATCTCATTAAATAAAAAAAAAATCTTTCATTTAAGAAAAAACAGTATCCAGGTATATATATTATTAACAGGCGCTTCATTTTCTTTTTTGTTGTTTTTTTTTAATGAAGAAAATAAAAACTTCACATAGAAAATTACCATCATGAATTAGCTCGAATATTTGATATATATATATATATATATCAATCGACGATTAATGATTATATTAAGAAAAGTTGTAGCTAGAATTCGATTTATTAAGTCGACATTTCATGCAATGAATTAATTATATCTACTTTTCGCTATAATATAAATTTATTATCGATTTATAATAACCAATAATAATAGAATAAATTGAATTAAAAAAAAAACAAAATTCAAAGCTAACCTGGTATAGCATTTAATCATTTTTGAAATATTCACAGCTTAAGGCGAAATATTTATTTATTTGTTGATTATTTATTTTATGAACATTTCAACACAACTCACACAAATTTCAATTTCCGATTGATTAATAATTTTTAATGTTTTTTTTTTACAATATTATAGGATTGATATTTCTACTAGTGTCACTTTAAAATGATCATTTTTTATGTTATTCTAAATTTAATAAATTATTTAAATTGTTTTGTTAGAATATATAATTTTAATATTTTTTTTTAAATTAATGAAATAATTTAATTTTATTAATTAATTTTTCTTTAATATATTTTTTAGTTATAAATTCGTGTTAATGAACTAGAAAGTTCTGAGATACAACAACCACATTTCTACAAATATCCCTATCCTGGGCCACATCTATTGAATTTCCTACATCTTCTCCACATAAATATTTTTATAAATTCTAATATGATTTTGAATATATAAAATTAAAATTTCTGCTTTTCTAATTGGTCCATTCATTTATAAATATTTTTTATCTTATCGTTAAAATCTAAATTTGATTTTTCGATAATAATAATTTGATAAAATTCGATCTCTTTACCGCACAGCAGCCTTTAATTTTTTTTTTTACACATTTTTATTAATAAAATATTTATTTTGAATTAATTTTTATTTATCTTAATTATTATATAAATATAAATGTTTTTACCATACATATTACCCCTCCAGATATAATGTATAGGCACTTAAATCAATTCTCTTAATATTAATTAATTATTAATTTTCAAATTTTCTTATTTAAATTATTATTATTATTTGCGGATATACCCTGAGGAGCTTTAATTAGAAATGATTAATTATTGAATTTTCCTAGTCCCGAACTCGCGTCTTCAGTGTTAGACTGTCGTGCTAACCACTAAATCCTCTTATTTAAATTATATTATATTGTTCCATATCCATTTAAGTTATATATATATAAATTTATATAATTATTATTAGTATGTATATCTTATATATAAAATTCTCGTGTCACAAAACTTTGAAATGATACTCAGGTCTCAGGGCATGTCAGACTTCTTTTATTAAACCGCTAATTGGTAAGGTGTGTCCAGGGGGAGGTATTTAAATAAAAATAGTTTAGTTACAATGCTAGATCATAGAGGCACTGCTGGCGATAATTTGACATGTATATATGTAATCCCCATACTAACCTTACCTAGAGACTGCTTATTGTTTCCAGCGACTGCTCTTTACATTTTAAGTCATAGATTATAGAGTAAGGATTAACTGAATTCAGATTACAGGTAACTACTATGACTTGCAAACAAAAGTGGTTCGTGGGTGAACCGTCTAAGGCGTTATCTTATGACTTTGCAGTTCGAAACTCGCAAATGCACATTTTTTTTTAAAAAATTATATATTTTTTTTATAAATTTATTAATTTTTATTATTTTAATATTTTATTAAATGATTTGATTTTATTAAATTAAATTTTATTTTATTAAATTAATAATTATGTCAATTAATTTTTTCTGCATAAATAAACATATATAAAAAACTATAGAGATGGGACAGGGTAAGAGTTAGATGGTTATAGCTCAGAATAGGGACACCCGGGGGAGTACAGGGGGCGGGGACCCCGTCTAGGTGTGGAGAGCGCCGAAGGCGCTCGGAGCAGCTAGTATTATATATATTATTTGATAGACACAACAAATCTTTTTAAATATTTATTGTATCATTTATACCTTAATTCTTTGATCGTTTCCGAGTATAGTGTCAATTGCATCGCGTGGATTCGATTTCGCTTCATCCTAACAAAATATTTGTTTTAATAAGACGTTGAACTGAAACCGGATGCTGTTAAAATTTCACTGAGTTTGAAAACTTTATTATAGCTGTATCAGTTCGCGTGAGGCTCCGTGAGTGGAGTTCCTTTAAAAAAAAATTCAAAAAAAAAAAAAAATTATCAATTTATTCCATCCACGATCAAAAAAGTCAACTAAGAATTAAAAAGTAAAAAAAAAAAAAAAAGAAAAAAAAGAAAGAGAAAGAAAAGAAAATTTACTTAAGCATTTAATAATGAGAGAATGTTAAATGCCATTTCAAAATAAAAAAAAATTCCATTCATGGCTTTTAGTCACTGCAATTGACTGATCTTGAACAAACCTTGTTTAGCCAGAAAGAATTTGGAGAATTGTTTTTTTTAATAAAATCATGATATTTATTATTATTCAAAGAAAATAAATACAGTTGAATTACATAAATGCAAAGATAAGACATTTGAAAAAAAAAAAAGATTATATATCTAAAACTACTTTCAATTTTAATTATATATTTTATGAAATGAAGTTCTTCTGAATAATAAATTTATTTATTTATTTATTAGTCTTGAATAATTACTCTTGGGACAAAAAAATATGCTGGAGTTATTAAAAAAAAAAAATTTCACTAATAGTTAATCAACAAAATTTTATTTAAAATAACGAAAATAACTTTATTGCCCTAGTATTCATATTTTCCAAGTATCCCAATCCCAAACCACCGCCATTCAATTTCTATCCTCTCCTAATTCCATCACATACACATTTATTGTATAGTATATAGTATCTGTTCACCATGTTTCGATCTTTTCTTAATGGGTATCGTCAAAAATATATCTATTATTATCTTTAAAAATTTATAAAAAAAAAAAACAAAACAAAACAAATATTTCTTTGTATTTTTGTTTGTTCTATTTACTGTAGTAGGAAAAATAAATAATAAATCATCGAATTTATTTATTTATTTATTTTTAAATATTATTAAATAATATCTAATTGAAATAAGTTGACCTGTGGCCTGGTCCGAACCGACCGACGGTTTGAAATAAATTAATTTCCAGCTACAGAAACAATTTCAAATAATTTTAATATATCTATTAATGTAATAAAAAACAGATATGGATAGAACATAAATATTTTTAATTTTATTTTATTTATAATATATATGTAAGACCAGGCTGTGACGTCATGAATGGTTGGATGACGTCATATAATTTTAAATTAAGAAAAAACTAATAAAAATGATTTTTCTCGAGAATAAAACCAATACAAAGTGGATGATTCGTGGTGATATGTAAAAAATCTCCTTATGTGAAATTTCGTGCGAAAATAACCCTTCCCTTCCTATCGTCGATCGCTAATACTACCACTTCCGGTTTCCGGATTTGCACCAAAAGTTGATCAATTCATCCCACTGATGCATTAAGTAAATATACCAAATTTCATCAAAATCCGTTGAGCCGTTCAGGCTGTACACATCTATACGGACGGACAGACGGACAGACATCATGCTAAAAATACTTTTTTCTGTTAAGAAAATGCATGATTCGTGGAGATATGTAAAAATCTCCACATGTGAAATTTGGTGTGAAAACAATACCTCCCTTACTATCGTCGGTCGGTAAAAATGACATCCGTTTCGGTTGGGTTTGTTGACCGGATAAATTACTATTTGAGATAATTAACCAAGTATTTAGTTAATTGACTATATTGCAATTTTTTTTTTTTTTTTTTGACTTAATCACAATGAAAAGTGATACATGATAGATGAACGAGTTTGATATCCATTCGTTTCAGTTGATAAATCAATGGTAATATTAGTAATAATTATTTGACATAGTTAATGTTTTGTTAATGAAAATATCTCTTTTTTTTCTCTTCTTTTTTTGAGTAATAAATAAAAATCATATTAATAATCCTCATCATCAGGATATTTATTTGTAACTGACGAAAATTGATTCCACCATGTTGTAATACATGTGACATTAGAATGAATGCTCTCACCAAGAATGGAATCGTATGTAAATTCAATTGTTGATGTTTTCAAATGAAGACAAATGAAAGAAACGTTATTGGAAAATTGTATCCGTCCACGTGACCGGTGGGGAATGGATGGCGTGCCAAGTGTTTGATTCGTAAAAATAAAAGAAAAAAAAAAATAAAGAAAATGAAAAAAAGGTAAAAGTAAGAAAAACAAAACAAAACAAAACAAAAAAAAAAAATAGTATCAGAGAGAGTGGGTAGAAATAAAAGAAGAAATAGAATGGAAATCGCGGAATTTTCGGTGAAGGGAGTAGAGTCGTTGGATCCGTAACCGTCAGTGCCCGATAGCCATTGGACCCGGATAGCCGTGTAGCAGGCATGTGGCACGCTACTGTAGCACGCAACCACATCACTCAGCCAACAAACGCCATTACTTTTCATTGTTCTTTAAGAAAATAACCAAAAGAGAAAATCAAATGTCTCTCCGGGTTTATTTCACTCGCTTTGGTCCGGGAATAAAAATAAAAAAAAAATAAAAAAAAAAGAAACAAACTCGTTCAATCACTCCATAATGACAGTTAACTATAATTACTTGCAAATTTTTTTGTAAAAAAAAACTGGTTTTTTACTGATGCTTCTAAACTCAAAATTAATTTTTCAATACATTAATATATATTATATATATTTATATACAAATTCAAAAATCTTGGAATACATTTTTGTTTTAAATACGAATTATATTAATGTTCAAAGAACCCTTACATATTTTACGGCCAATGAATATCAAAATATGAATTCTAAAAAAGTTCACAAAATTTTTAAATTTAATCCATTTTTACTATTTCGCCATTTTCGATGTCGAGATTTTGATGTTTTTATACGTTTTGAAGGTTCCTGGGTCATTTTCACTAAGGTTGAGAAAAATGTCTCTCTGTGTGTGTGTATGTGTGTATATAGACAAGATTTCGCAAAAAAGGTTTGAGCTAGAATAATGAAATTTGGTACACGGGCATTATTCAAAATTCGTAGTTTACTATCAACTTTTGAGAAATGTAGCTCATCCGGAAGAGGGTCATTACTATCACTTATCATTTTTTTTCCTCTAAACTGACCGTAAAAATAAAGATATATGTTTGATAGTTCTTCATATGCTTAAAAATTGTATAAATTGTATGAAATAATAAATTTCAATTGGATTGATTCCCTGAAAGTACCGGAATTAATTTTTTAACACGACTGTAAATCACGCGACAGCACGTGACGTGGTGCCATCAACAAAGAGCCAATAAACATTATTTATTAATTTTAATTTATAATTTAATTAATTAAATTTAATTTAAATATATAATATATGTTAATTAATCCAATTCAAATTTGCGAGATAGTCGAGTGGAGATACTTCAGATTTTTCATTTAACATTTGAAATTAATATTAAATTAATATATTTTATTTTAATATAGTCAAAAAGATGAAATATTTTATTAAGTAATTGAAACTAAAATTGAACTTCAAAAATAGAAAACTTAATGAGAAGAACTTTTAATAAACCACTCAGTAAAGTTTCAAGGTGATTGGACCATTTATTTACTTTATGCGCATTTTAGCTATTACCTCATCATCAAAAGGTTCCTTCTTCTCAACTTTTCAATGAAATACTTACTCATAAAGCACGTATATATCAATAAACATGAAACTTCGCCTAGTGCCGAGTGTTTAATTAAAATTTACTCTTATGATAAAAAATTGTATATTTATAAATTTAATTTTAGTTTACATAACTTATCAAAATAATCAATCAAATGTTATTTTAATTTTCATTTAATGAAATTATATCTTATGTTTATTTTATATTTTGTATTAATTTATTATTTAATAATATTGAAATAAAATAAAATTTAATAAGGGATTAAACATTCATATTTTTAATTATCATATTTTTATATGTTCATAAAAAATATAAATTAATAATATTATTAAAATTTATATAAATGTTTATTGTATATATAATATAGCAACTATAATATATATTAATTATCTTTTTAATATCAAATTAATAGTTCATTGTGATGCTTTTGTTTTGATTATGATATCCTTTATTTTGAATTTATATATTAATTAATTACTAATTGAGAAAAAAATAATTAAAATGGTTTTACAAATACCTCTATATAGGTCGATTCTCAACCTCAAAAAACCGTTTTCGAGTTCTCAAAACCATACGTAATAGATAAATATAATAATTTCTTATCTTTATATGATCGCCACAAAGAAACTACTAAGCATTGAGACTGACCCTAATAAAAGACCTAATATAAGAAATATAATTTGGTATAATAACATTTGCAATAATTTCGGACCTATAAATGATTAAATTTTCGAGTTCTCAAAAGCATACGTAATAGATAAATATAAGAATTTCTTACCTTTATATGATCGCCACAAAGAAACTACTAAGCATTGAGACTGACCCTAATAAATCACTTAATATAAGAAATATAATTTGGTATAATAACATTTGCAATAATTTCGGACCTATAAATGATTAAATACATTATTCATTTGTTATACTCAGCAAATTTTATAGTTTCTTAGAAGTTTTCACTTTACCCCATGTACATCGTGCAATTTATTAATTTATTAAATTGGTCATTACATTAATTAATCATTTTAAAAAATATCCCGATTGATGTAGAAATCGTCTTCGTGGTCATTTCTCCTTCGCCCAATTAACGAAACATTCTACCGGTTTCTTTCTCTCGAGTAGATTTTTGACTCTCCCATTCGACCAAATCACGAATTTTATCCCCCCGCCTCCTATTGGTGCTTTCGTTGCACACAGAAAAAAAAAGAGTAGTAAAATTTTTATAGTCAAACGGAGAGTAGATTTTCTCCCTTTTTCTACATCTCTTTTGTCTCACTCCTCCATTAACCACCCTCCCCCCTCTCCTCTCATAACCAGCATCAAAGTGAATGCTTTCGGCTTCAAATCCATTAGATTATTTCTTTTGCAAATATTTACCCTCTCAAAAAAAGAGTGCAATTTGTAACCATTGAACTAATAATAATAAAATTGTTATATTTGAACTTTTAAATATGCATACACTTAATAAAATTAAGAATAATTAAATAAATTTATGTATTAAATATATAATATACATATATATATATTTTTTATAGGGATTTTCATTCGAAATTATTTTACATTAATAAATAAATAAATATACATATATTTAAAACAAAGTATATATTTAAAACCAGTCATATTATTATTCTAATTTGAATTTTCGATTTTGTTTTTTTTTTTTCTTTTTTATTTAAAATAATATCAAAATAAATTTTACAGTATATACCTTTACGTTGTTTTTGGAAATTATAATATTGTATTATTATTTTTTTCATACGCTTTTTCATTCCATTTTAGTATAAATTGACTTTTCGACCTGTTACAAAATAACGTGGGAAAATGCCAGTTTAAAACAATCGGTATAAAATAATTAATTAATTAATTAATCAATTTACAGTCTCTCCAATCTTGATACAAATGCTATTTGTAATTGAAAATGAATTTTTTTCTCAGTGATATATTTATTATTATTATTATTATTATTAATAATAAAATTATAAAAAAATATTTATAATAATAATAATAATAATTATTATAATTTTTTTTTTAATTTACCATAAATTTGCTGTTGGCAGCCGATAATTTATTTTTGTTAATTAATGGTTCATTTGCATAGAAACCTGAAGGGGGGGATGTTTACTAAGAAGAAGGGGAGCAATGCAGCTGGGGACCAACCTCGGTTGACAGGGCAGCAAAGGATTTGAAAGGGTTTTAAAGGGGCCCCTCCCACGGGACACTACAATGACATCTCATTTACAGAGGCCTCTTCAATTACAGCGAATTTTTTTTTTCTCGTTGATGCTGCACAATAATGGAATTTAAATTACAAATTTTATTACTGCTTCCATATGAACTGACATCAAGTTAAAAAAAAAAAAAAAAAAAAAAAAAAAAAAATTAAAAACGTTTTGATTAAATTTCACTAACCACAAGAGTGGGGTTGGTGGGAATACAATCATTGAGGAAAACACCAAAAAAAAAATATTATTATTAAATCATACAAATTGTAAATAGAGATTTCATGCCGAATATAATATACTAAAATATATTAAACAATAAAATATGCACTGTGATTGAAATTTTATAAAAACAAACAAACAAACAAATAAATAAATAAAATATCTGACATCAACTAGAGGAGGATTGGAAATTATAATAAAAAAATGAAATAAATTTAAAAATGCGAGTAAATATATAATTAAATTGTATTCTTGAATAATTTCAGCTAATTATTAAATAAATAAATAAATAAATACATAATTACTACTCTGTGTAAATTTATATATATATATATATATATATATATATATATATATATTTCTAAATAATATTTTTATAGGTAATTAAAAAAAAATGCTATTAAAGTATATCATGAATTATTTATTTGATAGATTATCGCCTGAAACGTAAATAAATTATTTTTTCACATTTAATTATTATTTATTTTCCCATAAACATTTCTTTCTTTTGCTTTTTTTTTTTTGGAAATTTCATTGTATTATCTATCCTACAGGAGATATGATTTTATATAAGTATTTTTGTTTCTCTGGTGGTTTGGACGAGAGCAAAGGAAAAAAAATTTCAAACGGCTTTGGTGAATTAATTAAAAGCTTCCAAACCCTCGCCGGATGCAAGCCAAATGATCTTAAGTCTACGTCAAGTAAATAAATAGTTAATTTCCTATTAAAGTCATGTGCGTAGCAAAATTGAGAAACGCATAATTTATCTACTGACATTACTCATCGGATATAAACACTTATTAAGAGACTATACAATCGGTACAAGAAAGACATTGAAGAGGAAGACAACGGCTATATAAAATTTTCAAAAACTATCTTTTAAGTTTTCTCACAAATAATGATAATTTAATATTTATTAATTTATACATTATATATATATATGAAATATGTTACACTTTAAAAGGGGTTAAATATTGGAATTATTATATAGTGGGGTTTAGATTGGAAAAATTTTGAAACTTCAGGAATTCATGTTAAACAAATGGCTGGAGTTTCAAAACTGAGCTTTTTTTCATCCGCCAGGATTGGAGGCATTATTTGTTTGTGATTATTTTTTATCAAATTAATAAAATATGAACATTCTTATAGTAGATGTCCAAAAAAATTAAGGGCAAGTTATAACCATAGAATAGTGAAGGAAAAAAGTGAGAAAAAAGTAACTTTTATGCAAATATGAATGTGGCATTGTCTTTTTTTACTATCTCGCCAGAAAAATTTTTGATGTCGATATTTTGATGTTTTTATACGTTTTGAAGGTTCATGAGTCATTTTCACTAAGGTTGAGAAAAATGTCTGTGTGTGTGTGTATGTGTGTATATAGAGACAAGATTACGCGAAAACGGTTTGAGTTATAATAATGAAATTTGGTATACAGGCATTATTCAAAACTCGTAGTTTTCTATCAACTTTTGAGAAATGTAGCTCATTCGGAAGAGGTTCATTACCTACCACGTTTTCATTTTTTTTCCTCTAAACTCATCGTAAAAATAAAGATATATGTTTCATAGTTTTTCACATGATTAAAAATTGTATAAAACTGCTATATATAGAATTTCAGCTTGATTTAATCGCTGAAAGTACCGGAATTAATTTTTTAACACGTTAACTGCCCGTGACGTGGTGCCATCCAATAAAGAGTAAAACACGCGCTGGTTTAATAAATATTAATAAAAATTATTTAATTAAAATTTAATTTTTAAATTTGACAAAATTGTTTATTATTTTTTTTAAGAATATTTAGTTTTGTTAAATAAATTATAAAGCATATTTATTTATTGAATGATATAATATGTATATGTATATATATAAAGAGAAAGAGGGGGAGGGGAGGGGGGAGAGATTTAAAATAAATAACTGAAATCTTTTCATTAACTTTCCTGGATTATGTCGTTACATTAATAGTTATATATATATAATATTTTAAATATAATTATAATTTACAATTAATTTGGAAAATTCATCGATATCGATTTTAGAAATTAATTTTTATTTAAAAGTTTATTTGTTATATTTTTAATATTAATGAATAATTTAAAAATCAACTAATAAAATATACTTAGTTATTACTAATTCATACGTTATCATATTATATATATATATATATATATATTAATTTCATTAAATCTTTCCTTTTTTTTATTTTATAATAATATAAAATTTATTTTTTAAAATAAATTAAAATTTTTTATCTATTGATTGAATTCATTGGAAATGGAATTGACTAATAAAATAATATAATAAATATATATATATATATATATTGTTTACTTATATTCCAAGAATATTATTAATATCAAAATATCAAATGATAATTACTGTATTTTTTTTAATTTCTTTTTAAAATAATGAATGGGTGTGTCCAAAAAAAATTTGTTATGCCAATATATATATATTATTTTCTTTTCTTCATAATTTCGATAAGATAAAATAAAAATAAAATAAAATATATATATATTTTTATTTAGGTGTAGTTTGCTTTGTACAGTGAATTAGGCAAGACAAGCTGGCCAGGAGAGTAAGTATTATAATAATTATATTTTATTTATCGTTTCTTTACAATTTTTATTTATATTAAAAATTATAATTCATTCATTATAGCATTATACATTCCTCTGCTACTTCCTCTCTCCACATCAATATATTTTTCTATTCTCTCCCATTCAAGCCAAGTGCCCTCCCCATAGCAGCCTTCTCGAGTTTATAACCCTAGCTATGTCTGGAGATGCATAGAGATCATAAAAATTATAATTATAATTTCTATACGTTATATAGTACCTTTAAAAAATAATTTTTATGAACTTTGAATCTTTTTTGAAATTTGCTAAGGCGTTTTCAAAGAATATTTCTCGTTTCTATTTTTTTTTAACCTTATAATCAACTCTCTCTCTCTCTCTATTACTAGTAAAGATAAAATTTTAATGAAATCATTTTTTTTCAAAAACCCAGAAACACCTTTTGGTTTAAAACATTTTATAAGAATTTATTATTTTCATTCGATGTTCATACATTTTTGACAATGAATATTAAAATATTTATTAGGAAAACATTTTACATATATAAATATATAAATTTATTTAATATGAATATATATATATAATATTATTATTATATACATTATTATATATTTGATTTTTAAAAATAGTTATCTTTGATACTCATTTAACTTTTCTGAGTATGTCCATGAACTATATAATTGAATAAGCTTTAAATATTAATTCTTATAATATTATAATTCTTATATATATATGGCTGAGAATTCTCACAAAAAAGTATGAAAATATTCATATATATATATATATATATATATATATAGATGGATTTTGTCAGAAATTAATTATTAAATTAAATTAATTGTCAGAAACTTTCGAAATTCGAAATGGGTTAAAACAAGGAGATTAATTTATTATTGATTTTAAAATAAAATGTTAATTAATGATAATTGATCAAATCTTAAATGTAATTTATTTTTATATTGCTTTTTTACGGCGTACGAAAGTAAAAATTTTCCTTCAGTGTTTTACCTTATTAATTTATTTTAATTTTTTTATTTGTTTATGATAAAATATATTTATGTAATTATTGTTCTTATAATCTAGGAGGAATAAAAGGCGATTGAGAAAAAGAAATACATAACAGTTCGAATTTCACATCTAACAGATCTATTTAATAAGGGCTTTTCTTTATCATTTCAATGTCGACTAGTATCCCTTTATAGAAAATAAAATTCAAATTTTTATTCTTTAAAATCATCTGTTATTTACCATTAATAAAATGGAAAAAGTTATGATAAATTGATAAAATAATTTAATAAATCTGGAGTGTCTCCACTCGACTATCTCGCAAATTTAAATTGGATTAAATAACATATATTATTTTTAAATTAAATTTAATTAATTATAAATTAATATATAATATTTATTAAAACAGCGCGTGTTTGGAGAGATAGTAAAAAAATGATTTATACTTTTTAATGAGAAACCTACATAAATGAAAATAGGGATGAAGTAATTATTACATCGGATTTCAATTTGTAGTTATGAATAAGTTCGTCAAAATGTTAAATTAAAAATTCATGTACAGAATTGAACAGAGATTGAGATTAAAATTGAAAATTTATTTAAAAATTTTTTATTTATTTATATATATATATATATATATATAATTATTAGCATTGGAATAAATCTCCATTTTAGCTTTCCCAAAATTATTATAAATTAATTTTATTTATTCTTAAATCTAAATGAAGCTTGCGAGATTCGATCTCTCGAGCTCAAGTTCACCAGTTCACGAAATTCAAATAATTACTTGGAACAATTCTATTTCGAATATCTAAACAATGGAAATGTTAAACAAAAGGACAGAGGTCGTCTTCTATGACCAACAGACATCTATTGGTCGACCAAATCGAGTAGGTAGGGCTACACTAACAACCAGTATGCGAATCAATAATCAAAACAAGAAAACTGCATCGACATTCAAATTAAGTTGATTTACTGACAAATGAACCAAGAGTCGCTCGTTTTCACTCGAAGTGTCCTCCTTCTCTTCTCTTCCCCCACTCTCTCAGAAAAAGTTAATAGTATATAATAGGTTGGTAGGATGGTAATGGCAATGGCAGCAGCGAACTCGGCTTCCATGCAGGGTGTAAATCACCAGGGGAAACTTTGGGCTTGGAAAAGTTTCCAAATTCAGCCCAGCGGAGTAGGTGTGGGGTTTTGGACTGAGAACCCGGAGGCGTAGTTTATGACAATCTTTATTGACTGCAGAGAATGTGTCAGCTAACCGAATGGATACAAAATTCGCTTAGGAAATGCCACGTTGCTCCCTTGTTTTTTTTTCATCTCCTTTTTCCAACAGCTGATGAAAAAAATAATACAATCATGAAGGAAATTTTGACAGATGGATTGATTTAAATAAAAACTACTAGTTAAGACGCATAGAGACAAACTTTTTGAATTATTGAAAAAATATTTGATTAAAATAAAAAAAAAATAAGAAAGAAAGAAAGAAAAGAAAGAAATAAGAATCCAATGGAATATGGATACAACAAATCGTTTTCTGTCAACTGGAATATAAACAATAGATATTTTCTATGATAAATCAACATCGTTTAGTGTACTCAGACCAAGGAGGAGTGTTTTCCTCGTAAATAAATGAAATATGGAGCTATTGGATCTGAAAGTGTGTACATGGAGCCTGAGAGAGTTAACAATGCAAGCAAAAGAGAGGCCAACGAATGGTTTTGGTCCTTAAAATAAGAATAACATTGAAAAAGAAAAAAAATGGATTTATTTTTTTCTATTTTAATTAATTATCTAACTACTAGACGAACCCGTTGCAAACGGTGTTTGCAATTTAAGTTTAAACTGAATTTATAACTAACTTCATGATGTTACAGACATCACATACCTAACTTCATAATGATACAGAACATCACATACCTAACTTCATGATGTTACATACATCACATACCTAACTTCATAATATTACAGACATCACATATATACAAACATACGACGGAAATTATGTAGTTTGATTGAAACTGAAAAAAAATAAACTTCTTTAGAAAATGAATAGGCTGAAAAATAGATGAGATTACAATGAAGGAGATTGCATAATCTCTATGCATCCTTTAACATAGTTTTAATTTAAACACTTTGTATCTTCTAATTCAAAATCTTATCTTCAATTAAGTACAACGTAAAACCTTTCACTCTCAACCTATTCTATTAATTGAATGAAAAATCATTCTTAAAATAATCTTTTATTAATTAATAAAATGAACAATTAACAACAAAAACCTTATTGAATAATTCTCATACATCTTCTTCTCATTAATTAATCATTTTTGTCTTGATCAATGTTTTCCAATGCCATCTCAAATTAGATAGAGTGAATGTGAGCGAGTGAGAAAGACAGTGAAAGAGAGAGAAAGAAAGAAAAATTTTGACATGAAATATGAAGAGGCGTGGGGGCGGGCGCGAATTGGCCTTCCTTGAGGGACGGCATGTAAAATGGGCTCTAAAGTTGAAAAAATGAATCTGTGATATTAAAAAACTTAAGACGTTATCGTATGTCACGCGGCCGTTTCAGTAATTACTCTGCCAGAGGAATGAAACCAACCCAAGACGCGAGTACTTACACTAAAAGCGAAATAATGAATCTTGGAAAACCCGGAGGGTGGGGAGGAAGTCCCGGTCGTTAAAAAAGATTGATTAATTAATGAAAGATAGCATTTATTTATTTATTTGTTTATTAAATAACATTTTTTCTTTATCATTTGATATTGTATAAAATAAATTCATTAGGTTGGTGATAAATTTAGGTACAAAAGGTTAATTTAGAGGTTATTTAATAAAACTTAAATATCTAGTTATACTCATTGTAGAGATTATTATTTTCATTAATTAATAAACAAAAATATTAAATTAAATTAACAACTATTTTTATTTAATATAATAGAATAGAAATATACACGAGTGAAGGTCATTAAGTTCGTGACTTTTTGAATGAATCACAGATTTTTTGATAAAAAAATATTTTATTTTTTAACGTACTCTTCTTTGAGATCTATACACTTCGACCAACGTTGTTGCATTTTCTTTTATCTTCTAAAAAAAAAAAAAATTGTCGAGGACATCAAAATACATTAATTTGTTTGTGGGATGATTTCATCGCTGGAGTCCATTCTCTTTCCGCCGTTTGGAAACAAGAAATAGTGACTCGGGGCTAAATCCGGAGAATAGGGCAGATGAGGGAGCAATTCGTATCCTAATTCATGGATTTTCATGGAAATTCACTTTTTTCTATTTTCTTTTCAAATAACGAGGTAGTCCCAGTCTACTATTAATGAATGTCAAACAAAAATTAAAAGACCCGATTGGTTCAAATTTCGACAGGAGTCAGCTGACAGGTGCAGTGTTGCTATTTCATTTAAGAGACGGGAAATTCAAAAAGTCACCGACTCATTGACCTATCCTCTTATATATTCAGATTATGTATTTTTTATTTAAATAATATAAATATTGATAGGGTGTTTCAATAACAACTCTACGTTTAAGTTTTTATTTTATATACGATGATTTTGTAAGAGATTTTTTAATAATTCTAAGAGAATATATATATATTAGAAGTTTATAAATATGGTAAGCTCTTTGTATAGTAGGGATTATATAATTTATAAAAATTGTTCGTTTCAATTCCAGCTATGATTTTTTTTATCTCCTTTTGAAAAGGATTCATTAATATAAATTTTCCGAGAATTTAAAGGTGGCCATGGTATTCTCAAAATGGTATGATTTTTTATTTATTTATTTTCTGCCTAAAAAAAATTTGATGACAAATGAAAATCAACCAATGTAAAAAAAAAAAAATAAATAAATAAAATAAAATCGTCGTTCACACTTAATGAGAGAAACTCACAATAGAAGAAGAAAGAAAGAGAGAAAATATTATGTTTTATCTTAATTAATGGCAAAGAAAGATTGGATGTGTCTTTTTCAAGTTTGAAATTGACATAATAAATTGATTTTTAATTTTAAAATTAAAAGTAATTAATATTGATTGGCGGGGTGAAATTTCTCTTTCTATTTGTTCAACAAAGATCAAAGAAAATCACGAACCGTGTGAACTGACACACCTCAACACAGCCATTCAAGAAAATAACAAACATTGGAATTAGTAGGAGATAATTAAATTAAACTGTCAAAGAAAGAGGATCAAATAAATTCATCAGGTTACTTACTCATAAATAAAATACATGCAATGGTAAATGATTCAAAATTGAATTGATGGGAAACATTTAAGATATTTAAATTGTACATTTGCACATATTCATAAAATATAAAAAAAGACAATTGATTAAAATGATTGGAAGGGGTATGTTGAATTGAAACTTCTTGGTTTTAGAAGTAGCGGTCTCTGATCAAGAAAATCAAGATCAAGATCGGATCATACAACATCTTTACTCAGTTTGGGTGGATCCTTTCATAGGATGTTCAAATTGAAAAGTATTTTTGAAAATATTTTTTATCTTACTTGGAAGGGTGTTGATAATTAAAAAAATATTTAATAACTTTCCATTCGACTGACATACATATCTTCATGCTTTTAATAATAAAAATTAATTTGAAATATTAATTTTTTCATTTGACAAATATTTTGAATAATATTGAGTCACTTGTCGAAGGGTCATTTTCTGGAACTATTGTTCATCTTTTATTTTATTTTCCAATGAAGTAAATATACCATCCCATAATGCTGTTCTTTTATTATTAATTATTTACTGTCGAAAGGTCATTTAAGACTTAATCTGGAACTATTGTTCATGTTTTATTTTCCGGTGAAGTAAACTAACCCAAAAGGCTGTTGTTTTATTATTAATTATATACTTATCGAAGAGTCAAGACTTAGCCTGGAACTATTTTTCATATTTTATTTCATTTTCCAGTGAAGTAAATAAACTATCCCATAAGGCTGTTCTTTTATTATTAATTAATAATCTCTCTGTTCGATTTTGCTTAGGTATTATTTTCCTTTTAGTACAATACAACTTGACTAACTCCATCCACTCCCCCTCCACGTTTCAATTTGAAAACGCAAATCATCAAGCAACTATCTAATTGAAACATGATATTCGTAAGTGATATTGGCATTAATAAATCCCACCCGAAAGTCGACTCGACTCAGCGCTGGATTTGTGAAAGCTTAATTTTAATGGTTTCATTTTATAATGATACCAAGAAGGATTATTAAAAAACCCATTCAAGAATTGAATAGGGAAGGAAAAAAATTTAATGGGCTCTTTTGCCATAACAATTCTACATTTATTCAAGAATCGACTCCACCAAATCTCATTGAAATCGCACATTTAATTAAATGATATTCTATTCTATTAGTATAACTTCAAAAGATAAATATCAAAAGAAGACATAATATTATAATAAAAAATTAGTTAATGTTTTTATTAAAACAAACACATTAAATCTAAAAAACGATCACAAAGATTATGGAATGTAACAGGCCAAACTATATATATATAAATATTAATAATAAAATATAAATCTTATATACTATTAGAATAAGACTGAAAATCAGCGTACATTGGAAGTGAAGATAAATAAAAATAAAAATAAATATTTTCAACAAATACAATGTTTCGGTCTCTGATCGGGACAATCTTCAGTACTTATTGTTAGTGTTGTTTTTATGCAGCTAAGTTTAATTAATAGATAAAGAATTATTTTTATAACCTAATTAAGAAATTAAAATAATTAAATATAATATATATTATACATTTACATTCAATTAAACAATATTAATATGATTTTTTTACATTACCGGTATTTCGTATAATAAGAAAGAAGGTAATTGTCCAGATTAGTTGTCATGTCATGGATTTGGATGAAACTTTACTAGTACATTCCTTTTCTAATTCCAAAGAAACTTTCCTTATGCAATTTTTTCAGGTCGCTTCCTGCTTACGGAATAAAAATTATTATAGTTTTACAGATTAGCTGGTGATGAACGTCGAAATGTGCAGCTATTAAATAATGTTTTATTGACTAATTGACTAATTATTTTCTTATTCACTCATTTTCAGTTTTTGTGGTTTTCTTTGGAAATAGGGAAATTATTTAATTAATCAATTTTTTAATTTCTTTGGAGCCCCATGCTGGTCAAATGAATAAAACATTGTAGCTAAATAGAATATTAATTGATTTATATGCAAATTTTAATAATTTTTATCCCTTAAACTAGAAAAATTGCATAAGGAAAGTTTCTTTGAATTAACAAAGAAATCCACTGGTAAAGTTTTATACAAATCCCTGACATGACAGCTAATCTGGACACTTGCCTAAATGAAAAATATTATCATAATAATTTCAAATAATTCACTTACCAACCAAATATTATTTCATAATTTTTTTTTTAAATATTTTATATACATATATATAATTTTCATTTACTACATTATTTTTTAGTTTTAACTTAATCCAATTTGTTAAGCGTAAAATTGGATTCATTTATTTATTTTGATCTTAAATGATGAACCAATTGGCTCTATTCAAATATGCCTACTTGAACGGCTTCACTGAAAATAAATGAATGAATTCCCTCCTCTCCCTCATCTCGAAATCCCTCGATACGCCTCTCTGAACTCTAGGGATACACACCTCTCTAATTATATATATATTAGTTTTTAAACATTTTAAATACGGCGTGAAATTGATCAAAAGTTCAACATAAATCGGTTAATTGAACACTGTTTTCAATAAATAATCCTGCTTAGGTGAGAAGAAGGATTCAAATTTCGAAAAAGAAACAGAAAAAAAAAAATTGTATAATTAATTGGAGGATACTTTGATGTGTCGGTGTTTTAGTGTTGTGCTTTTAATTCGATCGAAAGGGGGTGGGTGGGATTTGGTCCATGATCCATTATTAACCATGGAGGCAGGGATTTCGAATAGAATGCCAGTCGGGCAGCGGAGCATAGCGTGTCCGAATGGGACTGGAACGGGCCATTCGGGTTGTAGTCAACCGAGTGAGGATCAAAGCGGATGACGGAAATGCATCCACAGCGATTTGGCTCATGTTCAACAGGACTGGAGTCTTTGCCTCCTCAATGGAAGAAAGGTCTTGTCTCTTTCTCTCCTTCCCCATACCCGACCCCTGTCGATTTCACCCACCCACAAACCACTATGTCGACTCGATCCCATTGGAGGTGAAAATGATTTACTATCGATCTTAACATTATTGATGTTATTATTGTTCTCTTTGGTGTCTTTTATACGTACTGACTATGATCGGTTGTCTTTTTTGGGTAATTACTCAAGTAAACGCATTTTCGTTGATTTGGATAATACTTTACCAGTGCGTTCCTTATGCAATCCCAAATAAACTTTTCTCATAAAATTTTGTCGGGCCTCTTCTAGTTTACGAAATAAAAAGGATTAAAATTTGCATATAAAACCATTGATATCCTATTTATCCTTTTGAATACCAGAGGGCGTACTAAATTTCGCTTTTTATAAGTTCGGTTTGGATATATAAATCCAAACTATTAATTTCATGTAAATAATAATAATAATAATAAATTAAATAGAAAATTTTAATGAATTGAATTAACAAAATGAATTGGAAATTTGTAAAATATTTATTTATATTGGCTCCCGAATTTTTATTAAATATAATATAAATTTTTTACTACACTAATTGTAACCAATTTAATAATATTAAATAAATAAATAAAAATTCTTCCTAAATTCTATAATGATGATAATTTTATTTAAAATTTAATTATTCATTCATTTTAGTTGAAATGAAAATGATTAGTTAAATAAATACATATAGTATATATATATAATTTTATTTTTCATACAGTTAAATAAATATTTTCTCTATTAATTAAATATTATTTGTAATTATATATAAAAATGTTAATTAACTAATTGCATGTTTCATTTTCCATAATAATAATAGTAATAAATTACCTATAATATTAAAGAGAATCATATTAAAAAAAAATAGATAAATTTAGAATATTAATTGTTTAATATTATATACATACATATATAAATAATATCAAAATATTTCCTTTGTTTCAGGTAATGAATAAATTTCTCATTGAATTTGGATAATCATCCGTTTCCACCTAAATGTAAGTTAATATACCTAGATTAAATATATATATATATATATATATATATATATATATATATATATACTAGCCGTTCCCGGCATCATATGCTGCCGGCGGCATAAAACTCTTCTTAGAGGGACAGGCGGCTTCTAGTCGCACGAGATTGATTAATAATAATAATTTATAGGAAATTTTGTTTCAAATATTTACAAAACAACACAAATTAAATATAAAATTAATAACTTTATTTAAATCGTCGGCAATATTTTTTTTCTTCAATATTTAATAATAACAAAAAATTTTAATAAAAGTGAAGTTAGTAACAAATTGATAATTTTCATAGGTTTACTTTTTAATGTTTATTATGTTTAATAAATTCTCTTTTATGATAATAATATTAATATAAAAAAATTAGAAGATTTCAATTTATATTTCAAATTTTTTTTTATTTTAAATTGTAAATTGTAAAATTCTAAATTTGTAGCTAACTTCATAATGTTACAGTCATTTCATACGTACATACATAGGAAAATTTATATATATATATATAAATATCGTTATTAAAAAATTATTGTTATTAAAGTTCAGTAGGAGATGGTGAAAAGCTATAAACTATCAAATTTATACTTCATCTTGCTTATTTTTACTATCTCGTAAAAATTTTCGATGTTGAGATTTTGATGTTTTTATACGTTTTGAAGGTTCCTGAATCATTTTCACTAAGGTTGAGAAAAATGTCTGTGTGTGTGTGTGTGTGTGTGTGTGTGTGTGTGTGTGTGTGTGTGTGTGTATGTGTGTGTGTATGTATGTAGACAAGACTGCGCAAAAACGGTTTGAGCTAGAATGATGAAATTTGGTACATGGACATTATTCAAAATTCATAGTTTTCTATCAACTTTTGAGAAATGTAGCTCAACCGGAAGAGGGTCATTACCTACAACGATTTGATTTTTTTTTCCTCTAAAGTGACCGTAAAAATAAAGATATATGTTTGATAATTTTTCACATGATTAATAATTGTATAAAACTGCTATATATAGAATTTCAGTTTGATTGAATCGCTGAAAGTACCAGAATTAATTTTTTAGCACTGCAAATCTCACGCGCCAACACGTTCCATGGTGCCATCAATAAAAAGCCAAACATGCACTGGTTTAATATTTATTATTTATAATTTAATATTAATTAAATTTAATTTAAATATAATATATTATGTTATTTAATCCAATTCAAATTGCGAGATAGTCGAGTGGAGACACTCCAGCTAATTTACTCTCAATTTTTGTTTAAAAAACTTGTATATAATATTATTATTATTTTTTTTTATCTCACTATTTTAAAAGAGCTTAAAATCTTATAAATAAAAATGACTTTTGTAATTGCATCACTCAATAACGCCTGGACCAATTTTGACAATTCTTTTTTTAAAATGTTCGTTGAAGTCCAAGGATGGTTTTTCCGGCGAGAAAAAATCGAATAATTGTCGGGAAAACCCTAAAAACAGCCCTTTTCTTTACATTTTCTTATTGATGACGTCACAGCTAGGGATAAAAAATGATTACCGCCGTTTTTTAAAATAATTAAATTATTCTATAGATTATAAAATATTTTTAAGAATAATAATTAATTTTATCAAATAAATATCTAATTATTTTCAGGTAATTTTATATATATTTTAATATTATTATTATAGTTTTAATTTTTTTAAGTAATTTCTTTTTATTTTAATTTTTATATTTAAGCTAAATATCATTTAATATTTTTTAAATTTATTAATTTAATTAAATACATTTGTTTAAAATTGTTTTTCATAATATCAAATAGTTTGAATTTCTATTTAAAACGTTTTATTTATTTAATTTAATTTTATTTATTTTTTGATCATTTTATTTGTATTTTTATATTAATAATTGTTTTTTTTAGATAATTTAAAACATTTCGATTGCCTTTTTTACCGACCGACGATAGTAAGGGAGGTATTGTTTTCACACCAAATTTCACATGAGGAGATTTTTTTACATATCACCACGAATGTATTGGTTTTATCCTCGGGAAAAATCATCTTCATTATGTTTTTTATAATTTAAAATTATATGACGTCACCCAGCCCTTCATGACGTCACAGCCTCCTTATTATAATCACGGGCAACGCCGGCTACTTCAGCTATATATTATAAATAAAATAAAATTAAAAATATTTATGTTCTATCCATATCTGTTTTTTATTACATTAATAGATATATTAAAATTATTTGAAATTGTTTCTGTAGCTGGAAATTAATTTATTTCAAACCGTCGGTCGGTTCAGACCTGGCTACAGGTCAACTTATTACTTGATTAATTTTGAATTTTGATTTTATTTATTTATTTACTTAAAAATTTAATTTTATTAAATAAATATCTAATTATTTTCAGGTAAGTTTATATATTTTTTATTTTTTAATCTCATTATGCTAGCTAAAATTGTTTGTTTGTATTAATGGTTTCGAGGCAGGTTTGTATTAATGGTTTCGAGGCAGGAAAAGTGATGGGGTTTGAAATTAATAGTGATAATGCAAAATAAATAGTATCAGAGCGAATAATATTTGCAAAGAATTTAAATCGAGGTTGCAATCGGGAAATTATTATCAAAGGGAATCAAAATTAAAATATATAAAACAATTATTTTTTCTGTTGTATTATATGGGTGGGAGGCATGGTCTATAACCCTGGGAGATGAGAGTAGATTCAGAGTATTTGAGAAAAGGATTCTTCCCAAGATTTATGGGCCAAAGAAAGATGAGGACACCGGGGAATAGCGGAGACTGCATAACAAGGAATTGCATGACCTCTATGCATCTCTAGATATAGGTTATAAAATAGAGAAGGCTGGGTTCGGCAGGGCACATGGCTAGAATGGGAGAGGAAAAATATATTGGTGGGGAGTTCGATTGGAAAACGTCCGTGTGGAAGACCAATTGTGAACAGGGAGGACATTGTAGGAAGGAACGTGAGAGAAATGGGACAGGGTAGGAGTTAGATGGTTATAGCTCAGAATAGGGACACTCGGGGGGGTACAGGGGGCGGAGCCCCCGTCTAGGTGTGGAGAGCGCCGAAGGCGCTCGGAGCAGCTAGTTATTAATAAAAAAATGCATTTTTTGACTGTTGTTAATAAATTTATATATCAAATTTCTTTTTTGGGGAATAAATATAATGAATTACATTATCTCTATGCATCTCTAAATATAGGAAAAATTATAAATTCAGAAGGTTTTCACTTATTTTATTATTTATATTTAATTATATAATTATTAATTAATTAAAATAAGAATATATAAATTTACAATAATTTGGTGAAAAAAATTGTATATTTTAGTTGATTAGATTTTGCTTTTAAGTTACTCGACATTTATTGAGTTTTGTTTAAATTTTTTAACATATACGTGTAGTATTTAAACGTACGTATTTAAAAATAAAGTTGAAAGTATCTTAGTAGATGAACGTGTTTGGAGGAATATAGTTGTTGGGCCTAAGACCTTTGAGCTGAAAAGCACTAATAGACATATTAGATTATTATAAATATGAATCAGCCATCGATCCAAATATAATATATAATATCATTTACGATCGATTAAAAAAATAATATAATTAATATAATTTTTTAACTATTTTTTCAATAATTTTATATTATGTTATATGTATGAATATATTTATAAACTGCGATTTTTATTAATTAATCAAAAAGTCAATATTAAATTTTCTTTTTTTTTTTTTATTTATTTTTATTTTTGTGAAGTGAACTCGAAATCAATGTATTTTTATCATTTTTAAAAATAACTGTTTCCAAAGTATTCTTTTCACAATATTTATTTTATCATACCATCTACCCTCGAACTTATATATATAAAATCTGATAAATAAAATAGGGAAAGGGGTCGGTCGGTGGAGGCATCAAGTAGAGAGCGAGAAAGTTGTTTCAATTACGTATCTTTCTAACTTTGGAATAAGAATCTTTTAAGCACTTACGTTTTATAACAATAATTAAGATATCTTGTCTTAATGTCACTTTAAGAAAAGCGAAAATAAAAAAAAAAAAAAAAAAATTTAAGGGTTGGAATGTCATCGAAAAGAAAGGAAATGGATTTAAAATTAAAATGAATCTCAACGCTTAGAAGACTTTATGAAATATTTGTAATTTTGTAATAGAAGCACAAAAAAAAGGAATATAAATGTAATTCACGGAAATATGCAGCAGCAAAAAAAAAAAAAAAAAAAAAACAAAGAAAAATTTCTTGGATTTTTTTTTTATAGATTTCCTTTGCAAGTGTGAAATGAGATTTTTGCCAAAGCAACTCTTTTGTTTTATATAATATTTATGAATACTAATATTACTTTAAAATTTTGAAAAAAAGCATTGATTTATAACTCTTTATAATTATTTTTAAATAATTTCTAAAACAGTTGCTTTACAAATATAAATACAAAAACAGAATTTATTAATATTACGTTAATAAATTATTAATTTTTGATCCATATTAATCAATAAATAATTTATTAATTATTAGTTCTATATATATATATATATATATATTCATAGTATTTATGAATAATATATTATTATTTATTAACTTATTTTAAATTTAATTTTATAAGGAATTTTATATCAAAATTCTGATATACATATATAATATATAATTATTATTTGAATGATGAATAATTCAATAGTCAATGAAATGTAAATTCTATTAAAAATTTATTATTAGTAATCATTCGGGAGAGCTTTTCATTGTGCTTAAATCCAGAATGATTTTTTCTTTTTTTATATTTGTATAAAAATTTATACTCATTTATATATTATAAAAATATATTCCAAAAAAAAAAAAAAATATATATATATATATATATATAATACAATGTGTGTGAGCAAATTAAATAAATATGAACGTTCGATCCGATTCAAAAGATAAAAATAAATAAAAATCAGCTTCACTTGTGAGTTGTACTATATTAATCACAACAGAGATATCGTATCGAATTCGTGGGGCGATTTTAATTTTAGATTAAACTGCTGCATCAAAGCACAAGAGTGATTTAGTGCCTGCAGCCTCGCCATTGTCGCTAACTTCAAGGCGGTCGCCCCATCCCTCCTTCTCTCTACCGGGCATAGGGAAACCCCGAGGACCAGCTAGCTATTCGCATGTGTCAAATGGCACGCGCAACACGGGAAGCCCGGAAATGACACCACCGGGGAACACGCTCCGTACAAACCACACAAAGCTCCATGTGATTTATCTCCCTAGTGATATAAATAAGCTTTTATTTCATTATTTCATCAGGCATTCATCAAAGGTCCATTATATTGTTTTAAAAAGAAGAGCGAAAGTTAACGAAATTTTCTCTCCTACTCATTTCATTCGTTCATCAACCCACTCACTCTATAATTCAAATAGAAAAATTGTTTCTAATTACATGCACGATGAAAAAAAAAATTATTTAAATATAATCAAAAATATAAAAATAACTTAGCTAATTTAATTATTTTAAATAACAAATAAGATTTAATTTAATTTATTTATTTTATTTTAGGATTTTTTTTTTAAATTTTTTAAAAGAGTTAATTTCGTGTCAAGTCCATTTTCGAATTCCCCCCCTCCTTACAATCAAATTGCCAATGATATATTTTATTTATAATTTTGGGAACATTTTGATAATATATGTTATAGTAATTATATATGTTATAGCAGTGTTTCTCAACCTTTTTTGTGCCATGTCCCACCTAAGCCCTTCTAAAATTCTTATGCCCCTCCCCCCCCCCAATATGTAAAATATACATAATTTTTAATATTAAAAAGGGTTAAACTCGTGTCGAGTCCATTTTCGAAATGCCTCCCCCACTATTAAATTGCCCCCTGTGGGGCGTGGACCCCACGTTGGGAAACACTGTGTTATAGTATGTTTCAGTAATTGAGATTAGAGTTTCAGTAAATATTAAATCCAAACTAAGAAAGAAAAACGAAAATGAAATAAATTACAATTTAAAAATGGAACAATTATTTTTCTTTTTTTGAGACATTAAAAAAAAACCCATATCGTTATTTTTCACCTCCCCGTGTGAACATTAATCAGCCCTGAATGTATTCGTGCTCCATCACAGCAGCCATCCATTCTGTATCGAAGATATTTCTTTGTTTTAGAAACTCATTGAATGTGTTTGTCTTGTAAATCGTTGGAGAGGAATTAGTTCAATAGACTGACTTACATTGCACAACAGAATAGATCTAGCAAACGTTAACGAACCTTTAAATATATTAGATAGATCTTACTTGGAATGAGAAACCCTTTTTGAATAACATTCTCTTCGTCGTCTTTCCATCAAGAACGCTTAATTATGGGAATAATTTCATTTCCGTCGAGAATCTAACGACCTTTTCCTCTATTTACCTATGAAAATCAGCTTGTACTAGATAATTGAACTAATTTATTATTATTATTATTATTATTATTATTAAATGATAGACAAGAAAGAATATAATTTTGTATAAGAGCAATCTATTTCTTGTTATTCAATTTATTGATAATTCTGTTGTTTTTTGTGGGCAAAAGTGAAATAAAAATGATGAAAGTATCAATCTAAAAATTTTAAAATCTTTAATCACAGCACAATAATGCCTCCAATTTTTTCTATCTGAAGCCTCTCCATCCAATTTTTACCCTCTCTAAATTCTTTCAAAATTTATATAAAAAATTTATGATTAACTTTTTTCTACGTGTCTCATCAAACGTTGATTTTATTTCACAAACTATGTTTTTGGCGTACATAACAATTCTTCTTTTTGTAATCTTGAAAAATTTCTCGATATTTTGTAATATAATTATTGATTATTTCAATTATGAAAAAGATTTATTATTCATCACTTTCAAATTCGACCGTTTATATATTTATAGTAAGTAAGGTAATCTATCACCTTTAAAATTCATTTCATCCCAATAATCTAGGTAAATACGTTACATAATATTATTATTAGATTTCAGAGATATTTTCATGTGTGAATTTAATTTATTTAATTTATTTTTAAAATTCGCTAACACTTTAACTTTATTCAATGTTATTTAAAAAAAATTAGTTGTTAAATATGAAAAATTTTATTATGTGGTTACAAACATGTAAAAAATGACTTTGAACCACGTTGACTTTTTTATATAAATATAACTATAAGCTATATATATATATATAAAATCAATCGAATTTCAGTTTGAACTTTTGAGACCCACTAATTCTATTCATTCGAGAGAATATTAATTATTCTTGACGTTAATCCATCATTCATTTAGCCCAGAGTGAAGGCTTTAGCAGTGGGGATGAGGGAGAAGTGAGAGAGAGGGTAGAAAGGTTGGCATGCTAGAATCAGAGAACGAGAAAAATGAGGTCAAAGAGAAAACAAAAATGTAGGAATGAGGGGGAAAAAAATTGACCAATTAATGATATGACAAGGAGGTATAAATTGTTAGTTCGCAAGATAAGAGGTCTCCAAAATTGGTGAAAATTTTAGGGAACATCATATTTCTCTTTAGAATATTTATTTTTAAACCCACTCACCATGTATATATATGAAGGTCAGTCTTAAGATTAAATTTAAAAAGTTTGGGGACCACAACACCAGATCGTATCCTAGATTCATTGAAAAAATGATCTCAATCTATAATTTTCTTAGCATTTATATTGGAACAAATTTTCCAAACAAGATAGATTATCTATCTATCTTTGTCGCTCTATGCAACTCAAAAGTTCTTGGCCGCAGCAATGATACTCGTCCAACCGTCCTGAGCCACCTCCATCCAACTCTTATTTTCTCCCATCTCTCTTACGTTCCTTCCTACATTGTCCGCCTACCATGTCCTTGGTCTTCGAAACGTTCGCCTCCTAATCAGCCTCCCCATAAATATATTTTTCGACAGTCAACAATAAAAATTATAGAAAATATATTTCTCTTCAAAAAAAAAAAAAAATACATTAAAAAATTACATAAATTTTTACTAAAGAATTTCTATAAACTGAATAAAAGACATTTAATGTTACTAGGTTCATGAAATTTTTAGAATCTCTCTCCAATGTTTCATTTCCAACTGGAAGTATTAAACGATATAAATTTATTGCAATATTTTGAAATAAAAACTTTTGAAAGATAATAACTAATCCATGGTCAATAAAATCTTTTATGTTCATTTTACAAATTATACTTTTCTATATATTTTTTTTTGTTTCATCTGAAATAAAATAATGTTTGATAATAAATCAAAACAATTTTTACAGTAGAATTTGAGCTTCAATAGTTCTTTTTATACCTATATATTTATGTGATGTCTTATAAAAATAAGTATTGATTAATAATTTTTTTTTGATTTTTAAGTAAAATTCGAATAGATTTCACTAGGACTATGCATGCAGTTATTTTATTTTTTAGTTTAATTTAATATTTTATATCAAATTGTATTTTATGGGTATGAGGCGTGGGTCATGACTTTGAAGCGAGAATAGTTTCAAGGTATTTAAAAGTAAAATTGAATTGTTAAACTGAATATCACAGGGAAATAGCTAAGAATGATTATCGTGGAATTGCATGCCTTCTATGCATCTCAAAACATTTTGTTGAAGCATAAAATCGAATCATGCGGCATTAATTAGTGAGAAAAGGTTTTTTTGAAAGTTTGTTAGTATTGAGAATGACAGTTGAAAATAAAAAGTAAATAAAGATGAAAATTGAGAATATCCTTGGTCAACATATGAAATGTTGTAAAAATGTGGGTGCTGTCACTTCTAGTACTGTATTGCTATAAAGATAAATAAATTGGTTCAACTATTTATCCTCCATTTGCCTGCCCCAGTTCTTAATACTGTTTTATTCAATTAAGATTTAATAATTTATTAATTTTGTTATCATTATCTAGACTCTTTAACAACAACTAAGAGAACAAATACAAAAACTATAAACCAAATTTAATAATTAATCTTTTACGCATTATTTATAAAACAACTACTAACACTTCACCAAAACGTCCATTAATTTCTAATCAGATAAAATCAATTTTCTTTATAAAATATCCTTTTGAGTTTAGAGGATTAATCTCATTCTGTATACCAAAAAAATAAAAAAATTTCTAACAATTTCATTATGTCAGATAAGGTCCATTTATATTTATCGTACGCTGTCAATAGCAATAAGTTGACCTGTGGCCAGGTCCGAACCGACCGACGGTTTGAAGTAAATTAATTTCCAGCTACAGAAACAATTTCAAATAATTTTAATATATCTATTAATGTAATAAAAAACATATAGGCATATAACATAAATATTTTTAATTTTATTTTATTTATAATATATGTATATATTTATATGTAAGACCAGGCTGTGACGTCATGATTGGCTGGATGACGTCATATAATTTTAAATCAAGAAAAAACTAATAAATATGATTTTCCCGAGGATAAAACCAATACAAAGTGCATGATTCGTGGTGATATATACAAAAATCTCCTTTGGTGTGAAAATAACCCTTTCCTTCCTATCGTCGATCGCTAATACTACCACTTCCGGTTCACGGATTTGCACCAAAAGTTGATCAATTCATCCCACTGATGCATTAAGTAAATATACTAAATTTCATCAAAATCGGTTGAGCCGTTCAGGCTGTACACATCTATACGGACGGACAGACGGACGGACAGACGGACGGACAGACGGACGGACAGACGGACGGACAGACATCATGCTAAAAATACTTTTTTCTGTTTAGAAAATGCATGATTCGTGGAGATATGTAAAAATCTCCACATGTGAAATTTGGTGTGAAAACAATACCTCCCTTACTATCGTCGGTCGGTAAAAATACGATATTGGCGTACATCTATCATGAGCCACACCACCACATGAAAACTAAAATTCACTCCCGAAAAATATTATTATCCAAAATCGAATTGCATTTGGACCAAAAAATATATAAATCATTGAATTTAAGAAAAATAATAAATTATAATCAATTTAAAAATAATATTAATTAAAAAATTAATCTTTATTTATTGAAGAAATTGCAGAAAGGAATTCTGTATCTCAAATTGGATCAAATTATTTAACTCAAAACCCTTTTCTAATATTCCCTAAAAGAATTATTTAGAAATATAACTTAAATCTTCCTATTTTGTTTCATTTATTTATTTACAACCAATAGACTGACTATATCTTGAGACAGATCACCAACTCTGAAGATGATCTCAATTGAGACCGAAACGTCAGCCAAGTGGACATAAATAAATTAATAAATAAAATAAAACCAAGCAATTGTTTATTCAATGAAAATATATGACCATATGAATATACCTCTCCTTGTATTATTATAGCCAGGGAAATTTCAATACACCAATGACATTCTATTGCATCTTTAATCCACCCCATAACAACAGACAAGCATGCAATACAATTACTAGAATTTTTTCTAGTCATGCATTTCTCAGAGGAATACTACAATAAAATTTTCATAAACAATGATTATAATATCACAAAGAGAGAAAAAAAAAATAATTTTATAAAATTATATGGAATAAATAAAAGTTCTTGTTTTTCTGAACATATAAGTATTATATAAATATAAATAATTTAGAATATATTTATATATATATAGTACCTGGGACACCGATCTATCACTCGACCCTTTAAAAAATATTAATATTCAATTTTTTAATTATTTATTACAATTATTAAATGTTATTTTTAAAATAAATAAATCTTAATTTTATTACGAAATTAAATAAAATATAAAAAAATATTTATACAATATAATTTTAAAAAAGGCGGGAATCAAATTTCAATATGAATGACATAGTGACGTCACTTAAATTTGCTATTTTAAATTAAGAAAATAAAGTAAATAAAAATTAAAAATAAATTAAGTAATAAAGTTAATTTTTCCTGAGGCTGAAACTAATATAGATATTATCTATAATATGTCTCAAAATATATATATATATATATAATTTTTGCTAGTATAATAAAATAAGATATATATATATATATATATATATATAGTTGATTAATATTCGGAGTGTCAAATGGAAAGAATGAGCATGTTGTCAGAGATACAACTGTAACTCGCAGCTGAATCTAAGTTTGATGGAGAGGAATACGAAGGGGTTGAGGGGGGAAGAAGGGTGGGGGGGAATGACTGACTCCGCCTTTACACCTGCGGCGCTGATTCAATTTAGAAATATCAGTGAAATTGTTGATGGCAGTTGCTTTAGCTCAAGTTGTACTGCTATTTAGGGCTGATTGAACCTCTTTGAAGCCCTTGTCAAGTTAACTCGGTTATAGATGATGGTTTTCATCGAAGTTAATGAAATTACATGACTGTATTTACAAAGTAAGCATTTGTACGGACTAACCCAAATCCGCAAAATTAGATTCCCATTCAATATTCTTTGATTGTTCAATGGAATGATTTTTCTTTTTTCTTTTTATTTTGAAGTAAACTTGATGTTTAATAAAAAAATACTTCCAATTTGTTTCGAGATCACTTATTAAGTATATTTTTTTTTAATACTTATTTTTAATTTTCCATCCCTACAATAATGACAAAAAAAAATAAAATGAAATTTTTAAATGAGATTTTCGATATAGACAGATCAAATTGAGATAAATGAATAATCTCTCAAAGTTTTAATTATTTTGCCATTCCACCCTCTAACCCTTTTGACGATGAAAATAACTTTATGTTTATCAGAAAATGAAAACCGGACATCCTGGATTGTGTCATCGCTTCAATCTCTACGGGCAAAAATATATATCATAATGATTATGGACAGTGGAGAACATAATGTTTTTTATACATTTATTTGATACATTAACCCTTAATGGGGTATATTTCAATTATAAAAAAAAAATGAATGATAGGGATTTGTTTGTCCCAATTTCAACAAGAGTGGGTTTTTAAATATTTTTTAAAAAAATGACAAAAATATTTAGATAAATTGAAAAATATTCTTTCTTATATGTTGTCCATTGCTTTTGTTTTCGTTCATTTTTTTTTTCTTTTTCTTTGCAAGATCATACCTTAATTTATTCATCGTTTTGATATCGTTTAGGTAATGATTAGAGAGTTTAAGAATCCGGGGATAAACTTTCATTCTTTTTATTCCACTTTTAATACAATTTTTCATATTTCTATTGTGTTTGTTAATAAAGATTGTTATACATATCCTTAATATATAAAAAACAACAATTTAAAATAAACATATTTCATTTTTTCAAAAATTCGAAATGAATTTTTTCTAATCCAATTAAAAAAGTCATCATATTTCATAATGAGACAATTTCTTAACTATTTTTTTCAGAATTATTTGTAGAGGATTATTAGATTTTATTTACGAATATCAAATTGTTTTGATTTTGATTCTATGTACAACAACTTTGAAATACTTACACATTTCTAACAATATGAATCTGTATACTATAACCAAACGTAAAATTTCTTGACCGCAACAACCATATTCCTCTATTTTTTTCTATCTCCACCTCCATCGAATTTCAATCCTCTCCCAATTCCCTTGCCATTTCAACCTACCGCAGCTGTATTTGATGATAAGGGAGCTAACATACAATTCTTCATTAACCATTTTCGGTCATTCCCCTGTGATCAAAATATACTATTAGAATTATTGTCGTAATTCTTGAATAAAAAGTAGATATGGGATGCCTCGATTAAATACCCCTTTTGCAGTCTTGGGATAAAGTAAAAACTGTAATTTATTTTTGTCATGGGAGGCAAACTTTTGTTACGCCAACGAAGTACATCCTAGGCCAAGACAAGTTGGAAACTCCTGAAATATTGCAATGAGTGTCGCGGTTGCAAGCAACTCCAAACGCTGATCTAACAATAAGTATAAAAAAAAAATCAGCAATTTAAATTTGCCCAACCTCTATATATATATATATATATATATATATATGATAAACAATTTATATTCACAAATCCTATTAACCACATGCATTCTTACTACAAAAAAAATCTCTGATTTTATATAACTTTTTAATTTGTTTTTTTTTACTGACTGACGATAGTAAGGGAGGTATTGTTTTCACATCAAATTTCACATGTGGAGATTTTTACTTATCTCCACGAAACATGCATTGGGTTAACAGAAAAAACTATTTTAGCATGATGTCTGTCCATCTGTCCGTCCGTCTGTACAGACGTGTGCAGCTTGAATGGTTTAACGGATTTTGATAAAATTTGGTATATTTATTTAATGCATCAGTATGATGATTTCATCAACTTTTGGTGTATATCCGGAAACCGGAAGTGGTAGTTTACAAAGTATTAATTTTATATTCATTGTCCCAAAATATTTCACTAAAAATATAGTAGTAATTAATAATTGAGTAATTAAGCTAAAAATAAAAACCAAGATAATATCATTTAGTCATTTTAATTCAAGATTTAAAAATATGTTTTATTATAAGTTATATATATACCAATATATAATGTTTTTGGAAATTAATTTATTTCAAATCGTCGGTCGGTTCTTTGCCTGGCCACAGCTCATTTTTTTTTTTTTTTTTAATGTTTGTTTCAAAATTTATAGATATGTTTTTGATATCTTAACAAAATAATATTAAAATGAATATATGTGTAATTGAAAGAAAAAAACACTTATTTTTTATTAACAATCATTTGTATATTAAATTATAGTAATTCAGGAAGTAAGGATCGTTAATTGTAAAAAATATGAATTTTTTAACCTCCTTTCAAAGGGAACAAAAAAAAAAATTCAATGATTTTTTTTCAAATTTAATTTCAATTTAAATATTAAAATCTTGTAATTATTTATATTATATATATATATATATATATATATATAATTTTTATTTCATTTATTATGATCAAAACAGTTTTTTCTTTTCCTATATTCTTTTTTTTACCATATGTATCATTAATTGAATATTTATCATCAAGATTTGATCAAGCGGGTTCAAATTTTATATAGGCAACCTTCGTTATCCTGTTGATCGTCAATTGAACCAAAAGATTCCCTTCTTAGAAAATGGCTAGTTGTTTAATTTACATTTTCTTTTATCATTTGAGATTCTCATCTCTTCTTTATCTCTTTTGCCAAAAACAAAATCATAATTTTTTATTATGTATGATATATAATATTTTTTTTTATATGTCAAGATTTTGCTTGGATTCACTGTGTTTCGTATATATATATATATATATTATGTCCAAAACAATGTTCAAGCTTTATTTTATTTTTATTGTCTAGAATTTTAGTCAACGATCTCAAATTTTAATCTTTTGATTTAATTTTCAATTTACGTTTTATTTCTTGTTTTAGAATTTCTTTATGGACAAGGCAAAAAAATAGATAAAAAAAAAAATGAAAAATGTGTGAAAAAAGTAATGAAGTAATGTTATATATGTGTATATATGGTATATATATATGGTGGGGTAACTTAACTTGCTGATTTAGAGAGTTAATAAAACAGAATTGATTATTGATTGCTTATTGGTTACATAATAGATGACGCTCTCCATTAGCAATACACCTATTTTTCTCGATTCATAAAACTTTTACAGACACTTTTCAACATAGTATCCGGTATGTTGGCCATGACTTGACTAATATTGTTTTATTTTTTTGTTTTTTTTTTAGATCGATTTTAATAAACTAAGTTGTCAACATTAGAATATAATATGTTTTAAAAATTTAAATTTATTTTGTTGTAGTTTAACTATTTATCGTTGGTAATTGTTTAGTCTATGTATCTCATGGATTTGGATAAAACATAACCAGTAGATTCCTTTTTTAATTCAAAACAAACTTTCCTTAAGAAGTATGTGGGGGTCGCTTCTAGTTTACGAGATAAAAATTATTAAACTTTGCATATAAACTAGTTATGGTATGAATGAGCAGCCCTTTAATAATGTTTAATTGACTAATTCACTAATTTTTGTTTTTTATAAGTTCGGCCTGGATAAAGAAAAATTATTTAATTAATTAATTTTTTAATCTTCTCTTATATCCAAACCGAACTTATAAAAACAGAAAATTAGTAGAGCCCCCTGGCGGTCAAATAATATAACATGGTAGCCAAATAGAATATCAATGGATTTATATGCAAAATTTAATAATTTTTATCTTGTAAACTAGAAGTGACTGCCACAAACTTTTTAAGGAAAGTTTGTTTTGAATCAAAAAAGGGATATACTGGTAATGTTTTATCCAAATCCATTATACATCGGTTAGACTAAACAATTACCTTATCGTTTTATTCATTTATGGAAAGAAATATGAGGGATCGGAAACGGCATGTCGTAAGGGAATTTCTTTCAATATACTAATTATATTATATTTTTTATTATTATAATAATTAACACATTCCAACTTTAAATCATGAGAGTATATTGCTTATTTTTTCTATATATATTGTTTGGAGATGGGTTTACATCTTTATCTTTTCTATAATAATAAGAAAATGAGTGGTTATTAAATGATTAGTATTAATAAGACTAGAATTAACTACTGAGTGACTTTCCTATTCTGCAAAACCTACTCCATCGATCGGGATCTTGACTGCTGTCTTCCCTCACCCATCTCACTCAAACTCAAGTTTTCTTTGACAATTTCGCGTGTAATGATCTCTTCTTGTTCCCCGCACCCTTTCATCCTCTTCATCCGCCTATACTCTCCTCACCAGTTTCTCATCCTCATATACCCTCATCACGATCAGATTATTATTTATTTTCTATGAATTTCCATTTAGCATCTCCATTTGTTCTCGTGCTAAATGGTTTTGCGCCCTATCGCCCTTCGTCCCTCGACCCACCCCTCCCCCCACCTACCTTCACCAACTAACCCAGAATTGAACTAATTATTTTATTACAAAACCACGTCTATGAATATCTTATCTTAAATGAATTAATCATTATTCTCTCGACTATTACGATTTCATAATTAGTCAAAGATTGGTATTCGCTTTCTCTCCATTATATACGAGACAATTAAATTTGGTAAAACCGAGCTAGGAAATTAATTGGAATCAAAACCCCATTAATTTGGACATTGTCAAGATAACCTCGGGCATATCTTCCTTTAGGAATACCTGCAAATTTTATATTTAAGAAAAATTAATTTACATGTTGCTAATTAGAGAGATAATCGTTATCAGAGACTGAATTCAAAAGAGGAAATTAAGCCTTTAAATTTTATTGAAATGTCACTCGGAGAAGTAGAAGTTTTGGGGTTGTGTACGAGTAGGTGGAGTAGAGAGACGGAATGAATTACCTTCACAGAGATAACCTTTTTTTTTTGAAATATGATATTTTGAAAATCACAATTTATGAGAAGTGTAGAAGCATGTATTCTCCTCCACAAATAATTTTCCAGACATTACAAATGCTTTCTATTTAAACTTACATTGAAACTCATCATACTCACGGGTAGTGGAATATTGTACGTAACATCTCCAAATTCCCAATATACCCTTCAACTAATAAATTAATAATGTATTTCAGATTCAATGATAATTTGGATACTTCAAAATAATATTCCAGTTAAAAAAATATTCACAGAAACTATGAATTTAATAATAAAACTACCATTTTTATCAAAATATTTCTGGGTTCAACTGTCGATGCTTTGGAGGAGGAAAAAGTCGGTTTTGATGGATAATTTCAACCCAAGTTAAAGACCGTAACAACTAAAAATAACGTAATGGAAAAAAGGCGGAACTTAGCTTTTCCCTTTTCTACCAATTTTGAACTGCTCCCATGATCTCATATAAAAACAATATTTGAGATACAAAAATGTTTACACTAACATTGTTTTTGTTGCAACCAGTATTCTGTGACGGATACGAATTTTTTTTCTAAACTAAATGTATAGTATATTTCATAAACTTATTCCGAATGTTATTTTTATCAGCAATGGTCATTCATAGTCATTCAAAATACAAAGAGAATGGATTTCTATTAAAACGAGTACCATTTAAGATCTTCATGTCAGTCACAAGTCAATGGGGGTGGGTTCGGGAAAGGGGCAGGGTGATTTACAGCAGCCCTGGCGATATCTTATCGGCTTCTGCTAATGAATGCCTCTGCACTACAGTGCGGGATAATTCACTAGACACCCACCCCCACCCTATCCACCCTCAAAACCATTGATTTCAGCCATTCATTTCCGTTTCCGGGCACCCTCAACCTCAAGCCATAATCAATCTATACCAACACCAATACCGATCATTAATATCATAATAAATTATTCAGAAAATTATTTATAAATAATCATTGGTGGATAATACATATTCTTAAAAATCGCTCTAGCATAAATTTTTAACAAAAACAAATGACACTAGAATTTCTAACATATTAATTGAAATTATTTGAAAATTCTGTCAAATTTAAAAAAAGGCATACGAACTTAAAAATAATTGATTGTAATAATACACAAAGTGCGCGGATTTTTAAAACAAAAGTCAACTAACGTTTTGTTCATAGAATATATATATATATATATATATATATATAGGATACAAAATATTCTGAAACACCCTATATAAATTTATAAAAATAATAATACTTCATAATTTTTAATGCGTATTTATTTAGTATCATTTATTTTGGGATCTTGTTATGAATTATATGATTCAATTCTGAAACTATATAATTATATATAATATTTCGATAATATTTTAATTAATTCGAATGTGGTTGGATTGTGATATTACTAATCATAATTAATTTGATTGAAATTTTCTATCATTTCCTAAATATTTCTGAAATAGAAGCAATAAAGCCCAATTAATTACTTCATTTATTCACTTACTATATATATATATACATTATTTAACTACCTAATTACTACACATCTCTGAATATATTTCTTTACTTTGTTATATATATATATCTTATCTTATTATGCTAGCTAAAATTGTATATATCTATCTATCTATATATATTGGTTCTCAAAAACCGCTCTAACGATTTTTTTCAAATTTACACTAGATATAGTATTTATAAAGAAAAATTAAGTTTTATTGATGATATCTCTTGAAACATTCAGCTTCATTATTAATTTCTTAATTGAAAATTATATATGGAAAACGTCAAAATTGGCCTCCATTTTTATTTGTATTAATATTTTTTTTTATTTAAAATATTTTAAAATTTATTATTTAATTTCGAAATAAAATTAAAAATATTTATTTTTAATAAAATATATATAGATATTTATTAATCTCTCTCAAAAAAAAAAAAAAATAAATAAAAAACATCAAATCTGCCTGCTAAGACAGTAAAAAAATGACAATTTTTTATCTAAACATATATAGTACAGTGGCTAGAGAGATGTTTTAACGAGTGGATTTCGTCGGTTCGAAACTCGCCGGGTGAATCGTTATTTAAAAATGAAAATGAAAATAATGAATTTGTTATTTTTTTTCTTTTTATCTATTGTTTACATTTTAATAAATTACTATTTTATATTTATTTATTCATTGTTCTTTTATTAAATTTAATATTTATTAATATTATTTATTATTAATTTATATATTGATGACATCACAAATGACATTTATATTGAAATTTGACTCCCGCCTTTTTTTAAAGAATATTGTATTAATATTTTTTTTATATTTAAAATATTTTAAAATTTTTTATTTAATTTCGAAATAAAATTAAAAATATATATTTTTTTTATATTTAAAATATTTTAAAATTTTTTATTTAATTTCGAAATAAAATTAAAAATATATATTTTAATAATATTTTATAATTATAAATTACGATATATATTTATCAATAATAATGAATTTTTTTTTTTTAACTTAATTACAGAGCCGAGGCTCGGGGTCCCGGTATGATCTTAATATATTGTGAGAATTAGATAAATAATGTAGAGAGAAAAAAATATTTAAAAATAGATATTTATTTAAATGAAATAAAATTATTTAATTTACAGAATGAAAATGTCTATAATAATGTCTAAACATTTTTTCTTTATAATTTTACATTATAATAATACTAATTACAGTAGTTATAATATATGGGGAATTTTCAACTTTGACTGCCGATTTGACCATGTTCCCAAACGAATTTTAAAAAAACCAAGACCACTTTACATTTACACATTTTAAGCTCTAATCGAATCCAAAATCAAAATTTAAAAAATCGAAAAACAAACTCACAGATATATAGATTTTATAAATGAACATTTATACAATTTATTTTAATTAATTTGAAACATTTTAGGAAACAAATTTTTAATGGGTCATTTTTAGAAATCCCATTTAACAATTATAATAAATAATTAAAAAATTGTAAAATTTTTAAAGTATATAAAAATAAATTGTATAAATTGGTTAAAGGGTCGAGTGATAGTTCGGTGTCCCAGGTATATATTTTATATTAACACGCCTACTTTTCTGTATAATAAAGATATAAAGAATCATATTTTAATTTTTATATAACCAAGAAATCATTTTTTCACTTAAAATATAATTGTAAAGCCCAAATCTCCGATCCATATAACATCATCGACTGGGCCGCTACCAAAAGGAGTCTTCTCTTGCTCTGACTAGGGCCACCGGTATTTGCCATTAGTCTCGAAAAAATAATATTAAATTTTATATAAATTTATAAATTAGAATATTTGAATTTGTTTAAATTTTAACACATGTAATCAATCATATGCATAAAGAATAGAAAATTTTGAAAATCAACTTGGTATTAAATTCAGAAAAAAAAAATACTCATATATAGAATATATAGACTATTCGAATATAATTGAAACTCTTTCTCTCCCTCTATTTTAAATTTGAAAAAACGGAGTGTTAAGAAATTAAGATTCCTTATACAACATGGATGGTTAAATGAATTGGGCTCCCTACCTCCCTGAGAAATTCACATTAAAAATGTTTATAATATTTTAGTTTATTAAATCAAACTATTATTTTTTTATTTCAATATTTTTAATGTTAATACAATAATTTTTATTTTATAATCTATAAAATAATTTAATTATTTTTAAAAACAACGGTCTTCAATTACAATTTTTTTACTCTCTACTGACTGTTCATTTCATAACTGAAAATAGTGTCGAATAGAAATAGACGATATTACTTGGATTAATCTTATTATGCTAGCTAAAATTGTTTGTTTGTATTATTGAGGACCCCAGTTCAATTCATTTTAATCAGATTGATGCAATGATGCAACATTTAATAATTGTAATAAATAATTAATTGTAGATTAATATTTTTTAAAGGGTCGAGCGACAGCTCGGTGTCCCAGGTATTAATATTACCAGCCAAACCCAATAATAATGAATCATTTTTTTTAACTTAAGTACCGAGCCGAGGCTCGGGGTCCCGGTACTATATATTAATTACCTAATTTAGATAATTATTCTACCATCTACAATTTTTGTTATATATTTTCATTGGCCGTTTGCTTAAAGGGTTGAAATAGATACATAAAGGAAATTCCATTTGAATAGAACAAAAAAAAACGTACCAAAAAAAGTAAACGAACTAATTTATCTTTATTTGGATCTCAAACATTAATATTAATAATATTAATTGTGACCATTCATTCAAATAATTACAAACTAGCAGGTATTTTTGGGTATTTATTATGATATTTACTGTTCTATCTTTTAAATAAAAAAAAATGGATTAATATAAAAGTAAATGTATCATCATTAGCCTGAAAGATTATATTATTTACTATAATTTGTGTGTGATTTTTTTTTTTTTGATTAAGAGATGTACGGATGTACGGATTATTATTTTTATATAAATTTTATTTGTTTTAAAGTATTATCCTGTAAATATAAAATGCAATTTGGTTTTGAATATATATATATATATATATATAAAATAGGTTACATCGTGACGTCACTGATAGGCAAGAAAACAGCATGGTTACAATTGTATCACATATGATTGTGAAAACTGATTTTTTAAAAAATTGATCTTTTTCGAATTTCAAGACATTTTCACTAAACTGTTGTTTAATTGGGTCCTAAAAATTTTAAAATAATTCTCAGTTATTTTGAAAATTCATTGCTTTTTCTCATCTCAACAAAATTACATTGCTAACCTCATTTAATTTTGCCTACCAAAATAGCGGATGTAAATATAAACAGTGTTTCCCCCGATTGGTTATTCGTCCTTGAAATTCCCAAACATTTTTTTTTACCGACCGACGATAGTAAGGGAGGTATTGTTTTCACACCAAATTTCACATGTGGAGATTTTTACATATCTCCCCGAATCATGCATTTTCTTAACAGAAAAAAGTATTTTTAGCATGATGTCTGTCCGTCCGTCCGTCTTTCCGTCTGTCCGTCCGTATAGATGTGTACAGCCTGAACGGCTCAACCGATTTTGATGAAATTTGGTATATTTACTTAATGCATCAGTGGGATGAATTGATCAACTTTTGGTGCAAATCCGGAAACCGGAAGTGGTAGTATTAGCGATCGACGATAGGAAGGGAAGGGTTATTTTCACACCAAATTTCACATGAGGAGATTTTTTATATATCACCACGAATCATACACTTTGTATTGGTTTTATCCTCAGGAAAATCATATTTATTAGTTTTTTCTTGATTTAAAATTATATGACGTCATCCAGCCATTCATGACGTCACAGCCTGTGGTCTTGCATATATTATAAATAAAATAAAATTCAAAATGTTTATATTTATTATTTATGTATCCATATCAGTTTTTTATTACATTAATAGATATATTAAAATTATTTGAAATTGTTTCTGTAGCTGCTAATTAATTTACTTCAAACCGTCGGTCGGTTCGGACTTGGCCACAGGTCAACTTATTTTTATTTATTATTAATGAAATTAATTTATTTTATTATATTGAGATTTAATATGTATAAAGATGAAACCTACGATACTAAATTTGATTATTGTTTTTATTTTTTTAGTAAATATTTTTAATAAAATTTCGCGGTCAACACTCATTCACTTTTTAGTTAAACATACAAAAAGAGTTAAATATTTTTAAGGTATTTTTAATAAAATCATCATTATAAATATATAACATCTTATAATCTAGTTTCATTGTAAAATATGTTAATCATGTCACATTCTTAAGATCATCTTGCGATAATATTTATTTTTTTTTTTTTAATTTTAATTATATTTTTTGTTTATTGTCAAAGGAAAAAGAAAAATTAAGCAATGCCTTTGTGGTTAAACTCTTTAATTAAATTAAATTTTATTTATAATATAATTAGTACCAATTACAAAAATAAAATATAAATTAAAATGTTTGCCTTTAGAGGTATTCCAAGTAAAATATATATATATATATATATATATATATATGACGATGTGAGTGTAGAATTTACTGATTATTTATCTTATAAGAATATAAAATTTTATAATTAAATATTTCTAGTTATTATGGCTATTAAATAACAAAACTAACAACTAATAAACTGGTCCTATCGTATCACATCATACTACTTTCATTTACACTATTAAATATTATATATTTAATTTCATAATTGTTTGTTTGTTTTTTAATTTTATTTTTTTATTTTTTATTATTTTTTTTTTTTAATAAATTTCTAATTAAAATTTTATGAAATCTCATTTTATGTTTCTTATTTTAATGTCCATTTTAGGGCGATGGGGAGGGAGGGTGGGGTGTCGAAAGTTTTTTTAATAACAACGTTGAGTTTTGATAACAAATAAAAGAATTTTATAAAGAATTTTTGTTTCTATCTTCATCTGTGATTAACACTATAGAGAGACAATAAATAATTTGCATTTTCACTTCAAGTTGAAAAGGAAAGAAATAAAATTCACATTTATGCTAATTCGTATGTTTTACTTAAACGCATATCATTGGAAACAATTTGCATTCGTAAAACGAAGATAAGATTAAAAATACAGACTAAAATTCGGATAACTCTTTCTTTCATTCAAAAAAGAGAAAATTTTTTTTGAAATTAATTGCATAAGAAAAATTATAGAGAGGGCCATGTTTCTGGTCAAGGTCATTGTTGTCTTGTTTAGTAGAATGCAATTCTTGCTGAGTTCCATATAGCCAATTGATATTTAGATTTATTTATTAATTCTACGAGGAGAACTTAAATTATTTTCTAATTGTTCTTGACTTATCAAGTAAACCGCCGTAATATTATATTATACTACATACTTTGAAAACTAATTTATTATATTTTTGTTCCATATTTCAAATCATATTCGAAATCTTTGAACTCTAGAACAGGGGTGGCCACACTTGGTGATATTTAGAGCTATATTGAAAAATCGAAAATGTTTAAGAACCAAATCGGAAAATGTTTTTACCTTTTTCGTTTTTTTTTATGTCATGACTTTAAATTTTTTAATTGAGCCACAATAAACTAAAAAGTCAAATGTGGCTCACGACCCACGGTTTGGCCACCGTGGTTCTCGAATGTCAGTTTAGATATCAACAAACAAGGGCAGGATTCCTGTGTTTGATGAGGTGGGGTTAGAACGGATGGATGCATATATATTTCCTTCCCATGATTTGTTGATGGATCCGAAACTAAGGTGGTGGATTATAGTCGTTTGGACTGCCTGTGTAATCCAGTCAGGCCGCTTTTTTCTTCCGGCTTGCTTCATGCTTCATCCGCGTATCGTTGTCTCGGATCGACCCACCAAAGCTAATCTTATTTCATACGAGGTCGGTTGACTGGTGAACTCCAGATGCCCCGTCTCCTGATTTCGAATACTTTCTTTTCCATTTGGATCTACTTTAGGAAGGCCACCCAGGCTCCTTTGCCCATCTCGACTCACTTCAGGCATTCTTCTTCCCATCCGTCGTTGAGATTTCCTGTTTCTTTCCACCTTTTCTTCACGGTTTTTTCATTTTTTTTTTATTTCTCTGAATGTTTTTACATTCTTTTTACACTTGTCTAAGACCGTCATTTACAATTTAATTTGTCCATTTATATATATATTCTGTATAAAGAACATTAATAAAATTGATAATTTAAATTTTAAATTAAATTCTATTGTATTTATTATTTATCAAGAAATCTTTAGACTCCGTTTGTCATTAACAACGTAAAAAAAAAAAAAGTGTTAAATAATTTTTACTAATGACAAATAAATTTTCTCATTTCAAATGGTAATTAGAAGAGATATTTGTTTTCACCATAGAAATTTTCAAAAGGTAAAAAAAAAACACGTTTCCTTTTCTTTTTGTAGGTTAGCACATTCCCCCCCCCCTTCTACTTCATTTAAACCGGCGTACATTTCAGCTTGTTTCAATCATCTTTCATAGTATATTATCAGTAAAACTCTTTGGAAACTCATCTACTATGCTTATCAGAGTGAAAGAGTAAAGGAGAAAAAAATAATAATTTCCTGACCAATATAAAAATAAATACAAGTATATTTTAAATATATATGTAATATTTTGTATATAAAAAGTATTTATTATTTGATTAAACAGCTCGGTTCCGATGTTCATTAAAAACCATTCAATAAATGAACGTCCACTTGAAATTCATTTCATTAGATTAGTTTTTTTATTTTATTCATATTTTTTTTTTATCATATAAACGAAATTTCCTTTAATTTCTTTGATTTAAAATTTTATTTCGTTCTGTTTAATTATATTTATTTGATTAATTATTGTGATTCTTTCATAAAATGAAAATATAATTTATTTTCTATTATGAAAGATTGCATACTATATATATTGATAATGATTAATTATGTAAAAATGAATTAAAAAAAAACTCAATTATAGGGAATCCCGAAAATTATTGCAACAATTTTTAATTAAATTATATTACAATAAGAGAAATGTATATATAATATTAAATTTATAATTAATTTAAATTTATAGAAACATTATTATATGGGTAACGGGTAGAATCTTTTCTATCATCCCAATAGAGAAGATATCTACTTCAGGGAATGGCGTCCCTGCCCTCACGTGAGCTCATGTTTTCTTCATTCTCCACATTTCCTGAAGAATCATGTCATCTACCTTTTGACTTCTTTTAATCCATTCTTATTTCATTTTTGATTCCTTTTTTATAGGATGAAGAAAAATGCCTAGTATAGATTCATTTAAAGGAAAAAAAATCTTTTTTGTGGGAGGGTGGGGGGAGGGGATTCAAATAATTTCTGATTAGGTGCATTTTCTGACCAATAAAACCTCGTAATTCACAACTATGACATTTTTTTAATCAATGTCTCTGAAAGGACCTAATTCTTCTAAATAACAGAAAATTTCCCACATTTATCAATTTTGTTTATTTAAGAGAAATTTATTACAAAATTTTATAAATGATCTACTAAAAAATTCTTTCGAACATTATTTTTACCAAATTCTGAAAAATAATTAAAAATACAAATTTTAATTAATTTTTAATTTTAGATTTTTTTTAAACAATAAAATATTTCTTTATAACAATACCATAGATAAAACAATTGTTAACATATATTTCTTTTAGTTATATAATTTTAACAATTTTTCTTTAATTAAATTAAATAATTTTGACAGATTGAATGGTATTTTCGCCATTTTGGTTGACCACGAATTTCAAATTCTTTCGTTTAAAAATATACTTTATCTTATCCATTCTCTTTTAGATTATCTATTATTTTGAATTTTTTTTTATTTCCCCTTCCCCGATTAAAATTTAAATGGATCAATAAAATAAATGAATAAATTGTTAGTACTGTTTTGCTTATAGGGTTTTAGACTTACTTAATGTTTCAATTTTTCTTAATCATTTTAATTAAGAAATAATTATAATTTCCTCTCCCCCCTCTCTCTCTCTAATGATTTTTCTTATCTATTTACAACATTTCTATTGATTTAGTCAAGAAAAGATTATATAAATACGATTTCGATCGTGTAAACGGGTCGTTGAGCCAATGGCGTAAGGCTAAGAAGGGCTCAACTCGTGTCCCTCATCTGGTAATTGGTGCTGTCTTGGTGGCCCTTATCTTAACTATGCATGCCTCGAAATTCGACCCTCCTCTTTTCATTTCAACCCCGAAAATGGGGTAAACGTTTTCGATGGTCATTTGAAATTTAGTATTTCATCATGAAAATTCCTTTATTGAAAAGATAGAAGAGGCATTCTCCTCTCCTCTCACTTGGGGTCTTTCTTCATTTCATCTCAGTTACTCTTTAATATATATATATATATATATGATATCTTGTCTAAACGGTTTTCAATCCGTGCAAGTTCAAAGATAATTTTTCCCTGGATTAGAACCACTTGCTTAATAAAGATTGTAAATGATTCCCTTTTCAAGGACTAGATCAAACATTTCGAGGGCCCTTTTTTTTCCTCCTGCGACTCGTAAGTATCATCCAAAGGCTCGAGGGGCTGCCTTAAGTGATGTATAAATTCGCTCCTTTTATTTTCCTTTTGCATTGAAAATTTACAAAAGATTTCAATCAAAGAGACTGCCTCTATTTGTCATCGAAAAACGCACTGTTTGTATTTTCTAATATGGATACACACTCTTTGAAATGAACATCATTTGAATAGCAGATAAGTAATTACATTTATTGAGAAGGAGAGACAATGAGATGATCTGTATGATCCTGGCATGGTAGGCATCTTGAACCGTTTTGCAAAGATCCAATATCCAAGTTTTTATTCCAAGATTCTATTTACAAAATTAATCTAAAAGACATTTAAATAAATAAAAAAAAAAAATAAACAAATAAGTAAATGGAAAATAATGAATTCTATAGAAAAAAAAAACAGAAACACAATTACATATATAAATACTTAAAAAGTAATATTATAAAAAATATAGAAATAAAAAAAAGTAAATGTAAAGTAAATATAAAATATTTAATTATAAAAATAATATAGACTTTTAAATGATGCTCATCTGTTTAATAAGTAATATATATATATATTCATTTTATAAAATTCTACGTTCAAATATAAAAATCTTTCAGGCCCGTTATTTATTCATTTACATTAATGTACATACATAAAGAGCCTTTTAGAAATATTTTTATTTTTATATTTAATTTGTTTTTTTTTAAGTATAGAATAATAAATACTTATATTCACAAGTAGTAATATTTTGTATTTTTTTTAATATATAAATTCTATTATATGAATGGATACAATTTAAGTCGACAAGATGAAATTTAAATAGATTTACAGATGTATATTATATATAGCAATAGAACATTATAATTTATGATAATAAGAAAAAACTTATTTTATTTTAATGGCAAAAATTCAATGTAAGTATATATATATATATATATATATATATTACATATGTGTTTTTCTGATGTTGAAAATGGTCCATATATAGATCTCATTTTGGGCAAAATCATTTTAATTTATATTTTTTAATTAATCAACTTAATTCAACCTGGGTTAATAAATATTACGATATCAAAGTTAAAACATTGCAATTTATCAAAGGGGATAATTAATCTGACTTAATATATATATATATATATATATTGTACATAATATAATAATTCACGATGGATAATAATATTGGTGAAAATTAAAGTTGCAATCAAGTAACGCCTGTTATTATCCAAGAATAAAAAAATTAAAACATATATAAAATAAGTTGACCTGTGGCCAGGTCCGAACCGACCGACGGTTTGAAATAAATTAATTTCCAGCTACAGAAACAATTTCAAATAATTTTAATATATCTATTAATGTAATAAAAAACAGATATGGATACATAAATAATAAATATAAACATTTTTAATTTTATTTTATTTATAATATATATGTAAGACCAGGCTGTTACGTCATGAATGGCTGGATGACGTCATATAATTTTAAATTAAGAAAAAACTAATAAAGGATAAAACCAATACAAAGTGCATGATTCGTGGTGATATGTAAAAAAATCTCCTCATGTGAAATTTGGTGTGAAAATAACCCTTCCCTTCCTATCGTCGATCGCTAATACTACCACTTCCGGTTTCCGGATTTGCACCAAAAGTTGATCAATTCATCCCACTGATGCATTAAGTAAATATACCAAATTTCATCAAAATCGGTTGAGCCGTTCAGGCTGTACACATCTATACGGACAGACGGACAGACATCATGCTAAAAATACTTTTTTCTGTTAAGAAAATGCATGATTCGTGGAGATATGTAAAAATCTCCACATGTGAAATTTGGTGTGAAAACAATACCTCCCTTACTATCGTCGGTCGGTAATAATTTTTCCGGGTGGATTATGTGAGGCGTGGACTATGACTTTGTAAAAATAATAAAAATGGCTTTTCGTAGAATTTAAAACTAAAGAATACCACAGAGAAATGACGGAGACTGTATAATGAGGATTTATATTACCTCTTTGCATCTTCAAACATATATTGGGTCGTAAAGGTGAGAAGATAGCCGAGAAATGTGGCGAGAATGGGAGAGGAAAGTAATCTATTTATTGGGGGACTGGTTGGTAGACCAAACTCAGCCAATGCAGGAAAACATATAGAAAAATAAAATATTAATTTTATTTCTATTAAAATATTAAATAATTATGTATGAATTATTTTATTTAATTAATCGAAACTTTTAGAGTAATTTAATTACTTTGTTGAAATTATAATTTGATTGATTTCTAATAAATTAATAAAAAAACAAACTGTAGATAGTTGAATAATTATAGCAATATATAGATTTTTTTTTTCATTTTCGGAACGGACTTGATCTTTGAATCTAGCCACTCGACGCTTAAGTAGCTATTTTTTCTCTAAAATCTTATTAATTAATGGGTTTATATAAAAAAATAAATAATTCTAATTTTTGGAATATTTATTGTTATTGTTGATTTATTATATATATATTGATAATAGGATCTTAAAGAGTTTATATACTTAAGATAGAGATTTTTCAAATTAATAGATCTTTTAATTTAATTAATTAATTATGAATCTATACGGTTACACTCTTCAAAAACCTATAAAAAATAATTCATATTCGATAATACTAACGAATCTCAAATGTATATTTATATATATATAAAATTTTGAAATTTGCGCCATTGGTGGTAATAATCATTGAGGTGCCATTTGAAAATATATATCTCAAATAGATCAATAATTAAAGGAGTTATATTATTAGAATAAATATAATATAGTAAATAATTATATATTAGAAGGATTTATAAACTTTTAACTTGTAATTTTGAAAGAGTTAATAAAATATTATCTTAATGTTAATCATAAATACAAACGTTATTAGAAATTATAACCTCAATTAAATGAATACAGATAAATGTGTCCTTTTTTTAAATTTTCCCCTAGGACAATAGTTTTAAAATTTAAAAAAAAAAAAATTACAGGTGGCTAATAACATTATTAGACAATGCAATTAAATAAAAATTTTCATTTAGTCACTTTCACCATCATATATATATTTCAAATAAATATGATTAATCCAGGGGAATAATGTATTTAAAATGAACTAATCATTATCTTTGTGTGTTTTATATTGTATTGTTCTTTACAAAAAAAAAAAAAAAAAAAAAAATGTTTAAAAGTAAGATGTGCTCCAATTATAATATTCCTTTGACTCCCTGAGGGATGGTAAAGATTCACTCGTCGCTGATTAAATAAATTCAGAGGATAATCAACATATAAATATGTATAGATGAAGCGAAATCCGGATTCTTTTATTGGGGTGCCGCTACCTCACTCGAGTTCACATGAGTTTTCCCGTTCTTCCTTGAAAAGAAGACTACAACTTGAAAACTTTTTGATTTAACAACTTGAACCCTCCTTATTCGATAGAGTACTTTTTGAATACGACGTTCCTTTTAACTATAGCATTATTCTTTATATATATATATATATATGGTTTGGGAAATAATATATGCATGCCTTCTTTTGTTCATCAAACACGTGCCGTGGGGTTGAAAAAATCAAAAAGAAGGGGAGAAATACTACCCTCAAAAAATAATAATAATAATAATAATTATGTGTGTGTATATATATATATATATATATAAACATTTCTTCAATGCAGATCAGTTCATTATAGCGAATCGTTAATCAACGAACATGATTCATCAACCGATAAATAAGATAACATTAAAAAAAAAAAAAAAAAAAAAAAAATTGGATCTTGAGTTTACAATACTTTCATTTACCACATTCGGTCATCTAGAAAATAATCCAATGTATACAATCGTATAAATAAATGAAAGTAAAATGAATGCCTATGGAAATAATGCTTCTTTGTAATTATACAATTGGCTCGTTAATAGTGCTTAATTGTCTTATTGGTACAATTTATTAGAAGTCAGGTAGATCATCGTTAATGGCGGCGGGCCTTTCATACGAGGGCAGTGCCAAAGGCGATGCACTTCCATTGTGTGCTCCGCCATTACCAGATAAATTATCTACCGTCGCGCGGGGGAGGAGGGATTCAATCCTCAATAAAAGAACGATTTTTATTCGGAGAAGTCATGATGTACTTTGCTTTGCCAACTTGTGAGTCATCTTTCTTACACACACACACACACACACAGAGATTATGTCGAGGGTGGTGAGAGGTGGGTGGTTGGGAGGGGGGAATGGGGAGACAGTGCGTTCTCATTTATCTCACCAAATATTGACATCTCTTTAAGCATTGAATTCACGCGAAACGGCTATTCGAGTGTTTTGTTGATTTCAACGCAAACCATGCATGAATATGTGAATGAAATTAACCACTACAAATATCGTCTTACATTAAATAGAATAATAGAATAAAATATAGAAAATAAAATAATACAATTATTTTGAAAAAAATTGCATATTATTTAAAAGAGTACACTTTAATAGAATATATAAATGTGAGAAGAAGGGAAATAATTAATAAAATAATAAAGATTGTGGTGATAATAGAGTTAAAAATATTTTTAAAAATCATATCATTATATTAAATTTCTAGTAAGTGGGGTGAAAATAAGTAAAAAGTGTTTTTCTTATAAAAAAAAAAAGAATAATTATATAAATAACAGCAGACATACTTGATGGTTTTGATATATTTTTCCAATCTTTTTAAAAATATTTAATTTTTATCGCCAATCATTAATACGTGTATATTTACATATTTTTATGGAGATCTTCAACATTATTTTTCAATTAAAAAAATCATACAATTAAATTTAACTACAAAATTTTATCTAAATTTTAAATTTAGTAAATAAAAAAAACTTTCCACACAAATAATTTTCAAAAAGATTTTTTAAGTATGAAGAAAGAAAATAAATAACAAGATTAAATTTTCAAAAATTAATTATATTTTTTAGTATTTTATTATTAATAAATACCGTTTTTTAGATTGTATGAAGAAAATGAAAAGATGAATTGATTTTAAATTTAATTTGTTTATATTTTATAATTTTTAATAAAATTAAAAGTAAAAATTCGTTATAATGTGGTATCGATAATAGTAAATCGACAATCTGCATATACCAGTGATTTTCAACCATTCAAAATGTGCCGCCAAATTTTACAAATGTAAAATTCAAATTAAGAAAAAGTACTTATTTATTTTATATGGATGTAAAGAAAGAGGTAAAATGTTTTTGCGATCAGGCTCTTAAACATTTTTGATTTTTTAATATGGCTTTAAGTATCACCAAGTGTCCCCACCCCTATTATATTATTTCAAGAAATGTGACCGACTATTGAAAAAGGTTGCTGATTATTATCATAAACTATATTGCACAGTCTATTATAGATAAGTAAATAACTTTTACACTTATCTTTTTCTTTGTGTGCCGCCAAATTTTTAAACAGTTAAAAGTGTGCCGCGGTAAAAAAAGGAGATGATAATCACTGGCATATACCCTATATAATGACAAAATAGCGTAACGGGTGGATTCATTTTAGGAGGTCTAATTCAGAAATTAAAGTTTGTGCCCTCACGTGATGTTAAGATTTTCCAACCCAATCCTAAATACATTAGACTATGATTAAATCAACCACATTTCTCCAACCATCCCTATCCACTATCCAAATTATAGTTTCATTAATAACATTCAATAATAAAGAAAATAATATGCTTGGATCATTTAGGATCAATCAAAAATAAGTGACAAGTGTTTGTTTGTATTTATTTATTTATTTTTAAACTGAATTATTATTTTATTATGATTCATAGATGATAAAAATGATTAGTAGTTTATTGTTCATCAAAACTCAATCCATCATTTAAAATGAACTTGGAAACTATTCTAAAATATTGCCTAACAGGAAATTATATTGTCGCTTCCGTTCTGTCGTCTTCTGTATTTTAGTCCAACATCCGGATTAAAATTTAAAATCCTCAATGTTTCTAAACATTCCCTTTATTAATTAAATAATTATCTTATTCAGATCTCAGTGGATGAGAGAAGTTCTGTGATGAATGATAGTACAAATATATAATATATTTCACCCCCACCCCTTCTCCTTGCCCCTAAAAAAAAAAAAAAACATCAAATTAATTAGATAAATTTATTTATTTATTTATTTTTCAATGAAAATGGATGTTGATTCCAATGTTGTCTGATTCAATGTGAATTTTAATTGGTGAGTTGAATTTATTTATTTCTCCAATGATATCGGTTAGGATTCCGATGGGTTATGATTTATTATTTTTCCTGGCTGTGGATCTCGCATTGATTGGGATCGTCACTTTTGGCGCCGCTACTCGTTCCGCTACCGCTGCTCGTTATCTCGGTTTTCACTTTTTGTTTTTTGTTTTCTGTTTTATATATATCACATCATGAGCAATTATTTCTAAACGGGCAGAACACGAATTTTGAATTGAGCCGGAAACCGAATGTGGACGGAATGTCGGGAACACCCCCCCTACACACCTCACTGGTCCATTCAGTAATATGTTCGCTCTGATTCCGAACTGTTAAGCTTTCGGCAAAGGTTATATATATATATATATATATATATATATTTCACGGCGCTTTAATTAAATGATTTTAATTTATCTCGATTATTTATTTAAAGTTTCAACATTATTTTTTCCAACTAGTTATCACAATTTAAAAAAAAAAATAATTGTATATGTGTATTATCCAAATAAATGATATCATTTATTGTCCAACTAATTTTGGACCACCCTGAATATACTAGATCATTTACTGTAATTGTATCGTTTTTTCCCTTACTAATTTTTCTTAATATGTTCAATGTTGTAGCTTTTCATTTCTTACAATGACAATAAGAAATGTTCTTAGCCGAACCCAATCAAAGAATGCGATTGGATTACAATTCCTCTCCCACTCTCTGGCTCGGTGTATACAAAAATCGATTAAAAATCTATAATAGAATTAGTTAAAATGATTCGAATGGGATCAAAACAAAATAGAGAGGCTCTTTCACGAGTTAATCTATTCAGCACAAGGTTAGCGTGAGGGGCCGGAGAAGTAAAACGAGTTTGAGTTGGGAGAGGGACGACAGCGGGTCACTCAACTGCGGCTCTCATTTGAAATTACCATGCATAGACAATTCATTGGCATCCAATCGCACACGCCGCCATTTTCACGTTCATCTTTCGATTAGCGAGACCTTTTCTCACATTTTCAAACCAACATTGCTCTTGCATTGAAATGAACCTCACCTGATGGCAAACATAAAAATAAACATGAATAACGTTTCAATAATTTAAATTTATACTCAGGATGGGGGGCTATTGTTAAATTTCAAAGAAAATTGATAGACGAGAATGTTCGACGATTGGAAAAGAAAGAATTACTATTTGATAAATGAAATGTTCGACCATTACAACCTTATTACAATTAATCTTAGTGATGACTTGTGGGTGGCCGATGTCGTTCACATGAACAAAGTTTTTTTTTTTTTATTTCTTCATTCTTCTTTTAATAATCCTTCTCCTCGTTTTAAGATTTATAAAATAATAAGAAAAACTTTATATATATATATATATATACAATATGGTATGCTATTGTATCGTTGTTGTTGACGTTTTAATTTTTCAGAAACCTATCATTTGGTATATGAAGTTCGATCGATCGTCTTCCACATTGAGATTTAAAAAAAGGAAATTAATTTTATGTTAAGTGAGAAAAGAAATTGATTTCTTTGATCAACGAAGGGAAGGGGAAAAAATTATGAAAAAGAAGAAGAAGAAGAAGAAGGTTGATCTTTCTAGACGTGTGTCTTATGGTTAGGATCATAACTGTTTCTTCTTTAATGCTATTTATTCCTTTTGTTCATCGCTCTTTTATTTCTTCGATTCTATAGTCAAGCAAGAGGTGGGGGGGGGGAGTTATGGATGCCTTTTAACTCATTTGATTTCATTTCCTGTAATGCAACAGAGACCGTCCAATAAACTTGAAGAAATACCAAACGACCAACTCATCTCTTTTATTTAAGATTTCAAATTCAATGAAATATAATTATTATTTAACCTTTATTTTGTTTTCTCCTTTGTTTTTGTTTTTTCATTTAAAAAAAAAGAGGGATTATCTTAAATTATTTTATTGATTAGTTTCCTATATACTATCTCACCAGATAGTATTGCGATCACGAAAATTTTCGATTTCGAGATTTTGATGTTTTTATACGTTTTGAAGATCCCTGAGTCATTTTCACTAAAATTGAGAAAAATGTCTGTGTGTACGTGTGTATGTAGACAAGATTATGCAAAAACGGTTTAAGCTAGAATAATGAAATTTGGTACACGGGCATTATTCAAAATTCGTAGTTTTCTATCAACTTGTGAGAAATGTAGCTCATCCGGAAAAGGGTTGTTACCTACCATGTTTTCATTTTTTTTTTCTCTAAACTAACCGTAAAAATAAGGATATATGTTTGGTACACATGATTAAAAATAATAATTTATAATTAATTAAATTTAATTTAAATATAATATGTGTTAATTACTCCAATTCAAATTTGCTAGATATTCGAGTGGAGTCACTCCAGATTATTTGGTTTTAAGTTAAGAATTTTACAACAAACTATATTTCTAACAATTTTGTTATTATTTTTCAATTTCAAATCATTTTCTACTGTTATTTATTAAAAACACACTTATTTTAATATTCTGCTGATTTCAATAAATAATAAAATCAAAGATAGTTTTTTATTTGCCTAAATCAGTTTAAGTATGTCCTATAAAGATGTTCATTAAGAATTAATCTCATTTTTAGTTTAACTCAAACGTATAATTAAAATATCATCGATTTACTTAAAATTCCTTTATTAATTTTATTATGGATCTCGACTCTAACAAAATACATTTAGAATATAACAGAAAAACCCTCTCTCATCTGCATACTGTCTCCCAAGGGTTAGAAAATATACAGGGTTCATTTTAAATCCCAATGTAGGTATTAGCTAAGTTCAAGTTCCTTAAAAAAAAATCATGGATTTTCATTTCCCAACAGTAATTTCTAATTTTATCCGCTTTCATAATTCTTTGACTTATTCAGATTCTATTTTAGATTCGATTAGAAATGAATACACGGCATATCAATCAAAAACATGAAAGAAAAACAACTACTAAAATCGGTCAATTTTGATATAACACTTTATTCACTTGCGTTTATGTTTATCAAACTCAGAAAAATCATGCAGAACGCTTAACCCACTTGGACTTCAATTTGTCGGTCTATATTTTTGGATATTCAATTCATATTTAATTCAAAAGGCGGACAACTCTACGTTCCATTCATCTGTCAGAATATTAGATAAACATACAGGGAGACCCTTTGGGACATTTCGTGCAAGGGACCCTAACTTGTATTGTCGAAGATTGAATTGCACTAGCTATAATCCTCTGGGATGGGTCATGTTAGTACGTGGTATAGAATTTGGACAGGAATAGTGAAAAGCGCAACAAACCTCGAAACATAATCAAATGGTATTAAAATTCACTTCGTCTTACACATACAAATTATTTTTTCAAGAAAACGATTATCATAAACGAGTGAGATGCCGAAAATTGTTTCAATGGTTTTATTAAAGACTTATAGAAGATTAATGAACACTTAATTAATTTAATTTAAACTCACAACACACATTCTTCTTCAAAATGAATAAGAAGGTTAATTAAAAAAAAAAACAAAAAAAAACTCCTCTATATAAATGAAGTAATTATATTTTAACTGTTTCTTATTTTTCATATTAGCGAAAAAGTAAGAAATAAAAAAAAAAATTTTGAACTACTGTATATTCAAGAATGATATTTTTGACTATAGGATCGAATGCTTTAGGTGAAAATTAAATAAAAATGTATATAATGAAACTAATAAATATTATCTAATTACATCATTTCAAAAAATATCTACTTATTTTTAATTTTTTCTTATTGTCAGTGACTGATTTTACGATCAGTTGATTAAGCGGCCGCTGAGGGCCCCGATCTTATGAGTGGCCCCAAAAAGGTCGATTGTGCTAAAGTGTTTTCACTGGTAAAATAATTTTGAATATACATATTTTATAAAAAAATATTTAACTAATATGTATTGTTTTGTGAAAAAGTACCAATTGAATAACACATTTTACATAATTTGGTTTTACTTGTTGTAGAAACGAGAAGAAAATTGTTTTGAAGTAAAAAAAATTTAAATTAATTAGTAAATTGATTCAAATATTCTTATTTTTAACCTGATTGATATTGGAGACTTCCTTATTTCTACCGATTAAGGTCTCCACTTGTCACGATCCACTAATGGTTATTGGTAAAAAATACAAACCTTAGTATATATTTTCTTACTAGCTGAAAGTACAATTTAATATAATTAGAATTAGTAAATATAAGTTGAATGCTGATAATTACTTAAATAAACCTACTTATTGGATTATTTTCAGAAATCTTTTCCATTCTTAGAATAATTTCAATAATAAATTTGACTAATCAAAAGTTTTTAAATTTTTAAATTTTTTATTTTAATCTATTTCAATTTTTAATTTTTTTTTTTCTTATTATCTTATTTTTTTAAAAGAATGATATTTTTCAAATGGTCAAATGCTTTATGTGAAAATTAAATAAAAATTTGAAATTAAAATGTAGGTATATAATCAAACTACTAAATATTATTTAATTACCTCACACAAATCTCAGTGACCATTATTAATTGTGTTCAAAATTTCTTTGGAATCATATCGTAAAAATAGAAAAAAAAAATAGTTGTGAAAATAAAAAGAGCGAGAAAATAGGCAATTAATGATTTAAATAATTATCATTATGCTAATGAAAACATGTTTTGTTTTTTTTTTTAAATTAACTATAAAATTCTCATTAATTAAAAAGTTTACTTAATAAAATAGATCAGAAGTATTCACCATTTTGGAATCCAAGCTACGCAATTTCCGTACTGAACAACTAACATTTTTAATTTCTTGAAAATTTACCAGATTTCCTACTTTTGATAAGAGCTTACTGTGTTACTAGATAATTTTTTACAAGAGGAAATGGTTAATGGGCTCAGTCTCATTTTTAATATCACCGGAACACGCAGCGTTGAGTCGAGCATTAACTAAAATACAAATTTAAAAGGAATTCACTACGGCAACAAATCACGTTTTCTCTTTTTCATTCCTCTTTCTCTGTCTGGTGATCCATATATGAAACAGAACATATTTATATGTTCAGATATTTATACACAATAAAATGATGCATAATGGTACAATGTTGAATAATGGTGTAATCCATGATTTTAGAAATGGTAAATGAAAATAAGATTATATAACAAGAGAATGGCAGAAATTGCATGATCTCTATGCATTTTCATAAATAGACGTGGATGGGACATGAATCGAATGTGAGAGAAAAGACTAGTGAAAATTTAATTAGAAAATCACTGAAAGTGTGATAGATATTATAATATAAAGAAAAAAAATGGAATTTGGAGAAAACACGAATTGGATGGAGGTGGGTTAGCATAGGCATAATTGATGGAATATGGTTGTTATAGTTAAGAATCGAATCTCACAGAAAAAGGTGGATGAATTTCCACACACACACAATAAAAAAGAAGAAAAATTTAGACAGTAAACAACATTTAACCCATATCTTCTTCATTATTTGTAAATTATCGAATTCCAATTTCAATGATAATTTAATAATTATTTTCAAATTGAAAATTTTAAATTAATTTTGTTTATTTAAAATTTAAAATAAAAAATATTGATTGAATATTCAAAAAAAAAAAAAAGGGGGAAAAAAAGAAATAAAAGAGATGGACTGTTTATCGTTTATCTTCTGATGAAAAACCACTCACCAGAATAGATGATAAATGTATCAATATAATAATCATGATAATAATAATTGACTTCAATAAATTCATAGGAGGGAAGTAAGGAAATATATTAAAAAAAAACCGTCCCGAATATAATTAATCAATTATATTTTGGCCAAATGTTTCCCAGGGAGTCGACTAAATTTATATAAATCGGTCCATTAGAAGAGTTCATTTGGTAATAAAAAAAAGAAAAAAAAAAAAATACGGAGGGCCGGTGGTGAAAAGCCTAGGGTGATAGGCACAATAGTATTATGAATCGTTGCCCCGTTCGGGTCTCCCACATGGGTGACCCTCCGCTTGACAGGGTCTCAACCCAAGGAGGTCGCACGGTCACTGTACAGTTAGGAGGAGCTGCATAATTTATGAATGTGCGCAGGAGGGGGGCTCCTAATGCTAGATATCATTACGGCCAGGTCAGCGCCTCTCCAGTAACCCGACACCGGTCTCTGGAGAACGCGTGGCCAGCGTCGGTTTCCTTCCAGACATTTGAGCTACTCGAGAAGAAAACAAATGAGCGATCAGTGATGATTTCCGTTTACAAAGATAATCGTCAGTTGCGATTTATATAATTTTTACCTTAAAATATATAATATTAATAATAATAATAATATATTTATTACCTAAAAATGCATTTAAAAAATAATAATAATAATAATATAGGTAATTATCAATATTAATTGCCATGTCATGGATTTGGATAAAACTTTACCAGTGAATTCCTTTTTTAATTCCAAAGAAACATTTCCTATGCAATTTTTCCGGGTCGCTTTTAGTTTACGAGATACAAATTATTAATGTGCGGCCATTAAGTATTGTTTTATTGACTAATTCACTAATTATTCACTTACTCACTAATTTTCGTTTTTTCCGGTTCGGTTTGGATATAGAAATTTTTTTTTCCGGTTCGGTTTGGATATAGAAAAATTAAAAAAATAATTAATTAAATAATTTTCCTATATCCAAACCAAACTAAAAAAAAACACAGAAAATTAGTGAACCCCTCTAGTGTCCAAATCAATAAAAAATTATAAATATAATAGCTAGATTGAATTTATATGCAAATTTTAATAATTTTTATCTCATAAACTAGAAGCGACCAGGCAAAATTGCATAAGGAAAGTTTCGTTGGAATTAAAAAGGAATCCCCTGATAAAGTTTTATCAAAATCGATGCCATGACAATTACCATAATATATATATATATATATATATATATATATATATATATATATATATATACAGGGTGTTTCACAAAAACTTTACAAGTTGTAAAAGCTTGTTGTTTTTTTTTGAAACACCCTGTATAAATAATAATATAATATACTAAATGATAGAGTTTATAAATTGATAAGAGTATGTTTTTCTTTGGCATAACTTGAATAAATGAGAATATCCCATAGAAATGTTACATTTATTCTGTTTACATTTTACTTAAATTTATCTAATCCATATTTTGCCTCCTCCTCCACTCACCCCCCTCACTCTCATTTTATTCAAAGCTCGTTGTTGATCACATCATGTTTTTAGAATATCTTTAAGAAAGCACATAAATAGTCCCAATAATAGCGAATGTAAATCAAGTTTCATAGTTTGGTTGTTTTGTTTTGTTCCAAAATCGGACAATAAATATTTGCAACCGGCGAATAGAGGGAGAGTAGAGAGATTGTGAGAGAGGAGGCATAACAATCGGCTATTTTATCTAATTTAATATTTTATTTTCCAAAAACAAAAAAAAAAACAAAAACAAAAAAAAATTGAAGGAGAAGATATAAAACAACGTAGTTGCCATAAATTTAAATAAAAATAAGAAAAATTCTACAACTACATGGTGTAGAGGAGATTTTATCAAAAAAACACATCTTTATCATCATCGTATAAGATAAGTTCAATTTGTATACTTTTGAAAAACAATGAAGTGTTTAAAATAATAATATAATAAAATATAATATAATATATATATATAATCCTTGCTAGTTCTTAGTCGTTAATCACTTATTTTCAAACAACCAGTCCATCCAATTCCTATTCTCTTCAAATTTCTATTAATTCATCATAATAATTATGAAAATGACGTTATTAATATCAATTAAATTAATAAAGACAATAAATATACTATAATTTATTTAAGTAGGGTATATTAGAAAAACAAGTTTAATTCATTTATAAGTCATTGATGAATTTTCCAAAAAAAGACATAGTTCCACCCTCCAAAGACCAGTGATCTATTCATTGTACAACGGGACGAAGTGACTAATCGCTTAAATATATAATAGACTTCTAATCTATCGAATTTATCAATATTTGATTATGGAAATCAATAGAACAACCACTAATAGGTATTTTTTTTAATCCAAAAATGTCAATAGAATCATTTAATGTAGAAGGATTTGAATAAAAAATAAATTATTTTGATGAGCGTGTTTACGAACCGTCCTGGATGTATATATATATATATATATATATGTGTGTGTGTGTGTGTTTATTCAAAAACATAATTTTCAATTTTAATACTAATTATTGAGAAAATTTTAATTTTAATTTTTGTTTCTCTCTCTCAATAAGGCGCCATTGCATGAGAGGCTAGCCTCGCTGTCTCACATTCTCATTGTCCCGGGTTGGGGATTCTTGGTCTTATTCTGTCTGAGTAAGACTCGATGCTGGGATTTTGGCTTCAATGAATTTGACCTACTGTGTTCCAAGGATTCGAAGAACTTTTGACAGTAAAACTGTCGGGTTCAAGTCCCGGGCCTGGCAAGGGAATTTCTCTAGCTGGGGTCTATGGGACGGAGTCAACCCAGCCTCCAGGATCAACCTTGGGGAATAGTTACTTGATAAAAAGTAGCGCCTCCGATCAAGAAAATCAAGGTAAAGGTTGAGAGGACCCGTTCTACTGATCATAGGACACCTCATTGATATAACCGACTTGATAGGCGTTGTCCTTGCATAGGACATACAAAAGTCAGAGGTTTTTTTTTTCCTCTCTCAATTCAGATGAAAACTATTTATGACAAATTTCTTAAATCATAGGACATTAAATTCCAACAAAATTTTCTTTAAACATCTTAGACCATCAATTAAAAAAAAAATATTTTCCCAGTCCATGGGAAAACTATTTTTTAAAGAAGTGAAAAAGTACCTTAAATTCCAATATTCATAAAAAGAAATAAACCCACTAATTACTCTAAATTTATTTTTGTCCGTATCTTAATGGAGTGACAGACATACTGTACCATCGATAGATTTAAGCATTGGCTAAATAAATAAGTAAATTGTTACAGGATGGATGAAGATGGTGTAGGATAGGGATAGTGGAGGAATGTGGTTATTGTGACTAAGAACTTCGGTATGCTTATATATAAATTAAATATTAATACAAATGTTTAATCTATATACACCAATACCTTAATTTGCGTCGGGGTCGCGTCCAAAAAAAAAAAAAAAAAAAAAAAATTAAAAAACAAAAATAAAATAAAAGTTTATTAAATACATACAAAAAACATGAAAAAAAAACGTATTCAATTTAAACAAAATAAACTATTCAATTAATTTATGAAAAACAAAATTAAAATTAATCACTGTTTGATGAATCCATAGTGGCTGTAGTCGTAAATACTATTTACAAAATTTGTGATGATCTCACTAATAAACATAAATTTTTTTAATTTTGTTTTGTCCCTTGTCATTTAATTTTTCTCTTACATGAAAATTCGACAATTATTAAATTTGTAATTATTGAATTTACATATCAAGATGAAACGAGCAATTTATTATATAATTAATATATATTTTAAAATAAATTAAAATTAATAATAAATAAATAAATTAATCAATTAAAATTATAAAATACTCTATTTACAAAATTTGCGATGATCTCGTTAGTAAACATACATTTTTTTAAATATTGTTTTTTTAAACACATTGTATTTAATTTTTCACTTAACATTCCACTTATTTTTCCACAAAACTTATCAACTTGATGTACATTCTGGGATATCCTTCCAGTGAAAAAAAAGAAAATTTCAAAAAAGTTAAAAAAAAAATAAATTAATTAAAGACGAACCCAAAACAATGCAACCTCCAAAATCTAACGACACACATTGAAAATTAGTACTACTTAAAACACTATGAGCGGGGCGGGTATTTGTACCCGTTGCGGGGACTGCCACTTATAAGCGGGGCGGGTATTTATACCCGTTGCTACTTATATAATATGTACTTTCCCTTGTGTCACTTAAAATTACTTATTTTAAACGATAACTAATATATATATCCCTCATATAAGTGGCAACGGGTATAAATACCCGCCCCGCTTATAAGTGGCAGTCCCCGCAACGGGTACAAATACCCGCCCCGCTCATAGTGTGTTGAGTAGCGACGCAATATCGAAAAAAAGCGAGGTTTTCGTGTATATATAAGTCAATTAAGACATTTATTTTATTGAGTCAGAAATATTATTTGATAATAGAAAGAATGCAGCCCGGCGATTCCTTATCAGAGGAATTTTTTTTTCTCATTATAAAACAATGTGAAAGATAGTAGATTGTTTTTAATTATAATTATAAAATAAAATTAAAATGAGATAACAATCTGCTTGTTTGTATTTTAAAGGAGATTGGTTACGAAAATCAAGCGATTATAGCGTTGTTGTTGTTGTTGTTGTTTTTCTTTAAATAGGTGAAAAAACGGTCCAGATAAAAGGTCTCGATTGATCATCGTGCAACAGAAGACAAGAATTGAAACGCACATAATTCAGAATCTGGATTGGGTATATTTGGGAATTCATTTTCGAGGTAGACAAGTAGATCAAAGGATAGATATCGTTTAGTTGAAACTTGCTGCTATTTAGAAGGTTTTTTTATGTCCTGAATGAGAGAAGAAAAATCAAATTAATTGTGAAATTTTGTATACCCGTCATCATGGGTGGTCTAAATTAGAATATCATCTCCTTCTGTTTAGGGTGGGCATTTTTTTAAAAACAGATGTTTTTTTTTTCTAGTAATTAGAAAGGTCCTTCAATTTTAGAGTCCTAAAAGTGTGACCCACTAAAACTATTTAGTGGTATCCAGATTTAATAAACCAATTTTTTACTTTTTTTATTAAAAAAAACAAAAAATATTTTAAAACTATTATAGTTAAATAGAACAATTCTATTTTTATATATATTATTGAATTTTAAAAATATTATTATTATTATTATTATTATAATTATATTATAAATTAATGGGAATATTTTATAATTTAAAAATGTGTTCCTACAAGTACATGATGATGGAAGATAAGACAAAACTTGCGAACCTCTGTAATTATATGATGATTAAATAAATATTTATGGTAATTAATTATTCTAGTTTGTATTTTGAAATAATTAGCTATTTATTATATTTAAAATTAAAAAAAAAATTATATTCACTTCAATGAAACAATTATTAACTAACCATTTAATGAATAATAATATAATCGATTCTATTTTCTTTTACTCTATAATTTATAATTATATATATATATAAATATAATAAATAATATAAAAAAATAAATAAAATATATTAAAAAATTTATAATCTGAATTATTCAATTGGTTTCTATATTCAACATTTCTCGGCATTTATTTCCAATCTAACCAATCTAACCACTACATTTTTCTATACCTTTTATATTAATTGTTATATATTTAAAAAAAATGTAGAAAAATAAAGAAATAATAATATATATATATACATTCTATTAACATTTATGACTAGGTAATCAATTTCATTAATTTGATTTTGCAAAAGGACTTGATTGACAGGGGATGAAATATCCTCGAGGGTCGTGAAAAAAAAATACCAAGCAGGATAATTAATGCATTGGATCATCGATTATCGAAAATACATTTTTCTTTGAATGGATGCGGTGAGCGGATTTTGCATCGATTCAGTCCCGTGGAGGTCCTCCAACGATGAAGAGGAAAATGATTAGGCCATAGGATAGGAAAAGCCAAATCGAAAACGAACCTCGAGTAACCCAAAACATCAACAACAACAACGAGAGCGAATGAAACCATGAAATAAGTGGAGAGGGAATGGGGAGAGGTCGTGTGACAAAGAGCCCGTCAATCAGGATGACAATGCCGCCCATTTGGCATCCACGACTCAATACAATCAACTTTTCGGCTTTTGGAAACCTTAAGTCACTTCCCCAACCAGTTTGGTTGTAGCAGATTTTTTTTTATACAATTAAAAAGAGGAAAAATAAGCCAGCACCCTTCTTTCCTATATACGCTCATCCCCCTTCAATCATTTACAATTAAATGCCTTTCGAATTTTTATCCAAGATCAAATTACTCAACGGAAAAGAAAAAAAATTATATTGTTCACTCCCTCTTTAAAAGTGACATAGTTCAAGTGGTGACATACTTCCTTCTAGTACTTAATTAAACTTTTTAAAAAATTTTGTAATTTGTGTTTCTATATTCAACATTTCACGACATCTCTTTCCAATCTAACCAATACATTTTTTATATACCTTTATTCAATGAAAATAGATATTTTTTAATTAAAAAAAAATAAAATATCTCAATTATGCAAATTGAAAAAAATGTAAAAAAAAATTCTATTCCTTTTATTTTTACCGACCGACGATAGTAAGGGAGGTATTGTTTTCACACCAAATTTCACATGTGGAGATTTTTACATATCTCCACGAATCATGCATTTTCTAAACAGAAAAAAGTATTTTTAGCATGATGTCTGTCCGTCCGTCTGTCCGTCTGTCCGTCCGTCCGTCCGTATAGATGTGTACAGCCTGAACGGCTCAACCGATTTTGATGAAATTTGGTATATTTACTTAATGCATCAGTGGGATGAATTGATCAACTTTTGGTGTATATCCGGAAACCGGAAGTGGTAGTATTAGCGATCGACGATAGGAAGGGAAGGGTTATTTTCACACCAAATTTCACATGAGGAGATTTTTTTATATATCACCACGAATCGTACACTTTGTATTGGTTTTATCCTCTGGAAAATCATATTTATTAGTTTTTTCTTGATTTAAAATTATATGACGTCATCCAGCCATTCATGACGTCACAGCCTGGTCTTACATATATATTATAAATAAAATAAAATTAAAAATATTTATGTTATATTCATATCTGTTTTTTATTACATTAATAGATATATTAAAATTATTTGAAATTGTTTCTGTAGCTGAAAATTAATTTACTTCAAAACCTCGGTCGGTTCGAACCTGGCCACAGGTCAACTTATTTATTTTCATATTAATGCGTCTAATTTAACGTTAAATTCACAATTTAATAATTCTATGACTTTTAACTATGGAGATTTAAAATCACTATTATATATATATATATATATATATATATATATATATTTAATATACCCTTGAAGAATTGAGAAAAATTGTTTTCTTTTTATATGATGAATAGTTCCAATAGATAAAAAAAATATCCACCCCTTGTGAGGAGCTTCTTCCGTTAAAATATTCTTTAATATAATTTATATGACGTTTATAATATCAGGCATCGACGTCACGGTTCATTTAAATTACATTAAATAGCATTTTATATGTTCAGTAGCGTAACCAGAGGGGCTGGAAGTCTGCATCCCCTTTTTGGATTGGGAAAAAGCAGGCCAAAGGTAATGGCAAATTTTATGAATGATATTTTATTGAAAAATATATAATAATATAATAATATAATAATATAAAATAATATAGTATTATATAATAATATATATAATATAATATTTTACTTTATATATATCTGTTTGTGCGTATTCCTTTCTATCTTATATTTTTATTCAACTTTTCGTTTATTTGTCTGACTTTGTAAATCCATGTAGAAATCTGCATGCAATGCATGTCCGCATCTGCTTTGTGTCAAACGTTTCTCCATTAAATAGCAGACAAGACAGAGTAATTGGTGTCTGGGTCCAAGCATCAAGAAAAAGGTTTATTGGTGACCTCTCATTTTAATCCACACTGCTTCATCCATGCAAAATCTGTATATATTCATCGACATCATCATACGTACTTAATATAATCTAATAATAATAATAATAATAATAATAACATTATTAATAATAATTATTCTACTACTACTACTACTAATAATAATAATAATAATATAAAAAAACCTCTGACTTTTGTACGTCCTACGCAAGGACGCCTATCAAGTCGATCATATTAATTAGGTGTCCTATGTTCAGTAAAATGAGTCCCATCAACCTTTACCTTGATTTTCTTGATCGGAGGCGCTACTTTATATAAAGTAGCTTAGAAATTTTGATCCCGGAGGCTGAGTTGACTCCGTCCGATAGACATGAGCTAGAGAAAATCCCTTTGCCAGGCCAATGCTTGAACCCGGGACCACGAGAATAAGAGACAGTTACGCTACCTTCTACCCTGTGGCGCTTCTATATTATTAATAATTAGAACTTATTAAATCAATTACAAATAAACTCACTTTAATTATTATATATAATAATAAAAACCAAATGCCACAAAAATGTAACATTGAATTTCCAGTGGTCATATGGAAAAAAAAGGAAAAAAAAAATTTCAAGTTCAAGAATGATTGATCCTTAATTTACTTTTGCAAACATCTTACCTTGTTTAAATCTTTAAAAAGAACAAAAAATATTCTTAGGCATATAATATAATATTCGAATTTCAACAGAAACTTCGAAAAACAACTGAATAAATCATGCATCAATTGAACTTATTTTTAGTTTTGAACCAAAATAATTGAACCTTCCTATTTATTGTTCCTTTCTCTAATGAATATTGAAATTACATGTTCCAAGAATTTAAGAAATAAAACTAACAATCCTATTAGATGGCAGGATTTATTGTCTTCTACTTGTTGAATAAAATAATAAATTTGCGTACGCATGCGTTAACAATCATTGAAAAGATAATCGCATTAGGATCTATTACCTCAACATTTCATCAATAGCATCCAATTTAGATAGAATAGAAATTATTCAATTTACAACCATTATATTTTCAGTTGATGAAAATAAACAATAGAATATATAATATATTTGCTATTTAATATTTTGGAGTACTTAATACTCCATATGATAAGGGTTTTTACTCGTTAAAAAAACAACCCAAAATGTCCCTTTCAAGTATCAATAATTCTTAACCTAGTATAAATAGCACTCGCCATATATATATATACAATATATATATGTTCGTTTAAGTTTTGTGAAAGTTTTTATTATTATAAGAACTTATTTCCCGGTTATTTTCACGTTTGCTTATGCGATTTATGTCTCAACTTTTTGGTGCCATTTTTAAAATAGTTTATTTATAAGATAATTATTTGGGGATTCTTGGTCTTATTCTGTCTGAGTAAGACTCGATGGTGGGATTTTGGCTTCAATGAATTTGACCTACTGTGTTCCAAGGATTCGAAGAACTTTTGACAGTAAAACTGTCGGGTTCAAGTCCCGGGCCTGGCAAGGGAATATCTCTAGCTGGGGTCTATGGGACGGAGTCAACCCAGCCTCCGGGATCAACATTGGGGAATAGCCACTTGATAAAATGTAGCGCCTCCGATCAAGAAAATCAAGGTAAAGGTTGAGAGGACCCGTTCTACTGATCATAGGACACCTCATTGATATAACCGACTTGATAGGCGTTGTTCTTGTGTAGGACGTACAAAAGTCAGATGTTTTTTGTTTGATATCATTGCGAATGATTAGGTTCGTTAGGGACTATTGTTTATGTTTTTGTATTTTTTTTTTTTTTATTTTATTTCTAAAAATATATTCTAAAGAATTCATCTTACTCTTTATAAATTTAATGGAATGAAAACGATTATATATCAACGAATAATTCTTGATTACCAAAAAAAAAAGATCAATAACTTTTTTTTTACTATACATATTCTTCTATTAAAATGATGAATAATCATCAGTCCATTAATGATATCATTTTTTTTTCTTTCACCAGTCGTTTGATCTTCTATTTCTTCGAATTCACATCCAAAGGAGAAGTGAATGAGATCATGTTTATTATCTTTTTGTGGTCTACGATTGGTCAACTGATAAACGAGTAAACCAGCATTCGTTTTCCTATCGATGATACTGATTCGCTTAATTGAAGAACGCCCACGCATTGTGATGATTCGTTAACCATGATATATATATAAATAATAATGGAATTTTCATACCGAAAAGGATCGTAATAATTAATAATAAATATTTTATTAAAAAATATTTTCAAAAATAATATCTACTTATTTTTATTACTTTCTCGTAAGAGATAGTATTGCGATCACGAAAATTTTCGATGTTGAGATTTTGATGTTTTTATACGTTTTAAAGGTTCCTGAATCATTTTCACTAAGGTTGAGAAAAATGTCTCTCCCTCTGTGTGTGTGTGTGTGTGTGTAGTCAAGATTACGCAAAAACGGTTTGAGCTAGAATGATGAAATTAGGTACATGAGCATTATTCAAAATTCGTAGTTTTCTATCAACTTTTGAGAAATGTAGCTCAACCGGAAGAGGGTCATTACTTACAACGTTTTGATTTTTTTCCTCTAAAGTGACCGTAAAAATAAAGATATATGTTTGATAATTTTTCACATGATTAATAATTGTATAAAACTGCTATATATAGAATTTCAGCTTGATTGATTCGCTGAAATTACCAGAATTAATTTTTTAACACTGCAAATCTTACGCGCCAACAAGTGACGTGGTGCCATCAACAAAAAGCCAAACATGCGCTGGTTTAATATTTATTATTTATAATTTATAATTAATTAAATTTAATTTAAATATAATATATTATGTTATTTAATCCATTTCTCAAATTGCGAGATAGTCGAGTGGAGACACTCCAGCTAATTTTTTTCTTATTGTCAGTGGCTGATTTTACGATCAGCTGATTAAGCGGCCGCTAAGGGCCCCGATCTTATGAGTGGCCCCCTAAAAAGGCCGATTGTTTTAAAGCGTTTTCATTGGTAAAATAATTTTGAATATACATATTTTATAAAAAAATATTTAAATAATATGTATTGTTTTCTGAAAAAGGTCCAATTGAATAAAACATTTTACATACTTTTGCTTTACTTGTTGTCGAAACAAGTAGAAAATTATTTTAAAGTAAATTTTTTTTAAATTAATTAGTAAATTGATTTGACCTGATTGATTTTGGAGAGAGACCCCCTTACCCTCCACTTGTCATGATCTAACATCCAAAAAAACAAAGCTTTTTACATATTTTCTTACTAACTTGAAAGTACAATTTAATATAATAAGAGTGAAGGAGTAATTAATTAGTAAATATAATGTTCAATGTTGACAATTACTTAAATAAACCTACTTATTAAGATTATTCTCAGATTGGAATGAAATTCTGGGAATAATTTCAATAAGTAAATTTGTCTTTATATATTCAAAAGTTTAAATTTTTTAATTATCTATTTTAATTTTTTATTATATTTTTTTTTTTCTTATTATCTTATTTTAATTTTTTTAGTTGAATTTGTTTATTTTATTATTTTAAATGTTTATTTTATTTTTTTAATTTGTTAATTTATTTTTTGTTCATCTTATATACCTTTCCCTCACCCCTGTCAAACTTCTCTAATCTGCTGTTCTCAAACAAACAACAGCCACCAAATTCAACGAATATTGTACCCGATGTGCTCGCGATTCATCAAATCACATAAAATTTAAGAGGAAATTCCAAATCCAAATTTCCGTGAATTTTCAGATTTCTTGATAGGTGTGTGAAGTATCTTAATCATTGATATTTTAGCAAATAATTTTTAATTAATTTAAAAAAATTAATTAAATTAAAAAATTAAACAAATTAATTTTTTTTCTCTTTAAATATTGGAGTGTTTTTAGTTTTTTAAAAATAATTTGAAATATTAATAATTATTTAAAAAAAAATAATTCTCACGAAAAAATAAATAATCATTTATCGATTATTCAAATTTCCAATTTTACCTTTCTTTCTCATCTATAATTTAATTTTTTTTTTTTTTTATTTATTAAATATTATTCCTCTGTTTATATATAATATGTTCGAGTACACAACATATATCCCCCTCTCGAATGTTTTTTGTTTGAATGTATTTTACGCAGAACATCCAAATATTTGTTTTACTATATTAAATTAGATAGGCATTCGAATAATATAATTAAATCAATTTGCTAGCAAATAAATTAGCAAAATTAAATATTTTTTTTCTACTACATATATAAATCAACTGTAAATATGAAAATAAAAAGGAGAGAGTTTATCATATATATATATATATATATATATATTGTAGGAAATAATTTAAATTTAGTGATTTAATTTTATATTCAAAAGACTTTGTTCACTGTCGAGTTAGTATTGCGATCACGAAAATTTTCGATGTCGAGATTTTGATGTTTTTATACGTTTTGAAGGTTCCTCAGTCATTTTCCCTAAGGTTTAGAAAAATGTCTTGGTGTGTGTGTGTATGTGAGATAGTTATTAAATAAGTTGATGACCTGTGGCCAGGTGTAGAACCGACCGACAGTTTGAAATAAATTAATTTCCAGCTACAGAAACAATTTCAAATAATTTAAATGTATCTATTAATGCAATAAAAAACAGATATGGATATAACATAAATATTTTTAATTTTATTTTATTTATAATATATAAGTAGGAGCTGACTGTGACGGCATGAAGTGATGGGTGACGTCATATAATTTTAAATTAAGAAAAAACTAATGAAGATGATTTTCCGGAGGATAAAACCAATACAAAGTGCATGATTTGTGGTGATATGTAAAAAAATCTCCTCATGTGAAATTTGGTGTGAAAATAACCCTTCCCTTCCTATCGTCGATCGCTAATACTACCACTTCTGGTTTCCGGATATATACCAAAGGTTGATCAATTCATCATACTGATGCATTAAGTAAATACACCAAATTTCATCAAAATTCGTTGAGCCATTCAAGCTGTACACATCTATACGGACGGACGGACGGACAGACATCATGCTAAAAATATTTTTTTCTGTTAAAAAAATGCATGATTCGTGGAGATATGTAAAAATCTCCACATGTAAAATTTGGTGTGAAAACAATACCTCCCTTACTATAGTCGGTCGGTAAAAATACCACACACATATATTAGAAATATTAAATATAAATTAGAAACAATACAATATATTAAAATATAGCAAAAATTTAGTTTTATGCATATTTAAATCCAAGTAACCCATTGAACTTAAAAAAAAAAATTCAAAATAGATTCAATTTCCTCTTCATTTGATTCTTCTTCTCAATTAAGTGGTTAAATTATTACTGACAGAATAATTTTCGATCATAAATTTAAGCAAATTTACTGGGGTGTTTCTTTTCAGGACATCTTTATCATTCATGAATGTAGTTGAATGTCTGAGTGGGGCTCTTTTTGGGTCTGGACCTTTGAATGCCTGGTCTACTCAATACTATTTGTTTAGTCATAGATATTGTCCCAAACGATTGTATTTAATTCTTGAAAATATAAAAATATAATAGGACGATTTTTTTTTTCGTTTTCCATTCATTCAAAAGACCCAAAATAACTTTAATACCCTTGAAAATTTTTCATTTCTTGACACCATATATATATATATACACACTAAAAAGGGCATTTTAATCCCCCCGCCCCCCGAATAGATATATCGTCTCTATTAAAAGAATATTTATTATCATTTCTAATAAATCCTCAATGATGTGGTTATCTAATCTGAAACGGAACATTGATTTATGTAACATTTTGAATGTTCTATTGTCAAATGAATTTCAGCTACTCATGGGATTAAATAATTATTGTCATGAGCAATTTTAACTAATATTATTAGTGGCGTATTAGTTTCATTTCTCCTAGGAGTATTAGCCATTTAGTCAATTTTGTTATATATTTATATATATCAATAAATGAAAATTTTCATGAGTTTTAAAGTCATTTTAGTGAATAACCTCAAGTATCTATTAAAAATATATAGTAATTTAGATGTGTATAAACAACAAAGCATTTTTATATATAATAAAATTAAAATATTAAAAAAATATAACCTACAAACTATTAATTTCATTTGGACTAGAAAGCATATAATAGAAATAATTATTTAGTGAGAAGAATAATTATTACCATAAATATATATATTAATTAAGTTCACGAGAAAATTTTGTTTATAAAATGTTATTCTCATGATACTCTTGAAAATAGCGCCAATTTGGGCGCCGAAACGACGTGGCTCAAATCTTTCAAAGCATGTTATAATAATCCAGAAATATGTATTTATATTATATATATATATATATATATATATATATATATATTATATATATATATATGTGTAAATTATATTCATGTAGCTATTTATAATATGTGAAGTTGTTAGTATTTATTAATATAAATAGTTTGAAATTCTATATTTATCTGGAAGTGAATAATTAAAGGACTCTTGTCTAATTCATTTAATATATATTATAGATGATATAATATAATACATATATATATATATATATAATTACAATTATTTTATTAAAGATATTAATGCATTTAAACACTAATAATTACAATGACATAATATATATATAATAAAGTTTAAATTTAAAAATATATTCAATTTTGTCAATGAGTAGTTTCTAGTAGCGCCATCTAATATTAATGAGACTTTTTACAAGTAAATCAGCAAATATGACAAGAAAACAAATCTAAGAAATAACCTTCAAATAAGAAACGAGTTTGTTTGTTTTTTTTTTGTTTTTGTCAAAATATCAACAGATGTCAATCTGAATTATTCATTTTCAATTGATACGAAAGGCAAGAAGATAAAACAAATCACTTTAATAAATGACAGTGGAAGAAAATTTAAAAAGTATCCACCACAATGGAATGAATCAAATGAATGTCGAAAAATCTATTTTATTCTATTTATTATTGCCAATTTTAATCTTCATTTACGATATCAATTTTGTGTGTGATAGATAAAATGATCGATGTTGAATGTCTGAATTACAAATAAATGGGCCATGTTTAGGAAAGGATAATTTTCAAATAAATAAACGATTACTAGGGATTAAATATAATATATAATAAAAACAATTGGATATCAATTTCTCCAAAGTTATTTTTACAATTGTTATGTATATTTGTATAAAGGCATCGAGCTTTTAATAACTAACATTGATATTTATTTAAGTTAGAAAAAGATGGATCATTTTATTCAATATTTGAAAAAACAAATCCAATATCCGTTGAAATAAAAGACTAATAAATAAATCTTTTTATATTATATACTTATACGTAGAAAAGAGATATTATTTTATTTTATCTCTCTCTCTCTCTCCCCCCATATATATATATATATATATATATATATATTATATACAAGGCCAGGTCAATAACTCTGTGACTTTCTGAATGAAACTCAAGTTTTTGGCTAAAAAATTATTTTATTTTTCAACGTAGTCTTCTTTGAGCTAACGTTTCTTCAATTATTTTATCCCTTCCAAAAAATAAGATTTGTCGAGGTAATCAAAAAAGATTTGTTTGTGAAATGAATCGTTGGAGTCCAATCTCTTTCTGCTGTGCCACATTTCTTCAGATTTGAAAACAAGAAATATTCACAGTGAGGGAGCAATTCGTATCTCAATTCATGGATTTTCATGGAAATTCATTTTTTTTTCCTCAAATTACGAAGTAGTCTGCTTTTTTAATGGATAAAACTAAAAGACCCAGCAGCTGGTTCAAATTTTGACAGCAGTCGTTTCATTTAAGAGACGCGAAATTCAAAAAGTCACGGATTTATTGGCCTGAATTCATGTATATATATAATATTTTTCATCTTATTCAGTTTCTTTTTGAATGAATGAATCTATTGTAGATAATTTATAAATTATTTTTATGCTAATTTTTTAACTTCCCTAATAGAAATCGTTTAAGTCCGATCTTATCTCTCCAACTATTGTATAAATCTTCGTTTGAATCACCGTCAAGGGTAGAAGGGTGTGGTTCATTTCCGAATTTTGTTGTACAACAAAAAAAACAGCCTCCTCCATTTTTTTTCTAATCGGTTTGTTGTTATTTGGGTATTCTTTCCAAAAAATGGAATTGCAGAGCGTACAGGTGGCGTAAAGTGAATTTTTTTAGGTATATCAGGAGAGAAGGTGGGGGTTGTAGGGGACTGTATGTGTTCGAGTGGTGGTAGGAGGATCATCAGTGCTTTTGACAACGAATATGACCTGGGCTTAAGTTTTCCAACTTCACAACTTGAACGATCACAAACTTGGTCTTGTTATAATTAATTCATGAATAGTTAAACAACGTAGGTGCCTACTTCCGCCCTACGATAACCCTAGACTTACCCCCACTTTGCCACCATGCTACTGGCACCCAAAAACACTTGCCATTCTGAAAGTTGATAACAATTGACATCTAAAAGACATCACTCTTATTCTCTCCTTCTCCCTCTTAATCTCTCTCTCTCTCTCTATATATATATATATATATATAGAGAGAGAGAGAGGGAATATATATATATATATATATATATATATATATAATCATTTATTTTTATAATTAGATTGTATAATTGAATCTTTTTCTTCTCTTATATAAATGTACACCTTTTCATGAGTTCACGAGTGACTATAGGGGCGCTACAATCTAAAGTAGATCTATTCTAAGATCTCCCCTTAAACTTATTCGATTTCTATCATTTAATAAAGTGATATATATAATGTTATAATATTTTTAATTAAATTATCTTCCATTTCTATTGCATTTTCCAAATAATAACGTAAATCCCTTTGAAGTTTTTGATCGTGATAACAAAAATGTTACTGGATAATAAAATTTATATTTTTTTTAAAAGACTAGCACGATTTTGACGGGTTGACATAAAAATTATTTGAATAGAGGAGGGACAAAAAAAATAATAAAATAAATGATAGCTCTGTTTCTTGATACCATATTTGTTTACATCTGTTCGAGGGATGCCCACCATGCCCTTACCCCTTTTTGGCCAAGACCACACTTGTTGCACCCGCAAAAACTAATTGGGTGATTATAGTGTAGCACAAAATAGTCAGACACTCGATGATTAAAAATATAAAAATATGTTTTATATTATCGGAATCGGAGTACCTTTACCAATGGTTTGATCATAAAATCCAGAGTATATTTAGGATTTTTCATTCGCTAAACAATTTTTGAAATTTGTTTGATTTATTTTTTTATATATACTTCATTCTTCATATTGCTTAATAATGAGGTTCATTATCTTTTGAGGGTAGTTAAAAAATATTTCTATCAATTCATCAATCTTCTAAAAGAGAAGAATATTTTAAAATAATTCCTATTTTAATTAAAATTAAAATTGAAAAAATATAATAAAATTAAAACTAAATGTGTAAATTGAATCGTATTGTTAGAGTCTAAGGTTTAAAAAAATAAATATATTATTTATGTATATTTATCAAGATATTTTTTTTTCAGAACTGAATTCAGATGATATATTTTTAATGTTAGACATACATAATAGTATTTTATGTGATTTAAAATATAAAATAAAAAATAAATTAATTAATAAATAATTATAATAATAATAGTAATAGGGTTTAATAAATAACTCAGTTCGTTCGTATTATGTATTATCGTAATGTAATTAATTCAATTTTCAAAGAAAAAAAATACATTTTTATGATATTATAGTTAAATATGTAAATAAATTTAAAAAATTCAATTTTTTTTATAAAAAAAACAAAAAAAAAAGAAAAATTAAAAATAGAGTTTAAAAAAATATTTAAAATTATAGGGATGAAAAAACTTTATTTTACTTGACATACCTACATATAATTTTGACAATTAATTTAACATTCTTTTTTTTCTTATCTTTAAAAAAATAATATTAATTTGTTAATTAAAGCAAGTTAATTGAATGAAGGGTTAGCATTAATACTTACACTTTTAATTAAATAAATATAAGTTTGGGAAATACTTGTTAATTGGCTAATGAATTGGTTTATTATTTTTTTTAATATATTGTTATATCAATGACACACATTTAGCAACTAAAATTAAATGACAAAAATTTGTATCAAAATAAACAAAAAAATAATAATTGTAAGAACCGAGATTAGTTTATTATTAAGTAAAGTAGAAAAGATAGCCAAATAAACATCAAAAACATAAAATATAAAGAATTTATTAACATAATATAGTAAGAGAATGTTCTGCAAAGATAGCTTTTCATGACTTAATAAACAAAAATAGTACAGGATGCGACCGATAGGGAAGGCTCGTTCCCGAACCCACCACTAGAGGGACAATCAATTAAATTAAATTTTTAACTTTTAATTTACGCCTATATAATAAATAATATAATAAAATAAAATAAATATGGTTAGTTTAATGATTTTTTTTGATGTTTCTTCATTTCTGTTTCTTCAACTAATTTTTTTAAATTTTTTTTTGTAACACTGATAACGAATTCCACTCTCATCATTACGACCTTATCAACGAAATATAATCTATTGAAATGCAAGTTTTTAGGATTATCAGTAAGAAAAACAGGGATTTTTTCTCTTCATGTGTTAATTAACCCAGATAAGATAGGCTGTATTCAATTTCTAAAGGGTCTTGTTAACAATGACAGTGACAGGACCGACCGGAAATGTCAATAACAACGATAAATATAAAACAAGACATTTACCATAAGGGACAAAAAAAATAATATATATATATATATGTATAGAAGTTAGTGACCAGGATGGTGACCATCCTAAAACCTCTCGGATTTCATTGGGTATTTTACCGCCTGATTTACTACAGGCACTAACATTCCTCTTCAAGTGAGGTGGTGGTTTAGTTTTAATTTAGTAAAAAAAAAAAATAATAAATTCCCCTCTCTCCTCTTGAAATAGAAACCTATCAAAAGATGAATTGATTTTTAAATATCAATTGTCTCGTGTTAAATGCAATATTGCCTCCTCCAGATGCACAATCGCTATGAGATGGCAATCCCATTGTGATGGGGAAGGGGGAGGGGGTTGCTTAATAGGTTTTCTCCCTCGAAGTCAGAGCCAAGAATATTAAGTGACTTCTTAACACCTGAACGGCAATCCATTAATTTTAATAGATCCATAAATTATGATTATTTCGATTTTCTTTTTAATACTTTCACACCCGACACCTTACCAATTCCTATATATATATTTAAAATTATTATATGCCTATAAATAATTAACAATCAATGAATTTTAAATTGATTTTTCAATTTTATTTTTTTTTTTAATACTCTTCTATGGATCAACCAATTGATTGGTTTTTATTATTTTTCTTTTATTCCCAAACTCTTTAAAAAAAAATAAATAAATAAATTAAAAAAATAATTCCGGTTTAAAAGTTAAGAAATTGAACACCAACGTAATAAACTTTCCAGTTTTATTATTTTCTCTAAGACAAGGTAAATTATCAAATAAATCAGTTGGTTGGTTTCTCTTTACCTTACCCCTTTACTTAGAATGTAATAACAGAGTGCGTTGTACTAGTATATCTCCTAACCCTACCCCCTACCATTGGTAGTACACTAAACATCTCCCTTTTAATTAAGATATATTTTATTAACTATACAAAAGAAATTAAAAAAAAAAGAAAAAATAACAACGTACAATCGTCGTTAATAGAGATAATATAAATTAATGTGAAAATATTATTCACCTGAATTAAAAAATATGTAAAATTAATTGTGATATATATATGAGGTTATATTTTTATATTTAAATACAATATAAAGTGATTGTCTAATATTAAACTAAGTAATTGATTAATGTAGATTTGTATAAAAAATAGATATTAAATGTGTGATCATTATCTTATTATGGATTCACATAAAATATATAATATATATATATAGGTATATAACAAGATTAATAAAAATGAAATTATAATGAAAATGTTATTGTTAATGTTAGTTGTCATGTCATGGATTTGTATAAGACTTTACCAGTGGATTCCTTGTTAATTCTAAAGAAACTTCCTTTATGCAATTTTTCCGGGGCGCTTCTAATTTACGGAATAAAAATTATTAAAATTTGCATATAAATCCATTGATATTCTATTTAGCTACCATGTTTTATTCATTTGACCAGCAGGAGGCTCCACTAATTTTCATGGTTTTTTTTCAGTTCCCGATAGGATATAGAAAAATGAAAATATTAATTAATTAAATAATTTCCCTATATCCAAACCAAACCGAAAAAACCCCAAAGTGAATAATTAGTGAATCAGTCAATAAAACATTACTTAATGACTGCACATTTCGTCGTTCTTAACCAGCTAATCTGTCGTAACTTTAACAGTTTATTTTTTGATATTGTAAAATGAAATAATTACTTTTATTTCTAAGTTATCAATTAAGTTTGTTCTTTATTTCTACAAACTTTATTATTATATATATATATATATTTGTAAACGTGGGAGGAAATGACCTTTTATAATAAAATAAAATATCAACTTTAAAGAGAAGTGTGATATGAAAAAATTAGAAGAATAAATTTGATTTAGATTCACCTAGAACTATTGTTCATCTTTTATTTTATTGGGAAATGCATATATATATATATATATAATTTGAAGTATATCTTCATATTTATGCCTCAACATATTCGATCTTACAATAAAATAAAACATGAACATTAGTCCTGAGACTAACCTCAAAAAGAAACTTGATTTTTCAAATTTTACAACAACCTCCACCATAACCTTTAATACAATCCTAAATTGAGTTCCTTATATATGTATATTAAAATATTATTTCTAAAAAAGGAAACTGAATTATTTTATTCAGTTTTATTTTATTGTCATATATCTCAACGTTCGCGATTTACCTATATAATATATATATATATATATATATATATATACATAAAATTTGACGTATACCTTTATATTCAGAACTCTCTATTGCCGCCAGGGTTTTTATCGCGTGTCACCCTCACCAGCTAATAATAAAAATAAAAATATCATTATATATATATTAATAGTATATATATATATATAATATTTCAATTTTTTATCCATTAAGGAATTTTTTTTAAATCACCTGCCTTTGAAAATATCTAAACCCATGAAATATTTATTTCCTTTCTATTATTCTAAAAAGTAATGTTGGTAAATTAAATATATCTATTTATTTAAAATTTCTTCCTCTGTGTTCTTTGAATTGAAGTGTCTGATATGATCACTGAATAGAGAGAGAAGGACATTTTAAAATACAAAAAAAACTCTTTTCACAAAGAAACAATTCCCATATAAAATGTCTTAACGACTCTATCATTCCGGACCCAAAACGACATTTTTAAAGAGACTTGAAAAATATGTTTCTTATATAATGCGCCTATTAACCGAAAAAAAACCACATTATTTCAAATTGAACCAAGACGAACAACAATAACTTTAATCGTAAGTGTACTGTTAAATTTTAAGGGTTCTTCAACCATTTTTTTTTCTTTTGTACTACTATAATCTGTGCAGCAGTTTGATTTTATTTTCGAACTTGTTATTTAATTGATAACAGCTATTCTATTTATTTTAACTTATACATAATATATATATATATATATATTTGGAAATTCACTCTCTTATTTTTTTTTATATGAACATTTACGTACATTAAACGAAAAGGGAGGAATGTCCTCGAAAAAGGCTTAAACAAGAATAGAGGCCATCCTTGGGATTTGTACCTCTTTGACTTTTCTCTTTTCATAACTGCTATTTGGTATTTTCGTAAAATGCTGTTCTAAATAACATGCTTTTTTCTAATCAGCCAATTTCCAATTCATGGAGACGTCCTTTTTCCGGACAGATTTTGCTTCCTTTTCTTAAACAAATCGCTTTTACTACGATTGTCTCTTTTGTGCATTTTTTTTTCTGTTTTTTTTTTGTACGTATCGATTTCAATTGAAAAAATCGCCCATTGCCGTTCAATCAAGCCACCTGTAGCACCTGTAGCATATTCCCATCCATGACCGGACATTTCATTTGCCTCTGTCACTGGGAATCAACCCTCACCCCCATCATTCCACTCCCAACAACAACAACAACAAAAAAACATCATCAAAACTTTACCCAAAAACATATATATATATATATATATTAAAATTCTTGAAATTATCTAAATATTATTAAATTGGAATGCATTAGGAAGATTAAAAAAAAAAAATAACTTTCATTTTTTTTTAAAACCGGGAAGTATGGGGAGTCCTATATCCCGGATGATAAGATAAAAACTAGTAAAAGAGTTTCAATTTGAAACTGTGGAAATTTCAGACTGGCTTCTCTTTTTTTTAAGAGGACGGATGAGAGTGTTGAGGGGCCGCCCTACTTGTGGGGTCCATCTGTTTTTTCTTTCGCCCCTTTTTTTTTTGAGATAATAGCCAAGACAACAGCAGACATATTTCTAACAAAATAAATGGATTTTATTCAGCTCAGTTGAGCTCAATGTTTTTAGTCTATTTTTATATTCGAGATTGATATTAAAACTGAATTGACTGGTGTCAAAAGAGAGAGAAAAAAAAGTGAATCTAAGAGAGATAGTGTGTGTGTGTATGGGAGGGAGGTAGAGAAATCGGCAAAATTTAAACCGACCGTAGGTTTCGACGTTTGATGGCTCCTCACTTGAGACTCAACCGTTCTGACAGCCTACCTAATATATATCGGAAAGATGGCAGCTTGTCCTGGCGGGGGTGGACCGCTTATTTTAAGTGCTTTATGTAATAATTCCATTAAGCATTTTTAAAAGCGTTATTTAACTTTAATGCATTTCAGATGTTGAATGAAAAGTCAACCCTGAGATAAGGTCCAGACTCTTTTGTCGATAAACTGCCACTTTTCCTATCATATCTAATTGGGAAACTAGTTGGAGTGGAATAAAGATTATCCCTTACACCCCTCCCCTTCTCTGCCCTCTCGGGGATTAAAACATAGTCTAAAAAGTCAACTAATTCAAAACGAATACTTCTCAATGAAGTTTAACTTGATTTTGGGTACAATCACCTATATTCTTTTATATAAAAAATTTATTTTTAAATAAATAAAAGTGATCGACCTTATTTAGGCAACTTCCGCACGATGCGTGATCGACTTTGAAACCCTTGGTCTATATTAATTATTAAAATATGAATTAAATGATTTATATTAAATTATCAAAATTAATTTTACTATTAATATTCAAATCTGTTTCTCTTCCACTCCATAATGATGTGTAATTTCAGTTGTAATTTCAGTATTTAATTATATAGATATGTATTTTTAAAATATTTGTCATAACTTAAAATTTTCTTTACAACTTTTTTTTTAAATGTTTTTCTTTTTTTAATTAGAATTAGGTTGTTTATTTATTTTGTTACATAATGTTAATCTATATGTCTCAATCTCTCTTAAATAACTATCAAATTCCTGATAACAGCAACCACATTCCTCCAACTCTTCCTATTCTCTTTCAATCTTCTTTCATCTACCATTTTATCCGCCTTTTGATACAAAACCATTTTGATATTTTTGTTTTCAACAAAGTCAGTCAAAACCAGAGTTTCAATTAAATAAAAAATAATAAAACAAATTAATGTTTGTATGGAAGAATTACAGCATTTTGAATTCGCTGTTTTTTTATATAATAAAACCATTTGTCTTATTTATACATTTAATGTTAATTTTTCTTTTCTTTTTTAATTAAGAAACGCAATTGTCTTAATATTGTTTAGTAATTTCATTTTGAATTCAACTTAAGTTTTAATAGAAAAATAATTTTTATTTTTTCAAAATTTAACGGATAATCTCGTTTTTTTTTTTTTTTTTATTATACCCGAATTTCAAGCCTCTGCCAATATTTACATGATAATCCCGTTGTTTGCTAGCAAACTCCTCATCTTAGAAAGCTTTGGATTGATTCTAAAGTATTTTTTGAGAGGGAATAAGGATGGGGGGACCATTTCGGGAAAGATCTAAGATGCAAACGATCGTTGGCTGGTGTTGGTTGTTTACAAACGCGAAGAGGCCTGGCTTGACTCACATGCCACTTGGCTGAAGTGCCACGCCACTCTCTCACCAGCCCCACAAGCCACTTTCAAAATAGAAGATTTAAACGGAAATCTACTTTTCTTTCGGCCAACCAATCTATCCCTCTATTTGTCAATCATTTTTTTTTTTTTCATTTTGAAACCAAAAAACATCAATGAAACAAACCACTCGAGACATGAAAAAAAATTCACTCCTATGAAAAAAGATGAGTGTAAGATAGTATGAAGTGACGATTCTGTATGTCAATGAATCAATCAATCGTTCCTCACTTCACCTCTCTCTCTCTCAAAAATGAAAATATTTAAAGAATCTTTATCTTGTGTTGAAATATTATATCGTTGAGCATATTAATAACTAAGGAATCAATTAATATAACAAAAATAAAAAAAACATTTCATTTAAGATAAATATTTTTCAATTCTGGATTCAAAAATAAATATATTATAGGCGTGTTTCATAACTTTATAGAACGAGAATAGTATCAGAGGATTACAAAAAAAAACAGTATTAGTTCTTTTATATAATGTTTATTCACTTAATAAATATTTATTTATTCTATATTTCATTTTTTTTCACCTTTTTGTGGTATATTATACCATTTTAATTTATTATATATATATATATATATATAAATATGTGTCACGTGGGTCAAATGGATGATTTTTTTTTTAAATTGTTTTATCAAAGACACAATTGGAAGGTGAAATATCTTTATATCAATAGATATATAGGAATTAGGAGAAGATAGAAACTAGATGGAGGTGGTTCAGAAAAAGGTCGATTGGAAAACTTTGGTTGTTGCGGCCAAGAACTTTCAAGTTCAGTATCTTCCGAAAGAGCCGAAAATAATTGAAAAAAAAGAGGCGTGATGCACTCGTGCCGATGAGGTTGATCACCGCCTACGCGTCTCTTTTTTTTTGGCACTGGAAAAACTTCCGAATGTTGATTAACGGTCAGTAAAAAATATCCAGGGACAAGCCCCCGGGCTAGGATAAGGGTCTTTCATGTTTTATTCAAAACTTAAAAGAAGGGCCTTTCTTTTAAATAGAGCATAGGTTCTTAAACTTATGTACTCCACGGACCCCCACTTGAAAAAATTTTTTTTGACGGACCCCCATCACAACTTTAGGTACTTTACGTCATTTTATTAATTAATTTCTGGCTTACGATCTCATAAGGACAAGGATATATGATGAATATTTCTAACAGTGATTGGTGAATAACGATTTTTTTGCATATTGTAGAACACATTTTATTAGAAATTATAATATTGAAGAAAGAAAATACAAACATTGTCATAGCAACAAATCTCACAAATTATAATGGGTACTTACATTAAATTCATATAAATATTTTATAATTTTTTTCAGAAAATATTAAATAAGAAATATTTTAAAAAATAACTGCATCTATCTCATTAAATATAACTTACATATTTAATGAGATGTATGCAGTTGTTTTCTTGAAACAAGAATCTCAATATCTGGCTTAATATTGGAAACTTTTAATCTAAGATCCGGCTCTACATTTAATTTGTTTCTATATTTAGACTTAATATAAAATAGTACCGAAAAAGCTTGTTCGCATAAATATGTTGTGCAGAATGGAATCAAGTGTTGAAGTGCTTTATTTGCAACCGCAGGATAATCTGACCTGAGAAGTAACCAAAAGTTGCTCAATTCAGTTTTGTTAAATTTTAGTTTATAAGTTGTATCACCACGAGAATATCTTGTTCAGGTGCAGATAAATGTTTAGTATTTGTAATTTCCATATTAAATGGATCTCTGATCCAGTTATTGCAAGGATCAGGAGTAGAAAAATACTTCCTGAAGTTGCTTTTCAAAGTAATTAAATGTTCAACAAATAATTGACGCGTTTGATTAAGCAATTTTTCACTGGAGCTTTCTATGAAATCATTGAGAGTTGGAAAAGACTCATATACACCGTTCTGGATGCGTTTCGACCACAAGTCGATTTTTTTAATCATTGCTTCTATTTTATCTTCAACTTTAAATATATTTACAACAGTACCTTGCAGGCTCAAATTAAGTTCGTTCAATTTTGTAAAAATATCAGTCAAGTAAGCCACCTTAGCTAACCAGATAAAATCATTGAAACATTCGGTCAGTTCAAAATGCGCATCTATTAAAAACAATCGTATTTCATCTCGAAGCTCAAAAAGGCGAATGAGTACTTTCCCGCGGGACAACCAACGTACATCTGTATGTAATAATAAATGTGTATGTTGACTACCCATTTCCTCACACAAAATTTTAAAAACTCTGGAATTAAGTGGACGAGCCTTAATGAAATTGACAATTTTAACTACTTCGTCTAATGTTCTTTTCAAATCTGGTGACATATTTTTGGCTGCTAATGATTCTCTGTGAATGCAGCAATGATTCCAAACAACCTGAGGCGCAACATTTTTAATAAGAGCAATCAATCCAGTTCTTGTACCTGACATTGCACGAGCACCATCAGTGCAAATTCCAACACATTTTGGCCACTCTATTTCATTTTCGGTTATAAAATTATTCAAACTGTTAAATATGTCATTAGCTGTCGTTCGTGAAGGTAGTGAATCACAAAACAATACATCTTCTTGTATTTGATTTTCAAACTCATATCTAATGAAAGCTAACAAATTGGCATTATTAGTGACATCAGTACTTTCATCCAATTGTAATGAGTAATAGTGACTTTTGCGCACTCTCGATATTAATTCTTCTTTTATATTACATGACATGTCTTCAATCCTATTCTTAACCGTATCATTTGATAATGAAATCAAATTTATATCGTTTGCTGCTTTAGTTCCTAACATTATATTTGTAATTACTTTTGTAGCAGGAAGAATTAATTGCTCTGCTATATTATGCGGCTTTCCTGCTTTAGCAATAAGTAGAGCTACTTCATATGATGCCATTACTGCTTTCTTACTCATACCACCAGATCCCGTCTTTACCATCAATTTCTGACTTGAAGTAAGTTCTTCTTTTTTCATTTTAAAAAATTCGATAGACTTACTAACATGCTCGCTGTGCTTTGTTTGTAAATGACGTCTGAGATTAGCAGGTGTCATACTTTCATTGGATAAACTTTCCTGACATAGAACGCAGACTGGTCTTTCCACATCATTGTTGCAAATATAAGTAAATCCAAATGATAAATAATCATCCGAATATTTTCTAGTTTTGCGTTTCTTGGTAGAGTTTGCTGTTGATGCCTCATCATCTGATTCTTTCCGTTTCTGTGTTGAACCAGTTTGTAGCCAACGATCCATTTTATGGAGTAATTTATTAACATTGAACTACAATAATATAAATATAATATAAATATAATATAAATATAACGAATTATTATTTACTAGCTATGTTTTAATATGATTTTAAATGAATGTTTTAATATCATTTTAAATGAATGTTTTAAATCATTTTAATAAATGTTTTAAATAATTTTAAATAAATGATTTAATATCATTTTAAATGAATATTAATTTATATAATAAATATATTTCGTAATTTGATTCTAAAATATTATTAATTTCGTAATTTGATTCTAAAATATTATTAAAATAAATATTTTTTATTCATAAAACTAACTTATACTTACTCTCAAAAACAGCCTTTCTGGGAAATTGCAAAATGTGTTTAGTGTTTTTATAAAATAATGATCATGCAAATTACACTAAAAATTAAAAAAAATTATTAGCTATAATAAACTATTATTAGCTATAATTTAATTATAATTAATTAAATTAATAAAAATAATTTAAAGATACAACTCGTTGAGAAATGAACTTATAATTAACATTAATAAAAATAATTTAAAGATACAACTCGTTGAGAAATGAACTTATAATTAACATTTGCTTTAAAACTGTTTAAAACCCCAGAGTGGACGCTGACAATTTGGGTTTTTCCGGGTAAGACTGTCCCCTCCCCTGGTTTTCCCCAATAACAAAGTGAAAGAAAATTCCCTTATATGCCTCCCCTTCCGAGCCCCTAAGAGGGGTTATTTTAAAGGAACAATCGAAAAATGATTTTAAATGAATGAATGGATGAAAATTCAAATTTTATATATAGTTTTTTATATATGTTTATTTATTCACAAAAAATTAATTGACATAATTATCAATTTAATAAAATAAAATAGTATTATTAATAGTATTAAATTATAGCCGTAATTCTCTAGGAGGATATAGTTAAACAATGAACTTTAAATATTTATATATGTATATATTTTTACGATGATTTTTTTCCGAGGACCGCGGACCCCCAGTAAAGGCTTCGCGGACCCCCAGGGGTCCGCGGACCACAGTTTAAGAACCACTGAAATAGAGCATGCATTTGTATCCTGTGATTATAAATATTACTTGCTCTATTCGGGAAGCGGTTGATGTTAATCTTGCTATGCATAATCGGTAATAAGACTCTTCAGCTGTGTACTTTATATTTATAGATCACGTGACAATCCAACTGCAGTTGGTATCTCTATTTGCTAGTGATTCGTCTCATTATTTTTTGTGAAGGAATGCAACAACTCACGTGACGAATCGTGAAGTCATTTGAAACTTTGTCTTTCCAAATCCCCAATCCCCCCCTCTACCACCATCACCCCAGCACCTCAACAAATTGTCGTTTTAGCAATCTATCTAAGATAAATGAACTACTTACAAACGTGAATTGTTGGTTGATACAATATCTATATATATAAATTAATTATCTAGAATTCTATTGTATTTGATTATCTGGCTTTAATTAATTTCAATATATATATATATATATATATTAATATAAAAAAATGAATATTTATACAGGAGAGAACACGCTGACGTCATTGGTAGGCAAGAAACCAATAGGGTTATCATTTGTGTAGTGTATGATTGTGAAAAGTGATAAGATTTTTGGAAAAATATAAGCTTTTTTCGATTTTCAAACCATTTCCACTAAATTGTTTAATTGGGTCTTAAAAATGTTAAAAGTATTTAAATAATTCATTGCCTTTCTTTATTTGAGTAACGGGCCATTGTCAACATATTGGGATTTACCTACCAAAATACCGGATATAAATATAAACAATGTTGTCTTCTATAAAAAAAGATAAATTCTAATTTGAAATTATGATAATTTATAGGAGAAGCAATGTCATCCAATGTTGGGTACAAATTTTGGTTTATTAACATACCATTCATAATTTTTTTACGATTTTTATAAGATTACGCAAAAACTATTTGAGCTAGAATACTGAAATTTGGTCCACGGTCATTATTCAAAATTCGTAGTTTTCTATCAACTTTTGAGAAATCTAGCTCATCCGGAAGAGGGTCATTACCTACCAAGTTTGCATATTTTTAATTTTATTTTATTTATAATATATAGCTGAAGTAGCCGACGTTGCCGGCGTTACCCGAGGCTGTGACGTCATGAAGGGCTGGGTGACGTCATATAATTTTAAATTAAGAAAAACATAATGAAGATGATTTTTCCCGAGGATAAAACCAATACATTCGTGGTGATATGTAAAAAAATCTCCTTATGTGAAATTTGGTGCGAAAATAATCCTTCCCTTCTTATCGTCGATCGCTAATACTACCACTTCCGGTTTCCGGATTTGCACCAAAAGTTGATCAATTCATCCCACTGATGCATTAAGTAAATATACCAAATTTCATCAAAATCCGTTAAGCCGTTCAGACTGTACACATCTATACGGACGGACAGACATCATGCTAAAAATACTTTTTTCTGTTAAGAAAATGCATGATTCGTGGAGATATGTAAAAATCTCCATATGTGAAATTTGGTTTGAAAACAATACCTCCCTTACTATCGTCGGTCGGTAAAAATTGTATAAAACTGCTATAATAGAATTACAGCTTGATTGAATCGCTGAAAGTACCGGAATTCATTTTTTAATACGTTGACTGGCAATCACGCGCCAGCACGAGACGTGGTGCTATCAACAAAGCTAAACACGCGCTGGTTTAATAAATATTATTTATTAATTTTAATTTATAATTTAATTAACTAAATTTTATTTATATATAATATATGTTAATTAATCCAATTCAAATTGTGAGATAGTTTAGTGGAGACACTCCAGATTTTTTTTTTTTAGAGCGAGAATAAATGACGTTTGATTTTCAATTAATCTTAATCAAATCCATAAAAAACAAAAATTAATAAATAAAAATAAAAGATATTTTACTGGAAAGTCTTGAATTGTTCTTGACAAATGAAACGATTCCCTTTGTGTCTATAGAAATATCGATTAATTCTTGTCGATATACAAATTCGATTCAATTGTACAACAATGGTTTTTGTAAAATATTCGATCATATTTTATATTGAAATGAATATAATTTTTTTTTTTTTTATTATTCTTTTTTTTTGTCTTTTTCTCACAGGTCATGATTAAAGGATTTTAATTCATTATTCAAATATTGAAGTCATCTTATCAATGAAGCCTTGAAAGGCTTTTTTTTCTTTCATAATTGACTTGTGGTTCTTTTTGGTCTCGATTATATATATATATATATATATATATATATATCAAAAAAAAAAAAAAAATACCTCACTAAACTGGATTCCGGCTCTTGTCTTTTCTTGGTTAATTGAACCAAAACCAGTTCAGGACTATCAATACCCTCATGGATACTCCTTTAAAATACAATTTCTTTAATATAATGATTCACATAAATTTTCTATTTATCTACTTAAATCCCCTTTTTCAGCTCATTACCAAATTAGATTGTCCACGTGACATTCTCTAATGTTTCAATAATTTTAAAACTAATTTCGATCATATATTTTATTTTTTTTTTGTCAGATTGCATAATTAATAAAGGTATTAGTAATGGATAAATATGAATAAGATTGTAAATGACTTATTTATTATAAAATAAAATCGATTGCTTCTTATTTAATTGGAGTTTAAAAAAGGATTTGTAGATTGTAGTTTTTTTTTAATTATATTACCATCATCTACTACTGCTACTACTACGACCATCATTTCAGTAAGATAATAAAATATTCATAATAGAATACCGATACAGGAATATATAATCAAATTATTTTTAAATGAACATCAACATCATCATCACTATACATATAATATTAAAAAAAAAATAATAATTTATACTCGATGGAAAGAGTTATTTCAATGATTGGATTATATATCTATACGTATATATGTGTATATAAATGGGTGTAGCTTTGAAAGGAAAACAAAACCTGTTAAGTTCCACTCTTGAGTAATATTTTGAAAAAATAAATAAAAATAAAATATCCCCCCTTCATATCCCGCTTTCTTTTAATATTTCATATGTTTAATCATTAAAACTTAATATCTTAATTTTTTGATAAAAAAACAAAATTCCCAGCTCAATTGTCAAAGTCATGAGTTACAGGACTAGAGGATGAAGGCTCGAACCTCACTAAGTTCATACTTAAAAATTAAATAACTAAAATAATAATTTCTAGAAAACTCTGAAGAATCTTCAGCTAAAATGGGAGGGGAAAGAATGGCGAAAAATATATTAGTGGGTGGACCGAGTGGGAAACACCCGCTGGGAAGACCAAGGACGCGGTGGGTGGATAATGTAGGAAGGGACGTGAGAGAGATGGAAGAGGGTAGAGATTGGAGGGTTGTGGTTCGGAATAGAGATACTTGGAGAAGTGTGGTTGCTGCGGACAAGAACTTTCGAGTTCCGTAGAGATAGATAGATAGATTCTTCAGAGGTTTAGTGGTTAGCACGACATTCTACCACTCTGGAGACACGAGTTCGAGCCTAAGGAAACCCTCATGGTCTATCGGCAATAATAATGAATAGTATATCTGAAATGGGCTTATATCTTAATAATCTTAAAATAAAAAAAAAATGAAACAGAATGACTACTGCACAAGTCACCGGGCTCATTCGATTCTAAATTCTCTGTTTGTGTTAGAGAAGGGGGGGAGTGTTAAATAAGTCATTTCGGTCTTTTATAGGTGTCCATCCGTCCCAATTGACCATCGTTCTCCTCCTCCACATACCTGTTACCTTTTGTTATGTTGATTTTTTTTTTATTCCTTCTTCTGTTTCCTAATCACCTGCTAAGAACCCCCTCCGCCCCCTACCACGAATGGTTTGAATAGAGAAAGACTCCATTTAATCCATGTTGGACAAGAATTAATAGATGAGCTCTCGCGGCAAGTTAACGTCTCTTTTCCCAGAATGGTTGGGTTTCCTTCGCAACATTTTCATTACTAGCATCGCAGAAAACGTACATAGAGTGGAAGGGGGGGGGGGATGAAGACAAGCAAAGAAAAACTACTCTCTCTTTCTCTTTCCATAAAAGCATTAATACATTCCACGCGTTTTATTTATTTATTTATTTCTATGAATCATGTATATTTTTCAAAGACTCGTTGACTATTTATTTATTATTCAAAATAAAATAACAGCGGCTGTTTCTCGTCACTGATTATACCCCCTCCCCCCGCATCCTCCTCCTCCTACACCCCTCATTCGAATTCCATGCAAGGTACACTTGAATTGGATTGCTCTTTTTTTTTCTTTTGAAAAATTCCATTACTAAATGGAATTTAATTAATGGACACACAACATTAATTTTTATCTACTCAGAATTAAATAAATCCCCAAGGATGACAGTACTTCAGCACTCTAATATTCTAAAAAGAAAAAATAAAAATGAAAATAATCAATTCCAATTCTCTATACTTCCACTTAACTCTAATCATTAAAATTGAAATATTTTTACATCATAAAATGTTTGAATATTCATAAGACTGAAAGGTATAATGTTGTCTTATATATTATTGAAATAACATTCAGGTTAATTTATTTATTTATTTATAAATTTTTATTTAATATAAATAAAAATAAATATTTTCTTTGCTTTTTAACTTTTTATTTGTGTACACATAAATAATAACTATGCGGAAAATTGTTTTCTCACATAATTTCCCTCGATTCAACCACTTGGAATCGTGCAAATCATGTTTATAATTTAAATATGTTTTTATTCAGTAGTATTGTTAGCCTATAAAAAAAATTATCATTAAAAAAAAAATTACAGTGAATATATCATTTCTTAAACTTAAATTAATATTTTATTTATTTATTTATTTATATATTTTTTTAATATAAATAAAAATAAATATTTTCTTTGCTTTTTAACTTTTTATTTGCGTATACATATCTAATAACTACGCGGAAAATTGTTTTCTCACCTAATCTCTCTCGATTCAACCACTTGGAATCGTGCAAATCATATTTATAAGTCAAGTATGTTTTTATTCAGTGGTATTGTTAACCTATAAAAAAAAATTGGCAATAAAAAAAAGAAAAAAAAATACAGTCAATATATCATTTCTTAAATTTAAATTAATATTTTATTTATTTATTTATTTATATTTTAAGAAGAATCAACTTAATTTTTTTTTATTATTATATTATAATAATAAAAATAGTTTATGGAGGGTAGTAAGAACTCTAGACAAGAATATAACTACAGTGATATTAAAAAAAAAAATTATTGATCATAATTTAACGTAGTTTTATAGTATTTTAAAATACCTTTCTTTCTTTTTTTTTTGATTTTTTTTAATGGTGTGGTATTCTCTGACAACAAATTTTATTATTACCTTCTAATAATTTATAACCCTGAATGTGTCATGAATGATAAATTTTACCATTTTTCATTTTGCGAAATAAAACTATAATTTTATTAATAATAATAATAATCTTTACAACTAATCATTATAGACATATATTGCAATCGTTTTATTGTATACTTTTAGTTAAAATTAATAAATGAATATGCGTTGTATTCTTTTTATATATTCTATCTAATATAAATAATTTCCGTCGTTTGTATGTATTTATGTGATGTCTTTAACATTATGAAGTTAGCTACTAATTCAGTTTCAACTTAAATTGCAAACACCGTTTGCAACGAGTTCGTCTATTATCTTATAATATTTATTTTACTATATATATATAAATATAGTATTATTTTTTAATATAACAAATTAATATATAATTATAAAAAACTTTTCCATACTAACGAATTTTTGTATTTTGTTTCAGGTACGCTAAATCATGATTAATTAACTAAAATCCTGACCTGTGGGTGAGTTTGGAAAAATCTTTTTTTTTCTAATCTTTCTCCTCATAATTATAATTTTGAATAAATATGGTGTTCATATTATTTTACATCCAATTTATTTTAATATATTTTCTTTCACATCCCTGCGGAGATATTCTTTCCTATTCCTTCATATATTATAATTGTTAATTTATGCAAATTCATCCGAGGATAATAGTTCCGTAGAGTAGAATTAGAACTTCACACATTTTCTTCCTTAAAGGAGAAGTAAAAACGAAGTTTAAAGATATGAGCAATCAATTATAGAAATGTTACCAAGTTGAACTCCAAAAAGATTGCCATGTTAAATATAATAGAAACGAAAAAAGAAAATATTTTAATTTTGCATTCATTTTATAAAAGGACTTATAATGATGGTATTTAATAAATAGAATTGATAATAAAGTTGAAATATAGCACATATATTGGAAGGAATATAATGTGTATCTGTACAAAAATAAATAATAAATTTGAAATATAGTAGGGGGAACAGGATATTTTCACTGGTAGGGAATCCAACTATCAAACCAGGATCAACTCTTGGTGCGCTCGAGACCAAGAGCGAAATTTTAAATAAATTAATGTAAAGAAAAATAGCCCCATGAGTAGCGGGTGGATACTCTATGATCCAGATAGAGCTATGTTCACTTCAGGGATGCAACCCTGCTCACGCAAGCCACGACTTTCCTTCGCCTTCTATTGAGGAAGTCGCGTCCAAAACCTTAATCAGATCCCAAATCCCATCAATTCAATATTAAAATTTTCACATATCCCTCCCACTCCGACGTCAGACTCTAGCTACAAGTTGTCTGGAGGTTTTCTTCGGCAGGACTCTTGGAGAGTATCCAAAGCGCAGACCTCGCAAGGGACAAATGTTTAAGAAGGAAAAAAGTAAATTTGAAATATAAAGCAAAAATAATGCATTGATTAGATAAGAATAGAATTTATATGGTGGTAGTTTAGGATAGGAATAGTTGTAGAAAAAAATGTGGTTGATTGCTGCGGCCATACATTTCAGCTCCAACTCCAATTAAATATTGGATGGGGCATTACGGGATAAAAAAGTAGCCCACTACTGAAACTTTCGATTTTCAGATGGCCCACAACTAGAACAAAAAATTCGTTTTGAAAAAAATTAAAAAAAAAATATTTAAATAAAATTAACCGAATGTTTGTGTTGTAGTGATAATTAAAAATAGTTGTACAATATGTGTTAGCTCTTGTTTTGTTGTTATTCTCACTTTTATTACAGAATAATAGTGTTTTTTTAATGAAAATTTTTCTTAACATGGTCCACCACTGGTACATTTACCTTAATTTCTCTTTAAAAAGCATAATCCTCAGACAAATAATAATAATAATAACAATAATCTCTTTGAATAATTATTTTATTTCATACTTTTTAATCCGAATTAAAGTAAAATAGAAATAATTATTTTAACCGAAGATTGGGTCTCTTATCTATTTTTATACTTAGAATATGAAGATTTTATTGTTCATTGAAATAAATTCTTTTTTGTAAAATTTCCACATGTTTGTTAAATAGACATTTTTACTAAAAATATATTCTGAACAATAGGACATTTTGTACTATTATAACAATTATCCTAATAATTATTAGTAATAATTAAATAGGAACCAATGTATGACATATTAATAAAGATCAAAGATATTCTATTCACAATTTCAATTTGAAGTATTTTAATGTTTTTATGTCTATATAGTAATCACCACTAATCGTACAATAAATTTTTATTTTTTTTAACTACATTTTTCTAAATATGACTGATTTGAGATTAATTGCAGCAATAAATATTGAGTCAATGGGCAATTTAATGGAAAGTATGATTCAATGTCCCTTAATATTAATAGATTATTGGCTGCCCATCATCGTTACATGAAAACATGCAAAAGGGAGTGGGAGAAAAGGATCCTTCCTATTTTAATTTAATTGAGAAATCAATAACAATTTCATAATTTTGTTGGGAAAATGATTAAGAAGAAAAAGTCGTTTGTCATTTATCAAAAGTTATTTATACGGATTCCATTAGAATTTACTCTCCCCTTCTCTCTGTTTTTCAAAGCAAACTTAAACAGAGGGTGGCTCAAGCATCTTCACCCTCCTCCCCTATTATCATTATATAATAGTTCAATTTTCTCCATTTCAAAAAGTCTTTTTTTTTATATATTCGTTTTTTTCCCCATCTTTAAAAGATTATTAAAATGTTTTTCTAATGGTTCTTGTATATTATTATATTTTGTAGAAAAGTTGGCAGAATCTAATCAGGTTTGTTGGTGAGCAAGCCCAGCTCGTCTCATTTAAAAAACAGTTTGACTTTTTTTTTAAGTCCATATCATTATAATGAGTTGACTACAATCTCGTATCAAAAGAATTACAACGACTCTAGAGTCAGTTCATCGGAGTAATCTTTTAATCTTAGAGCATAAATTATAATACGCTTGGGAAAGTTATTTTTTTATTGTCAAGTATTCCATTATGGGTAACCTATGGCCACTGCATTCCATTAACAAGTTTGATGAGTGGCGCGGGGGCGACGCCCCGCTTAAAGAGCTGGAGCACCCAGGACAGATCCTATCATGCTTCCACACAGTCCCGTTTACATCAACAAAACCACAAACTATCTGGATTGCTGGTCACGAGTTCAGCTACCGAAATATAAATATTTCTTATATTATTAGTAAATTTCAAAAATTTAATTCTCATGTTGCAAAATAACAAATGGTGACCAACAAAATATATCTTGATAATTTTCTGTTACTATATAAAATTTTCTGCAATATTTATGATAATATTTATTATATATATATATATATATATATATAAAATATTTATTATTATTGATAATAAATTAAAATAACAGTATATATACCATGTTATTTGATCAAAATTAGCAAACTATCTGATATAAAAAGTAGCGGCCTGCGATCAAGATAATCAAGATAAAGGTTGAGAGGATCTGTTGATATTATAAACTCGCTTAGGCGGCACCAACTTGTCCTTTCGCATAATGTTTAAAAGCTAGAGGCTATATATTATATCAACAATAATAACAATATATAAAATGAAAATTTTTAGTTACTTTTTAATTTTATTTTTTTTTTTTACTTTATATTTTTGTTTATTTAATTATTTTATTTATTTCTATTTTAACTTTTTTTTTGGTATATTTATTATAATGTTTATTTTTTTAGTTTATTTAACATTTTGTTACTGATGGTAGGTTATAGTAAGACAAGGATAGGGGAGGGGGGCGGGTATAAGCGAGAAGTGAATGATGGGTTACATCCCTTTCCTATTCACCTTGGAGTTTACGGATTTTAATCACCTTGCATCTCACTTCTTAAAAGAACCACTGCATTTATTTATTTAATGACACTCTTGGGAAAAGAAACAGACAAGTTGGTACAAATAAAATAAAAACAAATTTTCTCCTACTCCCTTCTAGACTTTAGAGGTGTTTTTTCATTTTTTTTAATGAAATGAACATCTTTTAAAAAAAAATTTAATATTGACAATATATATATCTATATCTATCTATCTCTATATATGGAATGCCAATATAAAGATAAATATTTTTTGAGGAAATTTGGAGAAGATAGAAATTGGATGGAGGTGATGGGTACTATTTTCAGATCATGAGGATATAAGCGCCAGTAGATCATTGTAAATTTGTATCTGTTCGTTAATAATCACCTAATAACAATACGAATCTGACATTTATATCAAAATATTTAAAAAAAATGAATTTTAATTTATATAATTATTTATTTATTAATTAATAACAAAAGAAAGTATATATTTTATTTGAATTTTATAAAATAAAAAAAAAATCATTGAATTATTTCTTTATATGGGTTTTTAATATTAATATTATCATTTTTTCGGTTTTTAATTTAATTTTGTGTTTGTTTTGTTTTTCAATTTTTTTTTTTTTAATTAAAGTAAGCTACCGAATATGTGTAAAAAATATTTATTAAAAAAAAACCCGTCGATTATGGTATAGAAGTAATGAAGTTGAGGCCGACCCTACCCCCTCTCCCACCTCACCCCGATCCGCCTCTTTTACGTTGCCCGTGTAAGAGAGGAAGTCAACATCAACCGGTAGCGGCCTATCCAGGTAGCGAAGTGGCTGCAGGTGCTTACTGTCTTTTGACGGCTCCTTCGAAATGTGGGGCTGATCACACCCTAAGTGTTGGTCCGATATCCGAAATGGGATAAGACAACAACATCGTGCACGAGACACAGAACAAAGGCAAAGAATTCTGTCGATTCCCAGGCTTGTTTTTAATTTTATTTTTGTTTTTTTTTTGTTTTTATGGTGTTCGTCACGAAAGACAACCGGTATAACTTGCGACTTTATAATTACAGAATAAGGGAAATAGCCATTATCTTTTATTTTTCTTGAGACAGCATAACACTCATATATATATATATATAATCTTATGTTATATTAAACTACAGTTAAGCTTATAACCTTCAAGTCGGTTTGTGACATATCATTCTCGTTATCTTCAATGTTATTAGAACAGGTGGCTTTCAAAATGTTCTACAAATATGTTTTCTAGGATGATTTAATGAATGACTCTCAATATTTTTAAATTAAAGAGGGTGCTACTGTCTTGTAATAAATGTCCGATATTCTATTGTATTTTTGAATTTTATTATGATATACACGTGTATGATTAATATTTCTTTATATTTCTTAAATAAATATTCTATTAAATAATATCATTAAACTCGCAAAAATTGGATATATATTTTCTATATTTTTGAGATATTAAACCGATCGAAGGATTTTTTTAAAATTCACACCATAGAAAATATTTATAAAGAAAAATCGATCTGTATTGGTTTGAGCCTCGAGACAAATCAACTTTATTAGTATTTTCCATAAATAATAAATTTATATGACATCCTCAATATGGCATCAATACTGTAATGTGCCTCTTGCCATTCTTTTTACCGACCGACGATAGTAAGGGAGGTATTGTTTTCACACCAAATTTCACATGTGGAGATTTTTACATATCTCCACGAATCATGGATTTTCTTAGCAGAAAAAAGTATTTTTACCATGATGTCTGTCCGTCCGTCTGTCCGTATAGATGTGTACAGCTTGAATGGATCAACGGATTTTGATGAAATTTGGTGTATTTACTTAATGCATCAGCATGATGAATTGATCAACCTTTGGTATATATCCGCAAACCGGAAGTGGTAGTATTACCGATCGACGATAGGAAGGGAAGGGTTATTTTCACATCAAATTTCACATGAGGGGATTTTTTTACATATCTCCACAAATCATGCACTTTGTATTGGTTTTATCCTCCGGAAAATCATCTTCATTGGTTTTTTCTTAATTTAAAATTATATGACGTCACAGCCAGTTCCTACTTATATATTATAAATAAAATAAAATTAAAAATATTTATGTTATATCAATATCTGTTTTTATTGCATTAATAGATACATTTAAATTATTTGAAATTGTTTCTGTAGCTGGAAATTAATTTATTTCAAACTGTCGGTCGGTTCTACGCCTGGCCACAAGTCAACTTATTTTTTAATTGATTTTGTATTAAAATTTTTTTATATTTAAAATATTTTAAAATTTTTTATTTAATTTTGAAATCAAATTAAAAATATTTATTTTAATAATATTTTAGAATAAAATTACTAAATATATTTATCATTCCCCCACACACAAATAGAAAAAATATTCATGAAGTTAGCAACATATAAAGGAAGGAATTTAAAATAAATAGTTCAATAAATATCATCTAATAATATTAAATAAATTATATTATATTAATTAAAATGTTTTTTTAGATTAAATTATAAATAATATATAATTGAGATTTGGTTATTATAAATAAAAAGAAAAAATATAACCTCTTTTCTTATTTAAAATATAGACAAGTGTCAATATAATTTCAAATTTTTGGAAAACCCATTTAACAATTGTAATAAATAATTAAAAAATTGTAAAATTTCTTAATTAGTTTTCTTCTAAATCAACATATTGCTTTCTTTACCTTACTCACTCGTCCAAATGATTGCATGACCTTACTACTGTTTGTGGAAGTATAAAGATTAAGGAATTCCTAGTTATCCATTTATAATCTTCAATTTTTATTATTGTTTTAATCAAATTCCAACGACCTCGATCTTTTACATTTGCAAATATATTTCCACCCTTCCATCCATCAATAAGATAATACATGCATGACTTCTATTATTTCTATGCTCACTTTTGAAATTAACATAAATTATCAAGATAGAATCAAACAGACGAAATATTCGCCAAGATAAATCGCAAAGTGGCTGATGGACTGCTTCAGTCAGTTCATCGGGCATTATTTTTTCTAACTTACCTGTCGGATTCTACAGATTGCCATTTTGATAAGATACAAATGATTAATCAATTAATTCTAATCCTTGGCTCGTTTACAAAATAAAATTATATCAACTTAACAGATGTTTTAAAATCATTATGATATATTACAGGGGTCGGCAACCTTTTTAAATCGTCGGGCACATTTCTGTAATAATATAACAGGGGTGGGGACACTTGGTGATACAGATTGAAAAACCAAAATATTTAAGAGCCTGATCGCAAAAACATTTTACCTTTTTTAGAACCATATTGAAAAAAATTTGAAAAAAGTCGAAAATGTTTAAGGGCCTGATCGCAAAATCATTTGAATGCGGGAACTTGAAGTCATGAAGGGCTGGGTGACGTCATATAATTTTAAATTAAGAAAAAAATAATGAAGATGATTTTCCCGAGGATAAAACCAATATACAAAGTGCATGATTTGTGGAGCCGACTCCTGATCTATTATATTGTATCCAAATCAATATTATCATTTTTACACAGTAATACAGTCTAATATTAATTTAAGATGTTTAAAGTGAATTTTAGTATTTAAACAAAAAAAAAACAATAAAATTTTATTTCTTCCCTTTCCTTCACGGTTTTTGGTATAGAACACAAACAAACTCTTCTTTTCCTCAACTATACTATACATATTTTAGTTTATTGCTATTTTCTTATTAGTTAAACTCGATTAAACTTTATTGCAAATATGTTTTTATTATTATTAGTATGACTGAATTTTTTCTCCTTTCGAACCACTTAACAATTAAATAAATAGCAAGTAGGAAGGGATGAAGTAGAATTAATATTCCTCTCAGCTTTTGCACTTGGTTGGCAACGAGTAGGAGTGTGCGAGAGGATGCAGATAGGGGTTGTAAGGGGGGTGAAGTGAAATCCATGAGGGAGGAGGCAAATATACGTCTTTTTAAATTAAAATCTTAAGAAACAGTTTTAAAAGAATGCGAATATTTATTGTTTCTAATCTAGAAAGGAACAAATGTATTGTTTTACTCACTTAATTTCAATTTATATATATATATATATATATATATATATATATATACCATTAATATTATGTATAGTATGTTTACATTCGATGTTTATATTATATTATAGTACCTGGTTCACTGAGCCGCGGTTCGGACTTTAAAAAAATTATTCTTTATGAGCTATGAATATTTAAGATTAAAATTATTATTTAAAATAAATAAACGGCAAAATATATGAAACAATTTCAAATAATTTAAAAGAACATAAATTAATAAAAAAACTAGACATAAAACATACAGCAGTAAAATTCATTAATTCACTGAAACTCAGAAAAGTAGGGCCTGTGGATAGAACATAATATATATTTCTTAATTTGATTCTAAAATATTATTAAAATAAATATTTTTAATTTTATTTTATTTATACTTATAATATTTTGTATTTAAGGAAGTGCTGTCCTGGGTTGCCTGGTGCCATTTTGTTATTATTAAAATTCCTATTTTAAATTAAGAAAAAACTAACAAAGATGATTTTTCCCGAGACTGAAACCTATACAGATCGATTTTTCTTTATAAATATTATCCATGGTATGAATTTCAAAAAAATCCTTCGAGCGGTTTAATATTTCAAAAATACAAATATATATATAAGATATAATCTTTACTAGTATAATAATATAAGATTTAATTTAATGATTATATCATTCAATTTTTATATATAGAATTATTTTATATAATATAATATATATATATATATATATAAACCACCAGCCACCTACTTTTGGTATGTCCCTTTGTCCCTAGTCCATGTATCATGTTTTGACACTTTTTTTCTGATGAGCAGTAAATTTAACCAGCTATGATTTATATTATTTGTTGCTCTCAACAAACAAAACAAACTTCTTTCTTCGTGGTTGCTATTTTCTCTGTATACGGACTTCATATTTTGACAATCGTTCTCTATCTTTTCTTTTCGACTGCCATTTTGTTTTTGTTGATATTCTTTTATTTTCTTGTAAAAAAGTATGTTGACAAATCATCTATTTTAATTTGCCATTTTATTGATTTAAGAGACTTGTAAAGGAAGGTGGACTTCAAAGAAGTTGGTCGAAGGAGAAAGAGAAAGAAAAGAGAGAGCGAGAGAGGCAGAGGGAGACAGAGGTGGTGGGTGGGGGGGGGATGTATCATACCCTTGATCAGACCATTCGAGTGACATCTGGACGCAACCAACTCGAAAACAAAAATAGAGGGAAGGGATATTCGGGTTCTTTATCTTGGAACTAGATATCTTCAAGTTAATGTCAGGATTATTAATGCGGAAACCTTTACCTGTATTTCATAAATATTTATAAAGATTAAAATGCTAGTCATCGAAGTTGATAACTAGAATTATAAAAATTATTGGAAAGGCAGAAATAAAAGAAAAATCTTCATTCATAGGTATAATACTTAATTATGGCGCTGTAAAAGAAAAATTTAACAAAAATACTTTTTAAAAACTATTTTACTACATTAATAACAATTCAAATGGAAAAGTAATTATAAATATTTCTTTGAACTTCAGCTGAAAATGAATCACTTTAATTAGGTAGATATATAAGTCTACATCTTGCAAAAGCTATTTAACGATAGAAGAAAACGTGGCTCGAATTGGTGTGGTGTGTGCATGGAAACGTACGTTGATTAGGTGAAGGGGAGAGGAATGAGTCAAATGATAAGATAATTCTTAGACTCACCTGTAATTTATTTTAAAAATCATTAAAAAAATATATATATTTCAAATTTTTATTTAATTCTAAATCAAATAGTTGGGATGAAGAGTTGCAACTGTAGACATTGTATTTTCGTTATCTTAGATTTTGTTCCACCTCCATTTTTTTTTTATCTGTTATGATCCACTTTCTCCCCCTCCCTTTCACTCTCACACACATTTTGTCTCTCTCTCAACTATGATAATGTTAACGCATGCCACGTCGTTAAACAAGCTATGCGTGCATATATGAATATCTTTCATTCGCAAAAAAAAAAAAAAAAAAAAAAAATAAAAGGAAAATAAACCGTAAAAAGATTTCCTCCAAGTAAAATGGATTTTATTCTCTTTATTCTGTCCATTAGAGGAGTGAAGCAAATGCATTTGTGGTTAGTCTGCATGTATATGGGGGAGGGGGTGGAGGGTGTTTGATGATTTGGAAATAAAAATTGCACAATTGTACTCTAATCATAAAGGATTGGTTTAATTGATTCGTAATCAAAATGGGAAATGATATGATACCGAGTAATTGTGTTAATTGGAATGTGGTGCTCCCCAATGGTATCTGTCGATGCATCATTTAATGAATTTTCAATTCGTATCCCAGGGTCCTTAATTCTCTGTACTCCGTTGGCCCATCATTATTAGGCAAAAGTGTCAGTCTGGGGGACATTTAGCCAATTCAGCTGATTAGTGGGCGTGAGATGTGATCACTCACTATTCATTAAAAGATAAACAAGAGAGACGGCCTCTCGGCCCAATTACGGCAGGCCATAACGTCCAATGATCAAGATAATGCAAATCCGATGTTAAGGATCGTTATCAGACAGTGAAAAGGCCATTGGAAAAAAAAAGATTCTTGAAACATTTGCAACGTCGTGATAACCGGATGCCCACGCATTATTCACTTAATTGCTTTAATTAATCAAATAAAGACAACGAGCCTATCATTGATTCCCTCTTCTCTCTTTTTTCCAATGATAAAAAAAAAAATAATCTTTCTTCCTCAAAAAGATTTTCCTCCAAACATCCCTATCCTGAGCCATCTCTAACCAATTAATTTTAACTATCAACTATTAATCATTCAATCATTTCTATTACAAACTAAATTATAATTAATTAATTATCATAAAAAACATATATTGTAAATAGTTTATTTTTATACTGATGAAAAAATTTTCTTTCAAATATCGGATGTGAATAAATACATTTCTAGAAATAATTTTTAATTAATATTAAAATATAATATATGTAGAACTTTCAACTGTAAAGAAATGAGCTGTGGTCAGGCAAAGAACCGACAATCTGACAAACAACAACATTATATATACAACATTATATATATATATATATATATATATAAAGTATCAAAAATAAGTATTTTTAAAACTTAAATTATATTATCTTTTAGTTTAATTACTCAATTATTAATTACTCATAAATTTTAAGTGAAAAATTCCCAACAATGAATATAAAAAATTAATTTTTTTTAAACTACCACATCCAGTTTCCGGATATACAGTAAAAGTTGATAAATTCATGCTACTTATGCATTAAGTAAATATACCAAATTTTATCAATATTCGTTGAGCCGTTTAAGCTGTACAAGTTTATACGGACAGATTGACAGACGGACGGACAAACGGGCAGACATCATGCTAAAAATACTTTTTTCTGTTAAAAAAAATGCATGATTTGTGGAGATACATAAAAATCCCCACATGTGAAATTTGCTGTGAAAATAATACCTTCCCTTCCTATCGTCGGTCTTTAAAAAGAATTTATGATCCTAATAAGAACATTCCTCCAAACATCCTTATCCTGAGCCACTCTTTCAATTTAATATATTATCCCTACGCATACTTATTAACCTGATCGGCTTATTTTCTATATTAATATAATATTAACAACGATGAATTGGCATATTAAAATTGTAAACGTAAATTAAAAGTTCAGCGGTATGGGAATGTCCCTCTAGTGGTGGGTTCAGGAACTAACCTGCCCTGTCGGTAGCATCCTGTACTATTTTTGTTTATTATGTTTTAGAAAGCCATCTTATATAGAACATTCTCTTTATATCATTTTGTTAATAAATTCTTTGTATTTTAAGTCTTTTTATTAATTTGTTTTTTTACTTTCGGTTCCTAAAAAATATGCTTTGTTTAAAACATTCATTAACATTTTGACTGCTAAAATTGTTGAGTGATCAATATTTAATATTTAATATTCTATCATTTATTATTATTTTTTTATTTAGTGTGTTTTAAAGGTAGAAGTAATTATTCAAGTTAATATAAATGTTTATAAATATCTTTGTTTTATCCATGTTCAAAATTATAATTTTAAATTTAAATTTTCAAATTAATCATACTTGAAAAAGAAAAAAATGAATAAATGCTGATTATTAAATATTCGATTATTTAATTATGTAGAATATACAGGAAGATTCTAAAATGAATTTACTACTTATATATATACAATATATGAAATAAATGATCATTTATATACTTATATTAATTAATTTAATTTTCTAAAATTATAATATATTATGTAATTGATTTGTTTGTATTTTTTGGATGTATTTGGATTTATTTTATTGATTTAAAAATAAAATAAAACAAATAAATATTTTATTGATGAAAAAAAAAAATATATATATATATATATAATATTGTGATTTTAAATTTACTATCTGATATTATATATATATTCAAATTATATTTTCTCCTACTTTTCTCAGAAAAACAAAAAAAAAAAAATTTTTTTAAATCCCAATCACCGAATTTATTTTTAAATGATTGCCCCATATTTATCTTTGTAAAAAAATCAATTCTTTTTTTTTTAGTTAACTATACAACTTGATTCATTTGTATATGACAAGATCATTTGTTGTCGTTGTTGTTGTTCTATTTGGCTTTGACCTAAAATGTGTGTGAGCTTAAATCCCAGAGAATTGATTTATGAATTTTAAACAAGATTGAGGGTGGGGTGGAAATTCTGCTTAGACTACTATGGCGTATTGTAGTATTAATACCTATATACAACATGTAGTACATATGTTGTAATATCAATTATAGGTTTTTAAAGTTGGCTATTGTTTTATTTTTAATATTAATTAAAATGAAATTTTCACAAAAATAAATTCAAAGGAATGTATGTTTCATTATATATATATATATATATATAATTCAAAATTTATTATACTCTTTTAACATATTTAGACATTCATTTATTTATATAAATACAAAAAAATGATTTATGAATTGATAGAAAAATATAAATATTGATATAACAGACTTTCCGATATACATATTTATAATTAAATTATGCTTGATTTCAAATTTTCTTTTAATATATTTTCTTCAATCACATTTCGGTTGTCACACCATTCTCAGAATAATAATGTATGTGAAATAACTATATAATGTATTAAACTTTATATTTTTTATTTAATTAAAATAATTTATATATTATATATAGTATATTAAAAAAAAATTTGTTTCAAAATAAAATCTTTCTCCATCAATACAGCGTTGGAACCGTCTGTAAAACGATTCAAAGCAATCCTGGAACTCATTTTTTGGGATGGTGTCTAGGACCACAGTCACCGTGTTTTGGATGTCTTCCACGGTAACAAAATGCTTTTCTTTCATTTTCAATTTATGGAACAGCCATTGCTAAATCCGACGAGTATTGGGGGGTGTTCCAACAAAACAAACGTGCAACTCCATGTACTTTTTTTGATCATTTCAAATGTTTCAGTGGCACTTTTACCAAGCTTGAAATAGAATTTGATTTTGGCGCGAATTTCGAATCAGGAATTCATTATTTTCTATGACTATGAGAGAAAAGATGGTTCAGAAAAAAGGTAATTGTAAAAAAGTTATAAATTAAAGAAAAGTGAAACTTTCGTGAATGATACAATGTTTGTTTACACTTCTAGTACTGTTTTTAGAGTGCAGATGACGCTTTCCTGAGCTAAATTATAGTATACCTGCCCCCTTCAGACCGTGTATATACATATTATTTTTTTAGAAATAGGAATGATTGCTTGAGAACACGGTATTAATTTCCAAGGTAAATATGTAATAAAATGTAATCCAAAAAAAAAAAAAGCATAAATGCATTCATTTTTTAATTAATCATATGATATTAAATCTTTTTTTTTGACAAAAAATTATAAATTTTTTTTTTCTTACATGATTAGAATTTAATTGTATATCATTTCGATAAATTTGATTATAATCTTTCTTATGTCATACATAAATACAAATTATATCTGATGTTCATAAATATATATATATATATATATATATATATATATATATTACATTATTATATTCATTTCAATTTTTATTTTTTATATGTTCAAATCAAATAACTATATAATCCTTGATTTGCAATCCAAGAATTTAAATAAAAAAAAAAAAAAAAAAAAAATTCTATTTTGGAAGGAAAAAAAAAATATATATATGTACGAGAGTCCAATCCTTTGTCTGTAATTGACATTTATTACGATCGATCAATTACCCGGATAAGCAATTTCCATCTTGTAATAATTATGGATTGGGAAAAAAGCCACGAACCAGTTGTCCTGTTTCTGCTTCGGGCATTCCCCCCCCCTCCCTCATTTCTCTCTCTTTCTCTCTCTCTCTCTCTCTCTCCACGGATGACATGGTCTTTTTGCCTGATGCTTTATTCACTCTTGGAATGTTTTCTTTATTGTTAATTACATTTATTATATCGCTTGTCTATTCATAGCCATGCCCATAATAAAGTTCACTAGAAAACTTGTTTCAAACCGTCCGCCATCTTCTCCTCTCTCTACATAGATATATTTATTTATTTATTTTGATTTTTTATTTTATTTTTTTTTTTTAAGATACAAACAAAACCACCTGCACGACTAGAAACGTCACTGGATTTTCTTTTTCTGATATATATAAATATATATATATATACATATAACGGCCCTGCTGTATTTGTTATCAATTGATTCTTTTTCACTTATTCTATTCTTCTCAATCCCAATGTAGTTTATTGTCTTTTATTTGTTTAAACCATTGAAAAACGATTATTATTTAGTTTATAACATTTTCATTAAATAATTGTAACTTTTTTTCCTCTATTTTTATATACTTCTATTTTTATTTATTTATTTTTTTCTTTTAAATATATAATATATTAAAAGATAAAACAAATAAATACTAATTTTATATATATCTTATTTTATTATACTACGAAAAATTGTATTTTTGTATATATATATATATATATATATGTATGTATTTTTGAAATATTAAACCGCTCGCGAAGGATTTTTTTTTGAAATTCACACCATAAAGAACAATACCTCCCTTACTATCGTCGGTCGGTAAAAATCAATCCTTATTGGTTTCAGCCTCAAAAATCATCTTTATTAGTTTTTTCTTAATTTAAAATAGCAAATTTAAATAACGTCAGACATCGCTTCCTTAAATACAAAATATTATAAATATATATATAAAATAAAATTAAAAAAAATTATTTTAATAATATTTTATAATCAAATTACGAAGTATATATTATGTTATATCCACAGGCCATACTTTTCTCTCTTTCAGTGCATTAATACGTATTTTATGTTCTTGTAAATTATTTGAAATAGTTTAATAATTAATAATTTTTTTATCGTACTGAGCGGCGGCTCGGTGATAGTACCTACTATAAATATATATAATTTATCCATATCCTTACATCCTAATTTATTCGAGAATTCTTATTTGTAGCAACAACATTCCTCCAACTGTCCAACTTATGAACTAAAATCTACATTTATATAATATAGAAGATCGTATATAGCCCAAATAAGGGACGGAAAGAATCAAATAAATATAAATATATACAAAGGGGGATCCAGGGGGCTCTCTCCCTACCGTGAAATAAAAACAATGTTAAAAAAATAAACTAACCTGAATAATTGTAATGCATAAAACAATACATATTTCAATTATATTATAAATTAAATGATGTCAGTATTGTAAAATAAATTAAAAACTGAAAGGGTAAATAAACAAAGGAACTTAAATTTTGTATTATTACTTTTGTTAACTAATGGACTTTTCCTCCCAACATTAATTTTTAAATTAACAGTGACCAGTATAAATTTGGCAACTCTTCCCTATATATTCTTTAACTCTCATTATAATTATTTACAAAATCGTATTAATTATAATATTTTTTTTTTAATTTTATTATACTATTACATATATTATTAAAGTCATTTTTTATCAGAACACAAAATATAAGATTCTGCAATAAATACAATATAATTGATTAGATATATTTCATTTAAGTATATATTTAATTTTTTTTTTTTTTTTAACTTTCTTCATCTTCAGGCTGAAATTATCTGTTCTGAAACGAAATTGCTGCAAAGTAAGCTTCCGTGTCAGAATAACAAAGCGTTTTTTTTTTTATTTTTTCCCCCTCGAATTTCTCTTATGTTTATCTATGGTAGTAATTTGGCAAAATGGGGCGATTAGTGTAGAAGGAGCTGTTGGCGACGACGGAGGCGTTTCGCGTTCAACACTCATTAAGCTATTAGATGGACAGAGCGTTAGCAAACGGCGCCATTTATAACATGCTCCAAGGGCTGGACCGTCATTTTTCTTTCACCCTATACGTCCTTCCCCTTTTCCTGAAAACGTTAAGTATTTCATTTGGTTCAGTGAGCAATGAAGAAAACAAAAAAAAAAAAAAAAAAAATCTGGAGTGTCTCCACTCGACTATCTCGCAAATTTAAATTGGATTAAATAACATATATTATATTTAAATTTAATTTAATTAATTAAATTATAAATTAAAATTAATAAATAATATTTATTAAACCAGCGGGTGTTTGGCTCTTTGTTGATGGGACCACGTCACGTGCTGGCGCGTGATTTGCAGTGTTAAAAAATCAATTCCGGTACTTTCAGCGATTCAATCAAGCTGAAATACTATATATAACAGTTTTATACAATTTTTAATCATGTGAAAAACTATCAAACAAATCTTTATTTTTACGGTCAGTTGAGAGGAAAAAGAAGACCCTCTTATGGTTGAGCTAAATTTCTCAAAAGTTAATAGAAAACTACGAATTTTGAATAATATCCGTGTACAAAATTTCATTATTCTAGCCTAAAACGTTTTTGCGTTATCTTGTCTGCACACACACACATACATACACACACGCACACATTTTTCTCAACCTTAGTGGAAATCTCTGGCGAAATAGTAAAAAGTACTTTGATGAACGGACAATAAAGTATTCGTATAATTTGCTTTTTATTATTTATTTCATCTATTAATTAATTAATAGAGGGAATAAAAAGGAAAGGGGTAATTAGTTAAAAAAATTAAATAAATAGATAATAACAAACTCAATGTCTTCAATAATTGAAGGGGAGAGAGAGAGCAAAGGGGCTTCCTTTAAAAATACAAAAAAATACTGCAAATGTATAAGGAGGGTTCGGGGGGGGGGGGTGAGGAATAAGAAAGGAATTGGGAAGAAAACGGACGCGATACAAATTTTAATTTATAAAAAGACAATTAATTTCTTATTAAAGATCCAATTAAGCAATGATAATAAAAGCGAAAAATATCTCTATTCGAACCAGTTGGATTGCTATTGTTCGATCAGGCCAACAGGAATTTCCACGGCATCTCTGTCCGTTCCGATATTCAGGCATACACTCAATACACATCGCTGCAATATGCAGGGTTGCAATACCAATAAAACCAGCCAACATTATTTATTTATTTATTTCAACCGCGCCTATTGAATAATACAATGGAAAATTTTCTCCATTAATGATCTAATTATAAAAACTATTTTTCTTAATTAATGGTGATTGGGAAAATGGACCACAACCCGATTCTCATATTAATACTAAAAACGGATACTCAAGCGATTCCGACATAAAATGTTTTAAAAACATACAAAATATTTATTTTCAATTGAGAATCTACTATATTTTTTAATTAATGACTAGCTGGTAGCTGGTAGTTTAGTGGTTATAGAGTACTGGTTTGTGGGATCAAATCTCAAGTTCTATTTAATTTAAAAATTAATAATTAATTTTTCAATAAACTCAATTACTGACTATAAAAGAGTTTATATTCCAAATACCAATAAAATAGTAAAAAAATAATAAAAAAATGTTTTTTTTCTTCATATTATCTCGAAATATAGGATGCTATAAGTTCAATATTAATTTGATGTGTTGTTTTGATATTAATTTCATTAAAAAACCCTTCCTTTAATTTAAAATTAATATATTTATATTTTATGTCTTTAATCAACATTTCAATTCATTTATACTCAATCACGCTTTATGTTATTATACAAATGAATTGAAATGTTGATCCAAAAAACTTTTAATTAATGTAAAACAAGCAGAATCAATTGTTTTTTTTTATTATTCTCACTTCATAATATAAATAAAATAGAATTTTATTTCTAAATCATCCTTTAGAAAATACATATTGTCTATTCTATGTAATTTTCAATTTATTTTATTTATAAATAATAACTCTATTATTTATTAATGAATTTATATATATATATATATATATATATATATATATATATATATCATACAATCAATATCTATCATGATTCAAATTCCCATTGCATTTATTAAAATTTATTATATTATTAAATAAATATATTATTTAGTCTTATCAGGCCTAATGTTTGATATACATATATGTATATTATTTGCGGATAGACCCTGAGTATCACGCAGAGCTAAAGCGAAATTATTAATTTAATTTTCCTAGGCCCGAACTCGCGTCTTCATTGTGGTAGATTGTCGTGTTAACCACTAAATCACTGAAGAGTCCTATATATATATCGATTTTGATATTTAATTAAAAATTACAAATGATTATCAAAGATTTTTATTTAAAAAAAAACATAATCACCATTTATGGTAGATATTTTTGTAAATTGATTGGATCGTTTAAGAATTCAGATTTTTAAAGTCAACCTTTTATATCGTAATTACATATTGTCAATTCCATATATATATATATATATATATAATAGTATATTATATATTATAAATTAATAATTATTTTAATAGGATATTGTACCGAGCTGAATAAATCTCCTATAAAATAATATTTCTATTGTCGTTTAACGAGGAGGACGAGAGAACGAATGTAGCGGCAAGCAGCTTTGTCAGAAATTCAAGACCAGTAAGACGATGGCGGCTCGCTCCCTCGATTGGGATTACACCGAAGAAAGGATCCACTTCCTGCAACTAAAAATATATGATGTAACAGAGCAATGAGAATAATGATCCAAGAAAAAGATAAGAAATCGTGAAAAAAAGGAGATCAGGCAGACATAGGAGATGCTTGTAAGCTACATTTCATCTTTGCGCGGGATTGGGGAGGGGGGGGGGATCGTTTCGCCGCTGTATCCCCCACCCCCTTCTCATCTCCTCATCACCAATTCGTTTCTTATTTTTCCTCGCTGGTTGGAATCCATCACACGAAGCATTAATTATAAATCCATTCACTCGTAACGAACGGTTAATCATATTAAAACAAACGATATCATAAATATCAATCAATAATTTTTATTCTCGTGATTAACGAAAAATAAAATACTGAAGTATAAATACAAAGGGAACAAATTTCACGAAAATTTTAATTGATCAAGAGGCGATAAGTAATTAGACGTAGTATTTAAATAATTAGACATTTATTAACGATGGTGGGTATATAAATATAAAATGAAGAATGAGTGAGAGAGAGAGAGAAACAAATTTCGAGCTCTTTAAGGTCCATAATTTTCTATCTAAAATGAACTCAGTACAAAAGGTTAAAAATACAATTAATTTTTAATTTTTATTCAATTAAAGCAGGGTTTTATTTAAAATTAAAATTTTTGTTTGACTTTAAGATTTTATTTAATTAGAAACCAATTGAAATGAAAGAATTTAGAGTGGATGTAAATTGGAGGGAGAGGTTTCAGATGTTATTATAGCTAAAAACCAGAAATATTAAAAAATGAATCTGCTATTTAGCAAATGATAATTCTTATTATTTATATATAAATAAAAACGAAATGGCCAAATCTTAATTTAAATTATTTTTTAATAAAAATAATAAAACATACCTCCACTTTGAAAACGATCGTAAACAATACGATGAAGGAATTTAGAGTGAATGAAAATTGGATGGAGGAGGCAAAATAGAGTTGGTTAATAGGGTTCCTTCAGCGAATGTAGAAATTTATAATAAAAGTTATTTAAATAAAATATAATATATAAAGAATATATTTTAAAACAAAAATTCAAACATCAGAATACAATAATAATATAACTTTAATCCCGACGTGTAACTCGCGTTATTCTAGAATCTTGATTCAACAATGCCAACAATAAAGTCTCGATAACATCCGCCAGAGGCGCTTTTGGGCGGAGAGCAAATTCAATTTTCTACATAATTATATATTGAGCAATAATGTCTTTCTAGTTATATATAAAACATGTAATATAAGTCTAACATATAATAATTAATTGTTTTCTAATAAAACTTATAGGAACTTAGAATAGGGGAGAGGGGGTTTGAAAGATATTGTCATTTATATATTTTATAAGTGTAAGTATGTTAAGTATAGACTCATTTAACAGAGCAATGAATGTAATTTTTTTTTTTAAATTGATTCGATATAAATATAAAAATATATATTTAAGCCCATAGGATTTCGCCTGGTGGAGGGGGTTGTTCAAGATTTACTCCAATTGTAGCTTGTCAAATGACTTGTACTAAATGTGTGGATAATAATTATAATATTTTTTTTTTCAATTTAATTTTTTCCCCGAGCGTCACGCCCTTGATGGATGGTATTTTGGCCGCTAATTGCCCCTGGGGTAGGGGGTCCATTTGGCGGCATTTGCGTGCCGCCTGGGAATACAAACATTCTCGCATTAATCTCGTCCCAGGACTTGTTTCTCTCCCTGCACTCTCGGATCTTCGTTCTGTAGATCCTGATCAACGATTGGGAAGCACAACCGAACGAATACCCAACTAAAAATAAAAACAAAAACAAAAACAAAAAAAAAAACGAACGCATATAATTTGCATACTTGGATCTTTAATTGATTCTCGAAATCAAACGGAGATCTTGCGATTGCCAATGACAAATAAAAGAATTGCTAAATTATTACTCCCAAGTTTTTTTTCTTTTATTTATTTTTGTTTTTTTTTTACTATTTAATTTAGTCAGTGGATCACAACATCCCTCCATTTTTTTAAAATTTCTTCTTCTTTTCATTCTTTCATCATGAAGACACCTCGTAGAGGGTGTGTTGATTAAGAATGTTAACTCACATTCTCGTGGTCCTGGGTACAAGTCCTGGGCCTGGCAAGAGAATTTCTCTAGCTGGGGTCTATGGGACTGAGTCAACCCAGCCTCTTCAATCAAAATTGGGAAGTTACTTGATAAAAAGTAGCGCCTACGATCAAGAAAATCAAGATAGAGGTTTATAGGACTACTGACCGTACTACTGATCATTAGACAACTAATTTATATAATTGACTTGATTGGTGCTGTCTTGCGTAGGATGCACAAAAGTCAGTGTTTTTTTTTATTCTTTGATCACTTAACCCAATACATTTCTAAAATAATACCTACATATTATATATATAACTTATAAACAAATATATAAAAACATCGTTGAAAGTATTATATAGAATCTTATCTATTTTTCATATTTTTAATTTTTTTAATTTTAATAATAATATTTAAATAATTCAAGCTTAGCACAACCGGTATACTTCTAATTTAAAGAGCTTGAATTCAAGAGTTCAAATCTCACCAATTTTAGAAAAATTTTAAAATTTAAAATATTAAATTAAAAAAAAATTAAATTTTTCAATAGCTTAAAAAACATATTTAAATGATTTATATCTTGTAGAGATAATTAACTTCCCTTCTCAGTATATATTATATAATTCAATCTCGTTTCTAGTGTTTTCCAACCAGTCAATGTCAACCACTTAAAATAGAGTGAAAATTATTTTACTCGTTGCCGATAGCGATGGTATCCAAGCCGTTGAGACACTTGGAGACTAAAACATATTAACTTATTTTCATAAACAAGTAAACATCCCATGAGAATATAAATTTTAACGATAACAATCATAATTTTAATCACGATTAAAAAAAATAACTTTATTTTATTTATTATTTAATTAATTATTATTATTATTATTTGTGGATATACCCTGACGATCACGCAAGGCTTCAAAGAGAAATTAATAATTATTGAATTTCCTTATGCTACTCGAGTTTTCAGTGTGGTAGATTGTCGTGCTAACCACTAAACCTCTGAAAAATCAATTAATTAATATTATTATATTACATGAACATATTTAAAGAAGAATTCTATGACATGAAATTCATCATCACAAAAAAAAAAAATATTTTCATTTTAATTGAATAAAATATTTAATTTTTTATTGACGAGAGTGACAGAAGGAATCTTGAAATGGTTTCTTAGGGGATGTAATCTCTTTATTGTGATAACGATATCAAGTACTACTTGATTGAAAGCTGATAAATCATCCCCTAAAAAATTTATTAGGATACAAAGACGAAAGACTTCCTAAGCTCTTTTTTCTCTCATTGAATTTTTCTTTTAATTGGCTTCGCAATTACCCTGATAGGACTCAGCATTTTTATAATTAAGGGATTTATTATTAATTATCAAAGAAAATAAATATAGACAATTTTTTTTTCATATAAAAGAAACAATTATAAAATCATTGGAATGAGTTAATTACCCTTTTGTCCAATAACACTTATGTCCCCCTCCCATTTATCAAAATTTAATCATCTTTTGACTACTTTTTGCGAAATTGATTCAAATCCTCTTTCTCTTCCCCCCCCCCTTCCACCTCTCTTTTTCTCTTTCTCTCTCCTCCCATCACATACACATCACCCTCTTCGTTGAAAAACTTGGTCTAGTTGGAGAAGGTGTTTGTGTTTTCTTGAAACTTTCACTTGGATCACCGAAATAAGCGGATGGTGGTAGGGAGGGGGGGGAGGGGCAAAGGCGTGAGGGTGTTAAAATAATACAATACATTGAAAATATTATTCAATAATAACCATCGTGCTGCTTAATTCACAATGTATGGAAATTTCCTTTTTAAAGGGGTCGCAGGCGCTTGTTCATTCTTTCGAGAGCCCACCACTCACCTCCAGTCACCCCTCTCCACCCCCTCGAGATGGTAACTTTCGAACCTAAGCTCTTTTCATAGTTTTCTATTTAAGCTTCTCTCTTCTTTCAAACTTGAATGCCTTGTTAAATATTGTTTCTGAATATTATTTAAAACATTAATTGAGATAATGGCATACATGATGAACTTGGATACCGAAAAGAGGGGACTGCCTTTTTCAAAAAGTGTTTATAGTTTTTATTGAAAAGACGCATTTCATTTACGCCTATCAACAAAGTTCAATAACGTGATACATTGATGTGATAATGACATAATAATGTATTGAAAAGTTAATAATTAAGTGCATTATATAACTCAATAATGGATTGTAAAAATAATAATGAAGGTCATTATATAACTCAATAATGGATTGTAAAGACAATAATGAAGTGCATTTTATAACTCAATAATGGATTCTAAAGATAATAATGAAGTGCATTTTATAACTCAATAATGGATTCTAAAGATAATAATGAAGTGCATATAACTCAATAATGGATTGTAAAGATAATAATGAAGTAAATTATATAACCCAATAATAGATTGTAAAGATAATAATGAAGTAAATTATTACTCAATTGTTACACATATGCATTTAAAAGTCTTTGTTTATACTATGTTTAGAATTTAAAATTAAAATATGTACATTTATATTCCTTGATAGTATATTTTATAAAATTAAATATAAATTGTAATAATAATCATAGATCATTTAAGAGAAAAGTAAAATATTTTTCTTTTATTTATTATAATATAATAAATATATATTTTTTTAATTTATTATTGCACATCAATCTCCTCAATTTAACCAAAATAATTAAAATATAATTTTATAAAAATTTTATGTACTGTGTATTGATTTTCGATTTTCGATTTTTAAAGCAAAATCGTCGAAGGGTTCTTCTCTTTTTAGCCAATTCAATTTCACTTCTTAATACGTTTGCGTTATTTTGCGCCTCGTTCATTTTCACTTCCATCCCCTCTCCTCCCCAACCTCCCCCCTCTCACCCTCTTTAACCATTCGATGATAGGTGTCTCTATATCCTTTTGTTCCTCTAGCACCACAATTGCTCTTCTGTTATTGACACTTCAATAAATTGAACCAATTTGTCTTCAATTACGTTTGTATCTAAAAGTTTTATTCCTTCAATTTAGTATAAAAAAAAATCACTAATTCTTTACCACTTTACTCTCTTTTTTTCGTTATTGAATTTAGATTATTTTTCTGTTTTTTTCATTGTTTTCCAATGAAAGAGATTTTTTCATTTGGAAATAATAAAATAATATTTTGTGTGGTAGGGGGAAGGGGAAAAATATTTAATTTTCTAGAATTGCATTAAGTTAAAATTTTAATAATATTAAAATATATTAAATATTAATAAGAAAATAATAATTGAAATCAGTAAACATAATTGTTTTCCTTTGGTCAGCAGTCAATTTAAAAATTAATCGAAACGATAAATTCTCCTTTTTTTATTTAAATAATTTGTGAAATTATATATATATATATATATATATATATATATCACAAATTAGAGATGAACCAAGAACGTCATGGGCAGATAATATAAAAAAGGACTTGAGGAAGTTTGGAGAGAGTGGGAGTTGGATGGAAGAGGTTTAAGATAGAGACGTTTGGAGGAGTTGTTAAGAACTTTAAAGTTCTTTAGAGCCACAAAGATAGATAGATAGATAAATGTTAATTTATTATTATATTATAAATGGGTGAAATTTTTTCTTGATTCAAATTTTTTTTTTTTTAAACGTGTTTCACTCATTCTCCCTGATAAGTGATTAAATCCTCGTACAAGCCATTAATTGTACCAGTAAGCTGGGAAACTAGGGCTGGACCATAAAGCCTACCCTCTGGGGTGAGTTGAGGATTTAAAGCACCCCTCGCCCCCACCTTAATTCAGCGTTGACAAGCTGCTTGTCCGATAGGACATCGAAAAACATTAAGCCTAAATAAAAATAACTTCTATGTTATACAATAAAAATAACAATTGTTCTATGATTTCTTTTTTAATATTACTATTATTATTATTATATTATATAAAATAAATAAATCAAAATTCTAAAGTCCATTATAATATGTAAATACTTCTATAAATAATTTGTTTGTACCTATATATATTATTATTAATCTTTTATGTTTTCAGATAGGTTTTTTTTCATAAAAATAGCAAAATGTTAAAAAGATTATTACAATAATTATATAATTAACTAAAATTCAAAATTTAATTAAATTCATAAAGAATTTCAATTAACTCTCACGTAGTTGTATTTTTTTTTAATTGAATATATGATAAAATTTGAAAAAGGTATATTCATTTGAATTTCAAACAGGTAACAACCTTTGCTAATTGAAATAATAATTATCAACCTCTTAAAAATATAAAAGGGAGTGAGGATTGTTTGTATTACTGCTACTGCTGCTACTGATTGCTTTCTCTTATTAAAAAAGATGAAAAGATACTAAATAATTATCAAGCAAATAAATCGACTACCACTAAAATTAGTAAAGTTTCAACTTTAATGCTTACGAAGAAAAGTTTATTACATTTTACTAACTTTTATGAACTTTGTTATCTTCAAAATGGATACAAAAAGAAAGACAAAAAAAAAATACATCTTTGCCCTACACTGTGTTCTACATAGCAACTTTAATAGCTGACCTGACTGTTGGATGGTATCAAAAAGATATTAAAACGGACATAATGTAATTTCGTTTTTCTTTTTTTTTTCAATTTGGGGTTCTTGGGTTCATAAGAAAACATTACCCCTATTTCACATTCGATGTGTATTGAAAACAAATCTATCCCTATTAAATTTCTATTTGGAAGCATACTTCGTACTAATATTGACTTGCTAATATTAGAATTTGTTTAGAAATAATTAGACGCTAGAAACAACATCAAAAGATCTACAATTATTGACATTGCAATTGCTCTCTGAGCATACCTCTTTGCCATTTCCTATCTCTTATGAAGTCTAATTCAGATAAGATTTTAATAAGAAAGTGGGGAGAAGTTTCGTTTCATTTGGTGAGTGGATGTGTAAACTCAAAGAGAATAGCTTCGTTATTATTTCAACCAAACTAGAAACAATAAATCTATTTTATCCAAAATGTTACTAAAATTCTTCCTACTCTTTTTCCATTTATTTCGATCATCTCGTATATCTTCTCTAATTCCGACCATATATGTTCTCATAAGGGAGGTTGAACACAAATCTTACACTCTATTCTCTTCACGGTGTAAGATTTAAAATCACAAATTAGTTTTCCAACTAAGGAAATGTAATTTCATGACATGCCAGGGGGTAGTGTGCTTCGTTTTATTGACCATGCGCAGATTGGGTTGCCGACTATACTACATTGGTATTTGCTACGATCCATTTAAGAGAGAAGGTGGAAGTGATGGAAATTACAAAAAGAACAAATTAGTTTTCAAACTAAGGAGAACTAATTCCATGACATGGGAAAGGATAGTTAAAGGATTAAAATACTAAGCTTACTTAATAATCGGTGGATTAGTTTGTGGTCACTCGGCGCACTACAGATATATTAGCAATTTTCAAAAGAAATAATACAATTTCCTCGATTCAACTAATTAATCTAAATTCATTATAAAAAGTGTATAATAATAGAATTGATTATATTTTTAAGCTTTTTTTATGTTCTTTGGTTTATAATGTGCAGATAACCTGATAATATTATAAAATAAGATTGAAAAAAAAGAAAAAGGGGGAATTATTCAAGTAAACTCATTTTCGTGGATTTTGATAATACTTTACCAGTGGATTCCTTTTGCAATTCCAAATAAACTTTTCTTATGAAATTTTTTCGGGCCTTTTCTAGTTTACGAGATAAAAATTATTAAAATAAAGATTTTTTAAGTTTGACAGATTTAGATGGTTATGAACGTCGAAATGTGCCATTATGTAATGTTTTATTGACTAATTCACTAATTATTCACTTATTCACTAATTTTCGGTTTTCATAAGTTCGGTTTGGATTAATTTTCATAAATCCAAACCGAAAATTAGTGCGTCACCTGGTAGCCAAACGGATAAAACATGCTAACTAAATAGAATATCAATGGAATTATATGCATATTTTAATAATTTTTATCTTGAAAACTATAAGATGCCGGGAAAAATTCCATACGAAAAGTTTATTTAGAATTACAAAAAGAACCCACTGGTAAAGTATCATCCAAATGTGCGAAAATGAGTTTACCTGAATAATTACCAGAAAAAGAAATATGAAATTAAAAGAAAAAAATTGATTTGAGGTTCAGGATAGGAACGTTATAGAAGGAATGTGGTTGCTGCATCTGAACTTTCGAGCTCTGTAAGCTGTAAATTTTTTATTAAATATTGTTTATTTCTTAAAAAAATCACTACAATCATTTTAAAGTGATTTAAAATAAAAAAATGAGATAATTACATATTTATAACGGCATGTGAATAATTCTCCCCCCCCCCCTCCTCTTATTAAAAGAAAACGATTTATAAATTATCTTCACTTCACTTTTTGGTATGAAATTTAAATGATTTGTCTTCTATTTTTATTCAATTGCTTTTTTAGAATAAAACTAATTATGTTAATATTTTAATGTCACTTTTAGAGAATGGTTGTATTTTTTCCAAAAAAAAAAATCAATATTAAGTGGATGTTGTGCCACAAATGAGGGATTTCTCATCCCTTTACCCCCCTAGATTTCTTCATTAATTCATTTCATTCTTTTTCTTCTTGATTCTAATTAATTTAGGGGTTGAAAAAGCGTGATAAAATAAAAAATGAATGTCAAGGGGAGAGTGGTTCAAGTGCAAGTTTAATACTCGTTTTTTTTTAACCCAGAATTATTCTTATTAGATATATTGTACAAAAATTTTGATTTTAATCTCGATATTTTTTAAGTTTATTTTGTTATAGCAATAACAAAACAATACTAAACCAATAGTTGGAAAGAGAGGAGAGTAGATTAAATTTCTCTTAAGCGAGAATTAATACATACATATATATATATATATTATCGTTTTCATCCCTTATTTTATCTATCTAATCTTATTATGTTAGCTGAAATTGTATATTCGTATATATTTGTATTTGGGATATATTAAACCGCTTTAAGGATTTTTTTGAAATTCACACCATAGATAAATTTTATAAAGAAAAATCGATCTGTATTGGTTTCAGCCTCGGGAAAAATCATATTTATTTGTTAGTTTTCTCTTAATTTAAAATAGGAATTTTAACAATAAAAAATGGAGCCGGGCAACGCCGGACAGCGCTTCGTTAAAAACAAAACCTTATAAATAAAATAAAATTATAAAATATATATTTTGTTATATCAACAGGCCATACTTTTCTGTCTTTCAGTGCATTTATACGTACGTTTAAGGCCTGAATGTTTTATGACTATTTTTGTTTAATTTATATTCTTTTAAATTATTTGAAATTGTTTCATATATTTTGTTGTTTATTTATTTTAAATAATAATCTTAATCTTAAATATATTAATAGTTCATAAGGAACAATTTTTTAAAGTACCGGCTCGGTAAACCAGGTACTATATTATTATTCCTATAATATTGTTTCCCCTGGGACTATTGTTGATATATATATATATATATATTATATTTTGATATGTAATAATTTTTATAAGAACATTAATTAATTTGTTTATGAATATATAATATCGTTGATTCTTTAAGATAACTTAGTATGTTGTTGTTACCCAATGTTAACCTAAGGTCAAGGCGTCAAAGAAGGCATGGATGGTAGAGGAAGGGATACAGTATTTAACTTCCCTATTAAATAAAAGTTCGCTAAGACCTGTTACTATTAATATTTATTTATTGTTATTCTATTGTATTAGAATTAAAAGTTCGACTGAATTGTTTATGTGTGTGTGTTTTTTTAAACTGTCTCCTTTCTAATTAACTCATTAGAGAGTTTTAATATTCATTTCCGAGGGGTGTTGTTCTATTGACACAGGGAGCCCTTAAATCACTCAAACATGTCTATTAAAAGACTTTTGTTATTAATGAGCACTATACTCTTTTATTTTGTATCAACTTAAATAATCTTCCAGTTTAAAATTAATTACCGCGTGTGAATTAATTTAATATATTTTCCATAAAAATAACAAATAGATGACATGAAATTAACAAATAATGAGATATTTACTATTTATATAGCATTGAAAAAGCAAAATCACACACACACTAGAATTTTTTATTTCTAAAATTATAATATAGTATAACATGAACAATAGTCCTAGATGAACCCAATTTGAGCTTTATTACTCAAAGAATTTAATATTATTGTATGCGCCCACGCTTGTTTTGTTGGGCATATGTAAAGGATAATATTCAAGGTTTAATTAATACTTTAGTTTAAAGGTTTTAGTTTTTTTTTTATATTTTTTGTTTTTAATAATTTATTGTTACTTGCCAGATGTAATACATTGCACTATTGACTACTATTTAACTATTAACTATTTAGTGTTATACTCGAACATATATTAGATTCTTCACTAAGTTTCTAGGCCTTTTCTAGATGACATTGATTATACAAGTAGCTTATTAAGCAAATACTGAAAACTGCCGTGTACTATGCGGCACTAAATTCTTTTCGGAATCACAGAACAACACAAGCACATTGTATAGAAAATTTAAAAATTGTAAATATAAATATAAATATATAAACATTCTATTAAGACATCAATCATTTAAATTCACAAATTTTAAAAATCCGTAATTTTAAAAATTTTAAATTTTTCTTTTTGATTATTGAAGTGTCATCGACTTTCAATATACGTTTCAAATTTTAGCGAAATCGCTCAACTAAAAGTGCGTTAAAATCCTATCACAAATTATTATCATTACAGAAAAGTCAAGTTAATAAAAAGCGTATAATCACACCACTTCTTTTTTTCCTTTCATAAAATTTCGTTCTTTATAGCAAGAACGTTGTTTTCCTTTGGTATTATTGTTCATGTTTTATTTTATTAAAAGAAACAATAAATTTCAAAGTGTGGAATATACTTCCTTTTAAAATTAATATTGATATTTGATATGAATTATAATTCATAAACAAGATAAGAACATTAGAATAATTAATTTGTTTAAGTTTCTTTAAACAAAGACGATCTTTGACATATTATGCATATATAGTATATGAAGAAATGTCTGTATATTTGAATGATTCGATTAAAGTTGGATGTTAATAAATGCATAATTATGGGAATGTGCGAATGTCTTAAAACGAAACAAAGAGAATTGCCAATGGAATATGAATGGAGTGAGAACAATGGTGATCTTTCTATAACCATACTCTACCTAGAATGCAATTAACTTTTCAATTTTTTTTAAATAATTCCAATAGTTTGTCCATACCAGCAAGAGCTTAGCAAAATAGTGTTGCAGGTGTTTGTCTCAAGAATTATAATGAAAGTTTTGTTGCATAGTGCAATTCTAAATTTAATTTTTTTTTTTATTTGATCAATCGGACGGGCCTTAAAATCGATTTTTTTTAAATAATTCGAATACTTCGTTTATGCAGGCAAGAGTTTTGAAAAATAATGTTGTAATGTTTTATTTCGAAAATCATAGTTTAAGGTGTGTAGTTGCATGATGCAATCCCAAATTGAATTTTTTTTATTTGTTCTACCTAAAGGGCCTTAAAATCTGGTTCATTTAAATATTCCAAGTCACAGCTGGAAAAGGATCTTAGAATCTATTCGGATTATGGATTAAAACATTTATATTTAATCTTCAACCCCTAAACTTGGATTATTGAATACAAATAAAATTATTTTTGGGTCTCCTCTTTTATAGATAAATATTATATAATAATTATTTTTTAATTCAAATATTAAAATAGTTTAATTTAAAATTATATAGTAGTTTGATGATGCAATCCGAAATTAAATAGTTAAGGTGTGCAGTTGCATGATGCAATCCGAAATTGATTTTTTTTTATTTGTTCTACCTAAAGGGCCTTAAAATCTGGTTCATTTAAATATTCCAAGTCACAGCTGGAAAATGATCTTAGAATCTATTCGGATTATGGATTAATACATTTATATTTAATCTTCAACCCCTAAACTTGGATTATTGAATACACACAAATAAAATTATTTTAGGGTCTCCTCTTTAATAAATATTATAATCATTCTTTTTTAATTCAAATATGAAAATAATTTAATTTAAAATTATATAGTAGTTTGCTTAACTATCCAATTTTTCTTATCGTTTAAACACAAATGATTTTATATAAAAAATCACCCTTTCTACACCCATGACTTCTCCCTATTTCCTTATATGAATGATAAACATGCAATGAATATATATATATATATATAAATATTTTAATAAATATACATATATTCTAAACCTTATAAATTGAATGTGGTGTATTAATCTTCTTTTTTTATTTTTGTTTCAGGTACCGGATTAACTTTCTATTATTTTCTCGTCTAAGTTAGGGTGAGTGAACGAGAAAAAATGTTAAATAAACTAAAATTAAACTTAAAAAAATATACAAATTAAAACGAATAATATTTAATTTTACACTCGGTATGAAGTTTTACTTTATGCGCATTTCGGCTATATTTATTTTTATCATTACTAACAAATTATCTTAATGGTTCTAAATGTATAAATATATTTCTTCTGGATTTCAATCATCTTAGATACTGAAATAAGATATTAATATTTCATTAATCAGTCATTCAAAAAATTAATTAACTTAAACTTTAAATATTACAATAGAAAATATTAATGGAATAAATTAAAAAAAAATAAATGTGTTTGGGAAATAAAAAAAACCTCCAAAATATAGTCATATTAAATTTTAATTTAAATAATAATTAAGAAAATAATTGTAAGTTAGTTTTAAGAAAAAATAAAAAATAATTTTTTTTTATAAATAATAATTAAAATAAATATTAGACATTGTATGAATGAATCATCATTTAAAATTTGATTTCTCAAAAAAGTGAATTATTTTTATTATTAATATTATTATTATTTTGTTAAACATGAAAGACCAATCAAGGCTTCCAGACCAATAAAACCGTCATCTGAGAGGTGAACGTCTTAATAGAAGAGAGTGATATTTAATGAGACAAAACACTTAGCAGAGGAAATACTAATAAGTGATAAGACTAACCACTGGAATTGAAAACAATTAACAGCCCAAATACCTCAGCTGGTTTCACTCGAATTTTAAAAAAAATACATTTCCATTCAAATCACTTTAAAATTTAAGATTAGAAATAAATGCGGCAGTCAGATTAACGAAATTATGTTATTAAAACTTAGAATGAATAAAACTGACAGGTAAATGGGAAACTCAGTAAGTGCAGGTGATAATTTGATATATGGGTACTTTCAGTCTTAGATACACGTCAGAAATATATATTTCTATTAATAATAAGGAATTTGTTGATAAATAATTGTTTTTCCTATAATACTCTTAATTCTTGGGGTCCTCAATAATATATAAATATATATTATTATGTTGCTAAGTTCATGAATATTTTTTTTTTTTTGGGATGGGAGAATGATAAATAAATATCGTAATTTAATTATAAAATATCATTCAAATAAAAATATTTAATTTTATTTTTAAATTAAATTAAAAACGTACTAAACATTTTAAAGTATTTTAAATATAAAATAAGTTGACCTGTTGCCAGGTCCGAACCGATCGACGGTTTGAAGTAAATTAATTTCCAGCTACAGAAACAATTTCAAATAATTTTAATATATCTATTAATGTAATAAAAAACAGATATGGTAACATAAATATTTTTAATTTTATTTTATTTATAATATATATGTAAGACCAGGCTGTGACGTCATGCATGGCTGGATGACGTCATATAATTTGAAATTAAGAAAAAACTAATGAAGATGATTTTTCTCGAGGATAAAACCAATACAAAGTGCATGATTCGTGGAGATGTGTAAAAAATCTCCTCGTGTGAAATTTACACTATCAAACTATATTTGATTATAAATTTGTTAAAGGGTCGAGCGATAGCTCGGTGTCCCAGGTATAATATTTTATATCAACAGGCCTACTTTTCTGTTTGTATGTTATTATTTGAATGGCGATTCGGTGAATCAGGTATTAATATAACCAGCCAAACCCAATAATAATGAATCATTTTTTTTAACTTAATTACCGAGCCGAGACTCGGGGTCCCGGTACTATATATATATACAAATAAATATATATTTGTTTGGGGTTACATAAATTTATTCTAATTCCATTTTGAACAATCACCGCAAATGTATATACATTCATTCTACATATTACATTGATTAATAAAATATGTTGTTATAATCAAAGTACTTATTAATATTATTCCTAATAATTAATGCGATTTCAATAATAAGAGTATTTATTATAATTTTGTGATTATTATAGCTATATTTTTAAAAAATCCTTTAATTTTATAAATATCAATTACATATAATTCCTTTTGAGCTTTGCATTTTGATAAATTTTATGTACCTCTACTGATCCTTTTTCTCCCTCCTCCCCTTCCAAAGATTATCCTGGAATTTTCAATCATATTTGATTTATTCAAATTGGTTTCAATAAAATCCAATTAGCCATTAATGGATTAGTTCTAAGAGAGTTCTGGACAGGTGATTGTGAAAACTCCACCGGGCTTTCCCATCCAGGCTAATTTATGAACAGAGTTAATAACAAATTAATTCTGACCCACTTGTGTTGGCCTTTTTGAAGTTGTTTTAAATAAAAATCCATTAACGTCCGCTCAGGAAGCGTTATTCTGGAAACCTGATACTACTTTATGTTAAATTATCTTTTCAAGATAATAGGCTTTGATATAAATATGTATAGAAAGAGGGAGGCTCGGTCACGAATCGATGTCGAGGGCTAATAATAAAATTGTTGTTCTTTTTAAATCTTAAACCCGAACCTTTTTAACCCTTTTTTGTGATTTATCCAACTTGTTTTTAAATAAAAATCAATTAACAATGATGACGGGAATGTGAGCGTCATGCAAAATAAATCCTGGGATGGTGGTAGTTGGGGATGGAGGGGAGGGGTGGGGTGGGTGAAATTTAACGTGGGGGAGTGACGATCGAGGGATGAACCGTTTGTGGATGCCGGCTGCGTGCCACGGTGCCAAGTGGCGGCTTATGTAAGCCTCTGGGCTTCAAATCCTCAATCCCCCCCCCCTCCACCCAATCCAAAAAAACAAAAGGGAAAAAGAAATGAACCGTTTGCCCCACCAAAAACCAAACACTTGGGGATTTTGAAATTGCCCAAGGGGATCGGACTAACATTGCGCTCTCATCCGCTTTAACGGAGACGTCTTTTAAATCATAATAATGAGTGGAAAGGGAGGATTCTTGCGTAAAAGTCGCCAATATATTTGGCAGTTTAATTATAAAAAAAAAATTAAGTGGATATATTCAAATTTCAAAATAGATCTTCCATTGTTTTAAGATAAACAGAAATGCTTTTAAATTTAAACCTAAATTTGTAAAAGCCTAAGGCTCAATTATGAATTATCTTAGACAAAGAAAATTGAATTATACTTACAAAAACCACTAAATTGATGGAAATGGTAAATCAAATTTTTAATAAAATAGTCGATAATAGATAAAAAATCATTCTAAATGTTAGTGTGGTTATTAGTATCTTAGTATCTTATCTTATTATAATAGTAAAAATTGTATATTTGTATATTTTTGAGATATTAAACCGCTGGAAGGATTTTTTTCGAAATTCACCCCATAGATAATATTTATAAGGAAAAATCGATCTGTATTGGTTTTACCCTCGAGAAAAATCAACTTTTTTAGTATTTTCTTTGTTTAAAATAGTAATTTTATGAAGTCAGCAATTGGGACATCCATATTGAAATTAGCCTCTTGCCATTCTTTTTCAATTGATGTTATATTAATATTTTTTATATTTAAAATATTTTAAAATTTTTAATTTAATTTCGAAATAAAATTAAAAATATTTATTTTAATAATATTTTAGAATAATATTACGAAATATATTTACCATTCCCCCACACAAAAAAAATATTATCAAATAAATTTGAATATTGTTTTCATCTTGAAAAGTTATTTTAATTAATTTGTACCAATTTATGAAACAAATTTTTGATGGGTCATTTTTAGAAAACCCATTTAACAATTGTAATAAATAATTAAAAAATTATAAAATTTTCAAAGTTTATAATAATAAATTGTATAAATTCGTTAAAGGGTCGAGCGATAGCTCGGTGTTCCAGGTACTTATCTTAATTATTCTTATTATTAATATTCAAGAATTCATTCTTTAGAAAATAGAAGATTACATAAAATTATATTAATCCTTCCTATCCTGAAGATGACAATTAGGAATTAATTAAACAATACTCGCTTTATGAAATCTAGAGAAGAGTTAAAGGGTGGAGGGTGGTAAGGAAGGGGTGGTGTGGAGCAAGCAGCTGCCTCCAATTGGCGTTGTTGACGTGTGCCTGGTTGGCATCGTAACGCAATTCGTGTGAAACCTACCACAGCAGATTAGTGTGCAATCTAGCGGGACCGGGCATTGATCACTTAATCGGAACATTGCATAATTTCAACAACTCAGCCCCCCCTCACTCTTCCCTTCCCACCGCTCTTGGACCTACCTTTCGTCAAAGAAGCAGTGAAGGGCGTATTGGTTACCTTTGAGCAACCGACAGGAAAGAATGAGGGTTGCTTTTTGTTGCCATTCGAGTGTTAGTCGTCGCGGGGTTGGTTTCAGTTGGTTTGCCATCTCACCCCTTCAACTCCTACCCCATTGCCAACCAATTTCCAGCTTAACCATCATTTGCAAACCAAAATCTACATAACACGTTGAATTCAATTTCTTCTCTTCATTACCCAATTGAGAACGAAACAATGAAGGGATTAAATTATCCTAAATCTTTTAGAAGGTCGTCTGGTAAAAATCGATTGCACTAACAACCCTCTCTCATCTTTTTTTTATATATATATAATTAATTAGTTTGTCATTTGTGCTTAATTTAATTTAATTTTTATTGTTTCTTTTTATAAATTTTTTTCTATGATTTTATCTCTTTGGGAAAAGATTCTTCTTATATTTTAAAAATCTGGAGTGTTTCCACTCGACTTTCTCGCAAATTTAAGTTGGATTAATTAACATATATTATATTTAAATTAAATTTAATTAAAATTATAAATTATAATTAATAAATAATATTTATTGGCTCTTTGTTGATGGCACCACGTCACGTGCTGGCGCGTGATTGCCAGTCAACGTATTAAAAAATTAATTCCGGTACGTTCAGCGATTTAATCATGTGAAAAACTATCAAACATATATCTTTATTTTTACGGTCAGTTTAGAGTGAAAAAATCAAAACGTGGTAGGTAATGACCCTCTTCCGAATAAGAATTTTGAATAATGCCCGTTTACCAAATTTCATTATTCTAGCTCAAACCGTTTTTGCGTAATCTTGTCTAGATACACACACAGACAGACAGGTAAACTTAATGAAAATGATCCAGGGACCTTCAAAACGTATAAAAACATCAAAATCTTGACATCGAAAATATTCTGGCGAAATAATAAAAAGTTTTAAAAATTGTAAGATTTATCTATTGATCAACCTCAGAGAGCCTACTTCATATAAAAACTTAATAGCTATAGCTACACACACTATTTCCTATAATTTCCCATTTCTCTCCTCAATTCTCAACCACTCGCCTATCATATATGCTCTATCCCATATTGCAGTATGGTAATCGTTAATTACATATTTTTATGAAATTAAATTAATTAACCAGGGACCCTATTTAGAACATTTCATTTTAGTTTTAAACCCAAAAAATTAAACTTAAAACAAACATTTAATAAAGAGAATTCCAAATTTTTTCATAAAATAAGGTGTTACCAAAAACCAACAGCCCCCAAAAAAAAGTTATATATTTCAATTCGAAATTACCTTATTAATTATATATTTTTTTGATTTTAATTTTTCTAAGTAAAAATAACTATGCTTTTCTAAAATGATATAATTAATTAATCATTGTTAATATTGACAACCTTAGAGAATATTATATATTCCATAAATATTGTAGAACATTATATCGGAATAAAAATTTAACTATGAATTACCTCGTTGGTGAAAAAAATAACAAAGAGAAGGAAATTCCTTTACGGACTGTTTCTGTTATCACCTTTCTATCAAGATTGATCGATAACTGGGTCCAATCGATAATTACCGAATGGGGTGGCGGGTGTCCCGGTAATTACCAAAGTGTGTCCATGGCATTTGCTGACCTCAACAACCCCAACGGTCGCCCCGAGCTTTTTAATCCCAGTGGCTCTTGGGCTTTCGGGTCCACTACTCGGTCTTGATTAAATCAACGCCCTCCCCGCCAATCTTCTCGATGGGGCCTACTTGATCCACAATGACGAACATCGGGAACTTATTGGCTATCGACCCACCTTCGGCCAACCCTTCGGCTTCTCTAATTTCCGAAAAACGTCATGAGAAATGGTTACGAATCAAGTGCCACAAATGGGCAGACCTCAGGGGTTGAACATTTTTATTGGGAACCGGTGATGGGAAGATAACCCTATTTGTTTGGGATAATAATGAAGCCCACCCAAAAATGGTCACTAATCATGTTTAACTAATGAAAACACATGTCATTTTGAAGGGAGAATGGCCCCTTTGAACTAAATATCAACTTCCCTAATCAAACATTTTATACGATTTTCTTAATGGCACCATAATGAGACAAAAAATATCGGGATTCTTTTTTCTTCTTCTTTCTTCTTTTCTATAAATATATATCTAAATAATATATTAAATTGTCATTTTCTAGTACTTTTGTAAATCAAGATTTTTCTTCTGGAATTCGATTCAATATCAAATATCCGTTCCAATAATAATAATAATAGAAAAAATAAATAAATCAAACAAAATATCAAACAAATTATTTGAGATCTACAGCCAACCTACATTTGATCAATTGTCTTGTGTTTCTAATAAAATTTTTCATCTTTTTAATACTCGATTTGTCTGTCTAGCCGATGTGATGCGATATTATTCATAATTTTCTTTTTTTTTTAAATAAATTAAGACAGAAATTTTAAAAATTGAAAATAATAATCCTACTATACTCAAAAAATTAAATTCGCGTTAAACAATTTTATTTTTTTAATCATTAATAGTTATTATTATTAAAAATATATACATGTTAATATTAAATATACATTTTCTTGAAACACATTTCTTCTAACGTTTCTATATTGAGTCACATCAATTTATCTTACACCGATCTCATCTTAACACACTATGAGCGGGGCGGGTATTTGTACCCGTTGCGGGGACTGCCACTTATAAGCAGGGCGGGTATTTATACCCGTTGCCACTTATATGAGGGATATATATTAGTTATCGTTTAAAATAAGTAATTTTAAGTGACACAAGGGAAAATATATATTATATAAGTGGCAACGGGTATAAATACCCGCCCCGCATATAAGTGGCAGTCCCCGCAACGGGTACAAATTCCCGCCCCGCTCATAGTGTGTTAATTAATTTTATCATCTTTATAATATCTACACCAATAGGTCATATCCTATTCTCTCTCTTAAGAATTGTATTATCAAACAGCCTAAAACTATTCTCGTCCTCCAATGTTATGAACCGCGTCCAACATCTTTATAATACGACTGGAAATATAATAATTTAGTATATGTTAATTTTGATATTCTTCAATCATAGTTTTGATGAAATAATACCACATTAATTGAATAATAATTAAATTTAAATTAAATAAATGGAAATATATAATATAATCTGAAATGATAGAAAATTTCTAAATATTGGAATGTATTAAGGACCCGTCAGTTGTCTTTCTTAACTCATTATTACTAAAACAAAGTAAAAAAAAATGATGTCTTTATTATATATTATTCTTCTATTTAAATCTTCTTGTTTTAATGATAAAAATTAATTAAATTAACCAAATATGATATTGTATATACTTTTTTATAGCTGTCGTTTTTATGGTAAAAAAAAAATATACATACACTGGAACGTCATTATCTCCGAGTAGTTAACATTTTTCTTTTATTTCTGTGAGATAATAAGAATTTTTTTTTCTTTTCATTACCTAAAAAAACATAATTGATATTGAGAGAGTATTTTTTATTTTATTAAATAAAACACTGTTAAAATAATTAATATTTGTTTGTTACTATCTCGCCAGAGATAGTATTGCTATCACGGAAATTTTCGATGTCGAGATTTTGATGTTTTTATACGTTTTGAAGGTCCTTGAGTCATTTTTTCACTATGGTTAAGAAAAATGTGTTTATGGACAAGATTACAAAAAAACGGTTTGAGCTAGAATGATGAAATTTGGTACACGGGCATTATTCAAAATTCGTAATTTTCTATCAACTTTTGAGAAATGTAGCTCAATCGGAAGAGGGTCATTACGTACAACGTTTTTTTCTTCTAAAGTGACCGTAAAAATAAAGATATATGTTTGATAGTTTTTCACATGATTAAAAATTGTATAAAACTGCTATATATAGAATTTCAGCTTGATTGAATCACTGAAAGTACCAGAATTAATTTTTTAACACTGCAAATCACGCGCCAGTACGTGACGTGGTGCCATCAACAAAGAGCGAAACACGCACTGGTTTAATAAATATTATTTATTAATTTTAATTTATAATTTAATTAATTAAATTGAATTTAAATATAATATATGTTAATTAATCTAATTGAAATTACGAGATCGTCGACACTCCAGATTTTTTTTTGTGTTTAATTGCTATTTCCATGTTAATATATATAAATATAGCATATATAACCAACCCTCTTAGTCAGAAGTATAATATTGGAAGATTTGATCATTCTAAATTGTGAATTTTCACTATTAAAAAAAAATAATAATAATCTTCTTTCTTTGGGAAAATATTTATCTGCCGATACACTCCAAGAGGGATAATATTTATATCTTTATGTTTTTTTTTCCAAGAGAATGTATTCTGATCTTTCAGAGAAAAGGGATGTTACACTCTCGATTTCTTCTTTAAGCTTCTTGTATTTCAACTTTAGAAAGTGATCGTTTGGAATGACGTCGAGTTTTTTTTTTTCTTTGATTTCCTTCTTAGTGGTTGTAGATCAGGAGAATACCATGCCGATGACCTCTGGTATATTTTGAAGCTTAACATAAAGAAATGGGGAGATTTTGAATCTGATCATATTTCCTTTCCTATTCACTAGGCGTAAAGGTGCCTGCCACTTTTGTAAAATAGGGGTGGTAGGGGAGGGAGGTAGTTGAAACGAATAGATCAATAGGGGACTTATCTGTTTCCGTAATCTAAGCTTGAGATCGGATAGTTTTAACTGATACGCCTATTCATAATATTTTATAACACCCAATGGTTGATATATATCGAATTTTTCGTATTTTTTTTTTTTGGGGGGGGCAGATGATTATGTTTGTTTGATTGTTGGAATAATACGTTTCATGGATTCTAATGATGGCTGCCTAATTTCTTGTTCGGGGGGGGGGGCTATTTTCTTTACCAATTAATAATTACAAACTGTTGACGTTTCACTTTTGTTAATGAAACACATTCAATAAAAATATCTCTCTCGATATTGTCGGAATTGTTTGTTCAGTAATTAGCAAGAATGAAGACGAGACAAATCCATTTCTATATTTGGGAGAAGGGAAAGAGAACTTAACTATCAACATTCATCTATAATAATTCTAAAAAATTATTTAAAATTAATAACAAATTTTTTTAATTTTACCAATCTGGTCCATGATTTGAAAATATATGTAATTTCATAATTATTTAAAAAATATTAATTTTTTCCGTGAAATTGATACAAATATGGAAAATGAAATCAAAGGGGAATGATGGAAAATACATAATGAGAAATTATATTACATTTTCATTTATAACTAAACATAGTTTGAGTCATAAAATCGTAAAATTCAAGATAAGAAGAAGACGTGGTTTGAATGGGTGAGGAAATGCAATCAAAAAATTTGTTTTAAGATAAACTACTACTGAGTAGACCAAAGACACGATGAGCAGATAATATTAAAGTAGATATGAGAGAATTAGGAGAAGTTAAAAGTTGGATGGAGATGATTGGAGGTATGTGTTTGATTTTATCAAAAAACACAGAGATAGATTTAATAAAAAAGCGTGTAAATATTATTTATATTATATATTATTTATTATATTATTATTATTTATAAACTAATCTATATCTTTTCCATTAATATCTTCAATGTTAAGCAAATAACCTATAAAAATTTTTTAGACCAAGTCTCTTGCTATCCAAGGCATATAAAAAAACTTAAAAAAAAATTATGATATTTTTTTTATTATATATATTCTTATTTAAATATTATATTTATTATATTATTATTATTATTTATAAACTAATCTATATATTTTCATTAATATCTTCAATGTTAAGCAAATATCCTATAAAAAAATTTTCATAGACTAAGTCTCTTGCTATCCAAGGCATATAAAAAAACTTAAAAAAAAATTATGATATTTTTTTTATTATATATATTCTTATTTAAATATTAGACAATGTATTATAGTTTAAAAAATAAAAGTACGACTATAATTCTTTAATACGAAATAAACCCAGAGACTAATGCCCCATTTTAATGTCAAACGATTATGGTATTTCAAGAGATAAATTCAACAACTGTTATGCTATCAATAAAAAAATACATTATTATATATTTCACTTTTTTATTATAAATAACTATTTTTATAGTAGTTATATATATATATATATATATATATATATATATATATATATACTAGAAATATATATACATACATAAATGACTAATAAACTAAATGCAGATATAATATTAGAGAGGTTATTATATCACTTCTTGCTAACTTGATAATTTGTTTTTAAATAAAATACTACGTTTTGTTAGTTCATAAAACGTTTATTGACATTTTGTTTTAATGCAATCATTATAATATAGTAAAATATAGAAAAATATTGGAATTCTAGAAATATATTTATTTGTCATTGGAACGGTTATTACTTATAATAATAATAATTATTATTATTATATAATTCATGCATTAATAAAATTAAAAAGCATTTTTCTCCCAAACAATCCATATTTTTTTGAAATATTTTTAAATTAAAAGATAAACAAAATAAACAAAAGGTAAAGATAGGGTTAAATTTAAAAATAAAATGACTAGGATGGTATCTTAGTAGTTATCGTAGTTATACGCCCACTTGAAGTCGATGGATCGAATCTCACCAAGTTCACACTTAGATTTAATATTTAATAATTTATTTCAAATAAATGACTAGGATGGACTAAAATGGGAATCGATCTAAAATAAATAATAAAATACAAAAATAAATATTGTTATCAAATTTATTTCACATTCGATATATATAAATATATATATATCTGTGACTCTACGGAACTCGAAAATTCTTTGCTGCAGCAACCATATTTCTCCAAATGTCCCTATCCTAAGCCACAACCATCCAATTCCTACTCTCTCCTATCTCTCTCACGTCCCTTCCTACAATGTCCACCCACCGCGTCCTTGGTCTTCCAAGCGATGTATCACAATCGGTCTCCCTACCAATATATATATATATATATATATATATATATATATATATATATAATTATAAAATATAATTATAAAATAAAACTTTTCATTAAAAATTAATTTTAATCATAATTTTTTCCTAGGAAATAAGTAATAATACATAATCCATGTTTATATATATATGTTGGTTTATATATATATATTTGTTTATAATTTAACGTTCTAACCTTTTAAAGTTTGTATGTAATCTCTTCCCCCTTATTGAGTAAACATTCTTTATTTCCTTTGTAGAATTTTCAATGATCTTTTATTTAGTAAATCTTTAGTATATTCTTTAAGAGGTTTTTTCTAAAGCACTCCAAAAGATTATAGTATGTCTATATGTACAGATAGATAGATATATATGTAGATATATAATCGAAAAGAGAAAATTGTTAGCGAACACAAATGAAAAGCCAAAAAGCTGGCTAACTGTTTCCTTTGCTGTGTCGTTTGAACCCAAGGAACGTCTTTTTCTTCTCTTTTGTCTCTTTTTTTTATATTTTTATTTTTTTTATTTTTTTTTTTTTAAGGGCGAAATTTTGCTCGTTTTCGAAGCCCTTAGCGACAATTTCGCTTTATGGAAGCTTAAAAACACACTCACACACATGTTTAATTGGCGTTTGTAGTGGTGGTTGAAGGGAGGAAAACGGGAATGGAATGGGGGGTAGGGGGGGTTAAATAAAGATAAGGCCTGTCATTAGCCTCCGCACATTCGCGCACCACTACCCAAAGTACTCGAAATAAGTATTCTAATTATAGCGTACTCTCTGCCCGTCTCAGCACCTCTCCTTTATTCGAAAATATTGTCACATGGCCGATGATCTTAATTATAGAGGGAAAATTGTTAGCTCCTTTTACCTTTCATTTTGCATCCTTCTACATTCAAATCATTTCTTTTTTATTCAATGAAATATTTAATTTTAATTATTTATTTAGACATCACTTTTTTTATATTTATAAAAATGCTCCTACTAATTTTAAATTATCTATCTCTATGACTATAATAAATACACAAAAATTTGATTCCAGCTAACACATTCCTCCACCCAATACTATTCTCAACCACTTCTGCTCAATTCCTCCTTTCTCCCAATTTTTTACCGTCCGACGATAGGAAGTGAAGATATTGTTTTCATACCAAATTTCACATGTGGAGATTTTTAAAAAACTCCACTAGTCATGCATTTTGTTAACAGAAAAAAGTATTTTAAACATGATGTCTGTCCGTCCGCCTGTGTGTCCTTATAGATGTGTACAGCTTGAACGGCTCCACGGATTTTGATAAAATAATGCATCAGTAGCATGAATTCATCAACTTTTGGTTTATATTCGGAAACCGGAAGTGGTAGTTTACAAAGTTTTAATTTTATATTCATTGTCGGAAATTTTTCACTTTAAAATATAGTAATAATAAATAATTTAGTAATTAAACTAAAAATAAAAACCAAGATAATATAATTTAGTCATTTTAATTCAAGTTTTAAAAATATTTTTTTTATACTTTATAATAAATTATATTATTATATATATAATGTTGTTTGAAAAATTAATTTATTTTAAATCGTTGGTCTGTTCTGTGCCTCACCACAGCTCATTTTTCCTATTAACATTTATAATGTCTTTTCTTTACCCATACGAGCCACATTGTCCTTCCTCATCTTTCATTATTTATATCATTTGTCAGTTAATATGATAATATATTATTAATTCTACATTATATTCTCTAAAAAGTGGATTATGGTAGAATTATGAAAAATTACCAGCAATTCTTTTTATTACAATTATCAAATAAAATAAAATTAAAAGAAAAATAAACATACTCCTTTAAACAAAAACGACAAACAAAAACAATATTCAGAAGAAAGAAGATTAAAAAAAAAAATTTGAAATATTTTAATGAATTATAAAAGTTTTTTTTTTTTTATTAATTTATCCAATTAAGTTATATTTTAATTAAAATTATATATCTTAAGTGTTATTACAAATAATATTTTTCTACTTAATCATTATCAAAAAAAAGAGGTAAAGTAAAAATTGTATTATTTTGAAGTTAAATAAGAGAATAAAAAAAATTGTAATTATTTTCATTTTAAGCTAAAATTAATTATGACATTATTTGGATTATTTAAGGAAAGTATACAATTAAATAAAAAGAAAAAAAAAAACAGTAAAATATTTATTGAATTTATTTACAAATAATTTCAATTTTCAATTATTATAGGATTTTTCATTATCTATAAATTTATCGTATATTGCAGAGGTTCCCAAACTTTTTCGCTATACCGCTTCCATAATACATCGGATTTTTTCCGCTGCTCCCCTAGTCCAGAAAATGTTTGACTTTTTTTTTTTAGAGACAAATTGAAAAAATTTTTAAAATAATTGAAAATTTCAAGTATTAAGAAATTTTTTCGCGTCTCACGAGGGTACCGCAGCTCACAGTTTGGGAATCACTGGTATATTATATTATTATTTTAAATATTATTTTAATATATTTTGAGTATTGACTATTTTTTTAAAATTTTTAACTACATTGATCTACATTTATTTCTTAATTAATCTTCATAAATTCTCTATATGGCATTGATGTATTTTATTATCAATGGGAATGTCATCGCTGTAAAGGGAAATATTTTATTTTTTTCTGTATCTTCTATTTAATTACTATTTAATTATTATTCATTATAATAAAATATTATTTATCCATTTTCTCCAAATATATTGCTTCAAACAATTACTAATTTGTGGCGTGTTATTTTCAAAATTTATTTCTTGATAAAAATTTGTTCTTTTTAGAATTTAGAGATATTTATATATACTTAATACTAAACTTTTATTTTATTGGGTCTTAAATAATTTAAAATCACTCTCAGTAATTCAGAAAAAAAATCATTGTCTGTCCTTATCTTAGCAATGTTACATTGCCAACCTTAAACAGGTTTGCCAACCAAAATACCGGATGTAAATATAAACAGTGTTCTCTCTTATCTAAAGTCGAGTCAAAATGGGACAGATGAACAGAAGTGATACAGTAAACAAGAAAAAATTTAATAAACTCTTAATTATTTCAAATTTGATTTTATATCACAATAATTATTATTAAAACAATTTTGATTATGAGTGATTATTCAAATCAAAATCTAGAGATAAATAATATTACATAAATAAATATTAAAAAATACATGCATGTTATAAATAAATAAAAAAAAATAAATAAATAATAATAATATTTTAATTTAAATTATTAATGTTTCAAATGAAATCAAATCTTGATAATTTTTTTATTTTATTTATATTAATTATATCAATATTTTATATTATTTTCATTAATTTCCTTTTATTATTAAATGAAAATAGTCTAATGTATGCTTAGACTAGTTTATTATAAATATATATATATAAAATATATATATATATATATATACAGGAAAAAAAATAATTTAGCCATTCCCGGTTATATTATTTGTTTCGGGTGGTTAACTGAGAAGAGAATTTTATTTAAAATAATAAAGTTAAATATTAATTATTTAATTATTTCAATTTATTTTATAATATAAACGTAAGTTTATTTTATCTGAAATAATTTTTCTTGTAATCACCGAGTAGAAAAATATTTATCACAATTTCAATCTTGAAATGTTTCGTTTTAATTATGTGAAACGTATTTAATTACTCATTATTATTATTATTATTATTAATATGATTGTAATCGCGTTGGTGTGCCAGAAATAATTTTTTTAATTAATATTCAGTGGCCAATTGCCCAGCAGAATGGTTGTACGGTTGTCTCCAAGATGTTTTCCCCCACCCCACCTTCTTCTTTTCCTCCTTCTCTTTCTGTTCTCCCCTCTCCTCGTCCTTGTATTATCCACCCCACCTGTGTGTTATTCGTTTTGGTTGCTTGGATAGGTAACCCACCTCTTGTTTGCTGCCACTGCATTCATTTGGTCTGCACCTGCTTCTGAAGAGGGCCGTACTTTAGGCCTATTGGAATGGGCCCGAGGGCGTGAACGTCCGGCCCCCGGGGGCCGGGCTTCTTCTACTTCCACTCGACACTTCTTCCAATCTATGTTAATTGTGCCACCATTTTGATCCTGAAACTTGTTCCCACCAAAAAATTTGCAAATCTGATGGTTATCATGGCGAATTGAAAAAAAAAGAGTGAAAGGAGAGACTTGTACTTCCAACACAATACAAATTAAATTTGGATTTCAAGGCTTGCTGGTGGGTGAAGACGCGATGAGGCCTTGGAATGGAAACCGAGTGATAGATTAATATATGTTTATTAGTCCCACGCCTTGCATCCGATGCCATTCTATACCGAGAAGATTTCTCCGTATTTCTCATGATTTATTATCGCTATTTAACGAGACAGTCATCTTAAAAGGTCACTTTTCAACAAAATGAATCCATTTCAAGTCATTATTCACTTACGAGACATTCTTCAACGAGCATAGAAGAAATTTGCCGTTTTTTTTTTTTTTTTTTTTTTTATATATATAAAATATTTTATTTTATAACTACATCACAAAGTGTATGAATCAAAAAGAAAAGAAAAATCAAGTGGTTGTTATTATTATTTCTACAATCAATGTCTTTTGGTTCTATCAAAAAGTGTGGTTATGTAATAAAAAACAAAACATTAAAAAAAAAAAAAAAAAATTATTTTTTATCAAATTACATATAACATTTGTGGTGGTGGTGGTGGTGGTGGTGGTGGTCCAGGATATTATCCACGCGACATCAATCTCTCTATTTTTTTCAAAATACGATAATGATGTTAACTTAAGAGGGAGCAGAATAGGTTAACTGATAGCGCATCTAACTAGCAAACCAGTGTTCGAGACCAAAATTAATTTAAAAAGAAAAATTGTACTCCCAGGAGTAGCGGGTGGACACACTCTATGATCCAGATAGAGATAGGTCCACTTCAGGGATGCAACTCTGCTCACGCAATCCACGACTTTTCCTCGCTTCCCATTGAGGAAGTCGTGTCCCAAACCTTAATCAAATCCCAATTCCCATCAATTTGATATTAAAATCCTTTCATATCCTCCCCTCCCCACTCCGCTGTTAGACTTTCGCGACAAGTTGGCTGAACGTTTACTTTCCATTTTTAATCAATCGTTTTTTGTCATTTTTGAACCTTTGTGCTTAAAAATTATGATTTAGACTTGTAGAAAAACTTATTCGGATACTTTATAATTTTTCGTAATATACATATATATATAAATATATATATGGTAATTGTTTAGTCTAATCGAAATATGATGGATTTTGATAAAACTTTACCAGTAGATTCCTTTTTTGATTCAAAACATTCTTTCCTCAAGCAGTATTTGGCGGTCGCTTCTAGTTTACGAGATAAAAATTATTAAAGTTTGCATATAAAAGCATTGATATTCTATTTAACAACTATGTTTTATTATTTGATCACCAGAGGGCTCCACTATTTATTTATTTTTTTTTTTTAGTTTTTTTAATAATTTCGGTTTGAATATAAGAAGATTAAAAAATTAAATAATTTTTCTATATCCAAACTGAACTTATAAAAACTGAAAATTAGTGATTAAGTTAATAATTAGTGAATTAGTCGATAAAACATTATTAAATGGTTTCTCATTCATAACTAGTTTATATGCAAACTTTAATAATTTTTATCTCGTAAACTAGAAGCAACCACATACTGCTTAAGGAAAGTTTGTTTTGAATCAAAAAAAGAATCTACTGGTAAAGTTTTATCAAAATCCATCATACATCGGTTAGACTAAACAATTACCTATATATATAGGGCTTATAAACTAAACTATCCGTTTTCTGTAGCATTACATTTCCATTTATATTTTCTAATACCTTTGATAGCGTAGTTGTTTGACTTTGAATGCGAGTTTCAACTTACACAAAGAGTAAAGTAATCACTTATTTTCTGTAAAACACAAAATCATGAAACAACAAAAACTAATAATGACCTAACCATTTCGGTTCCAAATTTAGATTCTTCTGATACTAAACGATAAGTAGTTATATTTATACCTACATTTTATTTGACATTATATTAATTTTATATATATTCTATTTTATATTTCCTTAACTATTAAAATAAAATGCTAATGTTGTTATTGTTGTTGTTGTTGTTGTTGATGTTAATTTGGAAATAAATTTTCTTTTAACTTTAACAAAATAAGACATTTTAAATAAATCGGTTTTGATTTTCAGCATCAAATCAATGTATAAAAGTGTCAACTAACATTCAAGACAATTCCTTATCGTTGTAGTACAATAGCGAGTAGAAAATGTCCAAGTTAATTACAATTGAAATTGATTATAATACAAACGATCTAAAGGAAACGTCGGAACGAATTGCTGGGAATGAATTGAGTGAAGAGAATCTCGTTATGAATGCCAGCCGTGATCCTTTCGTCTCTCTCACTCTTTCCATACTAATCTAGTGAAATTGAAGAATAATTTAGATAATTATATGTTGGGACTGAAGCCGTGGGCGTTGGGCAGGTGATGGGAGTCGCCTGTCCTCTCTGATAATTTCCATTCTCTATTAAAGAACGATAAATTTTAAAATTTCTTTTGAGGAATATCATCATTTGTTATGTCAATGGACCAAGAAACAATAGACGATTCCTTTCCTCATATATTAATGATTATTAAAAGCTTTATATATATACATATATATATATATATATAAACACACAAAAACTATAGAAGAGATATAAATTGAAATTTAATAAAAAGGATTGATTATTCTCCATAGATTGGTTGTTTGGGTGGGTTTCATTGCTAATTCAATCCAACAAGGTTTGCATTCCCCCCCCCCCCCCACCTCCCCAACCAACCAACAACATTCCCAACATCTCGACAGATTTCTAAATTTAGAATACAAAAACAAAAATATTTTAAAACCTTCACTGCTATCGCTTCATTACTAAATTGAAACATTTTGTTGGGGGAGGAATGTATTTGATTTATATAGTCGAAACATTCTTGGGTGGGTTATCTAATCCACTTTGTAGGTTTGTACTATACTATGAAACATTTTGTAATAGGAATGTTAATTAATTAATACGAATTCACAAAAGATAAATTGAAGAGTGGCATAATACTTCGTGTTAGTTTGAATATGGCGATATTGGTTTGGATTTTATGATAAAAGGTAATTTTAACATAAAAGAGGCTGGAAAAAGACTTGAATGAAATCAATTTTGAAAGGTTGACCCAACACTTATGATTGTCATTCATTTCAAGACAATTTAATATCAATTTTCCTGTGAAAATTCCATCAAATTAATCTTTATTCAACTTTTAAAAATAGATTTATAATTTATTCATTCTTTTATAGACTTTTTCCTTTAATATTGCTGTGATGTTTGGGTTTTCTAAAAAAAACCTTCATCGTGATATTTAAAATCTAGTGAATGTCAACCAACCTTTATTTTTTATGATTTTTTTACTATCTCACCAGAGATAGTATTGCGATCACGAAAATTTTCGATGTCGAGATTTTGATGTTTTTATACGTTTTGAAGGTCCCTTAGTCATTTTCACTAAGGTTGAGAAAAAGGTCTGTCTCTATCTCTCTCTCTCTCTGTGTGTGTGTATAGAAAAGTTTACTCAAAAACGGTTTGAGCTAGAATAATGAAATTTGATACACAGCCATTATTCAAAATTCGTAATTTTTACTCAACTTTTGAGAAATGTAGCTCAATCGGAAGAGGGTCATTACCTACAACGTTTTGATATTTTTTCCTCTAAAGTGACCGTAAAAATTAAGATATATGTTTGATAGTTTTTCACATGATTAAAAATTGTATAAAACTGCTTAATATAGAATTTCAGCTTGATTGAATCGCTGAAAGTACCGGAATTAATTTTTTAATACGTTGACTGGCAATCTCGCGCCATCACGTGACGTGATGCCATCAACAAAGAGCCAAACACGCGCTGGCTTAATAAATATTATTTATTAATTTTAATTTATAATTTTTAATTTTAATTAAATTTAATTGAAATATAATATATATTAATTAATCCAATTCAAATTTGCGAGATAGTCGAGTGGAGACACTCCAGATTTTTTTTAATTAGAACATATTTTAAACTATTTACTATACTTCATAATGATAGGATTATTAATATTTTATTTATTTAATATAATGCTAATATCTATTAATATTTATTAATAAATCTATTAGAAGGAGATGAGAAAGAATCGATTTCTATTGGAATGTTGCCTGGGCTAATCAAGTATAATATATTATTAATATTGACAGGTCTATCGCCTAGGTATGTCTCAGTATCCTTGTTGATGCCGTTTCGTAATAGAGCCAACCATCTAGTACTTCCAGATCAATGCATGATCACATTTCCACAAGTGGGCGAAACACATATCTGCCTCCCACCCTTCTTGAGATAAATTTCTACTTATGTCATTCAGTGATTAGAAAATAATTAGTAAAAGAATCAGCATCAAATTAATTCTATTAAATACTCATTTTATTTTTTATTTTTTTTTTTTTGATAAAACTATTCATAATGTTTTATACTTTATTAACCAATTCTATATAACTCTTATATAAACATTTTTAATATTCAAATTGCAATTTTTAGGTTCATTAAAAAATAAATGATAATAAAATGTTAAATTTTTAAGTGTTTAAAAAAAAAATTGATGCTATTTATTCATTAAATACAATCTAGAGGGATATATGTTATCTAATTAACATAAATAATGTTTTGAAAAATTTTCATATTTGTTAATTGCACATAAATCGTGTCTGGCTCTTGTGCATATCGCAAAACAGTAAAAGCAATCTGCAGGCGACGTTAAAATGACTTTTTTGCTGGACATTCAATCGAAATGTGGAATGAATATGGAACAGCACTAAATAATTAAATAAAGTCTAATCAAAAAAAAAAAAATTCAGGGGTGTAGGGGAGTTGGAAGAGAAGGGGTTAAAAAAATTTGCACAGAGCTGTTTGTGGAACCTCTTCCAACAGGTGGTCCCACTGATTCGTATTTTCCGTTCGCGTTAATAAAGATGGACGGACATAGGCCGACTGGATATGATAAAGTAAGTTTTAATTTCAGTGTGTCGAGCGAAGAAAAACAAAATCGTTGGTTAGCTTGTCGCGTGTCATCCGGGCTGCCATCCATTTCCCTTGGTGGTCCATGCAGCAGCAGCAGCAGCATCCGCTCCCGATACAAATCATGTGGGTCGTGTTAATAAGATGATTGAACAAACACGTGTGCCAGTCCCTCTTCATTTACTGGACTTAATCGGGTTAGTACGATTCCGATGACTCGGGTCCCGCAGCTCACCCCGTTGGCCTCGGGGTGAGTCAGCACCCCTGTGACTGACTCATGGATCACACGGCCAACGAGGCGACACACTTCCACCAATACCACTTGTTCGCTATAATTAAATCCATTTGGAACTTCTCCTCGAAAACATCCCAGCCCTCGAATCAGCCAACTTCAAATTTACGGATCAAAACGATGCCGATAAATTTAATAAAAATTCTACCGCCTCCCCTCATGGTTGTACCAAGTGGGGGCGGGAGGGGGGTGAGGAATCCCAATCCACCCCAACAATCACCTCTTAGGAAAATGTCGAAGGCTCACGCGAACAAGAATTGAAAAAGAAATAATTCCCATTTGGCCTATAAAGAGAGGGATGACAAAACCAAATAATTAAACTAAGGGGTTTTACAATTAACTACCACCCGATTTGCAGGAAGCACCATTATTTAATGATTCCTTCGTATTTGTAATCAATAAATGGAATGAGATACGGCCTATCGGACAGCAACTCCAACCGCAGCTGCACTTTGACCAAAACCAAGGTGGAATTAATTCCCAGATTCAGATAAACGGGTCCTTCGCGGCTCGATTTCAAATTCAATTTTAAATGCGTTAATTAGTTAACGATCGAAAATGAGTAGCTTTTAGCAAAAGAGTCCATTATCTCCGGCTCTCGATTCCTCAAAAGAAAATCCCTTACTTAACCAAAATCAATAATTAAGTTAAAAAAAAATCAAGATTATAGACTAGTAGTATAATAATGATGTATCTAAAATTATATAATCGTTGATATTGCATTTTTTTTTTATTAAATTCACCAAAAGGGATATTTATTTTTTTAGAAAAAAATTCCAAAAAATATTCGATTGAATTGTTAAATAAAAAAAAAAATTATATTTCAATAATTTAAACCTTTATTTATTTACAAATATTTAAAACAACAAATGGAAGAGAATAAAATGACTACTAGAACAGGTACTCTCTCTTTTTATCTTAAGTAGCGGTACTGATTTATTCTTGTTCTCTAAAATTATGGGCCACGCCTCACACTTATATAATACAACCGTAAAATAATCATTTTATAGATTATATATTCTTTGATAATAATTTTTGATGAAATAAGCTCCCTTTACCGCATAATAAGATACGCTACCCGATTTTAACCATAATTTAAATTCATTTTGAATATTAAATTAAATTACGTCGTTCTGGATGGTTCAATTCAAAATGATGATGGGAACAATGTGTACATGTAACTAGGCGGGGTCTTACTTTTTTCCCAGATAATACTACTACTCTAGATTAATAATGAATAAATAGTGTGAAAATCTTTAATCAAGCTCCCCTCTACCTTTCAATAGGTCTTTTATTATATTTTTATGCATAAATTATTAAATTAAGGATTAATTTAATTAATTTAAAAATTTTACATACTGGAACTGGGTATGTTTTGACTGGTGTGACTTATTTCCTTTGAAATAGTAAGTTTTTGAAAATGACAGACGTTTGGTTTTGCCAGAAGTTGTAAATGAAAGTCATTTCCTAGTGAATTATTAGGCTGGTAGTAAACTTTTCTAATAAAACTTTATTTACTTTTCTAATTGCATTCTAGTATACCTATTAGGATAAATATATTTTCCTTTCGAATCACCACCATCTGTTGCTTAACTCAAGTAGAAAAATGGATTGTCCTCTTTTTTCGTTTTTTTCTTTTTTTTTTTTTTGATATTAAATCGCGTTCGATCAACAAAATATACTGAACCCTTTGAATACGGGACATTCCACAAAGAATCGGATGTTTTGGTAAACATTCTCCACCACCACCCCCGTCCCCACCTTCTACCTCCCGCCTTTACTTTTTTTCGATTACTCTCGACACTCTCATTAACTTCACACACAAACGAATTATATTTAACAGGAATTTGTTAATAGTTACCAGGCGATAATTTCCGGTAGGATGTTTATGTCATTCTATACAAAAGACAATATATTTTTATCTACATAATGAATTACTTTTTTTTTCTTTCATTTAGTGTGTGTGTGGGGGGGGGGAGTGGTGGTGGTGGTAGTAAAAAAAACACTCGGTGAATGGTGTGGAGTTCATTTCCAATCAGATAAAAAAAAATTCATAGTTATAAATCATCGAGAGACAAAAAAAAACAAGTGTAACAATCAATAGTTTAGTAAATAATAATTCTAATAAGGGTAATTAGTAACTAAAATAAATATCTAAATTAAAACAACATAATAAATACAAAAAACAAAATGTGTTTATAATTTATATATATCCGATTGTTTGTTACTTTCTTTACTCTCTTCTTTCTTCTTTCTTCTTTCCTTGCTCTCTTCATTCTTCTTTTTTTCTTCAAAGTGAACTCCTCGATTGTCAGTGTTGGCCCGATTTGTGATAATCACTGTGGTTGTTCAAGCCCTCGAATTTTGAAATTACCGGCACAAAACCCCAAATTGATGCCGTTTAACGAGTAAATTGTTGGTGCTTTCAATTATTTGTGCTCGTTCAAATTTTATTAGCAATTATTTCTACCGACATGTCATTTAGTTCGCTAAATCCATTTTCATCGCCTTAAGCTACAAAAAAAAAAAAAAAAAAAAAAAAATCATTTGATTTACATAATTTCATTTTTGTCTAATCGTTTATTTTTATTTAAATTTTTTCTAATTGGAATTTTTATAAAAAAAAAAAAAAAAATTTTTCTCTAAATTGCACCTTCAGAACAAAGAAAAAGAAAGATAACCCTTGAATAATGATCCTATCATTGTTTCTTATAAGCCCTATTATTGGTGTTGTCTTCATTTTCATATAAATTGATGATTATTTACATAGAAATCTTCATTCGATTTATTTAAATGATTAATTCAAATTTATCAATCATTAAAATAACGAAATCGATATTGAATTAAGACAAAGTGGTCTTCCAATTTATTTTTTCGTTGCTTTCTTAATCACTATAATTTATATATAGAGATATATAGATATTTTTAAATTTTTAAACGGTATCAATAGTAAAGCTATCATCAACAATTTTCAACCTGCCAACAGGTGATGGATAGGGGGATGAGATTTTTCGTTAGTTTTTATTTAAAAACAACAACCACACACGACATTGATAATAAAATTAATCATTTATACTGATAAATTACTCAAAAAATCTATTTATAGATCATGTAAATAATTTTAAACCAATCTCTTTTCCACCGCCATTGAATTATCTAAAAAAATGGATTATTTGAAATTTTAAAAGTATTCTATAATTTAAATTCGATTTTTCTATTTTTAGGTAAATATAAATTTTAACCAAATATATTTTTATAATTTATAAACATTGGTAAAATAAATTCCTTTTTCTACTGGAATTCTTCTTTTTGTTCTTTATAAAATGATATATATATATATTATTATTTTTTATAAAAACAAACTTTATTTGAATTCTAGGATTATAACCCAGACAAAAAGTTTAAAAATAAATCCTAGGACTATTATTAATGACTTTAATGGGAAATTCAAATTATTATATGTAGATAAAATATATTTTGATGTGATTATATGGGTAAGGTACGTGGCTAGAATGGGAGAGGAAAGAATGGGGAAAAATATATTGGTGGGGAGACCGATTGGGAAACGTCCGTGTGGAAGGCCAAGGACGCGGTGGGTGGGTTAATATATATATAAAGATTGTATTTGTTCATTTTTTAAAAATGAAAGTATTTAACTGGTTTTTTGTTACCCATGCAATTAGTCATTGCCCATCATTTAGTCCATCATTTAGTTGATTGAAAGTAATTTTTTTTTAACATATTATCCCGAAATTTTAGGGAAGCTACCGGTTCAAAAATAAATTGATTAGATTTGATAATCAATTTTAATAATAATTTTCTTTTAAAATCCTTTCCCTTAATTTAAAATATCTTTTTATTAAATCCATTATGATAATTAACATAGAGAGTGATTGAGTGCAAATGAATCGAAATGTTGATTCATGACATATAATTCGAAGAATTTTAAAAAGCTTTTTAATTCATTTAAAACGAACAGATTCAAATGTTTTGTTTTTTATTATTATCACTTCTAAATTTAAATATAATTTTTTTTCTAAATTTTCCATTAGAATTACTTATTGTCTATTCAATGTAATTTATATTTATTTTATTTATAAATAATAATATATTATATTATTTATAATAATTATAGTTTTTATCATACAACCAATATCTATCATGATTTCATTTATTAAAATCTTTCTCTAAGCTCTTTATTCCTTATCCTACATATTTCAAAGGATTATATTATACTACTAAATAAATATGTATGTTATTTAGTCTTAACATTGTCAACATCGATTTTAATATTTATTAACTTCTCTAATTAAAAAATATATCCCTAATCTTTTTTTTTATAAAAAAAAACAACATAAAAGAAATACATATATTGTAATCACCATTTATCGTATATACTTTTAAAATATGAAAAAACAAACACAACATATATATATATATATATATATATATATATAAAAACAATATTATTTTGTAAATTGGTTGGATCGCTGTTTGATCCTTTATTGATTTTTTAATTCCACCATATCAATATCATATTTTTCGATGTTTAATAATTAAAATATTGAAAAACGAAATAATGAAGGTGAGACAAAAGAGGATGATCCAACCTCCGTATTATCCCTTTTCCCAGAACCACTCAAATTTCTCCCTTTTTTTTTTTTTTTTTTTTTTTTTTTAATAAAATCAATGATATTTCATCTCCTCTTCTTTCCTTCTCTTTTTATTGTAAATTTGTTTATTTATCTGACCAAATAACATTATCCTATAAAAATTGTTCAATATTTTGTTGTTGTTTATTTTTTTTTTTTTTATTTATTTATTTATTATAAAATTGATATTGATATTTTTTTTCCTTAACGAATTAAAAAATTTAATAAATTACATTTTTTTTTTTTTTTTTTTTTTTTATTTTTATATGAAAAATAAATATTTAGATAAATCCAAATAAATTGGAAGATTAAAAAATAAACAAATAAATAAAATAGATAATAAAGTGTTTTTATTTATTTATTTTTTTTTATTATTATTTTTATTATATATTTTGATTGAATAAATGAAAAAAAAATATATATATATATATTTACTTTTCGTTGTGCTTCTCAAAAAGATCTTTGATTTAACTTCGATGTAATAATTATTATTAGTAAGATTAATTTAAATAACAACAGATTAAAAAGTATTCGATAAGCGCCAACGCCATTGGATTAATTAACTTCCCTGACTGATATGCATAATAATTTTTTCTATGAATTTTATTATACACCTTGAAAATCAAAAGTCTGGTCGCGTCGTTGATTGAACCGGTCGTTGTTAAGTAACATTGGGCGCGGTTTGTATTTGGGTGTTAATTGTCTTTCGACACAGAGTGTTATCGGCTTGAATGCCCATCAAAACCAAATCGATTCGGTACGATACGAGCAAGCAGAAAGCTTCGAAATGAACTTGCGACCCGCCATCACTCCACCAACCGGCCATTCATTCCTTTGTAAGCTTTGAATACCTAAATACTTTTTTAATCCTTAACGAGTTTTCGGAAAAGCCACCCGTGATTTGTTTCCACCTCATTGATTTATAATTATATATACTTAGTTTTTTTTTGTTTTTATTTTGTTTGTTTATTTACAATACTCAATTGGTAATTGTCTATTAATTTTTATAAAAAGATTTTTTTTTTGTTTTGTTTTGTTTTTAAACAAAAAGTGTTATTTTTATAAATATTATCTTATAACGTGGTAAAATAAATTATTTATAAATTTAATATATACATTTAGTATAGGATTTAATTGAATAATGCTTTTATTATATAAAAATAAACAAATAACCATTGACATTAAACCATTCGTAAAGTGTGGTTAGAATTCAACATACATTTGTATTTAAACACAATTCTAATTAAACAAAGTTATCTCACATTCTAAGAAAAGCTACCCAAAAGGGTGTTCATATTTTATTTTTATTTTTTTTTTTTAAATTATTAAAATTATTTTTTATATTATATTTATATATTTTTTATATATAAATAATCGTGAAGGGATCAATTAATTATCATAAATCATTATCGTACCTGGTTCATCGAGCCGCCGGTCTTTACGTTAAATTAGCTGGATTGTCTCCACTCGACTGTCTCGCAATTTGAATTGGATTAAATAACATAATATATTATATTTAAATTAAATTTAATTAATTATAAATTATTAATTAAAATTAATAAATAATATTTATTAAACCATCGCATGTTTGGCTCTTTGTTGATGGCACCACGTCACGTGTTGGCGCGTGAGATATGCAGTGTTAAAAAATTAATTCTGATACTTTCAGCGATACAATCAAGCTGAAATTCTATATATAGCAGTTTTATACAATTTTTAATCATGTGAAAAATTATCAAACATATATTTTTTTTTACGGTCACTTTAGAGGAAAAAAAATCAAAACGTTTGTAGTTAATGACCCTCTTCTGGTTGAGCTACATTTCTCAAAAGTTGATGGAAAACTACGAATTTTGAATAATGCCCATGTGGCAAATTCTATAATTCTAGTTCAAACCGTTTTTGCGTAATCTTGTTTACATACATACACACATACACAAACATTTTTCTCAACCTTAGTGAAAATGATTCAGGAACCTGGCGAGATAGTAAAAAATTATTCCTTATAAACTATGAATATTTAAGATTAAGATTATTATTTAAAATAAATTTAAAAAAAATATTCATAAAACAAGCAGTCCTTAAACGTATGTATTAATGCACTGAAGAACAGAAAACTATGGCCTGTTGATATAACATAATATATATTTCGTAATTTGATTTCAAAATATTATTAAAATAAATTTTTTAATAAAAAATTTAATGATTTTTCCCGAGGTTGAAACCAATATAGGTCGATTTTTATTCAAAAATTATAAATTATGTGAATTTCAAAAAAAACTTTAGAACGGTTTAATATCTCAAAAATATATATTACATATATGTTTATATAATTTTTGCTAGTATAATAAGATAAGATATAAACAAAAACAAAATTTAAAAATATTTAACAATTGTTAACTCACGGGGTGGAGTTAATGAGTAGATTGATACTAGTATGTTTACTTTATGCGCATTTTACTTTTCTCTACTAATAAATGATATAGATATGGTGACGGTGTAATAACCGAAATGCGCAAAGAGCTAATATCTTTATGACATCAACCCATTTAAAATTTCATTGAGTGTTTAATTAAAAGTTATTCTTATTAAGTTTTTAAATTTAATTTTCGTTTAAATAATAAATTGAAATGTTTCAATGAGTGTATATGAATTGTTTATGCCAAAAATGCAATTTTCATTCTATCTCTAATAGATTTGGGACTCAAGTCATTGGAGGATTCACGAACAGGTACCGTTACTTGTATTGTACTTATTTCTATGTTTACTACTTTGCACAGATAAGATCTTTTGATGTTATATTACTTCGCCCTCTATGTAATATTCAGAAACAAAATTACATTAATCTGCTTGCGTGTGAGTATATATATATATATATATATATATTCAGTCATATTAAGTCATATATATATATAAACTAAAAGATGGAGAATTCAAGCGAATATTTTGTTATTTTTTTATTTTTGTAAAGACAGTAATGGAACACAGACTCACATAAAGGTATTGTGCTGTTTATGGTTAAAAGAAAGAACTGGTTTGTGAAATTTTGTATTGGTGATTTTTCATTAAAAGGACGTTCAGATGAAGTCGATGACGAGCACAGAATGACCAGATGATTATGAATAACTACCAAACGTGTTGCATAGAATTAAGCCAATTTAATTAATTATTCCAATCCACCTAAAACATCTTGGTTATCAAGACAAGCTGATAAATCCAATATAATTGAATAAATTCCATACCATTCATTATTTATGATCAAATAAAATATTACTTATTTTTGTATTTTTGAAATAAAATTTTAAAAAAAATAAATAAAATAATGGTAATTGTTCAGATTAGTTGTCATGTCATGAATTTGGTTGAAACTTTGCTAGTGGATTACTTTTTTAATTCCAAAGAAACGGTCGGTTTCTAGTTTACGAGATAAATAAAGATTTTTTAAGTTTGACAGATTAGCTGGTTATGAAGGATTAAATGTGTAGCCATTAACCATGATGTTTTTTGACTAATACACTAATTATTCACTTATTCACTAATTTTCGGGTTTTTCGGTTCGGTTTGGATAAAGGGAAATTATTTAATTAATTATTTTTTTAACTTTTCTATATCCAATCCGAACTGAAAAAACCTTAGAAAATTAGCGGAGCCCTCTACTGGTCAAATGAATAAAACATGGTAGGTAAGTAGAATATAATAGAATAGATAGAATATGGATTTATATGCAAATTTTAATAATTCTTATCCCGTAAACTAGAAGTGACCCGGAAAAATTGCATAAGGAAAGTTTCCTTGGAATTAACAGAGGAATCCACTGGTAAAGTTTTATACAAATCCATGACATGACAACTAATCTGGACAATTACCAAAATAATTAAATTTTTTTTTTAATCTCTACTAAATGCCTAAACAAATCTATATAAATATGTTTACTCATTTAAATGAAAAAAATTAAGTATATATTTAATTATTTTATATATTTATTGTTTTCTATTCAAGATGGTTTCTTTTATTAAATTAATTATAAAAAAAACAACATAAGCATTGTATCGTTTTGTTTTTAATTCAATTATTCTATAAAACAGGGCTGTGATTCATACAATAATTTATTTATTATTTGTTAGTTGACTATAATTATTATTATTATCAACATTAATTTTTAAAATAGCCCATTGTTAAGTGGTTTCGATGGTATAAAATTGGGTAGTTGGTAGAGGAGGAGTGGGGGGATGGCGGAGGCGGGTGGTTGAACAGTATTTGCAATGCTTTTATTGGGATCGATTAAACAAATACACAGGCAGAAACAAATGAATGTAATTTTTTTTCTCACTCGCCTATTGAATTCATAAAAAAAAATTATTAAAAAAAAAAAAAAAAAAAAAAAAATGAAAATATATTCCAAATTTCAATGTTTGACCGCATTCACACATACACACATATATATATATATATATATATACATATATACATCGAAATATGTTAATTAATTAAATCGAGTGTAGAGAATATTAAAGATAATATTATATTTGAAAATGTTGATTTAAATTTTATTTAATTTCTAATTATTATGTTATTTCTATCTAAACCATATTTGCTATTCATAAAAATTATTCAATATACTATAATAAATATTAGATTTTTATTTTAGAACAATAGATAACACAGGCTTGATATATATATATAGTTAATTAATCAAAAATGAAATTTATATTCAATGTAGAATAATATCATTTGTTAAATATGATCAAACAATAATTATATTGGAAAAAGAAAAATCAGATATAATTTTTTTTTTTTTTAATAATTATCATCGAGAATTCAAGTTAAATCTAGTTTTTATAAGCTCACTTTCTAGGTTGAACCATTTGGCAACATTTAAAAACAGCGATGATTACTCTTAAGTTAGCATATAATAAGATAAATCGGTTTTGTTGTAGCTACATTCACAATAGTGTTGATTGCTGGCAGAAAATTGTTAATTTTATTATTATTTCCGTGAAACAACTCTGATAGAGTTTATCATTAACGATTGAAAAATGTCGAGAAGATGTAAATAATATTTTATTTTGAAGATGATACACAAAATTTATTTGAAAAGTAAAGTTTCAACTTTATCACTTGTTTTCTTCTTTCCTTATTCTTATATTCTTCTTTTTTTTAATCTATTTTATCTTTACACTGTCATTTTTCTTTTTCCCTTACAATTTAATTTATTTTTTCAATTGTATATATATATATATATATATATATATTAATATATTCGGTTGCATAGTGTAGCGACAAGAAAGGGGCTCTTCAATGATTTATGTAAAGATAGTGCATCTTTTGGACCCTCTCGGAAGCAAAATATGATTGCATTTCATTTTTTAAATTTATCTTTATTGTGGAAACAAAGTTTTTATTTTTTTTTGTCTTTCTCCCTCTCGACAAGATAGAAATTGTTTTCTTTAATAGAATATTTTTGATTACCACTTGCCCTGCAGTGATGTATGGTCTCTGAGAAAGAAATTTCTATAAATGAAAAACAACACCTAGTCTCATATTTGCTTAAAAATAGTCTTAAAAATATTTTCGAGCAAACCTGTTCCACCCCCACCTACACTCCCTTGGGGCTTGAAATAACATTTCATTTAACTAGAGAGAGACAGAGAGAAAAAAAATGGAAATGGAAAATCCCAAATGGTGGTAATTTTATGGATTCCCTGATCGGGTATTACTTTTTGTATTTCTATTAATATTTCTTTATTCAACAAATGGTAGTAAGCTAACATATAAACACCCCCTCCCTCCATTTCTATAATACATTGATTTTTATTTGAATTAAATATTTTCTATTGACCCCCAATTGATGCCGCCCCATTAAAGAGAACAATCTTTTAACCCCGGTAAAATTCGAACCCCTTAAAAATAATCGCACCCAGGGGGTTGATATCGTATAAACTAAAAAAAGCCCTTTTACAACAAGGATCAAAGCGATAAAAATTTATATATATTCCCCATCCCCAAGCCCCTCCAACTAATACTATAATTTTTTATTATACTTTATGAATGGAGATTTCGATGCGCTAATGAAACGATTTCATCAAAATGGAATATTATTGAAATTGGCCACCATCATTGAAATGCAAAAATTTTGTCATCCATTTTCCAAACGTTTAACTTTTTCTAATCAAGAATCATTTGAAAATTAAATTCTATTGTTCAAAAAAAAATTGTTAAACCAATTTAATTTAATTAATTTATTATATGAAATAATATTTAATTTTATTTTATTTTCCCTTCGTCTGGTTTTATTTTTATAGATCCTATCAATTTATTTACCCGATGACGAATGTAATGACTTACCAGTTCTTTGGTCATTTCCCAATTGGTTTCCCTAGAAATAAATTGCATTAATTCAAGCCATCTTGTACCCTCTATTAGATTTTATGAATATTTATGAAGATGCTTAATGGTCTTATGATATCAATCTCTTCCCAACATCTCTTGTCCTTTAAAGTTATGGACCACGACTCACATCCATAAAATTCAATCAACAAAAGAAATTGGATCCTCATATTCTTCAATAATCCTATTAATGATATGAATTCCTTTACCACATAATAACTTGATTGTAATTTTCTATAAAATTCTATGATATTAATATAGAATTGTTATTGATTATTCCTATTGCTAAGAAATTTTATATATTTTTTTTTTTTTTTCCTTTGGTATGTATATATATTTAATGAATTTTTTTTCAGTATGTTGTTGACACTCCTTTCCATTTAAAGAAATATGCCAACAAACAAAGTTAAATTAGTAAATCTTAAAAAAAAAGAAAAAAAAAAGAAATTAATTTTAATCGATTTTGGTCTTTAATCTATTTTATCAATTTATGCTAAGTTCAATAATAAAGTTAAAATTGATAGGAAGAATAATTAAATGTAATTAAGAATATAATCATATACATAATTAAAGCGGCAGCAGTCCTTATATAGACAGGCAGCCTCTCAAATAAATGGATATTAATAGTCGGGGTCCTGTTAATAAATGGCGACGGGTAGAAAATAACATGAGTAACTGGTTTAATAACTGCTCAAGACTGCAAGTTTTTCTCCTGGTGAAATGAAATGTCTCCTGGGAGGTTACCTGAAACCAACTTCAGGATTTTTTTTTTCCTATTTAAACGAAAAATTATTAAATAAATAAAATATCAATGCCGTCGATATAAATTTTAACGATGTCTTTTATTTATGTGGCTGAGGATTTCAGTTTTTTTTTAAATATATATATATATATATTGGACATGTATTTATATGTATGTCTATGTATAGGTTTGTTTTGAATTCCTATGAATTCAAGAAGCGAATTCTTAAAAGAGTGATGGGAAAAATCATTAAAATTCGGGTGAAATCTTACTCAATCCCCCCCCTCCCGCAACTTTTTCAACTCTATCATTGAAAGATTTCCTCGAACAATTAAAATATAATATTAGTAGAATCTATATAAAGCTTAAGAAAAATAATTCGATTTTTTTTTTGTTTTTTTTTTTTGTATTAATATCAAAAAACAAAAATTTAAAAATGACAAATTATTCCATTCCATTAATAAGAAATTAATGTTTTATAATTGAAATTTCATTAAAAAAAAATTTTGACATTATTGTTTGTTCGTATTGTAACAATTTTTTTATATTTTATTTTATTTTTTTTTTTTTATGTTAAAAAAATTTAAATTTCTCTCGAGTGATGCGTGTTCATGTTTAGCACTTAAATAAAAGTACCAGCAAGATGGTTGTAATAAAGTGTTTTATTATGAGATTTTATTTATAACCCATTTGAGTAAAGGACTTATATTCTATATATACTTATATTTTAATAAAATTGAAAAATTCATTACTTCACTTTTCATAAAAAAAAAAAAAAAAAAAAAAACTTAACAAATATTTAAATCCAATGGACAGTAGATTTATTTATTATTTGTAAATCAAATAAAAAAGAAAAAAAAATGATGAGGATATTGAAAAAATAAGAATTTGGATATGTATCTCTTCATATCGCTAGATTTTATTTTTTATTATCTCGCCAGAATTAGTATTGCGATTACGAACATTTTCGATGTCAAGATTTCGATGTTTTTGTACGTTTTGAAGGTCCTTGAGTCATTTTCACTAAGGTTGAGAAAAACGTCTGTGTGTATGTGTGTGTGTTAATAAATATTATTTATTAATTTTAATTTATAATTTATAATTAATTAAATTTAATTTAAATATAATATATGTTATTTAATCCAATTCAAATTGCGAGATAGTCTAGTGGAGACACTCCAGATTTTTTCCTGTTGAAAAATAATAATTAATAATCTTATTTTCCTCTTAAATGATAAATTAGTCAATAAATATTCTACAAAAATACTAAAAAAATAAATTATATTAATTAATTCATTCGTTTTGTGAATGAAAAATAATAAAAATAAATTAAAGATGAATTTTAAATTTTAAATTTTTTGAAGATCAAGAAAAAAAACAACAAAATAATATCGAATTTTAATTATTGTTCAAGAAAAAATATTTCCAATTACAGAGGAAATAAATAAGATGGGTAGGGTGTGATTGGGTATTATCGGGAGGAGATAGGAAATGGATAGATATGGCTGGAGGAATATTTTTGCTTACAATTTCTATCATGTCACAGAGAGAGAGAGATAGTATTAGATAGATAGAACTATAAAAGCTGAACCAACATTCTACAGTATTATTATATTTACCTTTGCTTAACATATCAGATTATCTGATTGGAGTAACCAAACAAGAATTCTCAATATTATTATTATTATTATTATTATAAATACTTCTATAGAAATAAATTCTATAAGATAATTGCTTCCTATAAATTTTCCTTTTCAGATATTTTTGCCTTTCTTTCCTTTTCCCTTCGAGAATAAAATTGGAAATAAATAGTCTGGCTGACCAGATGTATGCCTAGTAAGATATGACAGGCGACGACAATCTGGTCGGAAAGGCAAACAAGACTTAAATAAGTTGAACATCTGTGTGTCCAGCTGGGTCTCCCATTAGCGAGCCATCTTTCTGTTGAATGTAAAGATTATGGTTTCCCAGGCACTAGATAAACGCTCTTAATTGCTTCTATGAGTACATTCACTGCAATTACAACCGCCCGGGAAAACGTACATATTATCAGCTTAGAAATACTTGTACTTTGTTAGGAATATTTTTCCTACGGGGATACTCGAAGGTATGATTTAACAGCTGATGAAAAACTTATATTTATTTTTTTCCGACATTAAATATATATATATAATTTATTTATTTATTGTATATATCTACTATATATATATAGGTATATAGTGGTTAAATCTATTTAAACTACTATTTTAGATATTTTAATATTTTTGTAAATTTAATTTTTAACTTTGTTGGATATATTTGCTTTATGCACATTTTGGTTGTTCCACCATTAAATTAGAATTAAGTAACAGTGGAAATGCACAAAAAGCAAAAATTTCAATGAACTTTTAACTTCAGTGAGTATTTAATTAAAATTATTCTCAATAACTTCTATATTTTTTAAGAATAGTTTTATATATATAGTTATATATTATTTTATAAATAGAGTATAATAATCCTTATTAATAGAGTATAATAGTCTATGATTTATATATATAGGTATATATAGTGGTTAAATCTATTTAAACTATTTTAATAAATTTTGTACATTTAATTTAACTTTCTTGGATATGTTTGCTTTATGCACATTTTGGTTGTTCCACCATTAAATTAGAATTATGTAACAACCGAAATGCGCAAAAAAATCATATTTCAATTAATATATTATTTATATATCATATAACCATATATAATAAATAGTGTATAATATTGTCAGTCTATGATATATAACAACGATAATATAAGATGTATTGAATACATTTTCATGTTTTATTTCTAGAAAAATAGGTTAATTATTTTTATTCAAACCGGTTCATCCATGTGGCACGGATATAAAATAGAAGGTCCTCTAAAAAATGAATGATCACCTGCCCAGTAAGAAAAATTTGTAAAAATTATTGAAAAAAAAATTCAAAATAACACTTTTATCATTCTTATCATTATTATTAGGATTTGTTTAGTGGGATATATTTTGTTTTTATCGAACTGTAGTCCTTAATAATTTGTTAGGCTTGAATTTTTTTTTTTTTTTATTAATTAACTAGTTATTAGTCTTATTAATTAAATGTCGCAAGTCGTAACGGAGAGGGATATAATAACAAAGAAAGGGTTACAGATATCATTTAAAAAAAAAAAACAAAAAAAAAAAATGAATAATGAAAATGTAAAAGTTTTCTTGAAGGGGAAAAAAAGAATATACATTTTTTTTTCTTTTACATGCATTATAAATAATTGATAATATTAAAATAATTTTATAAATAAATATTACAAAATTAAATATTAAAAAAATAACAATTTATTTTAATAAAATGTTTTTTTTTCACTCTCTCAATTATAATAAAATATAAAATATTTTTTTATACATTAGTTTATTATATACTTATTTTATATATATATATATATATATATATATATATATATGAGTATATAACAATTTAGACAGCTTTTTAATTTTCAACTGTTTTCCTTTTTTTTCATCATCTCGTGTTTTGCCGCTTAATTAGCTTTTTATTAGGAAAATTTTAATCCTCTTTGCACGAGAGTAAAAGAGTGGGAGGGTCGAGGAGGGAGGTGGGGGGGGGAGAGAAAGAGATTGCCATTTGTCAGATTTTTCCCGAGGTTCGTCTGAACGTCATCTGCCAAGAACACCCACCAAATTTCCAAATGACTGATAAACTAACATAATTTAAATTCTTATCTTTATCTTACCTTATCATTCTTAACCCAAGCTTTTCTTATATAATATCATATATGTATGATGACTTGAGTTTAATGAAGATAAGTAGACAGGACGCAAGACAAGCTTCTCTCTTAGCCAGAAGACAAAAGTAATTTTCGTAACCTTAAATTATAGAAGGCCTACTTAAAAAATATCAAGTGGCAGCAACGGCTGGGCGACCAAAATAGTTTCTCCCCTTGGGCTATTACTTCTAATTGCATTCCATTTTGATTATTTCATCATCTTATTTATATGCTAAAAAGCTACTCAAGAAATTTTTTAAAACCAATTACTGAGAAACAATCACCACCACCAAATTCAATTCAGAAAAGTCAAAAAAATTATTTATATTAAAATTATATATTAAAAAAATCTGGAGTGTCTCCATTCGACTATCTAGCAAATTTGAATTGGATTAATTAGTATATATTATATTTAAATTAAATTTAATTAATTAAATTATAAATTAAATAATAATAAATAATATTTATTAAATCAGTGCATGTTTGGCTCTTTGTTGATAACACCACGTCACGTACTGGTGCGTGATTGGCAGTCAACGTGTTAAAAAATTTAAAAAATTCCGGTACTTTCAGCAATTTAATGAAGTTGAAATTCTATATACAGTAGAGCAATAGTAGATTTATACAATTTTTAATCATGTGAAAAACTATCAAATATATATCTTTATTTTTACGGTCAGTTGAGAGGAAAAAAAATGATAACGTGGTAGGTAATGGTCCTCTTCCGTATCAGCTACATTTCTCAAAAGTCGAGAGACAACTACGAATTCTGAATTACCAAATTTCATTATTCTAGCTCAAATCGTTTTTGCGTAATCGTGTCTACACACACACACACACAGAGAGAGAGACTGACAGACATTTTTCTCAACCTTAGTGAAAATGACACAGGGACTTTCAAAACATAAAAATATCAAAATCTCGACATCGAAAATTTTCGTGATCTGGCGAGATAGTAAAAGGTACATAAAAAGAATAAATTTCGAAAATAAATACTAAGTTATCATAATTTTCCTATAATTTTATTTTTTTAGAATATTTATAACCAGGAATTTAGTAATAAATGTGTAATATAAATTAATAAATATACAGTCTTCCATAAGACAATTAATCAAAAATGCTGTGTCGTTAGAACAGTATAATTCCTATTCATTTCCTATAAATGATTTAAACATTTTGCATCTGCAATAATGGCGAGAAGTTGTCTGGCAAGATTAGTAGTAGTAGATGAATATCAATATGAATTAGATTGTTCTAACAACACTGCATTTTTTGTTAAATGACTAAGTCCAAAAATGCAGTGTCGTTAGAACAGTATAATTCCTATTCATTTCCTATAAATGTTTTTAACGGAGGGTACTTTTTGCATTTGCAATAATGGAGAGAAGTTGTCTGGCAAGATTAGTAGTAATAGATGAATATGAATATGAATTAGATTGTTCTAACAACACTGCATTTTTTGTTAAATGACTAAGTCCGGATCCTGTATGTAAAGCACAATGGATACTAATCCTTCTTTTATCTATCTAATCTTATTATACCAGCAAATATTTTATGTATGTCTTTCTAATTTTGAACATTATCCACAGTATTATTATGAATTGATTATTTCATTTAATGGACCACAACATAACTAAAAAAAAATCTTCTTTACTAATATTCATTAATGGATTTATTTTGTTAGAATTGAATTCCCTCCCCATTTTGAAGTCTCTGTTATAGGCATTTCCTATACTTGATAGTAGGTATTGTATTTTGAAATATTTGCATTTCCATTCATTACTTGAGTTTGTTTTGCAGAAGATTGATCTTTTTGATCTTTCTGGAAACCAAAACAAACTTATTTAATTATTAATTTGGAGAGCACAACCATTTTGCATGCTTCATAAATTTACTCTTCTTTCCACTCCAGAGATCTTTATTAATATATATGTATATAACTAATAACACTTTCAAATAGAGTCTATGAAAAATGATTTTCACAGGTAATTTGTGTTCATCAACGTTCATATTGAAATGAATAGAATGTTTTCTACTGAAAACAAACTTGTAGTTGGTCGGTCCGATGGATGGATGATATCTTTTGAAAGGGAAATGAGTCCCGGTTGACCGTAGGCGACTATCGAAGGTTGGCCCTTTAGGCAAATGTTACTCGTCGTTGGCTGAATTCAGTTTCTTCGGACGCCCTTATTAAAAAAAAGCAGCCGGCTACTTGGTAGTTGGCCGGTGTAGGTTGCTTCCTAATTGAGAGGGTTGTAGCATTCCTGGTCCTTCGCCCCGTGGCCTCCATTGGCATTTGAGCCACGCGTCAACCACGTTTCTTCTCGCTCGCACACCCCACAGGGCTTACTATTTCTTTCTCTCTCGCACTCGTTGTTGCATTTAATAAGACTCGGGGTCCAGGGAATTTGCCTTAATTGCTGCCAGCACCCAGCATTCTTGTCCGGCGCCCTGTCAACCCCCGTTCCCTTAATAACACTAATCATAGGTATTTTCAGCGGGCCTGGCCACCATTGATTGAAATGTGCTTCTGTCTGGCCGAGTCACAACAACCCAACAACCTGTCCTGACTGGGTTTCAACTTAATTGAATTGATTATGATGAGCAGCAACAGGAGAGAAGAAAAAAGACAGGAACCATCGAAAACGAGAGAACCACTTTCCCCTCCTCTCCACTTCCAAACGGCCAGAGAACAAGACATTGCTCCGTAATTAATGATAAGCCGAGACTTTAATCTTTACTTAGAAAGCACATTGATTTTTTTTTATCCAATGGCTCCTTGCCTTTACCAGCAACAACCAATCCTATTTATTTCCTTTTTCATTTTTCTATTAATAACTTATCTATTTCTTATTTCTTATTATTATTATTAAGTACCTGGAACACCGAGCTATCACTCAATCCTATAACATATTTATACAATTTATTATTATAAACTTTAAAAATTTTACAATTTTTTAATGATTTATTACAATTGTTAAATGGGTTTTCCAAAAATGATCCATTAAAAATTGGTTTTCTAAAATGGTACAAATTAATGAAAATTAATGAAATTTTCATTTCAAAATGAAAAATATATTCAAATTTATTTGATAAAAAATTTGATCCTATATTATATATAAATATGTTGTTATAATTAGAAGATTTATTTAATATTATTAGATCAAATTTATTCAACAATTTATTTGAAATTAATTCCTTCTTTTATATGTTGCTAACACAATGAATATTTTTTCTTTTTGTTTGTGGGGGAATGATAAATATATTTGGTAATTTTATTCTAAAATATTATTAAAATAAATATTTTTAATTTTATTTCAATTTAATTCAATTTTATTAAATAAAATATTTTAAATATAAAAAAAATAATTATTAATACAATATCAATTAAAAAAGAATGGCAAGAGGCAAATTACTGTCGTCATGTAAATTTACTAATTTAAATTAAGAAAATACTAATTAAATTGATTTTTCTCGAGGCTGAAACCAATACAGATCGATTTTTCTTTATAAATATTATCTATGGTAAGAATTTCAAAAAAATCCTTAGAGCGGTTTATTATCTCAAAAATATACAAATCTATAAATATATATATACAATTTCGTAAAGTTCTTAATTGAAACAATCACGCTTTTTTAAACGTCCCTCTATTCAGAGCCACCCCTATCCATTTCCATTCTCCTCAATTCCTTTAAAACCTACAAATAAAATTAATTAATTTTCAAAAGAACTTGGAAAATCCAATTTCAATTTCAAACTCCTCTCATTGTACTTTCAATTCTTCTTGATTATAAATTATAATATAATAAACAAATATATACCTATGCGTGTTTTTTTTTTTTAAGAATAATATAGAATGGATTGCATATTTATTATTAAATAGATATGAATTTCGATAATAGCCGATTAAATGATAAGCTCCATTATCCAAATGTATCTCTAATTATTTTTATTTATTATTATTATTTTTTTTTAATATCAGTTACTTTTTTTTTATTTTGATTTATGTTAAGGGAAAAATTGGTGTGAGGTTTTTCCAACCATTCATTTAGTAATTTATTCATAATTAAATTATAATATAATTGCTGTTCGAAATTTAACGTATAATTGCAATAATTATTTTTTTAATATTAAAATGGAATTGATTCATATTATACATATCTATACACTTTTATGATCTCTCTAGTGACAGCCGAAAAAATTATCTATTTATTCCTGTCATGTTACTGAACTTGAAAGTTTTTGGACGTAACAAGCACTTCCGCTAACCATATCGATCCACCTCCATCCATTTCTTATCTTCTCCTAATTCTCCTACATTTATCTCTATAGTGCGCTATTATCGCGTTTTTGGCCTACCATTTGGATCTTTTTATATTGGTTCTCTAGAGTAGTGATTCTCAACCACTGTGCCGCCAAATTTTACAAATGTAAAATTCAAATTAAGTTAAAGTACTTATTTATTTTATAGATATGTAAAAAAAGGTAAAATGTTTTTGCGACCAGGCTCTTAATAAGTAAATAACTTTTACACTCATCTTTTTCGTTGTGTTCCGCCAAATGTTTAAACCGTTAAAAGTGTGCCCCGGAAAAAATAAAGGTTGAGAATCACTGCTCTAAAGACAAACATTTTGTAAGCTTGTTCATTGTTATACTATACAAATTTTAATTCCTTTGGATCAGATGATAATTATTACAAATTCATCAATATTAAAAAAAATCTGATCCTATATATATATATGCGTTTGAATTATTTCAAAAATTAACTAGAACTAGAAAAAAAATCCTTTTAATAGATATTATTTGCTCACTCCCCAAAGTAAATCTAAAAGTGAATTTTAATATGATTAACCTTTAAAAGCTGGATGTCATATTCAAGTTTTCATTTTTGGATATTTAATTTCGTAATTTTCTCTGATATGATTATCACCATCTTTCAGGTGATGTTTTATTCATTTTATTATTATTATTATTATTTTTTTTTTTTAATTTACTCCATTAAACGTTAGATTTTTTTCAAGTAAATATTGATTCATTAATCCAACTGCAAAATACATAAAATAATTTGTCAACCGTCTCTTTTTTTTGTCTCATGAGAATGAAAATCTAATATTATTACTGGGTTGGTTAAAAAGGCATGGAGAGATGCAATCAACGATTCCCTATCAATTACAAATACTAATTAGAATTAGAAATTAATATTCTCATGAGGTATTGAAGAGTTCTATACATCAAACAATATACAAATACGAGTATATCTTACTAATTTTGTAATCATTTCTTTTGAAAATAAATAAATAAATAATCCCTTGTAAGGTTTTAAGGATTAACAAACAAAATAATTTAAATAATAAATATTTGTATTTATTTTATTTAAATTGTTAAAGTATATTTCTAATACATAAAAAAATGAAATTTCAATTATAATTAATATAAATTGGAATTTGGGTTTTGTAGTTATCTCTTTAATCAAATCAGTGTTTTTCTTTTAAATTAATTTTTGTCTCCTCTAAACATTTATAACACTACTGAACTTAAAAGATCATTTCCCCAACCGGTCCAACTCCATCCAATCTCTATCTTCTTCTAATTCCTTCTTATTTTTATATTTTTAGCCACCGCTTTTTCAACTACCCATGGGGCATTTCATATTAATTCCTATCTCCTCCCAATAGGTCATATTTATTTTTATTGATTATATAATCATGGTCCACTGAGAATTTGAGGGATCATATCTCGCCAAGTTTATTTAGTTTGAAAATTAATAAATTCAATTATAATAAATCTGAATTATGGTTTAAAATATTCTTAGACTTTTTGATAAACAAAAAAAAAAAAAAAAAAAAACACTGACTTTGTACGTCCTACGTTATATATCAATCAGGTGTCTTATGATCAGTAGAACGGGTCCTATCAACCTTTACCTTGATTTTCTTGATCGGAGGCGCTATCAAGTAGCTTTCCTAATTTTGATCCCGGAGGCTGGGTTGGCTCCGTTCCATAGACCCCAGCAAGAGAAATTCCCTTGTCATGCCAGGGACTTGAACCCGGAACCATCCTCTCACCTTGTGGCGCCTTAGCCAAAACAAATAAATTAATTAATTAATTATCATAATTATTCATAATTCAAAATGTTTTTAATTATTATTTATTTAATTTGTATAAATGAAAATATCAGGACTGAGGATATGAATCAATCTTTTTTAATATTAATATAAATCTTTCACTTTTAAGATTCTTCTTATTATATTTGCCATCATTGATAAGTATCAGAGAATAAAGAATTTATTTAATTATTTAATTTTTTTAAAAATTTTTAATCTCTTTATTTTAATGAAACTCTTTTATGTTTTTATTTAAGAAAATCTAAATAGTTTCTAACAATTAATATTAAATTGAAATTTATATATATATATATATATATATATATATGAAAATATAATCTAACAAGAACTATGGAAAGTTTCTAAAGTCCAAACTAATTTTGCAATTTCTTGATGAAAACTCATCCCGATTCATTAATCGTGCTTAGTTATTTTAAACATAAGAGGTAGCATCTTGTTCACCATATTATAAAACTTTATATGCAAAATAAGTAGTCCATATTTTATTTCATATTAATTTTTTTTTTTTTTTTTTTTTTTTTATTTTTAATCCGTTTCAATTGATTTCTAATATTTTTTTTTGATAATTTCCAAAAAAAAAAAATCAAAATATATATATATTTTCTTAATTATTTTAATTTTATTTAGTAGAAACTATGCTATACATCTTTTATTTTTCTTCATTGGAATATTATTTCTATTAAACAGATTAAAAGAGATGAAGTTAAGAATCTTGTAATCTGAAATTTATGCAAATTAAATCTTATTATCCAAAAAGTTAATCAAAATATCAGAGGCATTATAATATTAATATATAAATTCGAAAAGAGAATGTATAATTTTATTTATATACATTTCACAGTGAATTAAAATGTAAACATCAAGAATTTATGAATAAAAGAATAAAGTAAATAATAAACATTTATACTAAGGCAGTTGTTATTATTATTTTGTTGTCATTAACGTAAATATTTTTTAATTTAACAAATATTTTTTTCTTATTGGGTAAAATCCAACTGTAGTCCAACTTGAGAAGAAAATAAAAGTTAATATCAATATTTTTTTTAAATAAGTATCGAAGAATTTATTCAGAGTATATAAAAAAAATTAATAAAACAAAACAAAAAAAAGTAAAGTTGAAAAGATTTAATTAAATTCTATATCCAACGAGAGAAAGGGAGATGCGGAAAGATTCACTCTCGAGACATACCTTTGATTCTTAATTTATCATTCAAAAGTTATTTTTTTAATTTTTAATTGTGTTCTCCGATTAATCTCTTATTAATCATTTTATTTATTTTGTTTTAATGAATGTGGGCTATTTATGAGGAAATTGATTTACTAATTCGAATATATAAGAACTTTAATTTATTCATTATAAAAGACAGGTAGAATCGTTGAACTGATCATACAACACTACCTCGTCTGTGACAATCGACTTATTAGGACCTCTTCATTCAAAGAATGTTTATCTCAGAGAGAGAGGGAACGACAAATATTATATTATTGGTAATTATTCAAGTAAACGCATTTTCGTGGATTTGGATAATACTTTACCAGTGGATTCCTTTTGTAATTCCAAATAAACTTTTCTTATTAATTTTTTTCTGGCCTCTTCTAGTTTACGAAATAAAAATTATTAAAATAAAGATTTTTTAAGTTTGACAGATTAGTTATGAACGTCGAAATGTGCCATTAAGTAATGTTTTATTGACTAATTCACTAATTATTCACTTATTCACTAATTTTTGGTTCGTTTTGGATATAAGAAAATTATTTAATTAATTATTTTTTTAATTTTTCTATATCCAAATCGAACGAAAATTAATGCACTCTCTGGTAGTCAAACGGATAAAACATGCTAGCTAAATAAAATATTAATGGATTTATATGCAAATTTTAATAATTTTTATCTCATAAACTAGAAGAGGCCCGAAAAAATTTAATAAGAAAAGTTTATTTGGAATTACAAAAGGAATCCACTGGTAAAGTATTATCCAAATCCACGAAAATGCGTTTACTTGAATAATTACCATATTATTATAATATAAATGATTGATTCCTTAGTCTAAATTGAATATAGTGTAATTAACCATTATATATAACTTGTATTTAGATTAAGAGAGAGAATATAATCTAATTAAATAAATATTTATGTATTTTTATATGAATTTAATATGGGAATATAGGATAGTTAAACTTAGGTAGATATTTTTTTATTCTTTCTGCCTTTTGGATAAGCTACTTGAAATATATATCTATGATTTTATATACAAAAATAGTTAATTATTCTGTTTAGAATTTTACATGATAAATGTATCACATAGAGGAGGTTTTTTGTTTTTTTGGTTCTTCATCATTCAAGAACGCCGCTTTTCTACCAACTTTTTATTATCTATTTTCGTTTAAATAATTTTTATCAAGTAATTTAAAATTAAGAGGTGAATACAAAAGGGTAATTTACCCTATCTACTTCAATTATTATTAATAATTTTTGTTTAAAATGAAAATTATCTTTGCCATTATTTAACACCCTTTATTTCTTTCTCTATTTCTCTCTCTTTTTTTCTTATTTAAAAATTTGCTCATTATTTTTATTTATTTTTCTTTTTAAATATATATATATATCTTCCATTCTTTATTTCTTTTTTTTTTTTTTTAAGAAACTTTCTTTTTTTCTTTTTACTTATTTTATTTTCTTCTTTGCCTGCCCTCTTAATGTTTTAATTCATTTTTGTGATGATTTACTGATAATAGAGGAAAGTTTGTTTGTTTTTTTATTCATAATTATTTTAGTTCGACATTCAATCATTCTATAAAAAAAAATATGATTTCAGGTGGATTTTATTCAATTTTTTGCATATTAATTAGATTAAATTTAATTAAGGTTTCTTCTAAAGTAACAAAAAAAGAAAATATTTTTTAAAAGATTCTCTAAAGTAAAATAAAATCAAAAAAAAAACAAAAAGAAAACTTACTAAATGAATTGAAAATGTTGATTGAGTACGTGCAATAATAAGATTAATTTATCCAGAATAGTAATTTTTTTATTTTTACTTTTTTTTTGAAAATGAATGTAGAGTTTTTTTTTTAAATGTGTTCTTTCAATCATTATCTTTTATCTTTATATTGTGAATTATCAAATTGATTTATTGTTGGTTTCTTAACTAAAAAAAAAACTTTTAACTTACCTTTCTTTACCAATTCAAGTCATATATCCCTTTTTTGCAGTATTGAATCTCTCCCGTTGCGCTATTCCCAAAACATTATCCATACATTTCTTGTCATTTTTTTTCTTTGCCTATCATCTATGTATTTATTTAGTAAACTAGTTAATAATCAATTCCACTCAGTCAATCACTTTCCCTTTTGTATTTATGTTCAATTACAATTTCAATTGTTTCTTGAATTGTCCAGATTGACAATCATTAAATAGATCGTTTCTGAATCTATTGATCTTTATTTGTTTGTTTATGTTTGCCTACTTAAACCAACAGCAGGAGATTTCACAAACATATACATCTAGGAAGAAATTAACCAGAATAGAGATGTACTTTACTCCAATTTCCTATAATGTCATTTTTTTAAAAAATGAACCATAAAAAATTATCTACTCGATCTACTCTCTTCCATAAATTTATTTATATTCAAGACAATTAATTATTATTATTATTATTATTATTAATAGTTGGATGATTTTTTTTTTATACAGGATCGTTGGTCTTCTGGGCACTCGGAACCCATCCTGGACGAGAGCCAGGATTACGAGCCTCTCCTGGGATACGAGAATGGAACGCACACCGTTGTCCGGTTTCGGCGACGACTCGACACCTGCGACCCCAAGGATTGGACTATCACGGTAATTCTATCATTGTTCTATCAACACGCTAATACAAATAGATAAATCAAATTTACATAAAATAATAATTTTCAAAGTTAAAATTACCCTATCTCCACCCTTCCCTCTCCCCATAAAAAAAAAAAAAATTATAAACTTAAAAGATGTAGAACTAAATTTTCACAATCGCAATTTAAGAAGCTCCACAGAAAATTTGTTATCGTTAGTTGAAAGTTTATATTTTCTCCCGGAACGCACCATCTTGGGGGGAGCAAATGTTACATCCCTTTTTGTCGAGTCGTTTAATATCAAGAAAAGGAAATTAACAAAGAAATGGATAAAATATGGAAATGGCGAACATTCATCATTCTTTCCCGTTCAAGTAGAAAAAAATTGAAATAAGTGTTTTGGTCGTTATTTTTGCTTATTCATATATTTATTAAAGGATCTAGATTTCCAACAATTGTATATATATATATATATATATTCTGAAACAAACCAGAAGGAAGTTTTTTTAACAGTTTTTGGACCTCGAAGCTAATAGCAAAGTATCTAGGAGGACCAAAAATCTTTCTTACTCTTGTTTGTCTAATTTTATTATACATATATTATAATTTATACATAAATATACAAAAATAATAATCAAGATATATATGCATATATCTATATCCATATCCTTCACACGATTTTTATGAAATTCAGGTTTGGTAATTTTGAGAATTCTCATTTTAAATGGTTTTTGTTTAATTAAATTAATTGATAACATATGTCAATAAATATCAAATATGATTTTATAATTATATTTTTGAGTAATGTAAGTTGGGTGCCGTGGTTATGGTTAAAACCGTCTAAGAAACAAAATTCGTCACTAGTCTTGATTATAAACCGTTTTGTCTAAAATAAAGCAGATTTTTCTGACGACTTATTACAAACCTGAGTTTAATATTATTTACCTTGAAGAAGAGATAGAATTTAAAAAGTATTTTTCTATTTTACTTTCCATTAAGTTAACAATATATATATATACTGGTTCCGCATCTAACTAGCAAACTAGTTCAGTGTTCGAGACCAACAAAAGCAAAAATTTCAATAAAATTAATTTAAAGCAAAAATTGTACCACAGCTCCAGGAGTAGCGGGTGGACACTCTCTATGATCCAGATAGAGATAGGTCCACCTCAGGGAAGCAACCCTGCTCACGCAAGCCACGACTTTTCCTCGCCCTCCATTGAGGAAGTCGTGTCCCATACCCAAATCCCATCAATCCAATATCATATCTCTTTCATATATATTCACCCTCTCCCAAACTCATACTCTTGCCGCAAGCCGGTTGGACGTTTTCTTCGAGTTTGCATCACAGATGGACAGGACCCCTAAATGAGGCTGAAACAACTTGCTCTCGAAGATGTAAACAGCCAATGGAGCAAAAAGAAGAACACTGTCCAAAACAGCAGACTCCACAAGGGACAAATGCTAGGAAGAAGAAAATATTTGGTCGTTAAAGTTTCCATGAAAGTTTTGATTATAAAAAGTAAATTCGGGTTGTTTTCATGTATTTCATTTATAATTTTAAATCAAGACCCGAAATTTCAAAATTCTTTTGAAAATTGTGCCAAAATTGGCGTTGATGTTGAGATTGTCTTCAAAATAGGTGAAACAACCCGAAATAAACTTTCTATATATATATATATATATATATAATTACTTAATTTTTATGTTTTCAATAAATTGATAAAAAATAAACTATTATTCCAATATTACCATTATAGGCCCAAATACCCAATACCCAAAAAAAAACAAAATATTTTCTAACAATAACTATGGTGGATCCTATTCAACTGAATCATTTCTTGAGCGAATAAGTTAATTTTATAATTAATCAGTGAAAGAAAAAAAAATGAATGTCTAGCCACACACATTATAAGAATATAATAAGAATAATAATAAAGGAGCAAAATGCAAGTCATAAGAGAGCGAACCTTCAACGCTCGACTAATGATTTCATTGGAAAGGATAGAAATCATTTATATGAAAAATGCTTGTAAGCCTCTGTTTATCTTAAGCATGTGTTAAAGGAGTTTGGGCTTCATTAAAAGAGACTAATTACATGCTTCTGAACTAATACCTAGCTACTGTACCGTATACTTATTTATTTATTTTTTTATTTTTTTTTTTTTTTTTTTTTTTTATATGTCAAAAACTTTATATGAGTAGACAGGATTGTCGACATTCACTGCCAGTGCAATGAATAATATTGTTTTTTACCATCTCGCCAGAAAATTTTCGATGTTGAGATTTTGATGTTTTTATACGTTTTGAAGGTCCGTGAGTCATTTTTCACTAAGGTTGAGAAACATGTCTGTGTGTGTATATATATATATATATGCGTGTGTGTGTGTGTGTGTGTGTGTGTGTGTGTGTGTGTGTGTGTAGACAAGATTACGCAAAAACGGTTTGAGCTAGAATAATGAAATTTGGTATACGGGCATTATTCAAAATTTGTAGCTTTCTAACACCTTTTGAGAAATTTGACTTAACTGGAAGAGGGTCATTACCTACAACGTTTTGATTTTTTTCCCTCTAAAGTGACCGTAAAAATAAAGATTTATGTTTGATAATTTTTCATATGATTAGAGATTGTAAAAAACTGCTATATATAGCATTTCAGCTTGATTTAATCGCTAAAAGTACCGGAATTAATTTTTTAACACTGCAAATCACGCGCCAAAGAGCCAAACACGCGCTGGTTTAATAAATATTATTTATTAATTTTAATATTTTAAATTTATAATTAATTAAATATAATTTAAATATAATATATGTTATTTAATCAAATTCAAATTGCGAGATAGTCGAGTGGAGACACTCCAGCTTATTTTTTTTTTTTCAAAAAATGTTTCCACTGAAGTAAAAAAAAAAACAAGTTGAGGGATTCTTACATCAAAACACTCGTTCGTCGTATAATTATTAATAGCCTCTTATGTTCAAAATATAAATGGTTGGATTTGAAAATAAAAGTAAAAAAAAAAAAAAAATGCCGACATATTGTATACAAGTAGGGCTCATTAATCAATGAAGAAATTTTCCAAAAAATCCTCTTCGATTACCATAGAGTATTGGTGGGACGGCTATTAAATTGAAATTGGTTCCATTAGAGGCCTCACCTAGCCCAAGCCACTTGGCTTATGAATAAATTTCGTTTTAATTTTTTTTTTTTTCTTTTCGGCGGCGGCGGCGGCGGCGTCGGCTGAGATAAGACAGTCACTCGACATTGCTCCCATGTTGATGCATATTAATGATAAAATCGAACCACCAAGGACCAATGGATAGATAAGACTCGTTTCTGTCATAAAAACGTTAATAGAATTAGTTAAGCAATCCCGGGGACAATTTATGGGACACAAATTGGAAATCGAAATGATTGTTTTTCATATATATTAGATAATTTGATTGCGATTAAAATGATAATGAAAAATGAATCGATACACTCACCATTCCAATATTATATTGTTGTTAATATATGCAAAAAAAAAAAAATAATATTTTTAAATTGGAGCCGATTGCAAAATGGAATCTGCCAATTAGGCAAGCCGCCGCCACCTCCGCTTTTTATGCTAATCGGACTATTAAAATTTTCTAATCAAACTTCTTTGTTTGGTGTTTCAATTTGCCATGCATTTTATAAATTATTAATAATTTGCTTTTTCACTGAAAACATGATCATTTTTTTTTTTATTTTTTTATTTTTGAAATAATAACAAACTACAAAGAATTCTTCTTTATTAAAAAAAATGTTTTTTTTTTAAATTATCGTGATTCTTGATAACAATTTAACTGTAGTTTACTGATCTTTCTAATAATTTTTTTTATAGAGAATAGAAAATCTACTGGCAGCCAGTAAGAAGTGAAAAAAAAATATTTTATCTTAATTTTCATCAAAATATCAACGTTTCGTCCCCTCTGTTGAATCGTTTTCAGAGCTAACGGTGTTTATGTTCATTGGAGAAGAGCAATGAATGTTAATAACAAAAAAATATAAGGTCCTGAAGAGGGCCCTGAACAGGGACCGAAACGTTGTCTTTCTGTTGTCAACGAAAATAAAAGATTTTTATTTTTTACCTTAACTTCCTACGAACTGCCTGCAGATTTCAGGTCTATATGTATACTTTAATAAGCCAATAATTTTTTTTACCGACCGACGATAGTAAGGGAGGTATTGTTTTCACACCAAATTTCACATGTGGAGATTTTTACATATCTCCACGAATCATGCATTTTCTAAACAGAAAAAAGTACTTTTAGCATGATGTCTGTCCGTCCGTCTGTCCGTCCGTCTGTCCGTCCGTCTGTCCGTCCGTATAGATGTGTACAGCCTGAACGGCTCAACCGATTTTGATGAAATTTGGTATATTTACTTAATGCATCAGTGGGATGAATTGATCAACTTTTGGTGCAAATCCGGAAACCGGAAGTGGTAGTATTAGCGATCGATGATAGGAAGGGAAGGGTTATTTTCACATCAAATTTCACATGAGGAGATTTTTTTATATATTACCACGAATCATACACTTTGTATTGGTTTTATCCTCGGGAAAATCATATTTATTAGTTTTTTCTTGATTTAAAATTATATGACGTCATCCAGCCATTCATGACGTCACAGCCTGGTCTTGCATATATATTATAAATAAAATAAAATTAAAAATGTTTATATTTATTATTTATGTATTAATATCTGTTTTTTATTACATTAATAGGTATATTAAAATTATTTGAAATTGTTTTTGTAGCTAGAAATTAATTTACTTCAAACCGTCGGTCGGTTCGGACCTGGCCACAGGTCAACTTATTTAATTAAGACTACGTATTTTATTTATTTACTTATTTATCTCTATCGCAACTTATAAATTTTTGACTTCAGCAACCATATTCTTATCTTTTCTCATATATACAATTATTGTGTCAGTATAAACCCTTATAACTTTTTCTTCTCTTATTCGAGCCACATGTCTTCTCGCTCATTGTAATCTCCTCGATTGAATTATTCTAACTATGTGAGATGAAGATCCATTGATTTAATTAATATCAATTCAATAAAAAAAAAAATATCATAGCAGCTGAACATTTAAAAGCAAAGAATGAGAAGATTATTTCTGGCATGCACTTTTGATGCCCTGTAAATTCAAACGATCTTTGAATTGTGTTTTCAATTGATAAACCGAGTCTTCTTTTGGGTGTCAAAATTGAATTTAAAATATCGGCAAAGAAATAAAAGAGTTTCATTTTTCATTTAACCTTCCCCTTTATTGCGTCTGTAATCTCCCCCCTGTCTACTCCTTCAAAGAACTTCAACCACCCTATAGCAACCTTTCAAAACCAAATTAAACAAATTTCTAAGACCCTAATTCAACCCCTGACATTTTCTCAACCCTCTCTCTCTTCTTGAATGGAATAGTCATGTAGTGGAGACGAAATCTCTTTCTATAAATTATAATTTTCTCATAAAATCGATTCGAGTATAATATATATATATATATATATATATATATATATATATATATTAAGTATAAGGATTAACTTTTCCATCTTGGATATATAAATAAGTTTATTTTGAAATATTTTAATTTAATAAAATTTTAATTATATAATATATTGTTACTTTTTTATCCCATTTTTTTCTTTGTTTCATTTCTAAGACCAAAAATAATAACATGAAAAATTATAATTCATATATAATATGGTAAATGGATTATTATACCCTCAAAACATAGACACTTAACCAGAGCGAAGGAGTCCAAAAAAGACGTTCAAAAACAATGAAGAGATTATTTAGTGTTTATTTTTAAAGCTCTCATAATAAAAATTAAAAAATATTTAAAGAATAGTAGCTTCACAATTATTGTATATATGTGATAATTTATATATACTATATGTGAAAGAGATCCATTATGAATCTCTTGCCAGAGCCCGCACAAGCTAGTAAGAGCCTGGGAGTAAGATTTGGCATGTAATGTGGATGTTGTATTTAAGGTATTTTGAAAAATTAGTATATATATATATATGATGAATATGGGTTTATTCAAAAGCTGCTAAAATGTGGTCAAATGTGAAAACAGTAAAAAATATAAATTTATTAATTTATAGGATTTAATACTGGTAACGCCATCTTATGTAAATTCTTTATAACTTTATTGTATACATATTCTTTGTTTTCTCGTATTCTATTTGTATAATTTTAAATTAATAAATTATGCCTATAAAGCATTAATATATTAAATGAAATAAATCAACCAATCAATAAATAAAAGAAAAAGAATATTAGAAATTTATTTTTTAAATGTAAATTTGTTTATTTATTTTAAGAAAGAATTACAAATAATTCTCATGAAATTTAATCTCCAAATAAAAAAATCATCTTTTATACTTGGGAAAAAATAACTTTTTGTAACATTTGCAAGTCATCAATGTTGTTAAAATCTTATATATTATGTTAATTTATACTATGGTGGTGTAAATTATTAATTTCATAATAAATGAATTAATTCAAAGTCCGGGGTGGACATTAATTAACGATTCAACATAAAAGGGGAAACATCAATTGTACTACATTTAAATTTCTGTTTCTCATTTACAAAAGTATAAAGACATAAAAAAAAAAAAAAAATCAAACAAATGAAAAAAAAAAAGAATGATGACAAAAGAGAAGAGTTAAACTAAATGGACACAATTATACTAAAATATTATAAATTAATTAATGGACGTAAAAGTTGTGCAATTGCTCGTTAGGGAAAATAACTTTTTAAGTAAAAAAAAAACATGAAATTAATTGTCTCCATTTTAATTAATGGTGAATTTAATACTCTACATAATGAGAAAAGTAACGGCCACAAAAAAGGCAACGGGTTGATTTGACCAAAGAACTAAATTAAAAATCATGATTGTTAATTACACTGACAATCATACTATTGACATAATCAGTACATTATTATATGAATATATATATATATATATATATATATATATATGTTGATTTAGGTTTCCGTGAATGTTATTGTTATTATTATTATCAGATTTATCAGGGATATAATCACGTATTTTTGTGAGATTGTTTTCTCGACGTATCGGCACCCGTTTTGGCGCCATTATCAAGAGATTATTTAGGTGGGATTATTTTTGGGATTCTGGGTCTTAGTCTGTGTGACCAAGGGTTAATATCGGGATTTTGGGTTGATAGAATGGGTGGTTTTGTGCGCAGCTAGCAAGCTCAGGTAGAGTCCCAAGCATCAGTCCTCAGTTGGCCTCGGACTGTTGTCCAGTGCGGAGGTGTGCCGGTCTCAGGATTGTCCAGGATTCTCCGGAGCTCTACAGCAACGCAGTGAGTACAAAACCACCCATTCTATCAACCCAAAATCCCGATATTAACCCTTGGTCACACAGACTAAGACCCAGAATCCCAAAAATAATCCCACCTAAATAATCTCTTGAAAATGGCGCCAAAATGGGTGCCGAAACGTCGAGAAAACAATCTCACAAAAATACGTGATTATATCCCTGATAAATCTGATAATATATATATATATATATATATAATTGTAATAAAATGAACATTTGTAAATTCTTGTCCGTGACAAACATGTTTCTCTAACCGCACCTATATTGAAGATGAAAGATCTTCTCCAATCTTCCCGTAACTAAATAATTATCGAATGTCTTACCTAAAATTTACAAATTTATCTATCATATTCAATCATCTACATGTCAAGTTTCTAATTAAAAAATAAATAAATAAATAAATAATTCAAATTCAAAATATTCGAAGTGTTAGAGATATTCGTTATAATCGATTTTTTTGAATTTTTTTTTTTTTTACTTTTTTATAATACATATTTAATCAAAATTTTTTTTGTTTCAATTAATTTTTGTTTCAAATATTAAATAAATTAATTAAAACATAATAGAAAATTAATTTAAAAAAAAAAAGAAATCTTAATATTATTTTGTATAAATTAAATTTTAAAACCTTTAAAATTAAAAAAAAAAAAAAATAATATTTAAGCATGAAAATAAATATCAGTATAAGAAGACAAATGTTGATCTTGGAAAGTTAATATCTTGAACTCTGCCACAATTAATTAAGGTTTCCGATGCAAACGGAAAGGGCAAAAACCAATCTGCAAGTAGCGAACATTTAATTAGTTTAAGAAATGGCTTTTTGTCATCTTATAATTTATAAGCAATGTGCCCTACCACCCAACACTGTCCCCCACCACCCCAATCCCAAGCCATGCGGTGTAAGATTAAAGAAAATCATTAATTTAAAAGAAAAAAAAAAACAACAAAAATTGAACTTTAAAAAAAATCGCCTTAATAGAGAAATATCCAAGGCAATTTCAAATGACGTGTAGGACGAGAAGATAACAGAAGGAGGATGGGCGTAAGGAAGAGGAAGTAAGGAGGAGGAGGAATATGAAGTTTTCCTCAAAAAAAAAAAAATAAAATAAAAATAAAAAGATGAAATAAAATTTGAAAGAGAGGAATGTAAGAAATATTTTTCTTTAAAAAAAACTCGTACCCGAATTAATTCATTTCACTTCATTTCTGACGATGCCATCTTTTCAGCAATGATAGAAGGGGAGAGTGAAGGGGTTGAGAGCTTAAATTAGAGAGGGTTGAATCGATTTTAATTGGAAATGTTGCTTTCGTTTATATATATATATATATATAAATATATTTAAATAAATAGAATGTACTCGAAATATATATGATTAAATTAATATTTTTAATTAAAATTCTAAATATATATACTAAAATATTAAAAAAAAATATTAATAATTTTAAATTATTATATATTTGCTTCTTTATACAAGATTTGCATTTCTGTATAATATAATTAACATATTCATTAATTTTTAATATTTTTGAATTAAACTAAATTTTTCCTGGAATTAGAAATTACTTAATTCGTAATCTAAATTTAAATTTTGAAAAAAAAATATTGTGAGAAGTTAACTCTTGAGTATACTATATATATTCTCTGTTGAGATGTGGTCTTGTAAATAACGTATTCTTGGATCTCATTCTGATTGTACAAAGAAACATTCCAAAAGACGATAAACGACGGCTGTCCGCCCGGATTGTTATCAAGGAAATCCTGATAACAATCATTATGCTCCTGTTTTTGGCGTAGTACTCTTTTCGTTCACTATAAAATATGTATTCTTAGAGAGTAAAGTTCTGTACCGCCGGCATAGAGGTTGAGGGATCGAACCTTGCCAAGTTGAGTTTAATTAAGATTAAATAATTAATTTCATATAAATGCAGCGTAGATTCCAAAAGCCAATATATATATATAAATAGTTAAATCATTCATCCCTCTCAAAGTAAAGACACTGATATCTTTACGTTAAAATATAATAGTTAAAATTAAATATAGTCCGTTGAATGAAACACAGGTTTATGGATACAAAATTATAAAACGTAGTCTTCTTTGAGCCCATTCTATACACTTTATCCAACATTTTTCCAATTTTTTTATTCCTTCTAAAAAATAAGATTTATCGAGGACATCAAAATAGATTTGTTGGTGAGATGATCCAATCTCTTTCCGTCGAACCATTTCTACAGATTTAGAAACAAGAAATAGTCACTCGGGGCTAAATCCGGAGAATAGGGCGGATGATGGAACAATTCGTATATTCATGGATTTTTATGGAAATTCACTTTTTTCCATTTTCTTCTCAAATCACGAGATATACTGCTGACAGGAGTAGTGTTACAATTTCATTTAAAAGACGGGAAATTCAAAAAGTCACGCACTTATTTACCTGCCCTCGTATTGTATAAGGCAATTCGAGAGAAAGTATGAATTGACTGGAGCTGGATATTGGAGGAATGTGATTATTGCGAACAAAAATGTTTATATTGATTAGCATCACATACTTATACTTAAATGAATATAAATATTTTTCTAAATTGAGAGAATTAGTTATCACTAATTATTTAAAATGAAGAGATACTCTTTCATTTATTTTTTTTTTAATATAATCCCCCTACTACGCCTGTTTTAAGTTCATTTTATATTAATTATATGTTTAAAAAAAAAAACTTTTTTTCTCTCTGCCACAAAAATTTGTACTAAATAGAGTAATATAGCTAGCAACATTAAATGGTTAATTTAATTTATTTAAACGAAAGGCATTGTTAATAAACATTTCGGTGGATTTTCGTGTTTTAATTTTGAAACCGTCGAAATCCAGGAGGTCCCAAATCGCCGACCGCAACATTGACGTCCCATTTGAATATGTATGTTATTACCAGAGTATAAATGTCGATCGAGAGCTTTTAAATAACACAACCAACATACATTGACTAGGAAGAAGGAGGTGGAGGTGGACAACAACACCAACAACACAACAACAAGAACAACAACAACCCAACAGCAGCAATATGAACAGCGAGAGCCGCTTTGAAAAACGAAAACCGGCTAACCAACATGCCAATGACATTGACGTTGACATAAGAACAATGTGAGAACGCGCAGAGCTTCAAATTCCAACAAATTGGTCAGCCCCGATGGTCGAATTATCCGAAAATGGAAATGGAGCTTTGGAGGGTGGTATGAGAGTAACATACACATGACGGGACGAGGAAAATAAATAAATAAAAAAAAAATAATTAATAGGGAAAAAAAAGATGGTTAGTAAGAACAGGTCTTGTAAAAAAAAATCAAATCAAAAAAAAAAAAATTGATCATTAAAGATCACATTTAATTATGGATGTTTAGTCGAAGAGGGTATTGATTTGGAATTCCAATCTTGAACAGGAATCAATTTGTGAAACATCTTTTGGTGGGGGATTGTATTACTAATTCATTAAAATTCGCCTCTCTCTCTCTCTCTCTATATATATATATATATATATATATATTTAGGATAACTCTATCAAGAAGAATATTCTCATTTTTTTTTATTTCAACCATCTTTTCATCTTTAAGATCCACTCTCGGGCAGCATATATATATATATGCCTCCCCACCACGTATTTACTAATAATCCCATTCAATAATTTGAAATATTAATCCAATTTTTTTTTTAATTTCTTGAATGCATGAGACTTGAATAAATAGAATTTTTATTAAATAAAAACGCTGAGACGTATATTTTCATGTCATATTCCCCTCCATCTCTCTTTTTTTTATATCAAAGGCTATTTTTTAAATTTGTTCTTCAAAATTACCCGCTAGTCACCTCTATTAAATAATAGATGGCGTTATTAGTTTAAATTATATTAAATTATGTAATATTTAATAAAAAAAGAAAATTAATTCTAGCAATTAAAAATATTTAATAAATTCAAAAGAAAAAAATAAATAATTTTCAAATAAAATCTATAAAATATATATTCATTGAAATTAGTTTGAAGAAGCAATTGTCAGTGGAGTAGTCAACTTTTTGTTAGGAAAATATGTACTCTTTGCTTTTATTTAGATGTAACATCACTGTCAACTCTAATATTTAAAGAATTAAAATATATAGTACCTTAAATAATATTAAATTATGCCTGAACCATGGAGGTATATAAAAATAAATAAATAAAATTATAATTTGTGCTTTAATAATATTTTATAAAAAAAAATCATATTTTCAAATCAAATAGATGAAACGATATCTTAATATATTAGTTTGAAGAAGAAATTGTCAGTGTTGTGTAGAAAGCATTTTATCAAAGGTTCATACTGAAAGCTGTCAACAGACAACTCAAATATTATATAATAAATATTAAGATTGAAATATTAAACTGTGACTTGACCAAGTATTTAAAATGTAAGTACATAAAAATTAAAAATAAAATTGATAATAATTTAAATTAGTTTGAAAAAGAAATTGTTGGAATAGTAGTAAACTTTTCATACAAAGCTTTATTCAGTGAGCTGGGAAATAATTACTCTTTGCTCTTATTTAGATCTAACATCTCTGTCAACTCAAACATTATATAATAAAAATTAAAATTTAAATATTAAAATAAAATATGAATATATAACTGGATCAAGTATTTTTAAAATGTAAGTATATATAAATAAAGAAATAAAATTGTACTTTTTGATATAAAATATATAAAACAATATTTGAATCTAAATTAGTTTAAAGAAGAATTTATAAGAAATGTAGAGAGCTTTACATAAAAAGCTTTATTCATATCGATAGCTGTCAAGTGTCTACTTAAATATTATATACATAAAAAATATTAATTTAAAATATAAATTTTATCTGGACCATGTAAGTATTTTTCAAATATCCTGTTTTCTTAATACTTCATCTAATATTCTAAAATATTCTTTCATTTTAAATATATTTATAATGAATAATTTAAATAACAATTATTGTTGTTTATTGAATTCTAAATATATACTACAACATAATTAAATGATTTGATTGTGACCCCATCTGTTTAGAAACAGAAAATATTATTATTTCTTTAATTCAACCACCCTTTCGTTGACTATATTATTATTATTATTATTATTATTATTATTTAAATATTTTTCTGCGCCTCTGGACTCATAACGCGTTTCTCTTGTTGGGAGGTTGCTTTTGTTATTTTAAATAAAAGTTAAGCTGGATAGACTTTAACTTGAGCCCTTAGGATGTTTAACCAGTTAAAGTATGTTTTTTTTTTGGGAGTTTATTTCCACAATATTATTATTCATAAGTATTTATTATAATAATTCTTCTTATGTTTATTATTTACTTTTTTTTACCTTTCAGAAAAATGAGTATAATAATATTTAATATACTAGCTGCTCAGAGTGCCTTCGGCGCTCTTTACACCTAGACGGGGGCTCCGCCCCCTGTACCCCCAAGTGGTACATAGTATTTGGTTGAAAGTAGTAAAAGGTTTTCATCCATTTTGTTTCAATCAGTATATAACATAAAACATTCATTTCTTTTTGTGTTATTATTTAAAATATATTTTAATTTAATCGATAAATTAATTATATATTATTATTGTATATGTTATATCTATCTATCTATCTATCTATATCCCTATGCTCTCCCATCTCTCTCACGTCCCTTCCCACATTATCCACCCACCATGTCCTTGGTCTTCCAATGGGTCTCTCCAACAATATCTTTTTCCTCTCCCATTCTAGCCCCCGCCTATCACAGCCTTCCCACTTTTGTAACTCTAACTATTTCTGGAGATGCATTGAGGTCATGCAATTCCTCGTTATGCAGTCTCCGCCATTCTCTGGTCTCCTCATCTTTCTTTGGCCCATAAATGCTGAGAAGAACTTTTAGAATAAATTATTTAATTGAAATGATATATGAATGTTAGAATTTAAAATAAAATATTATATTAATTCTTTGTTTCAGAATTGTTAGACTTACCCAGGCCATCAGTTATTTTTTATTAATATCACATCGTAAGAATGAATCTTTTAAACATAATAAATAAAAAAACATTTTAATAAATTATAATATAATATAATCATCTGGATTTAAAACAAATTTAAAAAATATACCCAATTTAAAAAAGGTAAAAATTTAAAACAAACTCCTTTATATCATCATATTTTAATTTTTATATAATATTTAGTAATTAAATTAAAATCAAAAACAAAGGTAATATAATTTAGTCATTTTAATTGACGCTTTAAAAATTATTTTGACTTCATAAAAAACTAAATAATATTTTTATTTTATTAGACAATGATAAAATTTATATATTATTATATATTATAAAAATGAAGAAATATTCACATAAATAAAGAATAAATAAAAAAAAATTCAAGATAAAAATATGATCTAAATATTTTATTAAATTAATTAAAATGAGAACTTTTAGAATAAATTATTTAATTGAAATGATATATGAATGTTAGAATTTAAAATAAAATATTATATTAATTCTTTGTTTTTGACTTTCTATAATAATTAATATATACACATTGTGAAAATAAATCCGCTAGGGTCAGTGGGCCACGCGTTCTTGAATGAACTACACGGAGAATTATATAAACTTTAAAAAATTAATTTCTGCGGTTATTGATAAGATATTAATAAAATTTATAGCTTATGTTACTATACAGGTATATAAGAATATTGTGATGTAATTTCAAAGAAATTGGTTCAGCCAATTTTGAGTCTATAAAATCCTTATTTTCCGGACAGACAGACATGAAAAATTCTAAAGTCACTTGGATTCTAGAGGTCATGAAACGCGAAGATATGCAAAAAATTTTAAATTCTGAGCAATGGGCAGACAAAAACCTTTTTTTATATATATAGATACATAAACCTTTTAAATTAATTTTTTTTCTTTCAGGAGAAAGAAGTATAATAATTTTGGTGAAAGTGTCTATATAATTATTATTTATTTAATCCTAAAAGAGTGAATTATGGATTGTGTTCAAATAAATGTTTGAAGGGATTAAGGATTTAAATCCGTCAGAAAATTAGTCCTAATTAAAACTGAATGGATCAATAAATATCTAGGATCAGTTTAAAGTACTAAGATTAAATATATTTATTTTATTTTTATTTTATTTTAATTTTTTTTTTAAATTTGTTTACCATTTTCAATAACCGATTGTTTAATTTATAATAATCTGATAATTTATTAAATATTTTATTAAAAATATATAAAACACATGTGATAAAATAATATTCGATTAATTTATCCTCCCATTATAATAAACAAATTAAAATTATACAAATAAAAGTATTTTTATGTAATTGAGATTGGTATTAATGTGATTACACTATATTTGTAAAAAGCTGCAAAAGTTGTTTTATCAGATAGAAGGGCTATTACGACAACGACTTGTTTTTCACCCTTTTTTCAAAGAATCCCTATTCAAATATTCAAATGATATTTTCTGTATGAAAGCGTCTTTTTGTAATTATTCAGGTGATAGTTAAAATCAAGTCAGCTAAAAAGGAGGGGAGACAAATACAATTTTCGCCTACTTCTTTGGAATGTCTTTCTTTATCATATTATACTATAAATAACATAATATTCAACATAAAAAAAAAAAATGTTTTGATCAATAGAATTTTTATCTTATTCTTTTTCTTTTGATTAGTTATTTCTTTGTAGACTAAATTATTTATTCGACTAGTGTTCTCAATTTATTTATTTTTTTTTATTTACCAATCTTCTTCTCTGTGGCATTACTGAACTCGATTGTTTAAAACCTAAACCCACTTTTATCCTGAGCCAGACACATTCAATTCCAATCCTCTTCCAATTCCCTTGTACCGATATATTGTCAGTCCACCACTTTATTGATTCAATTACTGGTTGTTTTCTAATTAGTTTCCATATTTAATGAAATCCAAAATCAAAATTTATAAAATAATTAATTATTTTCTTAATTAGCATTTTTTTTATCAATATTTTAATATATATTTGTATTTATTTTTCTGGTAGAACACATTTTCTAGTGTAAAATTAGAAACCTGAAAATTTTTAATCATTTCTCTTACAACTTGAATATAATTCTTATAAATAAATATATATATATCCTTCTTTTTTCTCTCATTTTTTTTAACTTCACTTTTTTTTAAATCCTTGTCTTCTCTTGTATTACTCCTAATTTACTCTGTTCTAGAGCCCCTAAACGATCCCAGTTGGGTTGTTATTTTTTTAAATGGCCTATGTAATCTGTAGACACTTTGATTATTTATTCTTCTTTTATTTTAATTAATGTTCTTCAAAATTTACTAAAATATATCCAAATTAACTGTAAAGATACCTGAATGATCTCTTAAATTATTAATAGTATAATATAATTTAGAATGTAAAAAAAATAAAGAAAAAATAACATTTTTCCACGTTAATTTCGAAAAATATTAATAATGAAATATTTATTATTATTATTAATAGGATGAATATTATGAATATGAATATATGAATATTATTAATAGGATGAAAAGTTAGAATATTAAATATTCTATTTAGTGTTTTTATAATGAAAATATTTAATTTAATTAAATTTACTACCATTATTGTAATAAATTTATTTTACAAATTACTCAATTATTGAAATTGATTTTTTTTTTTTTTTTTTTTGAAAGAAGTAAATCAAGTTGGTGAAAATACTATATTAAGGGAGATATAACAATATATGTATGTAAGTAGGTTAACTGAACATTTTATTATGATTGGAATATATTTATATATATAAGATGGTTAAGATAAAAAAAATTGTCTCATTTGTTTTATTTTTAAGGACAACTCCCGTTTGCAAAATGTTATATACTCTCAAGAGATGAATGAAGGGTATTTCATAGTTCACTTGTGAAATGATGATGTCTTGATAACTATATTTGATCAATAATCATAAATCAATATCATAAAGAGTAGAGCAGCTGCCAAGTGAGGAGAAAATAAAATTTCGCCTTGGAGTGAATCATTTTGCCGTCAGTTGTTGATACCTTCAATTTCCCAATCAATGAGAATTCCCTTCAAGTTCTCTTGCTCCATAAATAGATCGTCTCTCTCTCTCTTGGAAGAAAATAAAAAGATAGGGATTGGAGACAAGAGAGCGTGGGAGGACGTTGGGTTTGCTTTAGCTAGAACCTTTGCAATTTGTATCTAATTTGTTCGTTTTTCACTTGGATGGACATTCTTTGCTCTCTCTCTCTCTCTGTAAAATTTAACTTTTTTCTTTACTTTGATCCAACTGGATGATAGGTAACCACGAACAATTTCGTCATTCCGATCACAACTTCACAACTGAACAAAAAAATAAAAATAAAATAAAATAAAAATATGATTTCCGTTTCAAAAATCGCCTCTCCTCCAAGTTAGACACTTCATTTGAGTGTTCGTAATACCGAATTTGGCTTGGCGATGCAACATCATTTCAGCAGCAGCATACAACAACATCACCGGCATTGATTGTATGTTTGATTTTAATTTTACAGAACTCAACCACCCGAGTGATCTGGGCCTACTCCAACCTCGAACCCGCTCATCCTGGCCAGGCTTTGGTTTATCATGGAAACGAGCAGAGAGGATTTCGCAGCCTGTTCCTCGTCGATGGGGGAGCTGATGTGGCTACGGCACCCACACCGCCGGATCTTCGAGCTTGGGAATTGTTGCACCACCAAACCGGGGTAAGTGGAAATATATTTTTTTCTTTTATTTTAATAACAAATCAACCCCTCTCTTTACTAAAAAATATACGAGAAAAGAGAGGGGATCAAAATAATTTATCCATTTTTCCATTTTTTTTTTGGTTTTTTAAATTAAAAATAATGATTAATCAACAACTAGTAAATAAATATCAAGAAGAATTGAATTGTTTCTTATGATACATGTCCTTTGAACATAAATCCAACAATAGGAATTTTATACTTGTAGAGAAGTATACCGTTTGGATTAAGGAGTTTCTATCTTTCTTCCCCCCCTCTCAAGACTAAGACTATGGCACATTAACCACAATAATAATTATAAGGAAAACAGATTTCATTTAATATATATATATATATATATCAATTTATGGACTAATGCATTACTAAATAAATATTATTAAGTTCCGAAATGGTACTTGAGAAAAAGAAAATAATATATTATACCTATATCCTTTTTTTTATTTTAAAACTTAAATTATAAACCAAGAATTAATTATAATATTTTAAATAAAAAACACATCTATATTAATAAATATTAATAAATTTTTAAAATATTATTTATGTAAATTATCCTATTATATATATATTTAGTTTTCAAATTAATACTAATTATAATAAGAGGAAGATATTAAATAATAGGAGGTATTATATATGGTAATAAAGAATCGGTTTATAAGTTTTTATTATACGACCTATCTTAAATTTTCGATTTCTTTTATATATATACATATACATAAATTATATATATATAAATTATAGAGTATCTCTTTTGTTCGAGTTTTTTTTTCTATCATTTGATCCGGACAACGAGAATAATTAAATGATGCTGTTAATGGCTGGACTGATCCATTCTGTGATATTTGATAATATTTGTCGACACAAACAAATGACGATAGTGCTGTTAAACTATCAATTTCTCCGATCCAATCTGTCTGCATGATTAAATATCGTTTACCATGCGCTTCGATTACTATATGGATTATCAACCTCACTGATTTCATAACTTGTTTTTCTTTTATATATTTTTTTATTCTAAACTAGATTGTAAACAATTTTATATTATATATATAATTGAATTTATATTTTTATTTTCTAGCTATTTTTTTTATTATATATGAGGCATGGTCTCTGACAATTGGGGACGAGAACAGTTACAATGTATTAGTAATTAGGTTTATTTATAGAAATTATGAAAAATGAGAAGCATCAGAAATTGCATAATGATATCGATGCAATAACAATTATAATTATATAATTTAAGAAGTTATATTGTAAATAACAGGTGTAAAAAGTTTAAATATAAATTTGTTTCTAGAGGATCAATCGGGAATCGAGAATTATATGCAATGGGATGATAATATAAAGGTAAATTAGGTGAGGAAAAGATGGAGAAGGATAGTGATGTTTGTAGGAATGTGGTTGCTGCTTCCATTTTTTTTTTTTTAGATTTTTAGAGCCACTCAAATAGATTTTAGGAAAATGGAGAATGTTACTTCACCCTCTCTCCAAATCTAGAGATTAAGTGATATAAAAAAATGCAATCACTTAACAAAATTATCACATTTCTTTTTGTTAACTAAAGAATTTCTATATCTGTAATCGAGAATGTACTATAATAAATATTTATATCAACGTTTACACCAACAAGTTCCAACCCCTCGGAAACATGACTTTTATTTTATCAGAGGGCACCCCAACTGTGGATATATTAATATTTGATTTTCCAATTTGATTCTAAAAATATTCCTGATTTTCTCAGCTTAGAATTCTAAACTAAAAAAAAAAAATTAGAAGAAATTGATTTAAATATAGATCATTTTTATAATTCAATTTTTCTTTTAAATTTAAATTTAAAATTTCAACAGAAAGAATTGTTCTAAAATTTTATGAATTTAAAAACAACATTTTAAACATTTTTTTTTTTGTCTTTTTTGATCCAAAACTAAAACTAGTAATATAATTGAGAATATAAAATGTCTTTTTCTTTTCCCATATATCGTTTTTTTGTTATTATATAAGAACATTTTTTTTTTAAGTAAAATGGAATCAACGCGTTTTTATTGGGTTCTCTTAGTGTATTTCCATGGGTGGGTGGTTCAAGCAATGTCAGGCGTGGCGTAGCCCTCCCCAGCAGCCCAGGGCTGCCCCACTCTATCATTACACCTGTATAAATCAATTGCCGTCTTGGGGTTTTCATTATTAATTAGAAATGAAAGCAAAGAAAAAAAAAATGGTGATTATACATTAGAAAATCAAGATTCGTTGTTCGATTGCATTGCTGCGTGATTCTCTTCCTTTCCGCTGATAAAGATAAAGAAAGAATCGACGTTTTACAATTTAAATTAGATCTTGCATTTTTGTTCCATCGACAATGTTTCTGATAAATATCTTCTGCATCGATCAGAAATAGATATGTAAAGAAATGACAGCGTGTTTCTTTTGTTTCTTGTATAATTCCATCATTTGTTGTTGATTTGTTTCGCTCTTGTTTCTTTTCCAACATATATTATCCAAATTGTTTTTTTTTTACCTACATATATACATCTTTTTTTGAAACATACAAACAATTTAAATAAAAATTAATAAATCATAAAGTAAGAAACAAAGAAAAAAAAAAAAAAAATTAGGAAAGTTTTTATTTTACATGAGTAAAAATTAAAATAATTTAAATATTATTGTAGAAAGCGTGGGAGGTGGCGGCTTGCTTAGAAGAAATATTTTAACAAAGCTATAAGCCCAGTTGATTTTGAGAACTTTTTACATAGTTGCTCAGTAGCTTAAATAACTTTTTAATGCATCTTTAGTGAAGGGTGGAGCAACATGTTTGATTAAGTTTTACTGTTTCAAACTTCACTAAGTAGGTATTCAATCATATTTTTCTAATATTGTATATCGTATTAAAGATAGATTCTATTTTTTATACACTTTTATACTTAACTCACTCTATCGGGTTGTCCGGTTGTACGTTGTCCGCGGCATTTTATAATCGATATTTCAACAACTTCCCGTCATTCAATCAACTTGAAATTTTGCATACGCGCTTGCTCCTGTTAATAATACACGTATCAATTGAAAAATCCACTGAATTATTTACCTATTAGTGGTAATTAATTAACTTATCTTTCATATACGGAATATGGAATAGTTCACTATTTCAATCATAGATGGCGATAGCAGTTCTAGAGGCGCTGAATACGACTAAAAAGTATAAAATAAATTTAAGTAAAAAGAAATCTTTTTAAAAAATACACTTTACTTAAAATTGCACTAAAAAGTAAAAAATAAAATCACTTTAAAGTGTGTGCGCTCAAATTATAATAAGACCGTAAAACATTTAACACCGTAAAACATTTGCTTCCATTTAGTGTTATTATAATTTGAGCGCACACACTTTAAAGTGATTTTATTTTTTACTTTTTAGTCCAATTTTAAGTAAAGTGTATTTTTTAAAAAGATTTCTTTTTACTTAAATTTATTTATTATGAAATTTTGAAAAATGAGTAAAGCATAAATATATTCTATTCATTAGATTTTAAGTCTAATACAAACCTTTAATGGCGAAGTAACTGTTGATATAATCAATCAAGTTATAAAAATTTTATTGAAATTTTAAACTCAGTGTTTTAAATAACTTACCCTTGACCTCCTGTTTTTATAAATTGATAATTGTTAAAAAAAAATTTGAGATTAACTTTCTAAAAATGAAATGATAACTTTTTAATTTTTATATATATTAATTTTTATAAAAAAAAAATCTGAAGTGTCTCTACTCGACTATCTCACAATTTGAATTGGATTATATATAAGAGGTGGGTATGGAGCTCTTATTCCAACGACTTGCATATTTTTTTTCTAAAAAAAAAATCTGAATTGTCTCTACTTGATTAACTCACAATTTGAATTGGGTTAAATAACATATTATATTTTAATTAAATTTGATTAATTAAATTATAAATTAAAATTAATAAATAATATTTATTAAACCAGCGCATGTTTGACCCTTTGTTGATGGCACCAAGTCACGTGCTGGCGCGTGATTTGCAGTTTTAAAAAATTAATTCCGGTACTTTCAGCGAATCAATCAAGCTGAAATTCTATATAGGGTAAAGCATACAGTCGTTGGCCCCCTTAAGCAATTCCTAGCAGTCTTTAATGCATATTTGGGCAAATTGCGGAACAATCTGTGTCAAATTTGGTTTGCAGAACATAGATACTATGAGCATTTTGATGAATAAAAAAAAATCATTTTCTCATGACATTTTCTATAAGCACGCAAAAATCCTAAAAAATACAGTTATTGGCCTAGGCATTCTATAATGATTATACAACCATACAACAAATGATTACATAACCATAGTTAATAGCGCAATTTTTAAAATAAAAATCTCATTATTTGTGTTTTAGTGATAGGGGGCCAATGACTGCCTCGGGGCCAACGACTGTATACTTTACCCTATAGCAGTTTTATTCAATTCAAAAAAACTGTCAAACATATGTCTTTATTTTTACGATCACTTTAGAGCATATGTTCCCAAAGTGGTCTATTTGTACCCCTGGAGGTCTATTTTAACCTTAACAAATTTGGGGGTCCATGAAATGAAAATAGGGGCCTATAGGGGGTTCTCGTGTTTTCCGACATGGATTTTTTGAATATGTCTCTAAGAAAACAAAAAACAAAAAGGTAAATCGTTTATAAAAAATCAAAATCAATTTAGGGGGTCTACCCAAAACCGAACAACATGCCAAGGGGTTCACGACAAAAAAAGTTTTGGGAACCTATGCTTTAGAGGAAAAAAAAATCAAAACATGGTAGGTAATGACCCTCTTCCGGATGAGCTACATTTCTCAAAAGTTGATACTACGAATTTTGAATAATGCCCGTATAACAAATTTCATCATTCTAGCTCAAACCCTTTTTGTGTAATCTTGTCTAAATACACACATATACACACAGACATTTTTCTCAATCTTGGTGAAAATGACTCAGAAACCTTCAAAACATATAAAAACATCAAAATCTCGAAAATTTTCTGGCGAGTTAGTAAAAATGGTTAGGATATATTTTCCGTAATTCATTGGAGTTACGGAATTTGAAGATGAGAGTTCAAATCTCACCAAGTTAATTTTTTTTTTCTTTTATTGGTTCAGTCTTTCGACTTATTTAGACGCATTAGAAGAATGATCAGTCAAATATTTAAGAAGAGGCTCACTCTCCATTAATTAATCATTTTATAAGGAAAAGCATCAATGAAAATATAATTAAAACCCACAATATCTATTCATTTAATGTGTGGTCTAATCAAAATATGTATATAATACATCCATTTATAATCCCTTATTTGATCTAAAATGGGATTAACTCAGTATAATGACAAAAGGATGAGCATATTCAAATAAAAAAAAAAGAAAAAAAAAGACAGCGACTCCATTTCTCGTATTAAAAAGCGCTAGGCTAAATTTAATTGAAAGAATTTTTTTGTTTTTTTTTTGTTCCTAGGATCTGTTCTCTTTGATATGAGCACTCCTTTTTTTCCCCCGCCTGACAAATAATGGACGAGGAAAAAAGTTTATTAAATTTCGTGTTGCTCTTCGTGCATAGCTACAACAGGTTAATTTTAAAAAATTACTGACACGATCTGAGACTTCATTCAGAATGGAGCTGAATCATCTCCGCCTATTAGAAAAGTACGCAATAAATTTTAATCTAATTTATAAATTATTAAAAAAATTAAAAAAAAAAAAAACTAATAATAAATAAATAAACAAATTTAATTATTTTTTTTTTATACTCATTCTAATTTCGAATATTAATCTTAGTTAATTTCAAAAGAATGAAACAAAAAAAAAAAAAAATAAAAATAAAAAATATCTAATTCTCAATTTTTTTTTTTTCAAATCTAAAATTGTATTTTTTTTTTTTTCATTACATTGATTAATAAATAAATGTAGATGTTAGATGATTTAATTGTGTAATTAATTATAAATATATATTTAAAAAAAAATTTTGAAATACGCTAATATATATGCATGTTATGAAAAATAAATAAATATTTTTTTTTTGTATCTATGACAAGTTGGTTGTAGTATAAAGATAATTTATTCTATTCTAGGACAATTCTGTAATTTGTGCATCGTGATATTCCTCTTCAATATGTTAAATCTATTTATTTATTTATTTAGTTATTTTTTGCACTATTTCGAAAGTATTATAAATATTACTATATATTTCTATAATAAATTAGTAAGTATTATATTTCACTCTATAAACTTTGAACAGAGCTAGTAAAAAATTATATTCTTGATTTACTAAAAGATTAGATTATATATTAATATATAAGTCTAAAAAAAAATACATTAAAAAAATTATAGTATTTTTTTTTTATTTATATGAAACAAACTATAAAACAAAGAGGTTTTCATTAAAAAAAAATAAATCGTGAAGGAACAACCACATGGAAGGTAAAATTAGTTGATATATGGAGGGGAATTAAAATCAGGTGCATGAAATGCATAAAGTCAGGTATATACATTCCAAAACGTAATAAATGAAAATTAAAACAAGAATAGAATTTCCGGACAACATATTTTTTATGAGGCGGTATGTGAAAAGGGAGTCGGGAGAAGATGGAGATGTTTTAGGATAGGGATGGTAGGAGGAATGTGATTGCTGCGGAAAAAAAATACCTTTAAAAACTTTAAAGATTTTTTTTTAACAAAATATTATTATATTATAGAATCTTATAGTATTTTTGAAATCAGAGTTGTGTTTAATTATTGAGAGATTTTGATTTTTAATTTTTTTTTTTTTTCTTTTTGTTTATTTTTATCATTCCGAACCTATCTTCGGTCATCAGGTTCTTAATCTCCTTCACTCCCTTTGCCCAGGTCATTAATTTTTAGGAATGTAATTATATTTTTTTATAAAGGATCTCTCGTTTACTTTTTTTTTTTTTATTTTTCTTTTCAATAAATTGAAGCAGCAAAATGTTATGGCATCTTCTATTATATCAATAATATATACATATAATTTTAATATTTAAAAAAAAAAATGATTATTTTTAATATATATTTAAATCCTGGTCATTCGTAAAAATGCACATGGGAAATTATTGCAATAAATTCTAGTTAATTAAAAATTGTTTCAAATATCAATTAATTCAGTTAAAAGTCAATTTTAATTACCATTTTAGAAATATTATTTGTTTTCAATTAGTATTATTATTATTATGATTTTTTTTTTTATTTTATTTTTTATTTTTTACTAATGGAATTTTACGTGACTTTAACTGAAAATCAAATCATATAAAATATTTATATTTTTTTTTTCAATAAAATTATATATATTTAAAATGTTTTCAATTGTAATAAAAATATATTTTTATTTGTTTAATCGCATGAAATATAACTATATACTATATATATATATTATATAAAATTCAATTTAATTTGAAGAAAAGTTGCATTTCAACAATATGCTGTATTTCAAATGTATTCTGGAATTGTAATTATATATATTTAGATATATATTAAAATAATACTCCTTCAGAATTTTAAAAAATTGTTGGATATTGAATTTAATTAATTGATTATTATTATTATTATTTATTTATTTTTTTAGTATTATTCGAGTCGGCAGCATTAAATTGTGAATGGAGGAATGATAATATAATAATGTTTAACTCTATAAGTATAAAAAAATAAAATAAAATAAAAAATGAATTATTTAAAAATCAAATAATGTATAATAATTATGACTATTGATAAATTTTCAAAAATATCTATTTCTTCCATGAGAAAATTTTTTTTATTCAAAGAGTAATTCTCTAGAGAGGTTTATTAATTAGAGAAATTATAACATTTATATATATATATATATAATTTTCTCTTCAATGAACTAAAAATTATTTTTAAATATATTAATACATATGAAAATTAATTTATATATATATTACAGGTGTTTATATATAGATACGATATACACTTTCAGAGATCATTTATTTGGTTATTAAAAATATTTATTTATAACAATAAATATATTGAATTAATTATGATAAGTTATTTAAAAAAAAGGTTTAAAAAATTTATAAGAAAACGTAATGACAAGAGCTTAAATAAATGATGATAATAATAATAGATGTTTGTAATTATAAATTTTTTTTTTTTATTTAATCATGCAAAACTTGAAAGAGACTATAACATGTATTATACCTAAATGTTGTTTTTTAAATTCAAAACTATAAAATAAAATAAAAGAAACGAACCCAAAAGCTTATTGTACATTGTATACATCTATCGTTGAAAATTATGACTAAAACGATCTAGGGGTCCCGGGTGGTTGGAAAGACCAGCTAGTTAGTATTTATCATATCCTACCTTACTTCTCCTCCACTCTGTTCTTGTTGAAGTCTATTAAGCTTATTGATAGAATCTCTTTAAAAATTCTTAAATTGCATTTTAACCCTCGCCCTTGTTTGTCTGTTTGTTTTCCTTTTGGTGCATTTAACCCTCAGAAAAAAAAATAACGAAGGAAATATTCACAGACAATAAAACAACCCTCTCTAGATTATTATTATTATTACTATTATTATTATTATTATTATTATTATTATTATTATTATATTTTTTTATCATAAGTCACATATCATTGGTTTTCTTTCGGAAGGATGTTCCTCGTAGTTTATCTTTTTTTTTTTTCATTTCAACGATACTTTCTTAAAATATTTCTTTATTGATATTTACCATCTACAGAATATATATATATATATATATATATATATATATATATATATATATATATATATATATATATTTAATATAAAAGTTTCCTTTTGAACTATTGATACATTTCTATTAATATTGATATCAAATAATGGTTAACATGGAAGAGGTGATAAAGACAAAAAAACAGACGATGACCTTGTTAATATTCCATCCATGTTATACAATGGGCTCGTTTGCAAAAGTCATTCCATGCGGAATGGAAAGAATGCTCAGAGGGGCGCAAATTAAATACACGAAAGCAAAATAAAATAAAAAAATAAATTAAATTAAAAAAAAAAAAAAAAAAAAAAATGATACAAACATAACAAGAGGGACCCGAAAGCATGGATCAACTTTACGTTGTTGAAATTTAAATAAATATCTCTATCATTTTATATAAATTAAGCTGACGAGGGGATTCTAACCCCCGATGAGATCGTAAAGTTAATAGAGGAGGAGCTACAAACCCATCCTTAGAAGTACACTCCTCATTTCGAAATTCTGACCAGTTAATCAATAACTTAGCCATGAAATGATTTAATTTATGGTTAAAAAAACCATCTAGGCAAATAACAAAATAAGTTGACCTGTGGCCAGGTCCGAACCGACCGACGGTTTGAAATAAATTAATTTCCAGCTACAGAAACAATTTCAAATAATTTTAATATATCTATTGATGTAATAAAAAACAGATATCGATATAACATAAATATTTTTAATTTTATTTTATTTATAATATATAGATGAAGTAGCCGGCGTTGCCGGCGTTACCCGAGGCTGTGACGTCATGAAGGGCTGGGTGACGTCATATAATTTTAAATTAAGAAAAACATAATGAAGATGATTTTTCCCGAGGATAAAACCAATACATTCGTGGTGATATGTAAAAAAATCTCCTTATGTGAAATTTGGTGCGAAAATAACCCTTCCCTTCTTATCGTCGATCGCTAATACTACCACTTCCGGTTTCCGGATTTGCACCAAAAGTTGATCAATTCATCCCACTGATGCATTAAGTAAATATACCAAATTTCATCAAAATCCGTTAAGCCGTTCAGGCTGTACACATCTATACGGACGGACAGACGGACGGACAGACGGACGGACAGACGGACGGACAGACGGACGGACAGACGGACGGACAGACATCATGCTAAAAATACTTTTTTCTGTTAAGAAAATGCATGATTCGTGGAGATATGTAAAAATCTCCACATGTGAAATTTGGTGTGAAAACAATACCTCCCTTACTATCGTCGGTCGGTAAAAATAAGCTTAATGATTATAGTAATGTTTTTTGTTTTTTTTTGTTATCTTTATCTAATTGAATTGTATTAGAAAAAGTACATTTTTTTTATGAAATAAATATTAAAATAAATCGATGTGTATAGGTCTCATTTTCGAGAAATGTAATTTTGGTTTTGTATTTTTCTTAATTAATATTATTAATCACTAAAAAATAAAATATACTATGTTTTCAGAGAGAGTATATATATAACATATCACTATATAAATAAGTTAATTAAATTTTTAATATACATTGTAAAACAAGTCAGTAAATAAAAAAAATGCAGTGTTGTTAGAATAATAAAATTTATGTTGGAAATCAGAAATACAACCTTAGTGAAAATAACTCAGGGACCTTCAAAACGTATAAAAACATCAAAATCTCAACATCGAAAATTTTCGTGATCGCAATACGAGATAGTAAAAATGCAGGGTTGTTAGAATAATAAAATTTATGTTGGAAATCAGAAATACAACCTTAGTGAAAATGACTCAGGGACCTTCAAAACGTATAAAAACATCAAAATCTCGACATCTAAAATGTTCGTGATCGCAATACTATCTTTGGCGAGATAGTAAAAATGCAGGGTTGCTAGAATAATAAAATTTATGTTGGAAATCAGAAATACAACCTTAGTGAAAATAACTCAGGGACCTTCAAAACGTATAAAAACATCAAAATCTCGACATCGAAAATTTTCGTGATCGCAATTTCTATTTCTGGCGAGATAGTAAAAATACACAACTTATATGTATTATTATTATTATTATTATTATTTTATAACTCAATTAATATCTTCATTCCAAAATGAACTTGCATTTAAAATATATTTTTGCTTTTTTTTAATTAATTTAAGCATTAACGATGACTGATATATGACTTGTTTCTATAATTTTAATTAAATTATTTTTCCCAATTACATCTATTTTTATTATGAACAATTCGTTTAAAAGAAATATGTTTTATATTTAAAATAAAATTTGAAACTATATTAGAATAACAAGTTGTTTTTGTTTTTTTGTTTTTTAATGTATTTCATTCAATTTTATAAAATTGACAATCACTAAAGTTTTATTAAAAATAAAAAAAATAAATAAATAAATAAATAAAACATGTTCATACAAAAAAAAAAGATATCAAAATTTTGTAGACTTTATATCAAAGGGCGGATATTTTTTTCCCTCTGATATTGAATTATAGATTAGATATGGTTTATAATCTATTTAAAATATAATACTTTTATTTTTTTTCTCACTCGGTATTCCCTCGTCTATAATAAACTTCGATTATTTCAACGTCTCTCTATTAATATTATTTTGATTTAATTTATTTTTATACAATTTATTTACGAACACACTGTAAAAAAGACATAGTTATTATTTAAATATAAAAACGTGTTTTATTAATTTGTATAGAAACTAGCCAATGGCAAATTAAATGAACTTTAAAATCTTCATTAAGCATCCATCCTTAGCTACATAATAGAGATACATATTTTTATTTCTTATTAAAGGGGGTGGTCTGTTATTGTACGCCATCTAGTAGGTAAATAACGAAACATTTATTTTTTCTATTCGAGAAGTAGTTTGTCGTCTTCACTACTCTCACTCAACATTAAATTTTATTATAATAATATTTAAGCATGGTCTTACTTTTTTAAATTGGTTTGTAATAAGCTTGGAAAGAAAGAGAAAAGGCTAAAACGATTAATTAATCGAGTGGTTTGAAAATGAAATGATACTTCTTTTTTTTGGAGAAGTATTTATTATTATCCTAGTTAATTTGTGGCCGAAACATCGTTTTCAAATTACAGCTTGTACATTTTTTTTTTTTTTTTTTTTTTGTTTTTGTTTTTTGAGATCGTGTTGATCCTCGGTCGGTTTAAACAAATACAGATCATCTTTCTGTTAACTAATGTCTGCTATTAATATTTTCATGGGAGAAACTCGGTTCTTTATGCCACTCCATAGCAATTATTGAAAATTGCATTAGACTTTTGTATTTTTTTGCTAAACGTTTTAAGTGAACCGGCCTCCCCCAAACACCAATCTTTCTCTCTCTCTCTTTACACTTTACACTCTAACAACATGCTTCCTTCAATCCATGCATTCGAAGGAATTAATTTAACAAAATTTACGCATCCCGATGCTCATTTATCTCGTTATGGAGTTTAATATATAGTTAAGTTGTGAGAAAAACAAAAAAACTTGACGTTGTAGCAGTAGTCCGTGGGTAGAAATCCAATTTCAATAAATATTTCTGTGGTTTGCTTGCATTCATCGCCTCCACGCTTTGCTCGGCTACTGAACGAGACATGCTTAAGATAATTAAAGGTGCGGTGCTTTGTTCTAATCACATTATAATTATCTAACGGCGCCGATGAATGCTACTGCTTGCCAACGGCAATGATTACCCCTCCTGCCATTGGCCGACACCTTCACCTTTCGAGTTTCTTAATCAATCACTGAAACGAAATCAACCCATTCTATTTTTAACTTATGGGGTGGTTCCTAATCCTTTATAGTATCTTATATATTCTCACCCATTCTTATACAAGAAAATAAGATTTCTAAAATTGATTAAATATATTGTTAATAGAACATTCAGTGGTCGCCAAAATTATTTTATCATCGAACCACATAATAGTAATTTTTAGATAATTAAAATAAAACAATCCGCGTTTGTTATTTATTTTATAATTTTTAAAATATTAACTAAAATACATTGTGTAATATTAGTAATCTGAAAAATTTCTTAATATTTATTTAATAATAAATATACATTTATTATTTAATTTTCGTAAGAAAGATCGAGTTTCTTAATCAATCACTGAAACGAAATCAACCCATTCTATTTTTATACACTTTTACTTAACTCACTCTGTCCGGTTGTACGCAGGTTGTCCATTTGTACGCGGGTTGTCCGCGGCATATTATAATCGATATTTCAACAACTTCCCGTCATTCAATCAACTTGAAATTTTGCATACGCGCTTGCTCCTGCGCTAACTATTAACTTTTTAATGCATCTTTAGTGAAGGGTGGAGCAACATGTTTGATTAAGTTTTACTGTTTCAAACTTCACTAAGTAGGTATTCAATCATATTTTTCTAATATTGTATATCGTATTAAAGATAGATTCTATTTTTTATACACTTTTATACTTAACTCACTCTATCGGGTTGTCCGGTTGTACGTTGTCCGCGGCATTTTATAATCGATATTTCAACAACTTCCCGTCATTCAATCAACTTGAAATTTTGCATACGCGCTTGCTCCTGCTAATAATACACGAATCAATTGAAAAATCCACTGAATTATTTATCTATTAGTGGTAATTAATTAACTAAACTTTCATATGCGGAATATGGAATAGTTCACTATTTCAATCATAGATGGCGATAGCAGTTCTAGAGGCGCTGAATACGACTAAAAAGTATAAAATAAATTTAAGTAAAAAGAAATCTTTTTAAAAAATACACTTTACTTAAAATTGCACTAAAAAGTAAAAAATAAAATCACTTTAAAGTGTGTGCGCTCAAATTATAATAAGACCGTAAAACATTTAACACCGTAAAACATTTGCTTCCATTTGGTCTTATTATAATTTGAGCGCACACACTTTAAAGTGATTTTATTTTTTACTTTTTAGTGCAATTTTAAGTAAAGTGTATTTTTTAAAAAGATTTCTTTTTACTTAAATTTATTAACTTATGGGGTGGTTCCTAATCCTTTATAGTATCTTATATATTCTCACCCATTCTTATACAAGAAAATAAGATTTCTAAAATTTATTAAATATATTGTTAATAGAACATTCAGTGGTCGCCAAAATTGTTTTATCATCGACCCACATAATAGTAATTTTTAGATAATTAAAATAAAACAATCCGCGTTTGTTATTTATTTTATAATTTTTAAAATATTAATTAAAATACATTGTGTAATATTAGTAATATGAAAAATTTCTTAATATATTTATTTAATAATAAATATAGATGTATTATTTAATTTTCGAAAGAAAGATCGAGTTTCTTAATCAATCACTGAAACGAAATCTACCCATTCTATTTTTACCGACCGACGATAGTAAGGGAGGTATTGTTAACTTATGGTGTGGTTCCTAATCCTTTATATAGTATCTTATATATTCTCACCCATTCTTATACAAGAAAATAAGATTTCTAAAATTGATTAAATATATTGTTAATAGAACATTCAGTGGTCGCCAAAATTGTTTTATCATCGACCCACATAATAGTAATTTTTAGTTAATTAAAATAAAACAATCCGCGTTTGTCATTTATTTTATAATTTTTAAAATATTAATTAAAATACATTGTGTAATATTAGTAATATGAAAAATTTCTTAATATATTTATTTAATAATAAATATAGATGTATTATTTAATTTTCGAAAGAAAGATCGATAATTAAGTCATTTATAGAAACATTGATAAATTTTAAATACTCGGTTAGGTATGTATGGTGTTTGTTTGTATATTAAAATCTGTTTTTTCTTTAGATCAAATCGACTCCCTTCCCAAATACCATTGTTGGGAAAAAGTATTAAATGGGAAAAAAGTATTAAATATATTGGCGACCACTAAACCAGGTTTCTCGATTCCAAGTGATTGAACGAAGAATTTAATTCACATACATGATACTAAGTGGTTGAACTGAGAATCTATACCCAAAAAACGATTTATTTATAATTTTAATTTAGAAATTTGTTATCTCGAATTCATTAAAAAATAATTAAACAGGAAACGATATCTAAAAGTTGATTATATACATTTTTAATATTATTATTATTGATTATAAAATATTAATTTTACTTTTCGAAACCATAATATGAATAAAAACATTAAATTTGGTGTACAAGAAATTTGATTTTGAAATTATAATGTCACTTAAAACGAAAATATAAGAAAACAGACTGAAGTGTGTTTGATGTAGAGAGAACCAATTATTTTAATTAATTTTTTTTTTTTTTTCATGAAATTATTTTTCTCTTTCTCTATATTATTATTATCACATAACTCTTATTAAAATCTCATCTAGGTATATTAAATGTGTCTCCGACAATCCATCTTGATTTATAAAATAAATTAAAATCAAGCATTTAAATAATATATAATTACAGGTTGAAGATTACATTCCATTATTTAAAATTAAAATAGAAAAAATTCTTATTAAAATTTCAGGTTTCATTAAAATTTCAACTCATATTATCTTAAGTTCAATTTTTATTTTTTTAATTTTAATTTCGTATATATATATATATATATTCGTTAGTAAGATTGTTCATTAATCTAGACCCTGTCTTTGGAATTTACTTTCCTTTCTTCGTCGATCTCATTATACAAGCCTTTTAATTAATAATACAAATATATAAGGTTTGTCCTAACAGAAGAGAGTCCCTGATTAGTTTGGGATTGTTTTGCATCTGGGTAATAGAATTTGGACGCTTACCAACAAAGTTATAACTCAAGTACTTAGGGGTCAGAAATCCACTAGTTTCCAACTACAACCAATCACACATCAGTTGGGTACTAATCCGAAGTTGGGGCCAACCCTTCCTTTAATCTATTTAATTTTTATTAAACTAATTTTCAAATTCTCAACCAATTAGTTATTTCACCTTGATTTAATTTTGAGATATCTCCTAAAATGTTGATTATTTACCTGTTAATTTAATAATTATATATATACTTTGGTTTAAAGGATAACTTAGCGAAAAATGATTTGACATTAATTATTAAACTTTTAGAACTCTTGAAAATGACATTTCTATTATCACCACACTCAAATACATCACTTAAAACAAATTCGGATTAAAATTGTCTATTTTTTATTATTAGCATAAAAATATAAATATATTGTAAATTTTTATTTATATTTTCTTTCTAAAATAATTTTAATATTTATTAGTAATTGCCATTTTCATGTTAATGCCAGTTTTTATGGGAAATTAACCTGATAATGTAAATTACTATTTAAACAAAAAATAAAGAGTATATGGTTAAATATTATTTTTAGTTTTAATCAATGACATAATATATAAAATGATTAAACATGTATTATATTGTATATTTCGATTAAATATAATAAATGAAAATAACATGTTTAATCAATTCATAATAGATAATAGAATCAATCTAAAAAAAATTGTATTTTATTAAAATTGTGAACATTCGAAAACATCCCGTAATCCCTAAAGTAATTCAAATACAGTTTAATCATATCCCTAAAGAGAAGAAGGGGGGTTATGTGTATATATAAATGAATAAAACCAAAACAAAAGTATTTTCTTATTAATGAAAGACACATGAACTGCTATCTATTATCAAAGAAATGAAAGGGAATTGCATATGTAATCGGATACAAACTATTATGATTCTTTCGAAACGAGTGGGAGTGGAGAGTGAGTGCGATCGAAAAAATTATCGCGTAAGCGTTAAAAAAAAATTCTTAAGTTTGAGGGCATAGCGGGGTAATGAATGACAGTAGGAATAATCGCCGAGAAGAACGATCAGGCCGAGAGTGATGCTATGCAGCCAGCCACCTTGGGAGGAGAGGAAAAAGAGGCAAATTGCCGGGGCCATGGTCCATGATGTCCCTCCGGACGTCTTCCCTATTAGTCACGCCGATGCTATCGTGTTACAGCATTAATGCTATTATAATTTAGAGGCCCGATACAATGGCAGGCGCTTTACTGCACGAATATTTCAGTTAATCCGTTACCGGAAATGAGTAATGGAGCCACCGCTTCATTTGACAGGTAATATACTGGCATCTGAAAAACATCTGTCACCTGGCCAAAGTAAAAAATTGAAAAGCATCGCTTAAGATTATTTATTAGAATTCTATTAAAATAAAATCCAATTGATCTTATTTATCTAATATACATCAATTATTATTGAATTTATTTATTCGATTAATCTGTCTCACTTACGCTATTCAACCTCAACGTTCTTGAATGCAGCAACCTCTCTATCCTTTCCTCGCTCATTAGCGTCCTCAATATAATTATTCAGTATTTATCTGATACTAAAAAATAAATCCGTATTGACAAATATTTCTAGGTTATAATTATAGAAGGGAATTTTACTTACTACTTAAAAATAGATGAACATTCATAGCCAAATATATAATTATCATTTTTGTTAAAATTAAATTGAAATTATAATAATAATAATATTAATAACAATATATAATGATATACAATGATATTTTAATATTGTTATCTCTAGACGAATCCTATCGACATGAATTAGTATATTTCTTAATTAATGATTTATTTATTCATTTGTCTAATAAATTAAAGTTTTTGAATGTAAATAAAAGAATGATCCCCAATTAAAATAAATACATCAAATGATTTATCGTCACTACATGAAATGTTACTATTATATTTAAAATATATTTTTGCATTTTTTTAATTAATTTAAGCATTAACGATGACTGATATCGGACTGGTTTCTATAATTTTAATTAAATTATTTTTCCCAATTATATCTATTTTTATTATGAACAATTCGTTCAAAAGAAATATATGTTTTATATTTAAAATAAAAATTAAAAATTACCCCTTCCCCTCAAAAAATTTGACTATTTTTATCTTAATATTGAAAAGAATAGATATGTATTTTGTAAATTTAATTGGAAAGATGATTTTATGAAAATTATAAGACAAGGTGTACTTATAAAATGTCATATTAAAAAAAATGTAGTGAATTGTAAACCTTTTTATTAAATAATTCAAATACATTTCATTGAAATGGGAACAAATGTCAGGATAAATAGAAAAAAAAGAAAAACAGTTCAGCGATATTCACTAAAATGGCGTATAGAGATGTAGGACAAGAGTTGAGAAATTAGAATTGGAAGAGTTATTGGATATCTAAGACACAGCATCTGGATTACAAATATGGGGTCTTAAATTTACCTAGAATTCATTCTTCTACACTTCTACTGGAACCAATTTATATTTCTATATTGGAATATTTATTCTTACGAAGATAATCTCTTTGAAGAATATAATTCATTTAATAATAAAGTAATAATAATATACAATTTTGAGAAAATTTCAAAAAAAAAAAGAATTATTATTATAATTTCAATTTAATTTTAACAAAAATGATAATTATATATTTGGCTATAAATGTTCATATATTTTTAAGTAGTAAGTAAAATTCCCTTCTATAATTATTTTGTTCTAGAGCAAAAAAATAATCTTCCAACTTGGTTTGAAATTTTAAGACAAAACTTCAAAAATTAGACTTTTATTATATTTATGTATGTAGTATTTATAAACTATATGGGATATAAAAATATAATTTTATTACTTTGGTTGATTAATATATATCGTATATATCAGTAATTCCCAAAGTGGACGGTACCGCCTCCAGGTGGATGCTACAGCGAACCAGAGTGGCAGTGATGGTCACAGGTGTGAATTTGAGTAAAATTATATTATCTTTCCCTATTCTGAGTTCAATGAATAGTTTAATTTCAAACACAATAATATTTTTAATTTTTGTTTACCTTTTATTTTACTAAATTCTACGAAAACGGTAGAAATGTGATTACATAATTATATCTTTCTGTTTAATTGTTATTAAAATTTATAAAAAAAAAATCTGGAGTGTCTCCACTCGACTATCTCGTAAATTTGAATTGAATTAAATACGATATATTATATTTAAATTAAATTTAATTAATTATAAATTAAAATTAATATTGAATATTTATTAAACCAGCGCGTCTTTGGCTCTTTGTTGATGGCATCATGTCACGTGCTGGCGCGTGATTTATAGTATTAAAAAATTAATTCCCGTACTTTCAGTGATTCATTCAAGCTGAAATTCTATAAATAACAGTTTTGTATAATTTTTAATCATGTGAAAACCTATCAAACTTATATCTTTATTTTTACGGTCAGTTTAGAGGAAAAACAATGAAAACCTGATAGGTAATGGTCCTCTTCCGAATGAGCTACATTTCTCAAAAGTTGATAGAAATCTACGAATTTTGAATAATATCCGTGTACCAAATTTCATTATTTTATCTAAAACCGCCTACTTACACACACACCCACACACAGAATTTTTTCTCAACCCTAGTGAAAATGACTTAGGGACCTTCAAAACGTATAAAAACATCAAAATCTCGACATCGAAAATTTTCTGGCGAGATAGTAAAAAAAAATTAATTTCCAGGGGACGCTGAATAATATTTTTTGTGAAAAGGGGGGGAGTAGGTCAAATTGAGAACCACTGGTATATTTTTACTTTTCATTTAGGGATATACTAACATTAATGCAATTAAAATAAAAAAGTGAAATGAAAAACAAGTTACAAAATCATTGTGGAAAATTATTTAATATCACTTAAAAGCATTAGGTGTGTCGAGGGGTGAGGGTATTTAGTGAAATTAATCATCAACAGGAACACATGTCAAAAAACACAACACCAAAAAGAAACACAACAAAAACAATCCGGGTAGGATAAAAAGAAATAGATTAGCTAAATAAACTTTGAAATAAAGAAAAAGGAGAGAAAAAATAGAGGAAAGTTGTAAGCGTGACGAGGTTGGAAAAAAAAATATAAAGAGACCAGGTGAGGATTTTTATTTTTTTTTTTTAGGGGGGGGGGGTGAATATAGAACGCTTTCAACTCTGTATAATATTTTTGTTTCAAATCATAAACAAGCATATGAAAAAGGTAGAATTCTGTTTGGAGGTCGTGTGAAGGAATAAGGGGGTATGGGGGGGGGGGGGGGTTGCGGTATCTGAAGAACGACATTCAACAAATTTTGGATTTATTAAATGCTCAGTAATAATTTACGTAATCTGAATTATCTTGTTAAACGAGGGAGTTTAAAAGGCCACCAAAAGAGTCCGAAACCGAATTGCTGTTGTAAATGTTTCGTTTTGTGGAGAGAGAGAAAGGGAGGGGGGGTGAGGGGGTTTGGGTCAGAGAGGAGTGAATGGAGAATGGGGAGTTGCGTTTATATCCCAAAGAGCGAAACCTCGCCCCCCCTCCCCCTCCATCCCCATCTCTTACGATATCGAATCGGTTCAATTGGAAATCGGGCTCCATTCCGGCTTTAACTAAATGAATGAACTCGGATTACCAATTAAGCGGTGTTTTTGCTGCAATCGAGCTGAAAATAAAGAATGAGAGGAGCGGATTAGAACAATATCGGCAGTTGGGCACCATCCAGGAATTGTTCTTCAAATAAAAAGTAAATAGAAAATCTCTTTAACATTTGATCTGCTGGTAGGAAAAATTCGGATGCCAGACACACAAACGGTATAATTAGAGATTGTTTTGTATAGTCCGCGATGGAAATAAATCGTTTAGATGATAAGAATATTAAAAAAAAAAAACAAAAAAAAGTTTTTTTTTAAGAGATGGTAAGGCGCTTTCGATAAAATCAAAAATATATAAATAAATAAATAAAGCCGTGATTCTTTTGGAAGGTGACGGAATAATAAGAATATCTACATAAAACCTTTGAATGCAGCTGAATAGAAAGATGTACTCCGATAAAAGAGTCAAGAAAAAAAATATTCAATGTCGCCAGTGGATTAAAATAAAAGTAAAAAAAAACATTCGATAAATTATAAAATATTAAATAATAAATAAAATAGCGTGAAAAAAATTCTTTCTAAGGCAGATTTATGTTTTGAATCGTATGAATAAAATCTTCAAGCATAAAGAGAGTAAAAAAAAAAAGTAATGAAAACAAAAAACGTGATCACAGTAAAGGCAGTCCACTGTCCTGGACGTTTCTCCATTCCGCCAGTCCCGTCATAGACATCATTTGTTTATTACCAGACAGACGACGTTATTATCGTTAAGTCCTGGACGTCACAGTTCAATTCCACCTGTCGGGTTAACTAAACCACAACAAATTTAAATTATTTCCTTCATTACTTATTCATTACATTTACTTGCAAATATAAGAATTACTTTATTTATTATTTTCAAATAGATGATTAATTGATAAAAGAAAAGAGTATAAAATATAAATATTTTTTTTAAGACTCTTGAGAGGTTTAGTGGTTAGCACGACAGTCTACCACACTGAAAATTCGTGTTCGGACCTAGGGAAATTTAATAATTAATCATTGCGTGATCCACAAATAATAATAATAATTTTTTTTAGGTTTATATCGTAGAAATTTATTTATAAATAAAATTGATAAAATTTTCCTAATAAACAAAGCATAGCTATCTATCAATTGAATAGATCTTATATTAACTAACCACTTTTGTTCACGTATAATCCAAGTATATCATCTTTTAAAAAGGTAAGCTATTTCGTTGACAGAAATTGGATCAAATAAAAAAGATCTTTTTTTTTTTTTTAAAAAAAACCAGAGACGAAATCTGTTTTGTTGCCCGGGCTGCTTATTAAAAAATCATAATAAATAAAAAATTCATTAAAATGAGAACTGAGATAAAAATACAAAGTCCATTACCCGGGAGATAAAAAAAATAAACCTCACCATAAAAGGCCGTTGGGAAGAGGTCCTCATAAATATCAGGCCGGTCCATCTTAAGTCCCGGCCCCTCCCTGGGCAGAATGTAAATCATGATATTAAGTGATTTCGATTTATGTCACTTTTAACGTCGATCCAAGCTCGCAGCCGGATACTAATATTAAATATTATTGCTTGGACTGAACATATATTATTTATGCTATTCATAAAATAGAACTTGAACCATCTTTGTCTCCAGCGGGTTTTCTCTCAGCTTCTATTAATAGGGGTTAATGACTGGGCTGCGGCCTCTGCCCTGTCAGGACTTGATTAATTTAATCGTGTCAGCCTGAAAATCCATTAGTGCTGATAGAGAGACTTCTGGAAATAGTGGTGGAGAGGAGAAGGAGAAGAGGGGATGAAACTATTTTATTCTTCATTTGAAAATCTATAAAAATTTCAATAGATATTTATTATACAAACATCAAAAGTAACCTGTTTGTTTTTTGTTTTAATATTTTTGATATTTTTATAATAAATATTAAAAAAACTGACTGAATGATGACATGTTTTAGTCAAGTCTACGAATAAATGATGTTCAGCAATATTGAACAGGAATTTATATGGAATCCAAACATAAAGTCATAAATTCGTGAAAGTTACGATAGGCGGTGGATCTGCCTTGATTAGGTTGGGAAAGGTTAGTCAAAAGGTTATTTAACCAATTGGGAAATGGCCACTTGGTAGAGTTACCATATAAAGCTAGATATGAGGGAAGGAGGAGAATAATTTAAGTAAATAACGATGGATTTAGGATTATAGATGCCGCAGTAAAAAACTTTAAAGAAAGTTCATTATATTAACAAAGATAGATATAATATATCATATATTAAGTAATTTTGTTTTTTTTCTTATTTTCTACCACAAATATCAGTTTTTAACCTTTTGTGTATTATCTTATGTTTTAAATATAAAATCCATAAAATAAAAATATTGTTTCTATAACCATTCCATTCTATGGAAATTATATTAATAGGTTATTTGTCGTAAGTAGCTCAACACTAATCCCCTGGAAAGTATTAAAATTTTATTTAATCCTGTTGGTAATCCCGTATAGAATTAACTAATTTGACTCGACTGTTTACATCTATTATCCATTCACTCTATTTTATTTGTAGATAGTATTATTTTTCAAATTCGGTTACATTAATGAATTTCTCTTTCTTTTTTTTTTTAATATTAAATAAATAATGAATTGTATTTTTACTTTTGTTTTTCATTTATCAAGCTAAACGATTGGACTGTCGAGAGAAAATTCATTTCAAAGGAGTTTAATATTTGGATACAATTTTTTTTTTAATTCTATATTAGAAATATTCTTAATAGATTTTCAATCTGTATTTATTTTTAGTTCAGTGAGGGGTGGTTTTAAGAGCCTCTTGAAACTTAAAAGTGTGGTATCATTTGAAAAAAAAAATATTTCCAAGGTCTGGTTTAAAAATTGGTCTGTGATAAATAAAGCTATATCATACACATAAATTAATTGAAGATTATGTATTTCAATATTATAATATATTTTGCTTGAGAGAATTAGAAATCAGCTTTAAGTGTGTTCTTTGCTATTTATAAAATTAATAGATTTAACTGTAGGGTTTAATTTTGTAACCGTTTCTTTATATATACTAAAATTTAACTTACAAATAAAAACATTAATATAAATAATTTTTATTTATTAATAACACTCAGTGAAATTTCATATATATATAGATATACTTTATGCGCATTTTATTTGTGCATGACAGTTTTTTTTTTTTATTATTTAAACCAGAGGTTCCCAATCTTTTCAGGTTTACGGCTCCCTAAATAATCGGATTTTTTCCGAGGCTCCCTTAATAAATCAGATTTTTATATAAATATTTTACTTTCTTGTAAAATTGGAAAACTTTCCTTTTTTAAAAGCGATTACCCATTTAACAGCGAAAAATTAAAAACTTACATGATTGTTGGGAATCACTGATTTAGACAATTGCACATTTCAGTAGACGTGATTTGAGATGAACGCATTCTATTATATTTTTTAATTTTTCTTTAAGTATAAATACTTACATTCTGAAATATAAATTTCAATTTAATGTAAAGCACAGTCAATTGTTTAAACTTTATTCTGAAAAGGTTAAAAAAAAGAATTACTAATCGATTAAATTCAAAATAATGAAAATATTAAATTTCGTGTGTGATTATTGGGCATTGATTGTGATATGTATAGTTATCTAAACTAAATTTAAATTTATAAATATTAAACATAAAAAGAATCATGTTTAATAAAACACTCAGCATTCAAATCGGTTGATATATTTGCTTTATGCGCATTTTGGTTGTGCATGACAGTGTTAGTATATGAAAAGCTACATAAATCAGTAGATCTTAATTGAAAACAACACAACTTCTAATGATGATGATCAACCGAATTGCGCATAAAGCAAATATATCAACTCATTTGAATGGTGAGTGTTTTATTAAAAATTATTCTTATTTAGTTTTATATGTATAAATTTAACTTTACTATTATCATTCAATGACGAATGACCAAAAATAATCATACAAGAAATTTAACATTTTCATTATTTTGAATTTAATCGATTAGTAATTATTGTTTTGAATCTTTCATAATCACAAGTTTTAACAATTGACTATGCTATACATTACATTGAAATTTATTTTTCAGAATGTAAGTATTTATTTATATTTAAAGAAAAATCGAAAAATCTATTAGAATAGTGTTTGGTATTTGTGTATCGTTCGTGTCGCCTGGGGCGTCGTCTCTTTTTGGACAGGCTTCATCCATAACTCATTTTTTTTTTACCTGATAGAACGTCTTTTGGACGTTGGTCGCTCCAAATTCTTCGGTTCGATCACCGTTTCTAATTCCATAATGGCCTACCGTCGTCCTTCTAAATGTAATTCATTGTTATTAAAATCAGTCTATGTATGGCGTGGTCTGATCGAGTAATTTGCGCTACACTACGATTACGAGATGAGCTGCTGCTCGTGTCCACCCAACCCATCTACAAACCCCCTCCCCCTCCCCCTCCCCCACACCCTCTTCTTCATCTTCTCTCTTAAACGGCGTGTAATGAATGTTGTTTTGGAATACAGCAACAAATAAAATATTCCAAGAAAAGTTGAGTTTACCGAATCCATTTTTTAACTTGAAAATATTCTTTTTAACCACTTCAATTTTTTTTTTTGTTTTTTTTTTTTTTTTTTTTTGATAAAAAATAAAATGGATGTTTCTCCTTTTTCAATAATTAATTCTTTTGCATTATTATAACCTCGTTTTTTAATTGAAACAGGATTTTATTTTTAAAAGTTATCTCAGTTATTGAGAACAATATCAATTAGATGAAATATGAAGAAAATATTGATAAAATAAACAAATATATATATATATATAGCCTCGAGATAGAAGAAGCAGACAGAAGTTTTGATTGCACCCGAGTTTTTTTTTTTTTTTTTTTTTTTTTTACTTTCACATTTTACTTTCACATGAATATATTAAATATTTTTTGTTTTTATTCAATTTATGAGATAAAAATATTTTTCACACTATCAATATCAATTCATATTGAAATTTTTATATAACAGACAACCAGTGCATTAAATAGCGTTCACATTCATATAATTGACCATTTTTTAGAAGAAGATTTATATTTTTGAAATCTTTCTATAAATAAATATAAATTATATTTATATCTAACTAAATATAAGGTAATTATATAGAACGGTCATCCAGTGATGGATTTGGATAAAACTTTACCAGTGGATTCCTTTTTTAATTCCAAATAAACTTTTCTTATGCAATTTTTCCGGGTTACTTCTATTTTACGAGATAAAAATTATTGAAGTTAGACAGATTAGCTGGTTATGAACGTCGAAATGTGCCATTAAGTAATGTTTTATTGACTAATTCACTAATTATTCACTTATTCAATAATTTTCGGGTTTTTTTCGGTTCGATTTGGATATAGGGAAATTATTTAATTAATTATTCTTTTATTTTTTCTACATTCAATCTAAACTGAAAAACAGCAAATAAATTAGTGGAGCCCTCTGATGGTCAAATTAATAAAACATGGTATCTAAATAGAATATCATTGGATTTATATGGAAATTATAATAATTATTATCTCGTAAACTTGAAGCGAAAATTGTATAAGAAAAGTTTATTTGGAATTAAAAAAGAACACACTGGTAAAGTTTTATCCAAATTCATAACTGGATGACCGTTCTATATAATTACCAAATATAATAAATAAACTGATTTTTAATCATCTCAACTTTCCATTTCAAGTAGCTTCCCGTTTTTGATTACGTAGGCTGTAAGTGAGCCCTAAAAGAAAAGAAAAAATTCCCCTACCACGGCCCGGGAATAAACAAAGATTGTTGTTTCAAATGAACTACAAGACACAAATCCAATCAAGATTGATAATCAAGCAAATTCTTTGCTTAAAGATTCTTTTGAAAATTAAATAATTGTATAAATGTAAATAGTGTTCGTGATTAATAAATTAATTATTTACATTATTTTAATACTGTAATAACAACAAGGGGGTTGATTGTAATCTTAACCTCTTGGCAACCTCACTAGTCGTTAATTATCTTAAAAAAAAAAATAGATGTATAAATAAGAAATGAATGAAATAATTGAGAAACCATCTGTCAAAATAATCAATCTGACATCTTAATGAGGAGGCTCGTCGCTTTGGAATCGATTCTCGGCACCGGCGCTCTTCTCTCTCTCTCTTCCTTCCCCCACTCCACACGGTTCCAAGAGCTTTCTCCATCATACACACACACACACACACACACGTATCTATGCATAGAGAGCAATTGCATAAAGTCTACATGTTTTCATTTGGTTTAACGTAACTTTGTTCTAGATTATAATAATTAATCATTATTTTATTAAATATTTGTTACATTTATATGGGATTATTAAAAGAGGGATTGTGATTTAGTATAATCAGATGGTTCATATCTATGTTAATAACCTTACCACTTGCTAGTCAATTGAAATGTTGGAATAATCGACAAAAGCTTCATCAAACCAAGATTAATCACCTTTCTCTCTCTCTCTAGATTTTAATAAAATACGAATTGAATGCAATAAATATTATGAAGAGAAATAACCCCGATATTCCTCTTCCATTTGTATTAGTAAACAAATAAAAATTGTTTTTCCACATATCATCTAATCCACCTTCATTTAATTTTTATCTTTTCTTAATTCCTCCATATTGTAAGCTGACCGTCATTTTGGTACTAATCCACCGATTGTTTTCCAATTGGTTTCTTTATAAATAATCTTCTTTTTAGTCTTTCCTCGTGTTCCGCCAATCCTAACTTTAGGGATTCATGCATTATTTATATCATCTCAACTTTTATTTTGTGATCTCATATTTTTTTTTCGGTTTTTTAATAATTTTATTTCCCAATATCCCCGCCTATTTTTATCATCCATATCTATCTATCTATCTCTTTGACTCTACGGAACTCGAAAGTTCTTGGCCGCAGCAACCACACCCCTTCAAGTATGCCTATTCTGAGCCACAACCTTCCAGTCCCTATCCTCTCCCATCTCTCTCACATTATTTTAACGTTTTATTGTGAGATTTGAGCAATCTTTGTCTTGCTGCGTTTGAGGCTCCCAAGCAACTTCGACACTAGACACTAAAACACGTCTGGTTCGTACAACAGACCATTTTGAAATATATTTATCTAACTATCTATCTCTACGGAACTCGAAAGTTCTTGACCACAGCAACCACATTTCTCTAAGTGTCCCTATCCTGAGCCACAACCATCCAACTCCTACCCTCTCCCATCTCTCTCACGTCCCTTCCTATATTGTCCACCCACCGTGTCCTTGGTCTTCCAAGTGGACGTTTCCCACTCGGTCTCCCTACCAATATATTTTTTGCCATTCTATCTTCTCCCATTCTAGCCACGTGTCCTGCAGTCGTCTGCGTAACCTAATACTTGAATTTTTTTGTTTAATTCGTTTCCGTTTGACCTTTCCCCAAATTGTCTAATTACAGATTCCAGAAGTAAATTAAATAAAATTGGTGATTATGCGTCTCCTTGTTTTAACCCGTTTCGAATTTCGAAAGTTACTGACAAATGATTCCCGCATCTTACTCTTTATCATCCATAAGTTTTTTAAATATATATATTAATTGATTAATTATTTTTATTAAAAGATATTAAGGAACAATCTTTTATTATTTTATTTAATGAGTAAACGTGCTGTTATTATTTGAAATTAAATCTTAATTATATATATCAAATGGTGATAAAATCCATTTAAATCATTTCTAAATAATAAGAATACTTTTTCGATTTAAATTAAAAAATAAATTAAAAGATGACAGTAATCTAAATGATAGGGATGATTTTCAACCATGGATGATTGTTTTTTTTTTGCAGACTTTAACAGATAATCTAAATCTTTTCTTTTTACTTTATCCGCCCTCCCAACACCACTGGCTGACTGACTTTAACACGCTTGAAGAGAAAAGAAAATATTAAAAAATATATATTTCTCATATAAATAAAAAACCACCCTGAGGAGTCAATGGCGTTTGCTGAGATATTCAGATATAAATATCGACTTATCCAGATTTCATTAACTTTTTGATCACCTCTTGATTCTAGTATTAGTACATTTATAAAATTTTTAATTTTAATTTCATCACTACAAGAAAAGAGGTTGTGAAAATTCAATTCTCTCAATATTTATTTATTTATTTATTATCACGCGTTCTCCTTGTTGAAAAAAGTGATTTTCTTTTTTGGATCGAACGATCCGTAACTGATTTGTCTTCTTAATTATTCCATAAATTATTTGGCCCTTTTCTCCGTTAAAGACAGGCAATTAATAGTTTCTTTTTCTTAACTGGTGATAAAAACATTTGCAGAACAAAACAAGCCCAGGAGGGCCCAAATGGTGTGGATTACCTTCGAAATAGAAAGCTTATCCGTCTTACTTAAGGGCGTCATTAGACCTTGAAGAGGGTCGAGGAATGTCCCTGTGGGAAGCCCTTTGCAAGAAAGACCACCCCCTCTCCACCATCTCACTAATAGGGAAAAGTCCAACACTATGAATAATGTGTGAAAGCAACTAAAGGACTGAGGATGGGGAAGAGGGTTTGGCTATTTATAGTTATCTCTATTGACATTTAATTAAGAAGCTAAATAAGAATAGCTTCCTTCATGGATTCCGAATGGGTTGCACATCTGCAGGCTTAAAGGGTGTTTTTTTTGCACAAAGGGCTGAACAAAATTAATAGAGATACAACTGGATAGGACAAATGAATTAGAATTAAAAGAAACCCATCACTTCCCTAGAACAATCGAAATAAGAAAGGTCCCCTAAAAAACAAAATGTTTTCCGCTCTGTCTTTTATATATGTTTAAGTTTAAAATTAGGAAACGTGGTGGTGGGTAGGGCAGAAATGTGGTAAACTGTCAATATAAAAATGAGCTGTTGCCAGGACACAGAAACGACCGACAATTTGAAATAAATTAATTTCCAAACAACATTATATATATATAGTATCAAAAAAAAAAAATAATTAAAACTTGAATAAAATGACTAAATTAGAATATCTTGGTTTTTATTTTTAGTTGAATTAATCAATTATTAATTACTACTATATTTTAAGTGAAATATTTTCTGACAATGAATATAAAATTAATACTTAGTAAACTACCACTTCCGGTTTCTGGATATACACCAAAAGTTGATGAATTCATGCTACTGATGCATTAAGTAAATATACCAATTTTGTCAAAATCCATTGAGGCGTTCAAGCTGTACCCGTCTATTCGGACACACAGACAGACGCACAGACAAACATCATGCTTAAAAATAAAAATACTTTTTTCGGTTAACAACATGTATGTGAAAATCTCCACATATGCAATTTGGTGTGAAAACAATACGTTCCCTTACGGTTGGTAAAAATAGATGTGGAACAATTTAGAAAATATAATAATTAAATGATGGTGCATGATTGGGACAGTTGGAGGAATGCGACCAAAAAACTTTCAAATTCACAAACAATAGAGGAATAGAAAGATGTTAACATCATATTTATCAATATTTATTACCTAAATTATCATATTTATATGAAAATTGAGAAAAAAATAAGATTTCCATTAAGAAAATTAATGGGTTTCACCATAGACCATTGACTTAGTTAAACGTTTTTTACCGACCGACGATAGTAAGGGAGGTATTGTTTTCACACCAAATTTCACATGTGGAGATTTTTACATATCTCCACGAATCATGCATTTTCTTAACAGAAAAAAGTATTTTTAGCATGATGTCTGTCCGTCCGTCCGTCCGTCCGTATAGATGTGTACAGCCTGAACGGCTCAACGGATTTTGATGAAATTTGGTATATTTACTTAATGCATCAGCGGGATGAATTGATCAACTTTTGGTGCAAATCCGGAAACCGGAAGTGGTAGTATTAGCGATCGACGATAGGAAGGGAAGGGTTATTTTAACACCAAATTTCACATGAGGAGATTTTTTACATATCACCACGAATCATGCACTTTGTATTGGTTTTATCCTTGAGAAAAATCATATTTATTAGTTTTTTCTTGATTTAAAATTATATGACGTCATCCAGCCATTCATGACGTCACAGCCTGGTCTTGCATATATATTATAAATAAAATAAAATTAAAAATGTTTATATTTATTATTTATGTATCCCTATCTGTTTTTTATTACATTAATAGATATATTAAAATTATTTGAAATTGTTTCTGTAGCTGGAAATTAATTTACTTCAAACCGTCGGTCGGTTCGGACCTGGCCACAGGTCAACTTATTTTATATAATAACGATTAATTTGTGTTAGGTAAAATAAAATTAAACTTAAATAATATAAATCATAGACAACTTACTTAAATATAATAGGAGAATCGGCAATTGCAATTATAGATAGTGTAGAAAAATTAATTGAAGCAGGAAAAGAGGTGGGACTAGAAATTATACACACATAAAACTTTTATCGAGTGTATAATTAAAATCAACATTATTCTTATTAAACTAAATATTATTTAAGTTTAATTTTAATTTACATAGCATAAAATAAACATTAATAGAAAAAAAAAAACTTAAACTACTGCCTTTGGGAAACCCCATTAATTTCATAATTATAATATACGAATCAAAAGAAATATTATTTGTTAATTAAAATAATTATTAATATTAAATATGCTGTTCATTTATTTATTTATTTATTGATATTATTGAAATTACTCGTATAAGTATAGATTTATTATTGAAAAAGCATAACAATTGATATGTAGAAAAATTTCAAATTAATTCTTAGAATAAAACACGCATGAAAAAAAAAATTGATGAATTTTCTGAGAAGCTTACAAAAGGAGAGGTGGCGGGAGAGGGAGTTTAGAACAGGCTCTGAAACATATGCCAAGTCGACGAACACTTTTTCTATCATTTTTTGAAATCATTATTTATGGGATGTATTTATAAAAATTAATAAAACGAACATCATTCATTATTTATTTCAGTTTTCAAAATACGAAATGTACGAATTAAAATTAAAAAAAAAATAGAAACAAAAATCATATATATTTATATATATGTAACAGCGCTTCTGATGGCGAAATATTTAACTAAGTAAATATATTAATTATGACTTATCTAAGATGCAGGTCTTTGATTACCTTCGTTATTAAAATAAATTAATTAGAAAAATCTATGAAATTGGTTTGCATCGAATAAGGACTTTAAAATCGATTTATAATGATGTTTATTATAATTATTTAAGGTTAGGTTTTTTTATAAATAGGAATCCGATTTACTCTAAAATGCAGAGAATTTTATTAATTTAACTTTATAATATACAAAAATGTACATAAAATGTATAATATAATAGAACCACCTAAAATGCAGAGAAATCGATTTTAAAGTCATTATTCGATGCAAACCAATTTCATAGATTTTTCTAATTAATTTATTTTAATAACGAAGGTAATCAAAGACCTGCATCTTAGATAAGTCATAATTAATATATTTACTTAGTTCAATATTTCGCCATCAGAAGCGCTGTTACATATATATATATATATAAAATTAATTAGCAAAATACTTACAGGAATATTAATCAAAAGTGTGTATTAAAAATTTTAGTGGTTTTTTCACTAGGATAATGGTATTTTACTTTTTTTTAATAAACACAAAATAAGTGATGTTGAGAAATATTAACAAATAAATATTACAAAATATTTCTCAATATATATATATATATACATAAATTCGTTTAGATTTTACATATTTAGAAAAATTATTTCCGAATTATCTTTAACTGAAATTTGAGTTTCGACATTTTGGCTTTCTGAAGTCAAAGAATTAGCCCCCTACAAATTCTCTTAAAAATGGTGCCAAAATTACCGCGGAAACGAAAATATATATATATATATTAAAAGAAATTGAAAATATATTATTAAATTCTTTCATACCCCCCCCTTTCCTTCCTATTTGAACAAGCCCATATCTAGGTCTATACAGTATAATTACAATCTATACAGTAGTATAATCTGCCATTCATTTCATGATATGAAATTGATTTTCTATTCAATAGGATATATTTCGAAGAGTTTTCTGCGTTTTTCTATTATAATTTTTTTTCTAATTTTCTTTTTATACATATTTTCTATTTGATATTTTGGATTAATTATTCCATACTGAAATAGTAATATATTATTTCACTAATAATTTATTATTACATTGTATAAAGAGCATATTAATCAAGAACATAAATCATAAATCAGAATTTTATATATATATATATAGAGAGAGAGAGGAGTAGCGGGTGGACTCACTATGATCCTGATAGAGATAGGTCCACTTCAGGGAAGCAACCCTGCTCACGCAAGCCACGACTTTTCCTCGCCTTCCATTGAGGAAGTCGCGTCCCAAAACCTCAAAAATCTTTTCAATATTAAAAATCCTTCCCATATACCTCCATCCACTCGCCAATCCATCATAATTTATAATTAATTAAATTCTTTAATCCAATTCAAATTGCGAGATAGTCGAGTGGAGACACTCCAGTTTATTTTATATACATAGCAAAATTTTTAATTTAAAATTTATTTATTTTCTTTTTTCCTTCAATCAAAAAGTATATATATAAATATATAAATGCTAATTAAGTCCTATTTCTTATATATATATATATTCAGTGCTAATTTTTGAAAAAAAATAAAAAATAAAAAAAATAAAAAATAAAAAAAATAAATAAATATAGAATTTAATTTATTTATTTATTTTTTTGAAATGGTAAACGATTTTTATTAACATGTAATCATCTATAATTTGGCTTGTTTTTATTATGTCTATCCTTTGGACATCAAATCAAAAAGAAATATTCTTTATACTGGTTTGTCCACCGATGAATCGCCAAGAGGAGTGAGTTGGAGTGGGGTTCGTTTAGTGGTGGTGGTTTTTCAATCCCTTTAGGTTAGTTTGTATTTTGAAAACTGAACGGTGACAAGCCACACGCGAACATTTGATTTGAATAGAATGAGTTGCATTTAAAATAGAACAAAAATTTTTTAAAAAAAAATTTATAGAAAAATGCAGAATAATTAATATTTTTTAAAAACATAAATAAGTTGAAACGATAGTAAAAAGTGTTTGGGATACGGGATGTGTGGATCAACTGGTGAGACGAGATACGCCTACGGGGATGGACAAATGAAGAGGACCAGAATCCGGAATCCAATGGCCGGCTCGGGGCACCGGTAACCGGTCATTCATCGTAACCGCTCTTTGCCACCAGCATCCATTCTTTTTACAGCCCCACGTGTATCGAGACATTTAGCGAGATATACAATAACTCAAAGACTAATCCGGTTTTTCAACCAAATTTTTTTCCCAATTTCATCTCTATAATAATAACTTTTTTTTTTTCTTTTTACTAAATTCAAGAGGTTGAGTAAAAAATCTTTGTAAATATCCCTCGAGGAGCATGTCCAAATATAACAAATTATCAATGAATTTCGTGAATTTTATTATTATTTAAATTAAAAAAATAAAATAAAGAAAAATAACTAATTTACATAAATTACATAAATATTCAAGAAAATGTATTTAGAGAAAAATTAAATGTAATAAAGAAATGTTTTGAGTAAGATTTTGAGAATACTTCCAGGTTTATAAAATGTAAAATATTCTATTAAGGGTAGTTAAGGCAAAAACAGAACATCAATCTTTGATCAGAAATTATTCGTGCATGCAACTTAATTCAACAGGTGTATAGTTGAATTTATAAAATTATCCTTGGGCATCGTAATAAAAGAAAATAATTAATTACTGGTGAAATATTTTGTATATTTAAAATAAATCAATTGTGGGAAATTACCATTGGGTTAATAAATAAGCTATGAACCGAATATATATATATATATATATAAAAAAAGATAGTAGGGAATTGGGAGAGGGATAAGATGGATGGAGGTGGCACAGGAACAATAGAAGAAATGTGGTTGGGGCATTGAAGAGCTATTGATTTTTTTAAAGAGGAATAATTTAAAATTTCTTAATGACATTATTTTTCTTATTACTCATGTTCCATTTACCCCAATAATAATAACCAAATCAAACAAATGACTTATGAATACTATACTAGAATGACAATCTAGCCGGAAATAGGTGACGTGATAAAATAAGAAAAACTAGTAGTGATCATAAAAAAAGAAGGGTCGAGAGGTTAATAAGTTGGACCTTTTTCCACCGATTTATGGTTATATTTTTATGAAAAAAGCAATTAATCGAAAAACGTCGGGAATTTTCCATGGGAGGAATCCTATCACGTTTCAGAGCCTATTTAGAAGTTCCAATCTTAAGGACAGGAGAATAATGATGAGAAAGAATGCCGTCAGTAGTTCTAAACAATATTAATTAATGAAAAATGGGAATATAATTTAAAATCAATTTCAATCGTCTGAGAGAGTAATCCTTGATTGAAAATCTCCCCTTCAATAATAACCTAAAAATCATCCGTAAATGGGTTTGTTTTTTGATATAGATCTTAAATAATGAAAAAGGATATTATTTAATACTTATATTGTTAAAAAACATCAAATAAAAATTCAAAATAACATAAAATTTTATAATATTCAAAATAATACCCAAATAAAATAAAATAAAATAAAAAATAGTTACAGGTGAAATGATGATGTAAATTATAAATATTCAACTTCAATAACTGAATAAATTCATTGATTTCTATAGAATCAGATTCAAAACACAATAAATTAGGATTGAAATACCAACCATGTGGAGTGCTTCATTTCGCTCTGATGGCTTCTAATCCAATCAAACAAATTCTATTCCAATAGTCAACGTTTCAATAATGGCTGAGGTAGCCAACGAATGCATCATCCTACCTAATCTTAAGGTCTTCCTAATGTGGTTAACGATACTAAAATAACCCTTTTACCTGAAAGACATTAAAAACAAAAAGAAACAATTGAAATAATCTGATTATTACATAATTTCAATGATATATGTTCATCTTGTTATATTGATTTAGTAATTGATATAGAAATAAATTTTATTCCTATTTTATCACCAAATTTCATAGAATTAATAATATACTACAAAATCAAAAAAAATCAAAAATAAAATTAACTAATTAATTTTAAATTATTCAGAAATGTGTAAAGATAAAAATATTATAAATTAAGAAAAAAGATTAAATATATATTTATATATAGACTCTTGAGTGGTTAGCACGACAGTCTACCACACTGAAGATTCGAGTTAATTAATTAATTCAATAATTAATAATTTCTCTTTAAAAGCTCTGCGTTATTCCCAGGGTCTATCCGCAAATAATAATAATAATAATAATAATATATATATTTATAAGTTCTGCTCATTATTATTATTATACTTATATTTCAAAGTGATTTTTTTTTTTGTTTTTATTTTATTATTAAGTTTTCTTCATGTTATTGCTCATGAATATTTTAGATTATATTAATGGGTAAAAAGTGGTTTGTTTGATGAAATTTTAATGATCCATCAACAAATACAATCAAAACTGTCCAATCTCGAAATGGCATGAATAAATAAATAAACAAATCTGGTAGATGTTGTTTGGTCTATGGATGTACCATTGACACTTGTTACCACACTGATAACATTGTGTTTGTGGAAGGAGAAGGACTTAGAATGACATCCCTATTTTGGGGATTGGATGGGAGGTTAGTGGTGGGGAGGTGAAAGAAAATAAATTTTTGTTTTTATTGAAATATTATTTATTTAATATCCATTTTTAATAAGTTTGTTATAGTAACATTAGATGTTTTAAATAACCTCATTATTGTATTTGTACCCCATTATTCGATTTCATTTGAAACTCAACAAGCAAAATTATTAAATAATAATTATTTTCTTTTTTGTTTTTTTTTTATAATTCAAAATTTACTGGATCTATATTCATGTCGATATATAATGAAAATTAGCAAAATTTATATTGATCTTTTAATAATTATTCTAATATTAAAAATCATTATATATATTTCGTTATATTACAGATCCAACCTAAAAATCATGATAATTAATTTCGTTAAAATTTTTATAAAATATACACAATAATTAACATAATTTAATGAATATATTTATATACTTAATAAACAAAATAAATAATAAAATAAAAAAAAAATAGTCATGTAGAAAAATGTTTAGGATAGGAAATTTGAAAAAATAAAAATTTTATTATATTATTATTCAATCAAATATCATTTAAATAAAATAATTTATTTTGAAAACAATACATACTCTGGGAGTAGGTCCTTTACATTCACTACTACTACGAAATTGATTAAAAATAAAAATAAATTTTTCACAAATTTTGAAAACTTTGATGTTTTTTAATGTTTATAAACTATATATTTATTTTATGCGCATTTCGTTTGTTATTAACTAAGAAAATAACAACCGAAATGCGCACAAAGTAAATATATATATATATATCAACTTTATAAATAAAAAATATTCTTATTAATATTATTATTTCAATTAATTTAATGAAAATTTTAGTTTATATTTAATACAGTCGTTGGGATAATGTATTTAAAAATTAATTAATTGATTTAACCTTAGAGGGCACATTTATTTAAATTAAGGATATGTCAACTGAAATTATACTTAAAAAATAATAAATTTAATAAGAATATTTTTTTTAACTCGATAAAGTCTCCTTTTTTTATATAAATTTTTTCTATTTTATTTATTTCATAACAAAAATGATGATGACCATAATGCGCATCAAACAAAAGTATTAATAAAACTAAATTTGTATAATAAAAATTATTCTTAGTATCCTATTTTCATTCTGTTTAATTTTAGTCTATCCAACTTTTATAATATTATTAAATTTTTCATTATTTATATTATATTTTTCAAAAGGACAATTTAATATGTTAATGATGAATGTTAATATTGTTCTATGATATGATATACGTTCGACTTTAGTAATATGAATTAATCAATACACGCAAGAGAAGATCGTCAATATATATATCTTACTTCACAATTATCAAAAAGATCCCAAGATCCCAGCCTTTGATGATGTTTTATTTAATAATAGTTGATGTGTTGGAGTTAATATTCAAAGGTGATCAATTGCTAAGTAGGTCACTCTTAATCATGTTCAGAATCCATTATTCTCTTCATTATTTATTTCTTATTTATTAGACTCTAATTTTAACCCTCTGAGACTGTCATTAAACTAAAGTAAAAATATTTTATTTATTTGTTTAGCAGTTACTCTTTTCATCATAAATATTATTGATATTGCATCTTGCAACAGATCAAAGATAATATTTCTTTCATGGAAGGAGGGGAGGTAGGGGACATTTATTAATTAATTAATTAATCAGTTGAAAATGGTTTATTGAACATTAAACAAATTATTATTATGAACCAACATAATATTACTAGAAAAAATTTACTAATTAATGTTATTTAAATTTTAGAAATTAATTAAGTAATCAATAAATTTTTGTTTGTCAATAAATGGTCAATAACAAATGTCATAGAGAAATTTGAAATATGAGTGATATACAAAAAATATAATATATAATATAATATAAAACCCAGATAAAATTTTTGTTTAAGGATTTTGTCATTTAAATAATGTTGGACAATCATTCATTCATTTTAATTTTAAAAATTTTAAAACTTGATGAGGTTTGAACCCTTGTCGTCATGTTCTTTACTGAACGCCTTTGAGCTGCGATTATTTTATACGAGGGCAGGTCAATAAGTCCGTGACTCTTTCCGTCGAGCCATTTCTTCACAATTTTGGATACAAGAAATAATCACTCGGGGCTAAATCCGGAGAGTAGTGCGGATGAGGGAGCAATTAGTATTCCAATTTATGAATTTTCATGGAAACTCACTTTTTTCCATATTCTTTTTTTATCACGAGTTATGCTGCTCACAGGAGCAGTGTTACGATTTCATTTAAAAGACGGGAAACTCAAAAAGTCACAAACTTATTGACCTACTCCATCTTAAAAAAATGGTTCACCGATTGAAAATTGTATAGTGACAGAAAAATGTTACCGTCATGTAGTCGGACATTCAACTGGAGAAAGCACATTGCTATTGGCCCGCCAAAAAAGCGCCCCCATGGCGATAACATTTTTCTGTCACTATACAATGAATTTATATTATATTATATAATAATAATAATAATAACAATAATAAAATTGATGATTTTATAAAATTTGATATAAAATTGAAATTTGAAATACTGAGTATCCAAATGTTTTCTTTTTTTTTGTCATACAAATAAAAATGAAAGTGAGATAGTACGACTATAAATATATTATTGTTGGTGAAAAGATATACGGGGATAATTTTGAATTTCTCCATTCATTGAATGTTTCACGACATGAAAGTTTTAACTTTATCGTCCTTCATTGAAGTGCCTCTAAAAATACAACCAGTGAAATTGAATGATGACTCTATCTGTTAGTATGTCATGAACCTATTAAAGATCGCTATAAAGATGGTTTAAGGACCGGCAACAAATGGCAGGAATAGCGCCAAAATTATATTACAATGATATAGGCAGTGTAGAGAAGGAGGAGACAAAAAGGGTGTCCATTGCACAATGGCAGATTATATGCGCTATTAAATGCGTTAATTTTATATACTAGCTAATATGTTTAGGTACATATCATATTTTTCTGTAATTAGGTTCAACATTTGTCGTGGCAAAGAAGGATATTTATGATGTGATGAAATAAAGTGAGAAATTGCAAATTAAGGACAGTTTATTAATAAATGAAAACGGCAATGAATTTTATTTCCCGTGACTAATAATAATTTTTAATATGATTATTATTTTTTTTGTTTTTTTTTAAAAAAAAACGTGATATTAAATTTTTATTGATCTATTAAATTTGCTCTTCTATGGGTATACTCTTATCAGAAATGATAAACACATTAAACCGAGTTTTATCGTTAATTAATAATTTTGTTATTCTTTTTATAGTAATATATATTTACTATTTCTGATTTATATATACATGTATATATATGAAAAGTATTAAAGGGTAGTTATTCTATTATTTTATTCGGTTGACACCAAATGCTTTGAAATATTGAATGTGACACACTGATCAGTAACTCTAAATTTTCTTTCCCTATTCTTATTTTTATAATTATTTATTATTTATTATTATTTATTTATTTATTTTTCCTTCTCTTTAATTTATTGTCTCTATAATTATATATTATGTATTTTTGAAATTGTTTTTTATTTTTATTGATTAATACAATGCAAAGTTGGTTTCTATTCCGTGATTAGGAATATATATATATATATATATATATATATATAATTTGCCATATAAAGTTGATTATTTTTACTTTGGCAGGCCGCGTTTCAATCTTTCATTTTAACATGCACTCATCCGCCAACAACCCCCCACCCCAAACACTCCCGTCATCATTTTTTTCTAGCGCCTTCTGTTCAAAATTAAATCCCGAACACAATAAATCATTTTAGTATCCAATTTCATTTATTATTATTTTCCTTTTTTTTTTTTTTAAATATATATATATATATATATGTCAGCTAAAATATTTTAACTAGGTACTATATAATTGAATTTATATGAAAATTAAAATGAAAAAGAAGTATATGAGTGGGGAGGGGAGGAGGAGAATAAGATATTTTTATTAGTTTTGTGTGTGTGAGTGTGTGTATGTGTCTCATCCTCTCTCAATCCCTGTAATTCTGCCTATCAAAATTGATATGAATAATATTATGTAAATTTTTCATATTAAACTTTATGGAGTTCACATGAGATTATTGGATATTTAATAGTTTTTCCCGGGGAGCGATATTTTATTGATTTTCTTTCAGATTTTTTTAAGAATCAATTCAATTGAAACATTTTGAATAGGGAAAAAGGGAAAACTTTGATTTGACTAGTTTACAAAGAAAGTGATCGATTTAAAAAAAAAAGTAGCTAACTTCATTACATTAGCAATTTCCTTTGATGTACGGAAATTCAATGTTATATGAAAAAAAAACAAGCTAATTGAATACCCCCTAGATAAATACTCAATACCTATTAAGTTTATTTGTAAAGCATAAACTTTTGATTTTACGTTATATTTAGAGTAGATGAGGAATGTCTTGTATACTGTAGCTATCTTCGCAGTAATTTTCATTAATTTTATTTTAATAATACTGTGACCATTATTTTAAAGGCTTGTTTATTTTTTTGTCTTAATCTTCTTTTCAAAAATTTAGTCGATTTTGAAAATATATTTTATCAAAGTTAAAAAAAAGGATGTAATTAATAATTTGTTTTGAAAATTGGGTACTTGTTAAGTATGGTTGAATGCACCGGCAATTTTAGGTCCGGGGTGGGGGGGTTATTAGGAGATTATTATTATTAATAAGAATATTGGTAATAATAATATTATTACTATTATTATATTATTATTAGTATTATATTGATTTTAAAGGCGCCATTGGGTGTGTGGGTAGCGAACCTGCCTCACATTTACATGGTCCCGGGTTCAAGTCCCGGGCCTGGCAAGGGAATTTCCCTAGCTGGAGTCAACCCAGCCTCCGGGAACAACATTGGGGAAAAGCTCCTTGATAGTGCCTCCGATCAAGAAAATCAAGGTAAAGGTTGAGAGGACCCGTTCTACTGATCATAGGACACCTCATTGATATAACCGACTTGATAGGCGTTGTCCTTGCGTAGGACGTACAAAGTCAGAGGTTTTTTTTTTTTTTATTATATTGATTTTATCTTCTCTTAGAACCAAAACTTGACACCGCACTCAATAATTTGTTAATTAAATTATTAATGTTTTCTTTTTTTTTTTAATAAGAGCTTATGTATTGAATTTATGAATAATTGGTAAAAAGAAACCTTAATTATATTTATATTCAAATGAAAAAAATACATTCTTCTGAAAAATATTTCTAGTTAAAGATTATTACTAAAGTAAAGTTAAGTATTTTAGTAAAATATTTTTTTGTTCAGATAAAAAAATATTTAATTACCGTAGTTACTAACTAATAGGGTTACTAATTTTACTATGATTCATATTTAATCAATATAAGTACTAAAAAAATATTTTAAAATTATAATTGATATTAGATTTTTAATTTTTACCTTGATGAAATGACATTTTTATCTTTGTAATGTCTTTATTGAGCAAATCAACAAACTAATTTTTTCTTATCTATTTTTGACTATTAAAAATTCTTTGAGAAAAATTTTTGAGCGTAAATGTATTGTAATTTTGATTGACTACCGACATGTGGTTTCCTCAAATCTCCACGTTTCAAGTCATTCTGATTTCAAAAATGTGATAATACGTTTGTGTGTGTGTGTGTGTCTAGCAGAAATTTTGTGTAGAAATTCCGGGCAAATTCTATATATAAGATTATATTGAGGTCAAAACGACCTGAAAAAGTTTTTTCTTAAATCCATTTATAAATAAATATTCAAAAAGTAAAATCGCTATATTTTTTAAAATATTAAAAAAATAAAAAAAAATTATTGGAACAATTTATAGACAATTAATCTCTTATATATATATATATATATGAAAAATTTTGTTATATTTTAAATTACAACAAAAAAAAATACGATTTGTTTTTAAATAGATTTATATTAGAAATAGAAAAGCCAATGGAAACAAATATATTTATATCAATTAAAAAGTTATACGGGCCTACCACATATATTCAACTCGTTATAATTAATTTTTTGAAAAAATAAGTTTGTTAATTTAAAAAAAAAATGTTTACCTAGAATTTTGTTAGAACAAAATATTACCTTTCCATCAACTTTACAATAATCAATAACAATAACAGTACTTCGGATAATAATTTTCAACGGAATAAATACTTTTCATGTGCCTTCTAATGGATGACTTCATGGTAATTCGCTCCCGCCTCACCAGATGAATCGAAATGTGTCCCTTATCCGATCGTTTTCTTTACCACAAATTCCACCTCTTTTTTTTCACTGCTCTTTGTTTGCTCTGTTATCTACTTTTCACACCGACCATTTTTCTACCTTCGCCACTTCCCCCCCCCCTCCTCCTCCTCCTACTCACCCCTATTCCGCGCTATACCTTTTATTTTTTCTTTTTAATTTCCTTGTGAAGCAAGACAGATTATTTTCTTCCAACTCAATCTTTTTCTACTTCCCTTTAGAAAAAGTGTTGCTTCCGCAGTAGTATTCTCGATTACTTTTCTCATTTCTCTCAATCACCTGGTCATTTTTCTTCTTTTTTTTAGTTTAGTGATATCTTCTTTTCGTTTATCTTAAAAATAAAGTTACTACTTCGAATATAGTGTTATATATATATATGTATATCTTATTATACTAGCAAAAATTGTATATATATTGGTATTTTTGAGATATTAAACTGATCTAAGTATTTTTTTGAAATTCACACCATAGATAATGTTTAATTTAATAGAAATACAGCATATCTTATCTAATTATACTAGCAAAAATTGTATATATATATATATATATATATATATATATTTAAATTATTTACCGCTCTAAGGTTTTTTTTTGAAATTCACACCATAGATAATATTTAAAAAAGAAAAATCGATCTGTATTGGTTTCAGCCTCGGGAAGAATCATCTTTTTTAGTTTTTTCTTAATTTAAAATACAAATTTTAATAATCAAAAAAAAACGTTGGACAGCGCTTCCTTAAATACAAAATATTATATATAAAATAAAATTAAAAATATTTATTTTAATAATATTTTGTAATCAAATTATGTTATATCCACAGGGCATACTTTTCTGTCGTTCAGTACATTAATACGTACGTTTAAGGGCTGAATGTTTTATTACTATTTTTTTTTTTTAATTTATGTTCTTTTAAATTATTTGAAATTATTTAATATATTTTGTCGTTTTCTTTATTTTAAATAATAATCTTAATATTAAATATTAAATATAGTATATATATACTATATATATCGTTTGAGCGTTTTCAAATTTTTGATTTTAAAAAATAAAAAAAATAATAATGACTCAAAGTTTGAAATGATTGTCAGTAGTTTTTAATTACTTTATTTGTTCTACCCTCCTCACCCTCCCTTCCCCTCCTCATAAGATCAATAATTTTCTGTAATGCAGTACTTTTAATGGAGATAATAATTATAATTCTACATTGAATTGGATTGTTAGTACTAAAATCCCTTTTCTGATCTCAATAGTAGTGGAATTCCTGTAGTCTTAGGCGGATTAGCTTACCCGGATTAAGGATCTGAATTGTGCTCTGGACATTCAATAACCAAGATGAGATAGGTGATCCTATCAAAAATCATTTCTTGGATATTTGGAGAATCGATTTATGAATATATATTAAAATCCAATTACAATATTATGTTTTTAGCTTGACATAATTAAATTAGACTTGTTTTATGTAAATTATTTATTGATTGATTTTAAATTTATACCATCAAAAGAAAAAATACTATTTGATTTTGGTTTGTGTTATATATATATATATATATATATATATAAAATTCAATAAATCCTATCAAACTGATTTTCAGAGGAGAGACCGGCAATAAATTTGTTGGTAGGTTTTTTTCATTCGGTTATTAATTATAGGACCAGCTGTGAAACTGAAATCACTTTCATCTACCAAGACAGATGATTTTTTTTTCTCTCTATAAACTAAACAGATATTAATTGTTCACACTACAAAATGTTAGTTTTTAATATTGAAAATATTATTCTTATTTCTTAAAAAAAAAATATTTACTAAATGTCTAACAAGGATTAAATTATTAGAGAAAAAAAAACAAATAAATTTGCTTGATAACTTATATATACTTAAATTAAAAGTTTACTTTCTTTTATTATTGAACAACAAATATATAATTAATTAATCGTCATTTGAAGATTAATTTAATTTTATTGAACTGTCGATTCTTACTATTTCTTTGTAAGACCCAAAATACCTCTTCAAAATTGAAATTTCTTAATTGGATTCCATCTGCTATATGGTAGCGTATTAGCCAAATTCGTCATGCTGCAATTCCATGTAAAAACATATTTTTCATCAATGTAAAACGGCCCATACACTTTCAGTTTAATATGTTTGACGTCATTTCTGAGTGGTAAACTGTATGAACTGTGCAGTTTTGTGTTTACTTAATTCTCAGGTCTGAACTCATAGACTCTGTCCAGTAAACTGCACAGACGAACCCACACACTTTCAGTTCAGTTTATTGTAAAGTTTCTTTTATACACAGTTCAAACTGTGCTGTTAAACTGAAAGTGTATGGGCCGTCTAAGAATTTACCTACATCCCATTTTTGTTTTTGTGTTGAATTTTTTTTTTATTTATTTATATATATATTAATTTTATGTAAATTTAAAGAAACTGACGTTAAAAACCTAAAAATATCGTAATTACTAAACAAGCTATTATCCAGATTAGTTGTCATGTCATGGATTTGTATAATACTTTACCAGCGGATCCCTTTGTTAATTCCAAAGAAACTTTCCTTATGCAATTTTTCCGGGTTGCTTCTAGTTTACGAGATAAAAATTATTAAAGTTTGCATATAAATCCATTAATATTCTATTTAGCTACCATGTTTTAATTATTTGACCTGCAGAGGGCTCCACTTTCTGGGGTTTGTTTTTCAGTTCGGATTAAAAAATTAATGACTTAAATAATTTTCCGATATCCAAACCGAACTGAAAATAAACCCAAAAATTAGTGAATTAGTCAAAAAACATTACGTAATGACTGCACATTTCATAACCAGAAAATCTTGTCAAACTTAAAAAAAAATCTTTATTTATCTCGTAAACCAGAAGCGACCCGCAAAAATTGTATAAGAAAAGTTTCTTTGGAATTAATTTAATTAATTTTAAATTATTGTGTAAATAAAGAAAACTAGGACTATACCATACCATTATACTACTCTTTATGCACCCGAGCTTTCGATTTTCCAATGCTAGATTCAACGTTTAATATTGATTGAATGAAACATAATTTATTGATTATTATTATAAAAAAATGAAAAATCAAAGATTTAAAAAAAAAATGTATTCATATTAAAAAAGCAAATAAAAAAAAATTGCTTAATAAATTAATTAGAATAGAATCGAATTCATCTTTTTGCTTAATAAAAAAGATAAATTCTCTATTTTTATAGAAAAATAATGAATGTAAATTTGTTTTAAATTATTCTTTTTTTTACTAATTATAATATTACAATAATGATGTTATTATCTGGGTGAGGTTATTTATTTTTTGATTTACGTTTTATCCCCCTACCTATGCAATTCAATGCCGTTGATTGATTAATAGCTGTTGGGACGCTCGACGCTTCCTCTTTTCAATATATTCAACTAAATTATATCCCAATCATTCTCGTGGAGTTCATTATAAGGTAAAAATAACGTCTTACATTAAATTCCGTCCACTCGTTCTAGATAAATAGTTTTAGATATATATTATAGACCAATTTCTTCTAATTGAAATAAAAAAAAAGAGTTATCACCTCCAAATTACTTCGTATCTCATTCGAGAGTTGAGTTTAGAAATAAAATTAGAGTGAAGAGAACCTGTTACGCATTCTTCTTCTCCAATTTAAATTATCTAAATTTTTTTTTTTTTTTACAAGAGTATTTTCAAAGATGAATTTTAAAAAAAAGCTGTTAAGATCAATTATCAATTCTATTAAAAAAAAAAAAAAAATTATCGCGAATTATAAAAACATAATTTGTTCACATAATAATAATTCTTCATTGAAGGGTTAGTGAACATTAAAAACAATTATAAAAGGAGCCTCCAAATTAGTTTAGCAAATATATATATATATGATAGTTAATATCATTTGAATTTTAACGTTTCGGTGCTTATTTTGGCGTCTTTTTCCTAAGAATTATTAGGATTAATATTTTTCTATAAGAGAGCTTTTCGGTTTTATTCCAAAAAATTAATTTTTAGGAATTTCCCAACCTATTTTGCGCATGCCCCACCTAAGCCCTTTTAAAATTCTTATGCCCTTCTATGTAACATATACATAATTTTTAATATTAAAAAGGGTTAAACTGCTGTTGAGTCCATTTTCTAAATTGCCCCCTGTGCGGCGTGGACCCCACGTTGGGAAACACTGTATTAGACCGTCTTTCCAATGAAATGGAACCCCTACTTTTCTCCTACCCTGTGCCGAATAAAGGGGAGGGCAAGCCGGGCGACTGTTATTTTGATGGGCGTCGATATAAAATTAAATATTTTTTTACATTCATTTTTTAAAATTTGTATGAAAGTGTTTTGTTCAAAAAAACCTAGAATCCTGTCACTACCTATCCTATTTACGTCATTTTCCATTCCAAAGTGGAGGATATTCGTAAAAATTCTTCTTATGATAGGTAAAAAATTATAAATTCTATGATCTAATATATATATATATATATTCTGAGTCTTAGGTATGTGACTGAGATGGGTATTTCCGGTTGGGACCGAAACGTCGGGATTCAAACCTCATTTTGCAAAATAAAACAACCCTGAATTAACTTTTTATATATAAATCAATTTTTTTTAATTTTAAAAGGAAAATTATCTAAATTTAAATACACATATATATTAACTATCAATAGGCTAAAATAATAGTTCCTTATGATTTATTTATTATTTTATTTATTTAATTGGCTAGAATAAATAAAATCTTGATCGAAATGAAAATAAATCTAGAAATGAATGAATGAATGAAGTCCGATGCACATTCCACGCAACCTGAAAAGGATTGTTGGTGGCATAATTTATTCCATGGACGCGGTGTGAAAAGTGGTGTCGTGTTTTCAACGATTCCTTCATCTACGTGTAAAATCAGTTCCTGTTTACATTCAGGAAAAAAAACTAATTCGTTGTAAACCTGTCGACATAGGCTTCCCTCATTAATAAGGAACTTAATTTCGTGTGAGGCTTGGACGTGGAAGTGGCTGCTTTCCTTTCCACTTGTTGTGCATCGCCTAGGAATGTTGTTCGAATAATTGGTCGGGTGGTAAAATGGGGTTGAAAAACTTGCAAAGGGTATTAGACCGTGTTTCCAATGAAATGAAACTCCAACCCTATCTACATACTTCTCTCCTGCCTACTTTATTTACGTCACTCTCCACTCCGAAAAAATATACTATGCAGATTAACACACTATGAGCGGGGCGGGTATTTGTACTCGTTGCGGGGACTGCCACTTATAAGCGGGGCGGGTATTTATACCCGTTGCCACTTATATAATATATATTTTCCCTTGTGTCACTTAAAATTACTTATTTTAAACGATATAATATATATATATCCCTCATATAAGTGGCAACGGGTATAAATACCCGCCCCGCTTATAAGTGGCAATCCCCGCAACGGGTACAAATACCCGCCCCGCTCATAGTGTGTTAATAAGCCATGAGCAAGGGTTTTTTTTTTAAATGTTGTTTTTTAAAATCACCCTTGTATTGGTATATCGATACCTAAATCAGGTGTTTTCATCCCATGTTGTCAGTCCAAAAAAAAAAAACATGAGGTGTGTGTGATGGGGTAAGCGAGGAGGGTGAAATGACAACCTACAAAACACAATTCCAAGAGAATTTCTTCTTCAGGACTAATTAAAATTAAATATGGTATACTAGAGAGAAGGGAATCTAGTTAATGATCACACATTAAGGGTTTTAATTAATCATTAAATGATAATATTATCATTTACATGACTATATCCTTTAACATTTTAATAATATTATTAATTAAATTTAAAAAAAAAAATTCACAAATAACACACATTAGACAGGAAACGTAGAAAATGCTAAAGTTAAAATAACAAAAATTTAATTAGTGAAATTAATACCACATTTTTGATTAAATACAAATACAATACAAATATTTATCGAAAACTCTCTTTTTTTTCTCTCACTCTTCCAATTAAAAAAATATATATTATTAATTGTAAATACGAATATAATTTTTATTAGTAATTTTCATGTTTTTTTTTTTTATTTTGCCTATTTTCATTTCATTTGGTAAGTCACGAGTTTTTCGTGTCTATGGATATACAGCTATATAAAAAATTCAATCCATTTGCTATGTATTAAATCAAGATATAATTTTAAACGGTTAGCCAAATAAAAAAAAATTTAGTAGAGTGGGAAATTATAAAATATATTATTATACGACATTGAATTGATTAATTTATTCAGAAAAATGATTACTAAAGATAGGATCTATTTATTACTAAAATAAAAATAAATTTTTGATATATTAATATTTTTTTGATCAATATTTTATATCATTGAATAATAAGACTACTAAGAATGATTTTTTTTTTTTTTTTTTTTTTTTTTTTTAAAGTAATTACTAATTATCGAAGAAGGCGCCACATGGTAAGAGGCAACATCATAAGAGGTTATTTACTTACATCCCACCCTATTTGATGAAAATAAAATAAATTTTGAATGCAAGTATTGAACAAATTTAAAAAAATTAGATTTAACTCCAGACACTCGTTGAAACTTTTGAAGATGTTATATGAATTAGAGTTAAACTTACAAATAACATTAATAAGAATGATTTTTATTTATTAATAATACTTGATGAAGGCTTAAGTGGATATGAAGGCGCCACATGGTGGGAAGTAGCGTAGCTGGCTCACATTCTCGTGGTCCCGGGCCTGGCAAGGAAATTTCTCTAGCGGAGGTCTATGGGATGGAGTCAACCCACCCTCCGGGATCAAAATTGGGAAGCTACTTGATAAAAAATAAGTTCAATGCTTCTCTTCTACTCAAGAAAATCAAGGTAAAGGTTGCTAGGACTCGTTCTACTTATCAGAGTGTACAAAAGTCAGTAATTGTCGATCGTTATTATTAAAAACTTTTTAATAATAATAACAATGATTTCTTTAAAAATTAAAACCACAAATTCCACCATCGCCATAATAAATTATATCCTGAACAATAGTCCCCGATGAATCCAAAGTGACATTTTCAAGGTATAGTCCCGAAGGTAGCTAACCCTTCTTTCTAATAATAATTATTCATATTATTAGTTATTTTAAAAATATTTAATATATTTAATACATTTAATATATTTATTAATATTTAAATAATTAATAATTTCCATAATTTTGTTTAAATATGTAAGGTGCATTAGAATTTTTACTTTCCCGCATACTTCGTATAAGGGAAGTATTGGAATCGTCAAAAATTTCGACTTCGAGATATCGATAGATCTTGACGTTTTAGACCTCTCTGAGTCGGAAAATACCATTTTTCGAATTATGTCTGTGTGTGTGTATAGATGGATGTATGGATGTAAGTAATGTTTGTCTGTGAGCAAATTTACTCAGAAACTAATCAAGTTAGGACTTCGAAATTTGGTACACCGATATTATTCACAGTTTGTAGATTTCTTTCAAAATTTCGTCAAAATCGGTTAACCGGAAGTGGTACTTTACCTACACTGGTTGCGTTTACCTTTCAAGTAAAGTACCAGTTTGCTTCGAGATATTTGCTTCCTATTTTGTATATAGATTTAAAAATATGAAAAAAATTCAGATACCAAATTTCATCATGATCTGACTACCGGAAGTGACATTTTACCTATACAAGTAGCGTTAGGTGTAAATTATAAATATATATAATAGTGTTAAACCATTTTACTTTATAATTTAAATTAATTAGTTTGTTTATTTTTATTGTTGTTAAAACATAATAATAGAATTCCTATTCTAGTGAGCTATTATTATATTCAAATAAAAAGTCGATAAATGATGAAAATCTATATGTATTATGTTTTATTTCTTAATTTCAAATTCTCTGGAATGGAAATTGTTATGATTGTAGTAAAGCGGTCTAAGCCATTGTCATTATTCATTTAATTGCAGATTTCAATATTGCTCCAGTTTGATATTATAAGAGACACAATAACAAACAGCTGAAGCTTTATGTAATTTTCTCATCATAGTTTTCCTATATTCTTTGTTCTTCATTTACTTGAAATGCTTTTTAATAGAATTATTATAACATTATATTAAATTGAATTTACTGAGAGTAGTAAAACTATTTTTTTTTTTTTTTTTAATAAGTAAATATTCATTTAATGATATTCTTAAAACCTTTTACATGAGAAGACTATAGTTTATATTTCATTATCATTCTGCCTCAAATGATTATACAAGTTTTTAATTGAAAATTATGTAATACACTCTTTTATCTTTTTTTCTTTAATTAATTAAAAAAAAAAAAAAAAATTGAAGTAAAAATATAAATCTTCTAATTTTACCAAAAAGAAAAGGAGCCTCCCTTTTAGAGGGTTGTTAATTTAGTGTCATTGCCTTTTCCTTGTCCTTTTTAATTAGCCTTGACGCGTCAAATGATCAGGTTTTCGACACCTCCCTGACTTATAATTAAAGGTCGTTGGGAAAGCCGTCTTTAGAAAACAAAACATACCCTATGAGAGTAGGTTATTTACTTACATCCCACCCTACTACTCGAAACACGAAATTGATGAAAATAAAACAAATTTTGAATGCAGACATTGCACAAATTTAGAAAAATTAGATTTAACTGCAGACACTCGTTAAAACTTTTGAAGATGTCATCTTCTTCTTCTTCTTTGCCTTATTTCCCACGGGGTGTGGGGTGTGTCATATGAATTCTTAAACTTAAATTAAACTTAAAAATAAAAACATTAATAAGAATGATTTTTATTTATTAATAATACTTGATGAAGGTTTAAGTGGATAGGAAGGCGCCACATGGTGGGAAGTAGCGTAGCTGACTCACATTCTCATGGCCCCGGGTCTGGCAAGGGAATTTCTCTAACTTGGGTCTATGGGACGGAGTCAACCCAGCCTCCGGGATCCACATTGGGAAGCTACTTGATAAAAAGTAGCGCCTCCGATCAAAAAAATCAAGCTAAAGGTTGTTAGGACCTTTACCATTATTAGGTTAAATTATCCAATAATAATAATAATACAAATTTTGTTTTTATGTTTACTTTATGAACATTTCGGCTCATCATCAGAAACTGAGTTATATAGAAAGCTTTTGATGATGGTGTAACAACCGAAATACTCATATCAATCAACTTGAAACTTCACCGAGTATTTAATTATAAATTATTCTTATTACGTTATATATTTATATAAATGAGATTCTCTCATTGGAGATTTCGTACTTATATAGTTACATAACTATACCTATATATGAATATTTAATGGTTAACTTGGTATCGAATTATATTATAAAATTCTAGATAAGTCATTAAAATTTTGTAATATACATTTATACACACAAATAAGTTAATTTGATAAGATGTCTGTCCGTCTGTGTTTTTCCCTTCCGTTGACCCCGAAGAATCTTTCAGTAATTTTCGACTTTGCCCTGACAGGTGTAAATCTATTACGCAGGTAATGTGGACAGAGACAAATTGAGTTTAGGCTAAATAAAAATGATTTATTGGTTCATCCCGCGACCGGATGTTTTTCTCTCATGTCCGATCACTAAGCAAACTTAATAACCGTCTGGGTGATCTTGATCCCGGACCATTAATTGCCGCCCATCTAAAAAGTATCGAAGAATCGCCAAGAAATTGGCCTCATATATCTTAGGACCCTTCGCTTCTTTCTTTTCCCTTCAACCATGGAATGGAATTAATATTGAATCGAGAATTTATTTTTTTAACCCATTAACCCTATTGGCGGTTGTATGCGGTTGGGACAAGGAAGGGCGCCATCGGCCTTTTAGTCTGATTGTTCCAATATTCGACATTTGAAGAAGAGAGGTAGACTGGAGCAAAAAAAAAAATACCGTAAACTAATTAGAAATTCCAACCGATAAAGAAATTAAATCTTCTATCAACCTACCTATACAAATAAAAATAAAAAGATTTTTATAGTTTATATGTTCTATTATAGTAGAAATTAGAGCCTAGAATGCCTATTTTAATTAATTCCATCCTCTTTCTTGATTATGTCTTCCCATTCCTCTACCTAAACTACGTTATAAAATTCTCGTTTCTTTTATGAATAAATTTTTGTTTATATTGAGTTCAAGTTCATATAATAATATTAATAATAATAATAATAATAATAATATGGATATACCTAGTGGCAGATTAGTATTTTAAGAATATTTGAAACCATAAATATGAGATTTCATTCATAATAAATGGGACAAGCGTTTAGTGGAACGTTTTTAAGCTTTCATAAAATAAAGGATCAACATAAATAATCTGTCATAGTCTTTTATTATATTTTTTTTTATTACGAATTCCTATTTGGATTCTCATTTATAATAAATATTTATCACAAATAATATTGTATTTATATTATATATATTTTAATGTTTTTTTTATTTAATTAATATATATATATATATATATATATATATATATATATATATATATATATATATATAATTTTAATAATATTTATAAAATGATTGAATTATGAAATAATATAATTAGATTAATCAAATAAAAACAAAATTATCAAATTAAAATTACTTACTTTTCATGAAGAAATAAATATTCTTCATCGGTTTTTAATGTTTTTCCCCTTCTGCTCTAACCATATTTCATTGAAATGATAACCGAAATTTAAACGACTTTTTAAATTTTGATTAGTTATAGAGCTAAGGCCCATGACATTAAAGGACAAGATTCAAAATAAACTTATGGAATGAAAATGAGAGGAAATCTTATATGGGATTGCATAACCTCTACGTAATAGAGTCATGAAATCGAAGTTTTAACATTAACTCTTCAAGTGACTCGAATGGGTGAGGAAAGTTAAACAGGACTCGGTGAACTGACAATATAAAATAAATAAATGGGAAGAAATCGAGGAAAAAAATTCTGTTATTTTTACTATCTCGCCAGAGATAGTATTGCGATCACGAAAATTTTCGATGTCGAGATTTTGATGTTCTTATACGTTTTGAAGGTTCCTGAGTCATTTTCGCTAAGATTGAGAAAAATATCTGTCTATGTGTGTATGTTGACAAGATTACACAAAAACGGTTTGAGCTAGAATCAGGAAATCGGGTCCACGGGCATTATTCAAAATTCGTAGTTTTCTATCAACTTTTAAGAAATGTAGGTCATTCGAAAAAAGGAACATTACCTACCACGTTTTCATTTTTTTTCCTCTAAACTCACAGTAAAAATAAAGATATATGTTTGATAGTTTTTCACATGATTAAAAATTGTATACAACTGCAATATATAGAATTTTAATTTGATTGAATAGCTGAAAGTACCGGAATTAATTTTTTAACACGTTGACTGTCCATCACGCGCCAACACGTGACGTGGTGCCATCAACAAAGAGCCAAACACGCGCTGGTTTAATAAATATTATTTATTAATTTCAATTTATAATTTAATTAATTTAATTTAATTTAAATATAACATAGTTTAATTAATCCAATTCAAATTTGCGAGACAGTCGAGTAGAGACACTCCAGATTTTTTTTTGAATAATTTGGTATATATATATATAAGTATATTTGTATCTCATAAAATATTCCACCAATAAAAATATTTGGAATTTAATTTTTGGTGCTAATGGCTGATAAAGACAGCTTTATCTTTATGATATTCTTAATTATATTGATTTCTTGTTTTTATTTTCTTTTTGATTTTTGCTTTTTTTTTTTATAATATTTATTGATTTTTCTTGCATTTTCTGTTTTAGTTTTCCTGGAGTGACGCTGATTCAGTTCGTTGGTGTAAAGTATTCCGTATGCCGAATTTGAAACGAAAACATCACGTTATCAAGGTGAGTCACCTGAAATCAAACGACTTCTGGCTGATTCGTTTATTCGAGGACGATTATTGCTTACGATAAAACATCCAGTCTTATCTTAATTTCTCATCCGAACAGAGATAAATTTTTAAGATAATCTGGACAGAGCCACCACCTTTTTATTTATTTATTTGTTATTTTTTTTTTTAATACATATCCATATTATATTCAAAGCTCAACAACTTCTTTCCTCCAATCACTTTGCATGTATTTCTTTTTATATTCTCTTATTATTGAATATCGATAGATTAATATATATATATATATATATATATATATAAAACATAAAATGTTAACAAGCTTATGATGGAACTTGAATACAAGTTTTGAGAAACACGGACCCTGACTCTTTTACAACATTTACGACATAATTATATCGGGGCTGTAAATGGAAATGAGCTTTGATAACGTCGCCTCGTAACTCGAGGGCATCCTCAGTTGAAAATTTATCCTAATTCATTTGTTGTTGTAATACATCGAGTGGGAGAGCAAAATCAAGGAATGCCTTTATAGGTTGTCCTGAATAAAATATTGCAAAAAAAAATTCATTATAATATATATATATATATATCAATAAAATGTATTTTTTATCGATTAAATATAAGATAGCATTAAAATTTTAAATATAAAAACTTAAAAATAGAATTATATGTTGCTATATTATATAAAAATTACTTACTTTATTATTTAAAATATTAATATATTATTAACACACTATGAGCGGGGCGGGTAATTGTACCCGTTGCGGGGACTGCCACTTATAAGCGGGGCGGACGCTAGCCGCTCATAGTGTGATAATATATATTTTCCCTTGTGTCACTTAAAATTACTTATTTTAAACGATAACTAATATATATCCCTCATATAAGTGACAACGGGTATAAATACCCGCCCCACTTATAAGTGGCAGTCCCCTCAACGGGTACAAATACCCGCCCCGCTCATAGTGTGTTAAGAATCTCTATATTTATCTCTGTGGCTCTACGGAACTCGAAAGTTCACAGCAACCACATTTTTTAAGTCTATCCTGAGCAATACCCATCCAACTCTAACCCTCTCCCATCTCTCTTGTGGCCCTTTCTACATTGTCCACCCATTCCAAGCGGACGTTTCCCAAACTGTCTCTTCACCAATATATTTTTTACCATTCTTTCCTTTCCCATTCTAGCCATGTGACCTACCCAACGCAATCCTCTTGATTTTATTACTCTCTATGTGGAATTGAAAGTGGTCATGCAATTCCTATATTATTAAGAATAAAAATTATAAATTGTGAAAATTTCATAATAATCTTGACTGATTAAAATATAAAAAGGATTGGATATAATGGGTCAGGTAGTAGAAAGTGAAGTGAGCTTTTATCACAATGTAAAACTTTAAATAACAACACCAAGCTCTGAAGAAGGTTCTGTTCAGGGACCGCAACGTGTTGACATAATAAAAATCTCTTATCTTCGTTTTCACCAAAATTTCAACATTTCACTGTTATGAACAATAAATAACAACACCGAGTTCTGAAGAAGGCTCCAGAATCAGAGACCGCAACAGATTTTTATTTCTTACCTTCCCCTCCTATCTATTTACGGTCAAAACAGAAAAAACAACAAACATTTTGTTGATAGATGAATTAACTAGAATATGTTAAAAATAAAATTAAAAAAAAAAAAAAAAAATAAAAACAAAGAATATTTTTAATGACTTCGAAACATCCAATTATATTTTTAATTAGTAATAAATAATTATAATTAAATATAAAATAAATTTTAATTTGAAACATTTATCATTTATTTTTCGACTTCGATTTATTTGTTTGAAATTAAAAAAAAAAATAAACAGACATTTGAAAAAAAAAACAAATAAAATGATAAGAATAATATATAACTATAAATTTTTACTTTTAGGACTACTTAATGTTTAAGATAAGAAAAGTAAAATTGAAAAGTAATTCAAATTAAAAATATGCAGATTTTTATATACAAATTAGCTAATTAAATTATTTTAATTCGTTTTTAATAACCAAAAATGAAATTCTTGCATATTTTTTTCTTTTTTTTTTTGCATTCTTGTTTGGATACTTGAAAGATAATTTTAAGAAAAATTGTATAATAAATGAAGATTTCTTTTAAAGGGATAAATTCTTAAAAAAAAAATCCTGATGACTCATCCATGCATTTGAATAGATAACATCAACGAATTCTATGCGGAAACGATCCCTACTATTTATCTAATAGTACTATAAAAATAAATTCATTTTATAGACTTAATAAATCAATAAATATTTTATAAAAAGATTTGTTTAATCAAATTTACCTATATGTATATATAATATAATACTTTTAGTAAATTATCTTTTTTAATTATCATTAATTTATTTCTTTTATATCAAAGATAAAAATATATTTACAAAAAATTATGTAAATTTTATCAGAGTCAGGGAGTGGGAGGGGGGGGGGGAGAATTCATAAAAAATATTAGAATTATACTAATTTACAAAAAAAAAAAAAATCTTTAAAATTCTCTACAATTTATTTTTGAAGCATTTTGATTAGTATATTTTTTTTATTTCTGATAATGATATATATATATATATATACCATATATCTTATCTTATTTTACTAGCATAAATTGTATATATTTATTTTTGAAATAATAAATCGCTCTAATGATTTTTTTTTTAAATTCACACCATAGATAATTTTTATAAAGAAAAATCGAACTTTATTGGTTTCAGTCTCAAGAAAAATTATCTTTGTTACTTTTTTCTTAATTTAAAATATTAAATTTAAATGACGTCAGCAACTACGTCAGGCAGCGCTTCCTTAAATCCAAAATAATGTAAATAAATTAAAATTAAAAATATTTATTTTAATAATATTTTGTAATCAAATTACGTAATATATATTATGTTAAGGGCTGTATGTTTTATGACTAATTTTTTTTTTAATTTATGTTCTTTTAAATTATTTGACATTGTTTCATATATTTTGTCGTTTATTTATTTTTAATAATTAATCTTAAATATTAGTTCGTAAGAAATAATTTTTTTTAAAGTACCGGGCGGCTGCTCGGTGAACCAGATATATATATATATATATTAGTACAAAATCTTTCATTATAATAAATCAATTCTAATATTTTTCTAAAAATACATTTATAATATAAACTTATTTTATAAAAGAAAATCAAAATTAATTCTATTATATATGTTCTAACTGTTTGGGTGGAATTTTGTATTCAAAATTTTCAAAAGCAATTAAAAAAACATTAGTGACAATGAATAGAATACGAAAATAAAATTAATTTTTATTTAAACAACAAAAAAACATAAAGGTGATTATAGAGTTAAAAATATTGAAAAATTAATAATAAGGATTCTCCAATTTTTATCATTTTTTTTTACTTTCCCGCATACTTCGTATAAGGGAAGTATTGGAATCGTCAAAAATTTCGATTTCGAGATTTCGACAGATCTTGACGTTTTAGACCTCCCTGAGTCGGAAAATACCATTTTTCGAATTATGTCTGTGTGTGTGTATGTATGGATGTATGTAATGTTTGTCTGTGAGCAAATTTACTCAGAAACTAATCAAGTTAGGACTTCGAAATTTGGTACACCGATATTATACACAGTTTGTAGATTTCTATCAAAATTTCGTCAAAATCGGTTAACCGGAAGTGGTACTTTACCTACACTGGTTGCGTTTACCTTTCAAGTAAAGTACCAGTTTGCTTCGAGATATTTGCTTCCTATTTTGTATATAGATTTAAAAATATGAAAAAAATTCAGATACCAAATTTCATCATGATCTGACAACCGGAAGTGACATTTTACCTATACAAGTAGCGTTAGGTGTAAATTATAAATATATATAATAGTGTTAAACCATTTTACTTTATAATTTAAATTAATTAGTTTGTTTATTTTTATTGTTGTTAAAACATAATAATAATAACCTAATTAACTATTTATATGCGGGAAAGTCTAGGGGAGGACACTCCCGATTTATTAAAATTATATAATATGTACTATTTTTTGATATTTAGGACAAAACAAGTTTATTTTATCATTTTTACATATTTACCTGGCCCAATGACCCTCTTTTACTTTTAAAACATATTTTTTTTTTTAATATATTTTATATTAATTTATTTTAATATAATGTTACAAATAACTTGTACAGTCAATGAATCTAGATTTTGAATTTTTAAAAACCAAAATAAAAATGAAATAAATTTTGTCTTGTTTATCTATTTGATAGCTACCTGAACTTCATTTGTCTAATCTTAAGTCGATTTTTTTTAACATTCTTAAACATTTAATCTCCCCTTCTTTCCATCTGAATACTCCTTTGATAGCTAAATAAGAAATAATCCGTCATTCCTGTTTTTTCACTGTTTTCCAATGAATAATTCTTTTTTTATGATATTTTTTCAACTATAAAACTCATATCGTATATTTAAAGTCCGCTTCTTTTTATGAGGCTACTAAAAGTCTTTGAGATGAACAAATCATGACGTATGGTATAAGTATACAAGTATGAATGTTGTAGTCCTTGGAGTGGGTCAAGTGGATTAGGGTGAAATGAGCCGGGGCTAACTCCCCTATCCTCCCCTCCCTCCTACTCACAATTCACCCCACAGAAATAACTTTTGATTTTTTTTCTCCCCCCCCCCCCCGATTAAACGAAAGAGAATAGTCAAAGGTCCTAAGTGGTGAGCTTAGGAAATTATTGAATATAATTTAATTGAAACAATTGGATTGATAAATCAAAACTTTCCTACAAAGTTGACAATAAATTGAAATTTTAGGGGTTTTTTTTTTCTCATTTCATGCTTTATGTCTAAAATTCAATTCAAATCGTAAAAGTTTTAATTTGATAATATTTCTAAATTGATCCCGTTTTATTTTTTATTTATTTATATATTTATTTTATATTTTTTCTTTTTTCTTTTTTTTTTTTTTTGTATAAAATAAAACAATTTTTGGTTTTAGTATTTTTCTAATTAATAACAGGTGTCAATAAATAACAAAAGTAATATTATTAAAAAAATTATTAAATTGCAATGATTCAAAGTGGTTTTATAAACAAACTTTTAAAAATAATATATAAAACTTTATTAATCTATTTATTAGTTATACTAAACTTTTAATTTAATTCTATTGAAATAAACAAATAAAGGAACATTAATTAATTTTATTAAATTAAATAATTTATATATTATATATATTTGTTAATATACATTCATATTTACCTATATATAAGTAGCTGATCACGGACTGTTAACACACTATGAGCGGGGCGGGTATTTGTACCCGTTGCGGGGACTGCCACTTATAAGCGGGGCGGGTATTTATACCCGTTGCCACTTATATGAGGGATATATATTAGTTATCGTATAAAATAAGTAATTTTAAGTGACACAAGGGAAAATATATATTATATAAGTGGCAACGTGTATAAATACCCGCCCCGCTTATAAGTGGCAGTCCCCGCAACGGGTACAAATACCCGCCCCGCTCATAGTGTGTTAAGAATAATTTAATATATTCACGTATATTTATGAATTTATTTTAATGCTTTTCATTTTGTACAATTTCATATATGTTTCTATATATCTATATATAGATATATATGAAAGGTATTTTATTTCATTTCCATTAATTATATCTTTATATCTATATATATAAAAAAAGGTTTTTGTCTGCACATTGCTCAGAATTTAAAAATTTTTGCATATCTTCGCGTTTCATGACCTCTAGAATCCAAAAGTGACTTTAGAATTTTTCACGTCTGTCTGTCTGTCTGTCTGTCTGTCTGTCTGTCTGTCTGTCTGTCTGTCTGTCCGGAAAATTACTATTTTATAGACTCAGAATTGGCTGAACCGATTTCTTTGAAATTACATCACAATATTCTTATATACCTCTAGAGTAACATAGGCTATAAATTTTATTAATATCTTATCAATAACCGCAGAAATTAATTTTTTAAAGTTTATATAATTCTCCGTGTTGTTCATTCAAGAGCAGCTCGCGGCTCACTGTCGGCCTAGCGGAATCATTTCAAACAATGAATTATCATAGAGATTCCCAATCGAAGAATTATTATAATATTTCCCTTTTTATTTTAAATTCTAATATACAAATATCAATTCAATTAAATAATTTATTCTAAAAGTTCTCAATTTAATTAAAATATTTATTAGATCATATTTTTATCTTAAATTATTTTTTATTTAATTGAATATTTCTTCTTTTCTATAATATATATATAATAATATATAAATTTTATCATTGAATAATAAAAAAAAATATTATTTAACCTGAATTAAAATGACTGAATTATATTATCTTTGTTTTTTATTTTAATTTAATTACTCTATTATTAATTAACTATATATATATATATATTATATAAAAATTAAAATATGATGATATAAAGTTGTTTTAAATTTTTGACATTTTTAAATTGGGTATATTTTTTAAATTTATTAAAATGTCTTTTTTATTTATTATGTTTAAAAGATTCATTTTTATTATGTGATATTAATAAAAAATAACGATGCTCTGTGCAAGTCGAATCATGTTGCACATAATTAAATAACAATTGCCAAACAAAGAATATAATATTTTTTTAAATTCTTATATTTAAATATCATTTCAATTAAATAATTTATTCTAAAAGGTCTCATTTTAATTAATTTAATAAAATATTTAAATCACCATTCAATTTTTTATTAATAGGCTTCTTTTTTTATTTTTAATTTTTAATAAATTCTCTTTTTTTGATATGATATTAATAAAAAATAATATTAAATTGTATATATAAATATAAAAATTAGAATATTTGAATTTTTTTAAATTTTAACACATGTAATCAATCATATGCATTAAGAATGGAAAATTTTTAAAATCAACTTGCTATTAAATTCAGAAAAAAAATACTGATATATAGAATATATAGACTATTCGAATATAATTTAAAACTCTTTCTTTCCTTCTATTTTAAATTAAAAAAACGGAGTTTTAAGAAATTTAGATGCCATATGCAACATGGGTGGGTAAATGAATTGGGCTGGAAGAGGAGGCAATTTATAATTTTCTTCTAATTCAGATTTAGGACAAATCGTACAACATTATATCAAATCTCGCTAAGAACATTCAATATTTTTGTACACAAAATATTCAGAGTATTGGCTAAGCGTATGACTCACAATCAGTTTATATTGAAATTTATATAAATTAACAAAGTAAAAATTTTTATTTGTTTAAATTTTATTATAATGAATCAAAAAAAATTAAATATATAGATCACATGATTAAGAGAAGCAAAAAACTTAACAGAAAATAACTGTTGGATGGAGGTCGGACATGACAGAAACTGTAAGCGAAATCTTCATATTGCGACGAATAATTTTCAAATCCCCTAGCACCACCAGAATTAGATAAGTTTATTTTAAGGGAGGAAAATAACTATGATCTAAAAAAATTAATAAATGAACTTAATAATAAAAAAACAAATAAATCAATTAATTTAAATTAATACTATTAATGAATGTATATATTGGTAATTTATCTATAGTTTTATACCGTTAATTTTTATAAATTGTCTCAAGTCTCTATTTTTGCATTTTCTCAAGTTTCATTATAATTAAAAATATTCAATAATAATCTAGCAATGAAAATAAAATACCAAAATGTAATGATCAAGAAATATTATACTCTATTATAACATATACAATACTTATAAACTATAGGCGGAGGAAATATTAGGAGATATCATTGCGGGTTCAGGCCAAATCGACCAACATTAATTAAGATATTTTCATTATGACAGATATTAGGAACAAAACCGCGAATTCAATATTTCTGTTCACTAATTATTTGTAGACTTTAGTAAAACATACGCATAACTCAATAGATCCGGATAAACTTTTTCAAATTTTCAATCTTCAAATTTCTCTTGAAGGTAGTAAAGAAAGAATAAGATGCGGAAATCAATTGTAAAATATTAGGTTACTCAGACGACTTAAATATAATAGGAGATTCGGCAATTGCAATTACAGATAGCGATGAAAATTTAATGGAGGTTTGAAATTAATAGTGATAAGAAAAAATATTTAGTAACAAAGAGGAAGAGTATTAACATACAAAATCTTAAGATACAAAATGTAGAATTTGAATATGTAGAAAAATTGAATGTAATCACGAAGGATAATAATATTTGAGAAGAATTTAAATCGGGGTTGCAATCGGGAAACGCCTGTTATCTGCAATAAAGAGGCTTATCTCTTCAAAATTATTATCAAAGGGAATATATAAAAAAATTATTTTGCCTGTTGCATTATATGGGTGGGAGGCATGGTCTATGACCCTTGGAGATTTGAGTAGATTCAGAGTATTTGAGAATAGGATTCTTCCCTGCATTTATTGGCCAAAGAAAGATGAGGTCACCGGGTATGAGGGAGACTGTATAACAAGAAATTGCATGGCCTCTCTGCATCTTCAGAAATAGTTAGGGTTATAAAAGGGAAAAAGCGATAGGCAGGGCACGTGGCAAGAATGGGAGAGGAAAAAGATATTGGTGGGAAGACCGATTGGAAAACGTCCGCTTGGAAAACCAATGACGCGTAGGAAGGGACGTAAGAGAGCTGGAACAAGGGCTCAGGATAGGGACACTTGGAGAAATGTGGTTGTTGCGGCTAAGAACTTTAGAGTATCTTTGAGCCACATAGGTAGATAGATATAACATATACAATAATAATATATATAATTAATATAGTGATTAAATTAAAATATATTTTTTAAATAAGAACACAAAAAGAAATGAATGTTTTATGTAATATACTGATTGAAACAAAATGGATGAAAACCTTTTAATACTTTCAACCACCAAATACTATGTACAACTCGGGGGTACAGGGGGCGGAGCCCCCGTCTAGGTGTGAAGAGCGCCGAAGGCGCTCTGAGCAGCTAGTTATTAAAATAATTATTGAGATAGTTCTAGGGAATTTTACAAAATAACAAAGCATTAAAATAATTTCATAATTACATATAAATAGGTTGAAATTCTCATTTAGTATATATATATATATATATATATATATAATTTCCTATGTATGTATGTATGTATGTATGAAATGTCGGCAACATTATGAAGTTAGCTACAAATTTAGAATTTAAATTTAAATTAAATATATAATATATATATTAATGTACAAGTATATGTAATATGTAAGCAGAGATGCAAATAACGAGCATTTTTTTTTATTTTTTTGGAAAAAATTATTATGAATTTCAATTTTACATAACGCAACCAAAAACTCTTTGTAGATTTTCCTCATTGAATGGTTTCAAATAAACAAACCCTTTCGAAATTCCAAAAGGAGTTTCTTTCAAGTGTCTCTTTTCCACTGTCTATTAATTGTTTCACAATTTCATCTCCCCTTTATTTTGTTTGCCGAGGTCGGATTCAAGGGGTTCATTATTCGAAATTGATCCCATCACCCACTCCACACCCCACCACCCAAACATTCCCAAATACACTGACATTTTTTTTTTCAAGAGTAACGGTGATGTTTTGTTTCTATTCCAGTTTGAACCTGTCCTTGGTAGTCTGGGACCAGAGGGGCCGCTTCGACGTGCCATCGTTTCCGAGTGCCAGGGTGATCTGACAGAACTAGAGTCGCACGCGCACGCCAGAGGTCAGGACTGTGCACACCCACGCAGATACGAGTGTACCAACGTCGTGGTTTCGTGGGCCGCAGGCTCCCAGGTTAGTCACTTGGATTACAAGGCCAAACCGGTCATTGAGAACGATTGAAGCAAATCATTGGAAGGAAAATAAAAATAGAATATATAATAATAATAATAATAATAAATAATTTATTAATTATATATTTTATTTTTTATGTTTATTTTGTATATATATTTTATAGTGATGATAGATTAAAAAAATAATTTAAAAGAAAATTAACGATGTAATTTACATTCAATTAATTTGTTCAATATTTTTATAAGTCAATTTTGCATTTTTATATCATATATATTGCTATAAAGATCTATTGATTTAGATATAAGTTATTTTCCTTATATTATTAATTAAGTGAAAGTAACCCTTTGATCATTGCTGATATATCGCTGCCTCCACTTAATTACTTATTATTCGTATGGCAAGCTCATAACAAACACTTCATGACAAAAAAACCTTAAGAGTATTTTTGAAACAGTAGAAATTTAATATCTTGCTAGGAGGAAGATGCTCACTCAACTAAATCTTAGCATAATCTTTCAATTTCTCCCCCTAATGATGTAAGTGAATTATAATGAACATTATTATTATTATTATTATTATTATTCCCAAATGGTTCACAAAAATCACAAATATCAGAGAAATTAATCTTTGCACCAATTTTTCAGTTCTTCTTGGAGTTGAAGCTCCTAATTACATTCGTTTAAATTTTCATTAATTGGTATTTTTATTTTCTTCTTTCTTTTGTTTTTGATATTCCAGTTGAAGCTCCTAATTATATTCATTTTAATTTTCATTAATTGGTATTTTTATTTTCTTCTTTCTCTTGTTTTTGTTATTCCATTATATATATATATATATACTATATATATATACTCTTAAACTGTTAAACTAATCCGTCCCCGTGGGGTGTAAATAATAAATCAAATATATTTAGAAAAAATAAAATATAACGACTGATATACGAAAAAAAATAAACATTTTAAGATGATACTTTTCATATATTTTATTTGATCATAAATTTTTAAAGTCTCGATTATAGACTTTACAAATTCTTCATTTTTGAAAGGTGTTTTTTTTTTTTTTTTACAAAATATAACCATCGTCTGCCTCTTCTATCAATATCTCTGATAAAATTCTGAATTTATAATCGAAAAAAATAACCGAAGGATTTTCGTTCAATCAATCATTTTCCAATGCAGAACGTTCCTAAAGGAAAATTTTAATTTATTAGTTTTGGAAAAAGAATTTCTACTTAAAAAAATATTGGCTCGGATTAATAAATCTCTTTTTCCGATTTTGTGTATCATTTTTTTTTTTTTTTTTGCTTTCTGTTAGTGTTTGTTTCGTTGAATTCTAAATAACGTCATTATCTGTTTTTCTTTATCTAATCAGAGCAGTGATTATCCGTTCTTTCTTTGAAACCTTTTTCTAATTCCATCTGAAATCAGGTGTTAAATTAACGAAGTTCTAAGTCTATTTGAGGAGCTCACTTACACAGGCGTTAGCCAAAAACATAATCGAATTAACTCGTCCTTGATGCTTTGTATTGATTTTGGCTTTTGTCCTTCCGACTCAAGTCTGGTCAGCTGTGTCTTGCCCGGTTGTCTCCTCTCAATGACAAACATTCTTGTTGTCCAATTTATTCCTCTCAACAAAAAGTCACTGGTGACCAAATACCCATGACAGACATGAACGCTTATTTCCTGCTAGAAAAATCAATAATCAAGCCAATAAAGAGGCTGTCTTTCTTTTGTCTTTCATCGTCTCTTATGGAAGTTGTTTGGACTGAGGTGTAGAGCTGTGGAAGGAAACACTAAAGCCATAAAAAATCGTTTGTTTGATGTCAATCGTGGTGAGATGAATTTCTACGGGCGATTGACGTTAAAATCCTGGATCAATTTATAAACGACACTGCAATTTCCTTTTCTCTTATTTTCAGGGTTTGATCTTCCCACCTGAAGCTGGTTACCCTCTTGATCCTGGTCGAGGTCCAACTTATTTATTACTTGAAGGACATTACAACCTACCAACGGATAATAGTAACTCACCTGTCGTTTCTACTGAACGTACCGGTATACGTCTCTTTTATACGGCAACATTAAGGCCTTATGACGCTGGCACGCTCTCTGTGGGACTTGAATCCAACTGGAGACATATAATTCCTCCAGGACAACCAGAGGTTGTGTCTCAGGGACATTGTATACGTCAATGTACTCGTGACGTAATCCCTCCCAGAGGGATCAATGTCTTTGCTATTTCGATGCATACAAATCTCATTGGTACTAAAATCCGTCTGCGACATATTCGAAACGGTACTGAAATGATGCCAATTGTGAATGATGACAATTATGATCACAATTATCAAGAATATCGAGTTTTATCACCATTCCGAATGGTATATCCGGTAAGTACTTACATTAGTTGGGTGAAATATGTTTATCATTATTTTTCTTAATGGTGTAATTTTCTTTTAAGGGCGACCACCTAGTAGCAGAATGTGCTTATAATAGCGAAGGTCGTGATAGTATAACACTAGGAGGGCTCTCCACTCGAGACGAAACTTGTCTAATGGACGTTCTCTATTACCCAAAGATGTCGCTCAGCGTGTGCCATTCTCTACCATCACTTCCTACTGTTCTCCGATCTCTTGGCATCCATGAACTTGTTGCGTAAGTACCATTTTTTATTTTATCATATTAACCCCTCCCCCACCCCCTTCTACATCTCTCAACAAATTATCAAACAACATAATTTTATAATCTTTGAAGTACGATTAGACTTATTTATTTAAAAAAAAAAATTCTTGATATTGACTAACATTTAATAATTAAAAAATCATTTTTTTTTTAGAAAATTTGTCAATTTTTATTAATTATAAAAAAATAAGAAATTTTTAATTTTATTTTTATTTAAATTTGTTATATATAATGAATTAAAATTATAGGTGAAGGGTTAAAAATACCTTTAATAACCATAAGTAAATAAGTTTTTACAATTACATGCATTTAATATTAAATTAAATCTATTTTTTACAAAAAAAATACTTGATTTGATTATAAATATATATATATATATATATATATATTTCTTCTGGTTTATGACCGACTGACCCCCCTACCCAGGCATCTACAGGCGTCTCTTATTAAGGTACTCCTACCATTTGACAATTAATTTCATATCAACCTTCTTTTTCCATCAAAATTGTATAAAAAAATTATTTATGAAATTAAATGAAAACAATAATAATATTTGTATTTACAATACTGTTTAAAATTTAAATAAATAAAAAATTCAAAGAAACCTAATATATAATGGAATTTTGTAAATCATACCACATATTAATATTTTATTGTAATTTTTTTCAATAAACAAAAAATAGACAACGTTTCGATTATTTTTTCTGCAGTCTCTTGATAACGATTACAGAAAGAGCAATCGAAATGTTGTGTATTTTTTTTTTTTTTGTAATATACTGTAATTTAATCAATAAACAAAAAAATACACATTTCGATTGCTCTTTCTGTAATCGTTATCAAGAGACTGCAGAAAGAATAATCGAAACGTTGTCTATTTTATGTTTTTTGAAAAAAAAATTACAATAAAATATTAATATGTGGTATGATTTACAAAATTCCCTTATGAATAAACCTAACCACCAAAGTTTTAATAATTTAATATCTACAACCTAATATATATATATATATATATATATATATATATTATTGATTAAGTAAGAAATTAATGAAGAAAAAATGATATCTATAAATAAATATATTTTCAAATGAAAAAAAAAAATATTTAGGAAATTAAAAAGGAAAAATATTAAAAATTGAGTAGGAAAAATTTTCTTAAGAAACATATATACTTATAGTATATTATAAAAAAAAACAATACCTCCCTTACTATCGTCGGTCGGTAAAAATTAATTTCTGCTAGCAAAAGACAAGAACATCTTCCTCTCATCACTTAATGACTAAAACCTGGTTGTTTGATTAAAAAACAAATCTTTCGTGCGAATGAGGCATTAATACTGATATTTAATTAATATTATCAGAACAAGGGTTATTGTGAGAAAGGGTGAAAAGACATTTCGCATTTATTTGAAATAAAACCCATTCTATGATTAATTGAATGCCAAAGAAAGAGAAGGGAGCCGAATCCAAACAGCTCAATGACTCTTTGTGATTTATTTTAATAAAAAGGGCTACCCAGCGCCTCCAACCTTCTCTCCTTAATCAAATACCAAAGCCGGACCTTAGTAAATGAAAAGATTCCACATGGGAAAATATTAATATTAATATTTTTTTTTTTTTTTTTTTTTAAAAGTAATGATGTCTTTATAATATATATAATGGAAATATTATTTCCATGCACTCACCCTCTCCCTCTCCCCTTTTATCTTCCCACCCTCAAAATAAAATTGGTTGGTTCCAATTCATTATATAGAGAGGTGTGATAGAATCCCTCTCCGATATGTTTTTTTTTTACCCTGACGGAGAATGTTTCTTGGAGGTCGATTAATTAATCGTCCCGTTGAATGTCCGGGTTATCCGGGACGGAGATGGAATTCGCCGGGTGATAAATCAGTGGGCCAGGCTAGAGCTAATATCCGGGTGCGGGGTCTCAAATCAAAAGGGCAGATCTAACGAGTTGGTCAACGAAAACTTTCTGAATTAATCACCCGCCCCCTCCCTCCCTCCCTCCTCCTTCTCTTCCTCTTGACATTATTTTATTAAGTCTGTAAATCGCGCAATTCCACCCTCTGATATTAAGAGGAAAAATTACCACAAATATTAATTGGTTCGAGGGTTACATATTGCATTTGAAATTAAAAAAAAAAAAAAATGAAAATAGCGCCGTTTTAAAATTTATGATTGCTATTCTAATATTGGAATCGTGTTTTTTTTTCTGTTTTTAAATTTCTAATTTCTCTTTCGCGGGGCTAATTGGATATTAAAATTGAAAGAGTTTAGTCCGATTTATAGGAGAATAGGTATAATTCACAATTAACTTTACGAATTTTAACCAATAGGAATTTATAAATCGGATTTATTTTCAGAAGCCTGGCTAGCTTTATTCACTTGACGGGTTTCGAAAATTAATGAAATCCTCAAAGGTTCGATTCCCAAACGGTGACTTATTATAATGTACCAGCATTCTATTTTAGATATAGGGATTGAAATAAATTCCAAATATACAAATGTGTAGTATGAATAAGAAAAAGAAAAAGAATCAAAAAACAAATTTTTACCTATCTTTAAATAAAATCTAATATGCATATAAAATATTCAAAATAGAGGAATTATATTTTGGCAATGTAAACATTTTCTCTGTGGCTCTACGGAACTCGAGAGTTCTTGGCCGCAGCAACCACATTTCTCCAAGTGTCCCTACCCTGAGCCATAACCATCCAACTCTAACCCTCTCCCATCTCTCTCATTGTCCACCCACCGCGCCCTTGATCTTCCAATATATATATACATATTAAATATACTAGACTCTTCAGAGTTTTAGTGGTTAGCACGACTGCCTACCACACTGAAGACTCGAGTTCGGGCCTAGGAAAATTCAATAATTAATAAGTTCTCGTCCTTGGTCTTCCAAGCGGACGTTTCCCAACCGGTCTCCCCACCGATATATTTTTATGTTTACATTTTAAATAGATAATTTAAAAAAGAAAAAATTGGGTATAATACAATATATAATCGGTTATCATAGTTTATATTATTAAATTTGATAGCAAAAAATTTATTTGTTTTTGTTTTTCAATTTTATAATTTCAAAAAGGTTAATTTTTTTTTATTTTTTTTTTATTTTTGTTTTTAGAAAGTTTTTTTTTCCACCAAAGGATAAAGGAAATATCGTTTAAAATTATTTATCTACTATAGTAAAGAATTGAATTTATTGATGTCGGCTTTTATGTATCGGAAGGGAGTGAATCTTTGTGTACGATCGATTTGATATCGAGTGTGTCAGCAATAACCGGTAATAGAAGTTGTTGGGGCTTGCTTTATAGTGAGAAAGGATGAGGGAACGGGGTCCACGAAAATCCCAAAACACAAAGAGAAAATTAATCAACTTTACATAGATATCGGAAATAAATTTGGCTTGCTTACTTGTATTCTGAAATAAAATTGAAATTACCCCTCCTCCTCCTTTTACCGTTTTTCCGTCATCCTATTAAACAGCTTCTTCATTAATTAATTTTTTTCCTTTGGTGTTGTGAATTCATATAAGTCAATACATATGTATGTAAATATATATGTAAACGTGTCCAAACAAAAATTATATAAAATTTATAAAAATATATAAAACCGTCAACTCAACTCATTTGTGAAGAAGAATGAAATTAGACTTTTAGTGAAATTTTAAGTTCATTGATATATATATATATTAACTTTATTCACTCCCTTCCGATACATATTAACTTTATGCGCATCATCAGAACCTTTCTTCTCAAGTCAGACTTCTGATGATTGTATAACAATCGAAATGCACATAAAGTAAATAATAATTAAATTGTAACTTCTTTGAGTGTTTAATAAACTAAATCAAATATTTTAATTAAAATGTATATTTTTTAAATTTAATTTTGATCTTCATAAACTTTTTATTAATAATTTTAAATTTTTTCTAAATTCTTAAAATAGAGTTACTTGATATTATATAAATGGATGATTGATTGGTTTCAAATGAGATTGTCAAAGTAATAAATAAGGACGACAATTGCTTGTATATTATAATATATATATATATTTTAAGTTCATTGATATATATATATATTAACTTTATTCACTCCCTTCCGATACATATTAACTTTATGCGCATCATCAGAACCTTTCTTCTCAAGTCAGACTTCTGATGATTGTATAACAATCGAAATGCACATAAAGTAAATAATAATTAAATTGTAACTTCTTTGAGTGTTTAATAAACTAAATCAAATATTTTAATTAAAATGTATATTTTTTAAATTTAATTTTGATCTTCATAAACTTTTTATTAATAATTTTAAATTTTTTCTAAATTCTTAAAATAGAGTTACTTGATATTATATAAATGGATGATTGATTGGTTTCAAATGAGATTGTCAAAGTAATAAATAAGGACGACAATTGCTTGTATATTATAATATATATATATATATATATATATATATATATTATATATGTACATATTGGGCGACGAATATAAATTAGATACAATTTCCAATGAGGTTATCTCATCTAAGTAATGGATTGACATATCAACCCAACCCCTGATATCAGTGATAAACCCATCATTGAAGAAAAGAATCAACACTGACAAGTCAGATAACCTTTGACTAATTTATTATAATAAGAAGAAATAAAAATTTACATAAATTTAAAAAAAATATTATATTTTTATGTATGTATGTATACATATATGTATATACTGCTCGGGAAAAATTACATTGTATATAAGCTGGCAATAATTATAACTTTTACTTTATTAATTGACTTTTTTTTTTTTTTTTTTGTAAAATTGCCCATACTTGAAACGTGGAGATTTGTGAAAAAACGCAAACGATTGAAAAGAGTATATTAGAAATTTAAAAAATAACATTAATAAGATAGTTTGATATCAAATTGTAATCTATTATCTCATTCTTAAAAGTGTATTATTTTTTTTTAATTTCTCCCCAAATTATCCCTCCAATCTATATTTTAATATTGGCATTTAAATTATTTTTTTCTTTAAAAATGATTTTAAATATTTGCTTATATAAATCTTTTAATTAATCAAGTTGGCAAAAGAAATATGGGGGAGGGGGGGAAACTACATTAACAATTTTACTTCTTAAAATTTTAATGACACAAAAATTCTATTTAATTTAGACGATTTCAAATGATCAATTGACAATATTAAATTTTTTTTCTCCTTCTCACTCTCTCTTTATCTCTCTCTATTTTTAGCTTTCCCTAAAATGTATCAAATTTTCTGTAAATTTTAATTACAGCAAGATGAGGGGATTTCTTTTTTTTTTTTTATTTTTTTGTTCAACCCGAGACCACGAAACAACAAGCCTTTTTTTCCTTTGGTGTTGTGAACCCCCTCTATCCCTTCTTTTCTTTTTACACCTTTGTCCTATTTGGAAGATAATCCGACTCCAACTTTCTGTTAGCGAAATTGCAAATGGTCTCTTATGGCAGCTCTGGATACTTTTGATCTTTTAATGACAATATCACAAAGGTATCCTGCTCACAGGCTCAAGTGGCATCTTCTTAATTAAACAGGAATAAAAATTTTTAAAAAAATCAAACTTTTAATTGAATAATCCAATTTTATCCTAAGTTTTATAATGATCTTTTATTTATTGTTTTTGTTTCTATTTTTTTTTTTTCTTGTTTTTTTATTTAATCATTTTTCGAAAATAATTGATGCTTTACATTGATTTATTTTTTTATATAAAGTTAAATATTGATTTGAGTATGGCGGTGATTGTGTAACTTGACCTCAATGCATCCGTTAATAGGTGAAGAACAAGTGAGAAATGTATTTACAGGGAAACCAATTGGGAAAGTACGTGTTTTGTATTAATTGAAACAAATAAATAAATGATTTATTTATCAATTTGTTTTAAAAATAAAAAAAAAGGTTTCATAATAAATATAATCATTACGAATCCTTTTTCTAAACTAAACAAAAAATAAATAAACAAGAAAGACTAGACAAACAAGAGAAATTAAATTTATAATTTAAGAAAATCTCCATCTGATCAACAAATGTATAATTTTAACGATGTTTCCCTTTAATTATGTGGAAATCATTTGAAAGTGTTTGTTTTTTGTGCAATTGAGTTGTCATAAATGAGAATAAATTGACCACGTATAACAAGAATAAATATCGTGTTGTTGGTGCCCAGATAGTGGGAAGGACACAATGAGGCATGGGTAAGAAAAGCAAAACTCAAACAACATAATTAGGAACAAAGTAAACAAATTCGAACTTGTCAATATTTATTGTAGGTGTATTTTAGGGAAATTAAGATACAGAGAAGGCCGAAAAGTGGAAATAAATTAATAAATAAACATGTATATCAAAGGGAATTTATAGATTGAACTCTGAACAATAGATTAAACATATCTATTTATTATGTAAACTAAAATAAACTTGAAAAAATATAATAAAAAAATAATTTTTAATTTAATATTCGGTGATGTTTCATGTTTATATATATACTTGATGCGCATTTCAGTTTACTTGACCGTAAAAGTACTGAAATGCGCATCAAGCAAAACTCCAACAACATAACAAATGTAAAAAAATTCTAACTTGATAATTAAACTGATTTGATAGTATATCAACCGTAATGTGCACAAAGCAAATATTATTTATATTTAAAAACTTGAAACTTCACCGAAAATTTAATTATAAATTATTCTTCTTAAGTTTTTGTCTATATTTTTTAAGTTTAATTTTAGTTTATATTTTTATATCTATGTCAAAAACAACCAAAATTAGTATGCATTAATAATTCAACCTTTTCTATAATTTTGTTATTTTGGGGGCCTAAATCCCTCTTCCCATTCATCTGTATTGCAATTAGTGTGATCATATCTGGTGATCCCTCACTACTAATTGGTTTATTAACATTTAATCATCATATTATATATATATATAGCCTAATTATTGGTTAAAATTATCTACCAAAATTGGGAATATTTAAATAATAATTTAATAATAATAATAATAATAGGTTATAATAGGTTCTTAATACAATCCGAACCATTCCACTACCATTATTTTTCTTTTTATTCTTTTTCCATAGTTTAAAAAAAAGAGAAGCCTTAATTTTAAAATGAATTGAAAAATAGCAAATAATTTTTAATATACATTGACTGAGATGAATAACAACTGATGAATAAAGCTTCCCTTCGTAAAAAAAAATCAAGTCTAGAATGAAAAATTATAAATTATTTAAAGTTCAAAAAAAAGATCATTAATAAAAAAACACCACCTTCAGTCAAGAAATAAATGGTGATTAAAATGTTTTATTATTATTATTATTAGTAGTAGTAGTAGTAGTACTACATAGGCTGAAAAGTCCTGGGATTTTTCAATAGGTGACGCCACTAGAAAATGAACATGACTCATTTCGAGAGGCTCATCTGTCACTAGTTTATGTATGAAGTATCATGACATTTCGCGTCCATTCGTTTACAAACTACAGTCGTTTGAGTGACACTATTTTCGCCATCATAAGAAATACCAACAGGAATATCGCGTCGGGATAAACTGTTGTTCTCGAAAGAGCAGATGTGGTTAACATTCCTGCAACCACTGCAATGATTGTGTGTTCATAAGTTTTTCCCATTAAAAAACAATGTGAAATCAAGACGCGATATTCCTGTTTTTCCATTTTTCTTACGAAGACGAAAGTAGCGTCACTCAAACGACTGTAGCTTGTAAACGAATGGACGAAATGTCATGATACTTCATTCATAAACTAGTGACATATGAGCCTCTCGAAATGAGCCATGTTCATTTTCTAGTGGCGTCACCTATTGAAAAATCCCTGGACTTTTCAGCCCATGTAGAATATCTTTCTATAGAATAAATACATTAATTATCTATTTTAATAGTTTTGTTAAATGGAATGAATATAATATTTAAAAAAATATATATTAATTAATTTTCATATTTTCGATAATTGAAATTTGGTTTATATTCTAAATAATAAGCATTGTAATAAATTGTTTCAACAAATCCTTCATTCAATCATTATATATATATATATATATATATTTACTATACAAATTTTAAAATAACTCTGTTATCAGTAAATTAAATGAAAAACATTTTATTATTCGATTTAACTGTCATCAATGAAATAATTTTAACCTCGACATGACCCACTATTCATGCCCATTTATAAATATTATCGCTTTCAATATATATATATATATATAGGTGATAGATGAAAAAGAAAATAATATAAAAAAAAATATTAGGTACATAGTTCTATTCAATGAAGCCATTTTATTTATTTCAGTTATATATTATGTCGATAAAATAGAAAGTAACAAAGAACGATGAAAACCCGTAGTAAAGAAATAAATTAATTAATTCAAAATAAATATTTTCATATCGAAATTAAATTTTAAAAAACAGAATAAATAAATAAATAAAAATTAAATTAGCGGAATGACTTCATTTTTTATTCTCTTTTGGTTATAGAAATGTAATTTAAAACATATATATATTCTGTTTGTGAATAAATAAAGATTTTAAAGGCTCTGATCGTAATTGACTTTAGCGCTTTATTTTCATCTTTTTTTTTTGGGAAATCTTTGAAAAAGAATGGTCCGTAGAGCAACATCTCACCTTCTTAATATTACCCTTAAGAATACCCGTATTTCATCATGAAATACAGAAAAGGATTACTAATTGGATTAGTCCTCCCATTTTATGATATAAATAAACATTTAGTCTCAATTTTAAATTAATTTCATATAAAATATGAATAAATCCCATCCGTTTGGTATTATTTCACTCTTTTCTAAAATATAACATGGATGAGAGTTCCAAAAAGACCCATTATTATACTATTTTTATTATAAGTATTATTTTTATAATTCTAAACATTCCCTGATTGGTGTCTCTTATTTCTTATAATAATAATATTTATTATATTTATATTCTTATATATATATATTTGTTTACACTATTTATAAATAATTATTTTAGAATTTTACTTAGATAAAGGTCTTCATATTTTTAATTTTAGAAAAAAAACACTTGGAGGTACTCTCTTGACCTATTGTTCATATTGTATTTTGTAAACCCCAATTGGGATTACTCTTTAAATATTTAATCATTTTTTTTTATTATTTATTACCAAACATATTATTAATTCATTTGATGTTCAATTGAAAAAATTGACCTATTGATCATATTGTTTTTATAAACCTCAACGATTGGGATTTATTCCAAAAATATTTATTATTTTATTTATTAGCAAATTATATTATTAATAAATTTAAGTAAAAAGAAATATTTTTAAAAAACACACTTTACTTAAAATTGCACTAAAAAGTAAAAATTAAAATCACTGTAAAGTGTGTGCGCTCAAATTATAATAACACCGTAAAACATTTGCTTCCACTATTGGGCGCACACACTTTACAGTGATTTTATTTTTTACTTTTTAGTGCAATTTTAAATAAAGTGTGTTTTTTAAAAAGATTTCTTTTTACTTAAATTTATTTTATACTTTTTAGCCGTACGTAAATAAAATGCCGCGGACAAACAACACACGGACAACCTGACACTGTGAGTTAAGTAAAGTGTGTTCAGCGTCTGTAGAACTGCTATCGCCATCTATGATTGAAATAGTGAACTATTCCATATTCCGCATATGAAAGTTTAGTTAATTAATTACCACTAAGAGATAAATAATTAAGTGGATTTTTCAATTGCTTCGTGTATTGTTATCAGGAGCAAGGTCGTATGCAAAATTTCAAGTTGATTGAATGACGGGAAGTTGTTGAAATATCGATTATAAAATGCCGCGGACAAACAACAGACGGACAACCTGACACTGTGAGTTAAGTAAAGTGTGTTAATAAAAATTGACTTAATGTTTATGTTGTATTTCATAAACCCAACTATTAGGATTTATGCTAAAATTATTAATTTATTATTTTATTTATTACAAATCATATTATTAAAAATTGACCTATTGTTCATGTTGTATTTCATAAACCCCAACGATTGAGATTTATTCTAAAATTATTTATTTTTTTATTTATTACCAAATCGTATTATTAATTTATATGAAAAAAATTTAATTGAACTGTTTTTGATGATTAATTACAATTTTCTATTTAATCCCTCTTTTTTCTTTTTGATTGTCTTAGCAGATGCGTTTATTCAACCTTGTCAATACACTTTCGAAAAATATTAATCCCTCATGTGTCCCCTATACCTAACACTTTCGAAAGGTTTGCAAACTTAGAAAGTTTAAACCCTAATAATTGAATTCCATCATGAAGATTAGTGGTTACTTTTTCTTTTCCCATTTATTAATTAACGAATATTCCGTTCAGAAGGTCTTCCTATTGTTCCATTTTCATTAGAATTTAATTAGTATTTGATCTTATTATGGAGATATTATTTATTATATTTAATCAATATTGATGGTGCCTATAGTCAATGTATAATAATGGGCAAATGTTTTATCTCAAACTTGTACATTTTTTTTTTCTGTTGCATAGTCTTGTTAAAGGAAATTAAATTACATATCGTCATTGTTGCAGCAACATTGACAATTTCATTTTTACCAACAAGACTTCAGGGTAATTTACTAATAAATAAATTACATTCTTATTGTGTGTCTATAATAATACTTATGTCAACATTTTAATATGAATATATTATTTTAATTTAATAATAGTGCTATAGTTTTTATCAAATTTAGCTAAAAATTAATTTAAAATAAAACTAAAAATAAGTCAAGTATACTATTAAATAAGTTGACCTGTGGCCAGGTCCGAACCGACCGACGGTTTGAAGTAAATTAATTTCCAGCTACAAAAACAATTTCAAATAATTTTAATATATCTATTAATGTAATAAAAACAGATATGGATACATAAATAATAAATATAAACATTTTTAATTTTATTTTATTTATAATATATATGCAAGACCAGGATGTGACGTCATGAATGGCTGGATGGCGTCATATAATTTTAAATCAAGAAAAAACTAATAAAGATGATTTTTCTTGAGGATAAAACCAATACAAAGTGCATGAGTCGTGGTGATATGTAAAAAATCTCCTTATGTGAAATTTGGTGTGAAAAAAACCCTTCCCTTCCTATCGTCGATCGCTAATACTACCACTTCCGGTTTCCGGATTTGCGCCAAAAGTTGATCAATTCATCCCACTGATGCATTAAGTAAATATACCAAATTTCATCAAAATCGGTTGAGCCGTTCAGGCTGTACACATCTATACGGACGGACGGACGGACGGACAGACATCATGCTAAAAATACTTTTTTCTGTTAAGAAAATGCATGATTCGTGGAGATATGTAAAAATCTCCACATGTGAAATTTGGTGTGGAAACAATACCTTCCCTTCCTATCGTCGTTCGGCAAAAATATCAAACTTTATAAAAATAATTTTTAATTGAACACTTGCTGAAGTTCCAAGTATTTTTTTTTTTTGTTGTATATTTGCTTTATGCGCATTTCGTTTATTGCGTCATCATTAGAAGCTTCCTTCTTCTCCACTCTTATGATGTTACAGCCAAAATGCGTATAAATCAAAGATATAAATCAGAACTTGAAATTAAATTAAAAATTATTGTTATTAAGTTGTTTATTTTTTTTTTTAATTTTTGTTTTTTTGTTTACTTAACCTATTAAAATATTTCAACTAGTGTTATAATTAAATTAATTAATTTAATAAAAAAAAACTGTTTTCGGATTAAAACAATAACATTTAAATGTTTCTTTTATGATTAGTTTTCATATAAATGGACCTTAAATTTTAAATATAGGATTACAGGTACCAATGCATTTAATAATGTAAATTTTAGTAGTTTTACTGGAAGTATCTTTTGATTAATCTATTAAAGTTCATAAAAAAGGAAATTAAAAATAAGGTTAAAAAAGCAGTTGCAAAGTGATAATTTTTTTTTCTCCTCTGTCGGTTTAAATCTTTTAAAATGAGAAAACTTTTAATTCGAAAGTCCGAAACATTCCCCATACCTAATTTTTTTTTTTTTTTTTTTTTTTTTTGAAAACTTTGTTATCTTGCGAAATCTTCTCTTTTTTTATTAATTGAATTGATATTAAATTATAGCAAATCGACTATATTTTATGTTTCTGATACTGGGACAGTGCAATTATTTTATTTTTAGATCAATTATTTATTTTTTTTTTTTTTTGTAGTATACTTTTCTATAATAGTCCTCTAACTCCCATTATCTTCCGAAAATCGCTTGTCAATAATTGATTACCCAAATATTAGATACTATATTTTTAATTCGATCCAAATCTAGTTTTCTTTGCTGTAAACATTTTATATATATATTTAATGTTGAATAATAATTTATGTTGACCTGCTCAAGGGTCAAAACTTAATTATTATCATTTATTAAAAAAAAAAAATATTAATTACCTTATAACAATATTTATTAATATTTCCAATAAAAGTTATTTAATTATTTTTATTTTTTCAACACGATTTTTTTAAATAAATTCACTAAAAACATCATTTCTGACATTTCTTATACATCTCTAATCTAATGAAAATTATTTATTACGATGAATATATATCGTATGTTACTATGGATGACGGAGAGTGGGGGGGGGGGGAAGAGAAGGACTCACCATCCTCAAAATACCTTCATTAATTTCAAAAAAATATCATTAGTTAGAATCTCGAAGCAATTTTTTATGATCGAACAGAGAGCATAAAACGCCATATGCTTAATATGTATATATGGAAATAAAAGAATATATTAACATTCAAGATGCTGAAACGATTATCCGAATGCATCAACACTTGAATAAAATAAAATCTCCAATAGGACTTCCATATACCAACGAATATATTAATAAATTTTCCATGGCATTTGCGACAGAACATATTTATCGTTTTTCAAAATAATTAACTTTGATCTAAGAGAGACTGGAATTCATAACCAGCCACTTGTGTTTGTTTACATATTCAACTTTTCGTCCTACACATCACCCTTTCCTCCATCTTTTCTCTCACCGAATTTAAAGTCAAATTGTTTCTAATTTCACAATGTCTGTCTGTCGAAAAGAGAAACACAAAATGGCCCGTTAAAGTAATCGTCACACAATTGAATCCTCTTCTTGCTTTTCTTTTGTCCTTCTTCGAATTGAGATCCTGAAAGCAAATACTGCTCAAACATTTTGCAAAAGATCGCAAAAAAATAAACGTTCCATTTTCTCATTAAAGAGTATACACGTATGGAATAACACTTAAATGAAAGAAATAAATTTTAGATAAATTTTATTGTATGTTCAATGAAACTGCTTCTTCCTTCGTCTAATTTAATCTCAAAACACTTGATAATCGTTTGATTATATTTTATAGGAGAAATTGCTAAATTTCTTTATTTGAATATAAAATTATTCATCTTGTACTAAGTAATATTTAAGAAGGTCCATAATTTTAAGGAACGAAAGTATCTTGAAGCGTGGTTCATGATTTTAAGGAACGAAAGTATCTTGAAGCGTGGTTCATGATTTTAAGGAACGAAAGTATCTTGAAGCGTGGTCCATAATTTTAAGGAACGAAAGTATCTTGAAGCGTGGTTCATGATTTTAAGGAATGAAAGTATCTTGAAGCGTGGTCCATGATATTAAGGAACGAAAGGTTCTTCGAATAATTTATGAGACAAAACTTGATAAAATCACAGGTTTATGGAAGAGATTGGAAACCAACGAGTTATATCACATGCATCCCTAAACATAGAGGCAAAAAACTAAAGTTAAGAAAAACTATTGAGAAATTTAATCACGGATAAACACAGGTAAACATTCAGTGTGTTGATAATATAAAATAATGAGACAAGATAGAAAGTAGTCTCAAAACTCTACAATCTCATTTCTCATTCGTTTCTTTTAATTTTTTTTTTTTTATATTATTTCAATTTGTTAAAACAATGCTTAAAAAAATTCGTATAAACCATCTAAGAACAGCTCGAAAAATGTTTTATTTTTATAGGCCTTCAGGCTCGCAGAACCATCGGTTTATTTCAATGTAATTTTTACCAGATTTATATAGAACTGTTTTTCTTTTTTTTATCATTTCTTTTTTTTCTGATGTTTAAAAGAGTAGTTAATATTTATTCAGTGAAAAATTGAACAATCCAATTTTCTCCAATAGTTATTACTTTTATAAACAAAAGAAATTCCGTTTTTTTTTATTTTTGAAAGCGGAGTGAAAACTTTAACTCTCCCTATTCAATTGAAATGAAAAAACTTTAAGATACATTCTAATGGGACAATAGGGTAATACAGAATGGCATTAGAAATAGCTGATTATAGAAATTGTCGATTAGTGAAATCGTTTGGCATCAAATTAACCAGGAATCTTCGTTGGGTTTGCTCTTTCTTCCTTCTCTTTTGGTTTATTGTATGTATAACTTGGGGTAATGTTTTGTTTGTCTGATTTACTAAACATTTATATCGTGTGATCATTGGATAGAAACACCTGAGGACCGTAAACTAGAATTATGATAGAACAACCGATTTGTATTTTCCATCAGCCCATTTTCGACTGCAATTTCCCAATACCTCTTTTAACCTTAAACTTCAACGATTCTCAAAGTGGAATTTTTCAAATCTATCATAGATATTTATAAAATATTGTAATAAATTATATTATTAAAGCTTTGGTGGTTGTTTTTATTTATAATGGAATTTTGTAAATTAAACCACATATTGATATTTGTTATTGTAAATTTATTCAAAAAATACAAACATATACACAACGTTTCGATTGCAGAAGTATCAATATGTGGTTTAATTTACAAAATTCCATTATTGTAATAAATTATTAATTCAGATAAATCACACATTTTAGGTTTATTTTCCCTGTGATATAAAATAATACCTAAACATTAGATGAAAGGGGATTCCTAAGTAACCCATTAAAAAAATAATCAAATACAGTCATACAGATATAAAAAAACATTTGTGAAGAATAAAGATTCTTCTTTAAATTACCACACCCCGTAGATTACAATTATTTTCTCCTTATTCATTTTACAATTATTAGCTTTACAATTACAAGTATAAGGGAGATTTATACCTGGCAAAAGGTCAAAAGGTCATTTTTTTTGTCCGTCTGGAACTATTACACATGTATTATTTTAAAGCAACGGAAATATGGAACATATGAAATTTTTACCTAATAATTATTATTTTAAAAATTTTCGACAAGACAAATTTAAAAAAAAAAATATTCAATAGTCTAGTATGCGTTATTTTAAATTTTAATTTTTGTTATTTTTTTACAAATTGAAACTTAAAAAAGGAGAATAGTTCCAAAAAATAATATAATAGGATAATATAATAATAATATTAATTTTATTAAATCATTTCTCTCTCAAAATTCAGTTATTAAAGGTTTAAACTCCAAACTTGGGTTTATTTCTGACAGATTACCTTCATAATTGCACCTTTCAAAATAAGTTGTAAATTAGTAACTATTTCAATGCATAACATTTCCATAAAACCCGATTAAAATAATAATATAAATGTATTTTCATAAATTTAAGAAAAATCTATAATCCACTTAGGCTGAAATGAAAATAAATGCAACGCAATTGATGTTATGTTATATTTTAATTCCATTATTTCAAATAATATCGAATGTATGTTTATCAAATGGATTTGTAATGTATTTTACGCGTTCCATTTAACAAAAATCGATTCACGTTTATATAGTAAATTAAATCAACATAATTTTTTTTTTTTTTTTAATTAAAATACAAATATATATTAATTAAATTAGAATTAAGAAAATAGTAAATAAATAATTAAAATAAGATTTTTTTTTTCTTTGCTGTTTAAAGAGAAGAATAGGCACTACCTAATTCATTAATGATTTATGATTACTATTATTATTAGGAGTAGCGGGTGGACCCTCTATGATCCAGATAGAGATAGGTCCACTTCAGGAAAGCAACCCTGCTCATGCAAGCCACAACTGTTCCTCGCCTTCATTTGAGGAAATCGTGTCCCAAATCCTAAAAAATCCTATCTATTCAATATTAAAATCCTCCATCTATACTCCATCCACTCGTCAAACCGTCTAGCCCACGCGGCTATTCATAGCTAACAATCATTCAATGGCTAATCCTAAAGCACTAAGATAAAGATAGCTGAAACCTACATTCGAAAAAGGATAAGATAATAGGCCTAAAAAAACTCTTGAAAATGGCAACAAAATAGTCGCCGAAACATCGATTTTCAAATCCCACAATTAAACGTGAAAATAATTTGGTAATAATTTCTCATAGTAATAAATATTTCACAGAAAGCTAAACGAATATATATATATATTCCTTTTTAATAGTATATCTATTTTTCTGTCTAGTAGTATTCAGTCCGAGTAAAAGCGAAGAATCAATTATTGACCTTCGTGTAGCTGTTATTGTTAGTTTATTTATTTATTTTTGTGATAAGGTGTTTTTTTTTATAGAAAATATTATATTTGTTGCCATTTCTGTCACAAATATATATTTTTCTCAGTGACATATGTTTGATAATATTATATATAAATATATATGGATATATATATATATGTCATAAATGGAGTGAAATATTTAAATAAAGGGAGGGATGAGTGAAGTGGAATGGAGGTTTACATGGCTATGGGGAAAGAGTGAGCAAAGGATTCCATTTAAAATAAATATTCCAAATCTCGAAATCCATTTGTTTTCATGTTTAGAATATTTTTTTGTTATTTTGATAAGGTATTTTTTTTTATGTTAGTTAGATTTATATTTTTATTTTCAAAAAATAGGCATAATATATAAATTTATAAAAAAGGTGTATGTTTATTGTTAATTAATTGAATTATAATTGCTATACTTTTACATATGGTTACAATTGAAAGTCTCTTTTATCTTTTCGAAATCTTAAAACTTTTTTGTATATATATATATATATATATATTAAATAAAGAGTGAAAAGTTAAAAAAAATAATATCCCATAAGATATAAAAAAAATGTGAAAACTTTTTTTTTAACTTAGATAACTTTTATATTTAATTTAGAATTTGCATTTCTGAATATTAAGCGGAAAATCTTTATATATTCATCATGTGTGTGTGTGTATGTATGTGTGCATGTGTCTTGTTAAGCAATATTAAACAAAATTTGGCTATGATTGAGTGACCTCATCCCTCATCGATTATACTTTAAATCCAACTTTGCGACCTGATTAGATTAATAAAATTGAGATGTAATCACTTTATAATAGATATGTTAACGTTTGAAATGTCAATAAAAATCTCCTAATAAATAAGAATTTTGAAAATAAAAAATTTATTAGTTTTAATGTTGTGTAGTATCATACTCGTTATCGGCTTTGTTCGATTATATTCGACTTCACGCTGGATCGGTTTTATTCGTCTCTATTCGGCTATTTTAATATTCTTTTTTTCTTATTATTATTACTACACTAGGGGGACCCGTTGCAAACGGTGTTTGCAATTTCATTCTAAAATGAATTTATCGTGGTTTACAGCAATTAATTAAATAGTTATTTGAAAACAATATTTTTCGTATACCAATGATCATTTTTTAGTAATAACAGTTTCTGTCTCTAAGTTTCTTCACCTATATTCACGCATATACGCATTCAATCTTTTCTAATTTAGATTCATTTTTTATAGAATTAAATATTTAACTTATAAACAAAATAATAATAATAATTTATAGGAAATTTTGTTTCAAATACTTACAAAAGAACACAATGTTTAAATATAAAATTATTAACTTTATTCAAATCGTCATAATAATTTTTTTATTTTTTTTTATTTGATACTTATTTAATTTAACAAAACAAAATTTAAAAAAAAATGAAGTTAGTTACGAATTAAATTAATTTTGACAATTTGTAACTAACTTCATAATGTTATAGACATCACATACATACGAAGGAAATTATTATTAAAGAAGATATAATGTATTTTATTTTTATATAAGTTTTCACATTCGACATAAAGCATATATTTAAAAAAAAATAAATAAATAAATTTCATTTTTCATTCTAACCCCAATCAAATGGAAATTTAATTTTAAACTGAATGAATATGTTATGTTTTGTTTTATTAAAATTAAATTAGCTAAAAGAGATTACCATATATAGAAGTGAGTGACTGCTTGGCATGCCTCCTCCTTCGCCTGGAGACTGACCGCAAATACATTGTGTCATCTCTCCCCCCGACATTGATAATGATGATGATAATCCCCCCCTCCCCAGTACGTTACAATTGTGTCAAAGCCGAGCATGTTCCCTGGTGGACATCACTCAATTACATAGCCGGATTCAATAGGAATGGTGATCGATAGTCCGCTTGATCAACGATCAAGTCCAATAACTAATAATCTAATTTAACATTACCTTAACGAGGTATAGAAACATTAGTTATTTCTATACGCCTATATTTCCTGATATTTATTTTAAAAAAAATATTAATCTAATGAAAATATTCTAAATTCTTTTATAATCATTTTTTTTAATCAATTTTAATTTTATTATCAAATTTTGGACAGACACAATAAAAAAAGAATTAATATTATAATAATACTAGCTTCTCAGAGCGCCCTCGGCTCTCTTCACACCTAAACGGGGACTCTGCCCTCTGTACCCCCTGAAGTTTTTTTAAACTCTCTTCTTTTTCTTCTTCTGTCTCAGTAGAGCGACCTGCTGCATGTAAGACCCTATTTTAAAAAGCCTATTTTCTCTCTCTGACTGAGACTCAGAAGATCGAGTTTCATTGTCAGTATGATATATATATATATATATATATATATATATAAATCCTAACTTTTTTTAGTCTCTCTTCTTTTTCTTCTTCTGCCTCTTTAGAGCGACTAGCTGCAAGTAAGACCCTATTTTCTCTCTCAGACTGAGACTCAATTAATCGTTTTTTTTTTAATTTTAGGTTCCCTATATTTGTTTTGTAATTCTAACAAATCAGATGACCTTACCTGATTTAATTTTAAAAGTTTTTTCCTTTGCCTACTATTTTTTAAATACCTACTTAAATTTGATTTTTTCAGTGGCAATCTGGAAAAAAAATTACTAACTAAAATGTAGAGTCAAATTTGAAATTTGTCATTATCGGTTACCATGGTAACGTTACGTTTGTATGGGGAAAAGAAAAGGGCTGTTTTTAGGGTTTTCCCGGCAATTATTTGATTTTTTTTTCGCCGTAAAAACATCTTTGGAATTAAACGAACATTTAAAAAAAAATAATTGGCAAAATTGGTCCAGGCGTTATTGAGTTTTGGGCGTACAAACACATTTTGTGATTCATTTTTATATTATAGATAATAAAAATTATTTTTTTTTAAATATATTTCTAGTAAATAAAATAATCAAGTTAATATTGTTTGATTATCAAAAGGAATTAGGAATATATATAGGTACTTGTTAATTAGCAATTTGATAAGGACCATTGCCACATTACAAATAAAATTAATATGATTTGAAATTGTTCAAACTGATTATATACTTTTTGTTACACAAAAACAGCCTTTTATCTATAATTGCAATATGTATGAAAATTTCCATCATTGAGATTTCAACCTGAACCGAAAGGAATACATAATTCGATTTAGGGTTTTTTTTTCGTTTTGTTTTGTTTTTTGTTTAGCATTCCACTCAGTTTTCAATTTATTTCCCATTCCATTTGCCAGTTAATTTCAAAATTTATTACTGATTTGAATTAAATGACATGGGTCGTTAGCATTTTCGTTGGGAATAATATTTTCAAAAGGTGGTGGTCGTTCATTAGTATTGAAAACAATTATTCAAAATTCAATCAATAAAACGATCAATTTTTAATTGAAAGAATATTTTTCCTACAATCAAATTTGATTAAAATTTACTAAGATTTTGATTTTTTAATGCCTACAAAAAAAAATATACACTTAAAGTAATAATAAAAGGTTTTGTGTGTGTGTTTGTTTTTTTTAATGTGGGTGCTGTACTACTCTTTCAAAAAATTTCATTTATTTCAAATAAATTGACTGTAAAACAAAGATAAGTATTGGTTAAATTTGTCATTTCGTAGGTTTTCCTTTTAATGAAATTATTAATGTTATTATTATAATTATTATTATTATTAAATATATTATAAAATGTATAATTATTGTTTTACTGAATGGCTTATATGGGGTGCTCCATGACTGTAGAGGACGAGAATAATTTCAAGATATATACCTAAATCTTATTTGAACTTTTAAAAAATGTACTCCAAAAAATGTAATGTTAAATTTTTAAATATTAAAGAGAAATATATCTAAATGAATCAGCCCATTTAATTTATACAAAATAATTTATTATTATTATTATTATTAATAATAATTATAAAAATAGTCTCATTTCAGAAAAATTATCATCAAAGAATATAACAATTAAAATATAATATGTATAATTAATGTTTTACTGATCGTTTTATATGGTGTGGTCCATGACTGTATAGGACGAGAATAATTTCAGAATATTTATATCTTATTTGATTTGTTTAAAATATATACTGTGAAATTTGTTAAGTATTAAAAAGAAATCTATCTTAATGAATCAGTCCATTTCATATATAGTAAAGAATTTTGTTGGTTGATTAGAAAATATAATCTTCTCCTTTTCACATTGATTTGCCATTTTACAAACAAAAACAATCAATTTCAAGTGAAATGGAGATTATTTTCCACCAACGCATAAGCCTTCCCCTCTTTCTTTGTAAAATTAGCCTAAGAGCTCTCGATCTCGTTTCAAGATATGAAAGGATGCCGAAAAATACAGTCCGGGTTCGATTGCTGTTGAGTGAAACTAATCGACTGAGGAGTTCAATGAATATGTTATCCAAATTAACCAAATTGTTTTCTTACCCGGGGCTAAATAAATGCAGGCGGCTACGCATCAAACATAAACCTTTCCCTTCCTCTTCACTTTTCACCTCACCCCCCCCCCTCCTTCCATACATGTCCCTCATGATTTATAATTTATAAAAAAAATGAAAAAAAATTTTGATGCGATTAGCCATTTACATATCGAAATGGGAATTGCACAAGTTACCTTCGAAGTTTCTAACAAATTATTAATTCAATTTAATATTCGATTATCCATCAACGCTCTACTATTTATAAATCATCATAAATTGTACTTAAGCTAGTAAACAAATAAAAAAAAAAATAATACGACAGATTGAACTGAAATCGTATCCGAATGATAATTCCTGGTTGATGTTTAATTCATAGCCTAATAGGGGATTCAGTTATAGATTAATAACAAACGGGAATGTATTTATTATTACCAGGGGACAAGACAAAGGAAAGGGCCCTTGGTACTGCAAATATATCAGAGATAATAAGAAAAGCTTCGAGAAAACATAAAGAATCAATAAATTCTCAGAAATCTATAAAATAAATATATAAGCCGTTCAATAGAGGATGCTGCTGTCTTTGGGAAGATTTAAGATTCACATCGGTTAAAATTCTCCCCAGTGCGTTAGTAATTTACAAAGAATTTTTTTTCTTTCTTCTATAGAAAAAAAAATAAATAAATAATACTTTATTTTATTTAAAAAAAAATGATTTTCTTTTTTTGATTGTAGGAAGAGGAAAGTGGTTAAAAAGTTTTGAACGCGGAATTAGTTATATTGAAAGCAAAATAATTATATTTTAGACAATGTTGACATTCGAATCAAATATGAACAATTATTTTGCCGGTTGTATCATATGGGTGTGAGGCATGGTCTGTGACCCTGGAAGACGAGAGTATATTTAGAGTATTTGTGAAAATAGGATTCTTCGCAACATTTATGGACCAAAGAAAGATGAGGGGAATGGAGGACACTTCATGGAATGACTTAGTTAGGGTTATAAAATCGAGAAGAAGGCAGGACACATAACAAGAATGGATGATGATAGATTTGCGAAAAATATATTTGTGGGGAGACCGGTTGGTAAACGTCCACTTGGAAGACCAAGGACGAGAACTTATTAATTATTGAATTTTCCTAGGCCCGAACTCGAGTCTTCAGTGTGGTAGGCAGTCGTGCTAACCACTAAACCTTTGAAGCGTCTAGTATATTTAATATATATATATATATGCAAGGACGCGGTGGGCAGACAATGTAGGAAGGGACTTGAGAGAGATGGTAGAAAATAGGAGTAGAATGGGTGTAGCTCATGATAGAGGTACTTGGAGGAATGTGGTTGGTTCGGCCAAGAACTTTCGATTTGTATAGAGCCACAGAGTTTTATATATATAAAGAATAATCACCTGATTTTATAATGATTAAATATTTATTGATTTATAATAAGGTGGTCAGATCAAACCGAAAAAATAAATTATAGAGAATTAAATAAATTCTTTCTTTGGAATAATTATTAGCAATATATTAGAAATGAAAATCTATTATTATTATTATTAGATATGATATATTAGAATAATAAATAATATATTTTACTTATTTTACTTATATAAAAAATTGTGATGACATGTAAAATGGATCAATGAGAGGAATAAATAAATTGTGATATATTTATGATCGCTATATCAATATCAATAAAGGACATTCGATTTATACTTTCTTAGATTGGAATCATATTTACACATTGTATATATCATTGTATAATATATTATTAAAATAAAACATAGTCACAATAAGCATTAAATCATATTTGTCTTAGAAATTTTACATTTTAATATTTAGATAATATATTTGAATTAATTTGTTAATTGAAAATATATCACCAATCTATTATTTATGTTAACTATATAATAACTACTTATATATCTTTGAAACTATTAAATATAGGATATATTCAATGTTTAGGTTTGAGCTTAAAGAATAGATGGATTGGATAGATAGATTTACGTCAAGCTTTTATAACTCATATGACAAAATAATTTGACAATATTCTATACTAAAGAATATAATTGATCATCTAAAGATCAATACTGGACTATGGTATTGGAAATTTAATGATTGGGAATTATTTACTCAATAAATGTATAATATTATAGGTAATGCCATTGTGGACTGATTCCTTTTTTATCTAAAACTGTAATGGCATGTTTATCCAACTCTTAAAAATAAATTGATATATAGATGTATATATATATATATATAGATAAATCAGATATATTATCATTTTAGATAAATACTTTATTTTTAATTTCTAATTTGTTCGAAAATGATTATTAATAATTCTTTGGATAAAATGGACGATGTATTTCATTATACTATATTTAAGCTTCCATGTGAAACAAATGTTCTCATAATTTAAATTGTTTATTTATAAATAATTTATTAAATGATATAAAATTGTAATTTAATGATCAAAAGGACATGTTATTAGGATTATTTTCATTTCTTTGTGTTACTGAATACGAATTATTTATTTATTTCTAAAATGATGAATGTTGTACCTATCCATGGAGAATATACTAATCAATTTTTTTTTTTTGGAGTGGGGGTGAAGGTGGTATCGGGGTAATGGGGTTGATTTGTTAACATCATCCCTTTGAAGCGTATCTATAACTTCACGTTGCAGTTCTCAATAGGAAATTCTATTATTTATTTATTTATTTATTTATTTGAGTAATGTGTAGGTATATACAATTGAATTGAAAATATGAAAGGCAATTATTATTGATGTGTATAGGATCATCGAGTCGGAAACATCCCATTAGTATAACATCAATCCACTTATTTTATTCGTTATTATTCACTAAATGAATTTTTTTTTTTTTTTATTTATCAATAAACAAACAAATTAAGAAATGTTCGAGTAACTATTATTTTTATTTGTTTCATTGAGTGTTCAAGTAGGTGTAGCGACGTTTAAAGGGTTATTTATTATGATGACTGTAGAGGATGAAAATGGCGTTAGTGTAGATAAATTTTATTTGATCATTTAAAATATACTGCAAAAAATAGTTAAATATTAAAAATAAATATTTATCTAAATTGAAAATAAAAAGATTATGTTGATTGTTTTATATGGTGTGGTCAATAACTTTATAGGACGAAAATAATTTGAAGGTATAAAAATCTTATTTGATCTTTTAAAGTATATTTACTGCAAAAATTTAATGTTAAAATATAATTTAAATAATTAATAAATATTAAAAATATATTATGAAGAATGGAAAATCTAAATGAAAAATATTGTTTTGCTGATTGTCTTATATAAGGTGTAGTTAATGAATTTAGAGGACAAAAATAATATCAGGGTAGATAAATCTTATTTGATCTTTGAAAATATATGTAGGAAACATTTAATATTAAAAATAAATATTTAAATGGTACAGTCTGCTTCTTTTTTAAAAAAAAATATTTATTAAAGTCCTAAATTATTTATTTATTTCTTATATTAAACGATTAAATATAGATAGATAGATTTACATATAATCAAATGAGCATGTTCTCCTTTAATCTAATTAGTTATCAATGAATGATAAAACGTTTATACTAAAATAAAAATAAAATAAAATATTACAAACTACAAATAAAAAAAAATGTAATGGAATATATGTATATATATATATATATATATATATATATATATATATTTTTTTTTTTTTTTTTTGTCATTTATGATCATTTTCTAAATTAATTGAATGTTTTTAAAATAAAAGCGGAAATTAATACGCACGAATGATTTTAATATCATTTTCTACCATTCACATTTAGATTACTTACAATTTTCATTTGACAAAAGCCACCGGGCGCTGCCTCTACCCCTTTGACTCCGACACAATGGCATCTCACCCCCTCACCTCTGCCAAGATTAAATTCCTCTTTCAAGAATAGATTTTTGTGGATTGGATTCTTATTATATTATTTTCTTCCATTATATATAGGTATATATATTCTTTATTTTATATTCACTTATTCCAATAAAAACTTTTTTTTCTACATCCCCGTGCCATTGTATTATATAATTTATTGATGTTTGAAATTAATATCAAAAAAATTCTTAATAACTCCCATCAAAAGAAATCATTTTTTTTTTTTTATTCTAATTGAAATGTTAAATAAATTTAATTATTATTATTATTATCACCTGGAATACATTGTAATAAATTCGGTATCAGAAAAATTAATTTTAATTTAATAAATATTCAATTGAATTTATTTTTACAATAATTATTAAAAACAAAACAAAGCAATACCTCCCTTACTATCGTCGGTCGGTAAAAAGAAAAATTTCATGTAAATTATACAAATTTACAAATAGAAATAAAATTTTAAATTAAATTGCTAAATGAATTAAATATTATTCGACAAATAAGAATTATATCTAAATTAAATGAAAGAATCGTTTAATGGACTCAAGTCAGTTTCTCGGTTCAACCACTTTGACTCGTGCACACAGATCAGGTTTATCAGTTTTTAAAAGAAAGCCAAAAAAAGAAAAGAAAACCGTGTTGTGTTGCCGCTACAGTGCTAATTAATTATTCAAATACTTTGGATTTAAATATAAATACAATATCTATTTTTGTAATAATCACAAAAATAGCAAATAGAAAGAGACAAAATCCAGAATAGAGTGTGAGATCGAGAAAGAAAAATAAAAACGGTGACGAGGGTGCTTTGATAATAAACTGGAACAGTGGCTCTCAACATCAAAGAGCTGCGGCCCCAAAATCAATTTCGGGTCTGAAGGGATAATAATATATAGAAAGAAATAGACAGAGGAATTCTTTATATTCAGTGTGTATTCTTTTTCAATTTTTTATAATTATTTTTTTTTTCAATGTATAGTCTCATTTTTATTTCTGCTTGAACGTTCAATGAATGCTAAATAAATTTTGTATAATATAATATAATAAAATATATATCCATAATATAATAATCTTTCATAATGAAATATTATAGTTATTTCTTAAATTTGTCATTATTATAAGATATAATATCAAGTAGGTTAATAATTAATAATAATAAATAAATAAATAAAATAACCTTTGTGTTTTATTTCTATTGGCAAAACTAAATATAAATTTTTTGGGGTTTAAATTTAGAATAATTAACACAATTTATTTTATAATAAGGATTAATAATATATGTTTAAGATATTCTATATGTGCAAATTAAAAGATTAAATCGTATACATTAGTTGAATTATTTTAATAATTGGTTTAAACTAAATTTATATTATAAAATTATACTTATAGTAATATTTTAGATATTTTATTGCAATTTAATAATAAAAATAAACTGTTTCATTTTGTTTTAAGTTTTTGATTTATTGAAAAATAATACGAACATAAGAAAACTTTGTAATTTGAGATTAAGAATAATTTCATTATTTTTAAAATTTAATCTCATTTTATTTTTAATCTTGAACCAAATCAATTTAAGTTAATATCAGAAATTTAGATAGAGCATAAAGCACACTCTTTTTCCAACTTAACATGGGTACACCACCCGTGGTTGTCGCGCAAGTTGTTGCGTTAATTCCAAGCGGACTAACACAGCGAATTGTGGCACAAGAATTAAATTTAACTCGTTCATCGGTTCAAAAAATTTACCAATGAGACTGGATTTCACCACCGTCACCCCAGGTCTGGAAGAAATCGTGTTACAACTCACATAGACGACCGCTTTATAATACTAACTGCACTGTGCGTTCGACGGTTTAATGCAATTCAAATTCGACAGAAAATACAGGACGCCCGAGGGTTGGCTGTAAGTTCACGTACTGTGAGACGAAGGTTGCATGAACAAAAACTTAGATCTCATAAAGCTGCAACAAGCCCAAAATTGACCACAGACTATCGCAAAGCCAGACTAAGATTCGATCTGGAACACGTTAATTGGACTCTTGAACAATGGACACGAGTTCTTTTCACGGACGAATCAAGAATATGTCTCCACGGCAATGACAAACGGCAAAGAGTCTACCGACGCCCAGGAGAGCGATTTTCTTCTTGTTGCATAACTGGGACGGTAGTTTCGGAGATGGTTCCATATGGGGTGGAATATCCTTAGAAGCTAAACAGATATTGTTTTTATTGATGGGGGAGCCAATCCAAATAATCGGACAGGACTAACGGCTATTCGGTATATTCAGGAAGTTCTTGAAAATCATGTGATGCCCTATCCTGGCTTTATCTGCGAAAACATGTTATTTATGCATGATAATGCAAAACCTCACAATGCCAAAATCGTGAAGTGTTATCTTCAAGAGGTCGGCATTCAAACAATGGAGTGGCCAGCACGCAACCCGGACCTGAATCCTATAGAACATCTTTGGGATGAGTTGAAAAGAAGAGTTCGAGCCAGAAATACCTCTAAAGAAACGATTGCTGAGCTAAAATTTACATTGGAAGAAGAATGGGAAAACACAGGATCTTTGGTTTAATTGCTTCAATGAAATCAAGATTGCAGGCAGTTATTAAGGCACGAGGGGGCAATACAAGATATTGAAGTTACATTTTTCAAAATAAAATTTTTTATTCTTAAGTAATAATGAAATTATTCCTAATCTAGAATTACAAAGTTTTCTTATGTTCGTATTATTTTTCAATAAATCAAAAAGTTTTAAAACAAAATGAAACAGTGTATTTTTATTATTAAATTGCAATAAAATACCTAAAATATGACACCAATTTTAATCCAATCGGATGCCTTGAATATGAGATAAGTGATGTTGAAACAAAAAAATATAGGTGGCTCGATTTTTTTGTCCGCGAGTGTATATATATATATATATATATATATATATAATTAAATATGTAAAGAGAAATTTAAATTAAAAACAAATCTAATTTATTTAATTTACAAAAATTGTAAAATAAAAAGGTAATATATAATCACAAAAGATAAAAGGGAGGGGGGGATTAAAATTATATTGCAAGATCAAAAAGAAAGAAAAAAAATTAAGAACGACAACATACAACTAATTATCTATTATTATACTAAAAGTATGTACTTTATATTGTATAATAAATATATATGTTATTAAAAAAAATAAAAAATAATAATAATCAGAATACACAATACATAAATAAATATAAAGTAAATTTAAAATATATCTATCTATATATTTTTTAAGTACAAAAACCATCAACAACATAACATTTCATAATAATCTTATTTGTTATTTTAATAAAGTTGATTTTAATAAATACAAAGAAAAATTGTAAATTTCATCCACTGAAATAATTTCTTAGATCAAAAGATAGGATTCTATTAAAATTAAAAAAAATCCTCGTTGCTAATATAATATTATATAATACTACTTATTATTATTTGCATTTAATCACTAGAATGATGTTTATATATTAGCAAATTTAAATATTGTAAAATTATATATATATATATATATATATATATATTTTTACTTAAACAAATTTTTCCAAAATTAAGTCTTTTTATAAAATATTGTCCTAGTAGTCATATTATATAATATTATCAAAAATGATCACCATTAAAATCTATTATTTTGTCGAATTATAATTATTAATGTTATTTCTAAATATAATTGTTGATAAGCAACCTCCCAAAGAATAAGATCAAACATTTAAATTATAAAATTGATGAATGTGGCTTGAATGGGTGAGGAAAAACTAATGAAAAATCTCTGTCTAAAGAAACTAATTGAATAACGATCGGTCTTTAGTCCAAGGGCACAGTTGATTAATAATATAAAAAGCGATATTGGGGAATTAGGAGAGTATTGGAATTGGATGGAGGTGTTTTTGGAGAGGGATGATTGATGGAATGTAATAGCGTTATAGAAATACATAGTCTAATATAAATATTATATAAATTAATAAAATAATAATGGACTATCTCGCTCTCTACTAATTTTTCTCATTTCCTTTAACTCTAACTACTCAGATCTATAAAGTTACGATTATAAACGAACAATCCATGCTTCTAACAAAATGAAGGGATTATTTTATTTCAATAGAATAAAATTCTCTTATTTTTGGAACTACCACCATATGAATATCCGTTTATTGGTTCAATGAACTGTTTTGTATCTTCAGAATAAAGAAAAATGTGAAAAGGGTGAATTTAGATGATAATTAAAAAAGGGATATAAAATTCCATCATTAATTTTTTTTTTCTTTGACCACTGTTTAGAATACATTTTTTAGTCTTTGGTATTCATAGATGTGTTCGGAATAAAAAAAAATATCGGAATGAGGAAGAGGAGAGATGATTCGGACCCTATGAAGGGTGTCCATCTAACCCCCTACCCCCCTCTTCTCATGCCGATTAACGTACAAACAAGCTTTGCTGTCATGTCCCCCTTCGATTCTTAATGCACGAACCACTTTGAACAAACAGTGAAATCTCGTTAGCCATACTGGACCAAGAGTTTGGGGTTCGAGGTTCACCATTCTGGCTTGGACGTCTGTTTTAAATCATATCAAAACCTCCACCCCAGACTTATCGAACCGTACTATGATTAGCGAGGGGTGCCCTTGACCGCATCAATGACGGTTCTAAGAAAACGGTGTTGATTTTGGGTTTGTTTCTTTCTGTTTTTTAGAGGTTCGAGTCCGCTAAGGATTAAGGCGCCACTTGAACTTGCAGATACCACTCTGGAAGCTCGACTAGTCACATACGATTGGGTAAATAACTTCCAAGCTTTTCAACGAGCCACGAGACGAGGCAGCCTCAAGCCAATTTGCTGGTCTAATCGTCCTGCAGTTCTTTTGCCGGTAAGTTGAACAAACACTCCCACCCCATCCTCCACCACCACCACCACTCTTTAGGTGGCTTTCTCTGTATCGGAAATCGAAAACCAATTTCCATTCCCTTTCACTCAAACTATTTTAAAGTAACTTCTCAAAAAAAAATCACCTTATATTTCTTATGAATAAATATTTTCAAGAATCTAATGATATATAAACATATATAATTTTTAAAAGACTATATTTATATATTCATTGAAAATAAATATTTGCCTGATTACTTAGAAAATAAGTAAAATAAATATTAAAAAAAAAAAATTCCATTACTTAATGATAAATCTATTCATTCCAATAATATTCCGAAACCCCCTCCTCCCCCCAGTAAAAATATAAAAAGTTTAGAAATGAACTGAAACAGGGTTGAAGTTTTTCGCTCCGCTGAAACCCCCTTTGAAACAGACCCTTTAAAAAAATAAAAAATAAAATTAACCGCTTATAAATATTATTCCAAAGGAAAAATCGCATATATTCATTTTTTTTTCTCCGATGACTTTTAACTGATTTGCATTAATGTCAAATTTATATATATATATTGGAATTATATATTTTTTATATACAAATATCTTATATATACGATTCAAATTAATATTTAGCGTATATAAATATAATTTATGTAAGGGTTAGCAAAATCCTAAATTAATTTTTAAGTACTTGGAACACCGATCTATCGCTCAACCCTTTAAAAAATAGTGATATACAATTCTTTAATTATATAGTACAATTATTAAATGTTACATCATTGCATCAATCTGATTAAAATTAATGGAACATGGGGTCCTCAATAATAATAAATAATATTAATAAGTTTTAAATAATGTTTTAGTGAAAAAATATTAAAAATTATAAAACTATCTAAAAATTAATTAATAAAATTAGTAAATTAGTAATTTAATAAAAAAGAAACACGAAAATAGATTAAAAAAAAAAATTAACTATTAAAAATTTATATAAGAATTAACAAAAAATTAAAAGACAAAACAGATTAAAAAATTGTTTTTAAAATATCATAAATAAACTTATAATGTCTGCAAGACAAATAAATTTTAGGTTTTTTTTACTAAGTAATGAAGATGATACTTCTCCAGGCTGAAACCAATACAGATTGATTTATCTTTATAAATATTATCTATGGTGTGAATTTCAAAAAAATCCTTAGATTGGTTTAATATCTCCAAAATATACAAATCTATATATAGATATATATTAAAAAATAAATAAATAATTAAATTTATGTTGAGATTATACAAATATCATTGTAATTAAAAAAAATTATCCATCCATTCTTTTCTTCTTACTAAATAAAAAAATACAACATTTTAGGCCTATCTTAAGATTAATTATAACAATTTCCCATTTGGTAATGATATTTAACGTCTAGGTAATTTATGGGATTGATTCCCGGAATTTGGTGATTTTTTGAGCCATTAGTCGGTTGTCCAGTTGAAAGGGTCGAGTGGCAGGATGCCACCGGCTTTAACTTTAATCACCGCCCACTCGCGTCTTCTTCACTCATTAATTGCAGTTCCCGTTTTGAGACTTTCCTTAATTGTCATTTCGGTGTGCTTTTTATCAAGTTAATTTCATTATTTGATCGAGGAAAAAAAATAAAAATAATTTTAAAGAACCAACTTCGTCGATATTTTAATTACATCCAATAATATGGTCCGGCAAGTGTCAACGACACTCCTCTCCTTACTATTTCTATATTTTGGATTTTTTGCATCTTTTTTTAGTTCGTAAATATCAAAAGCTTTGTTCCGAAATTAAATTAATTGACATCATTCCATTATGATTGGTTTCTCAGAATTTTCAACATAATTTGAACCTATAAATTCTGCTTATTTGGTACTTCGTAGGGGAGAAATACAAAAATGAAAAACTTAATGAAATTTTAAATTAATACGTAGATTGAATATCTAGACTTTAAATTATTAATAATAGAATGGCAAGTACTAATATCAGATTATATTTATTCAAGTTATGAAAAGGCATGGTCTATCAGACGGTGGCAGATTAGACGGGTAGAGGTGTTGTATAATCAGTCCAATGACTAAATCTTGAATTTCTTTATGGAATATATACTTAAACCGAAACAATTATTTGTTATTACTCCAGAGATATTGTTTGTATATAATTATTAGTATTTATAATAATATTTTATATTTAATATTTATTTAATATCAAATAATTTGTTGGCATATGAGAAAATTTTGACAATATTAGAAAGTAGTTCGAATAGTCTATTAAGGATGTTCATATATTTTTAAATTAAGATTTCGATTGGACTTTCTAATTATTCAATTTTTAATATATAGACTAAATAGAAGGTCTAGTGAAGCTTAAAAGCCCTGGTTAATTTTGGTACTTGTGAATAATTGTTCTCAGTGAAACTGTTTTCTAAATTGAGAAGTGTGAATCACTTCAACCTGCCTCGTTTTGCTTCTCCCACTTTCTAACCCCCTTAACCATTTGGTATAATTAATCATCGTCCCTTAAAACAAAATTTTCATTTCTCATCGCTTTATTCTAAAGAACAATTTTCATTTCTTTGAATTTTTGATAGTTTTACGCTCATTATTATTATAATTCTGATTATTTTTATTTATTTATTTATTATTATTTTTTTTTATTTATCAATAAACAAACAAATTAAGAAATGTTCGATCAACTATATTTATTTTTTAATTTGTGTTAAAATAGGTGTAGCGACGTTTAAAGGGTTATTTATTAAGATGACTGTAGAGGACGAGGGTAGATAAATTTTATTTGATCATTTAAAATACTGCAAAAAAAATAGTTAAACATTATAAATAAATATTTATACAAATTTAAAATAAAAATATTATGTTGATTGTTTTATATGGTGTGGTCTATAACTTTATAGGATGAAAATAATTTGAAGGTATATAAATCTTATTTGATCTTTTAAAGTATATTTACTGCAAAAATTTAATGTTAAAATATAATTTAAATAATTAATAAATATTAAAAATATATATTTTTGAAGAATGAAAAATTTAAATGAAAAATATTGTTTTGCTAATTGTCTTTTAAGGTGTAGTCAAAGAATTTAGAGGACGAAAATTATATAAGGGTAGATAAATCTTATTTGATCTTTGAAAATATATGTAGGAAACATTTAATATTAAAAATAAATATTTAAATGGTACAATCAGCTTCTTTTTTTTAAAAAAAATATTTATTAAATTCCTAAATTATTTATTTATTTCTTATATAAAACGATTAAATATAGATTGATAGATTTGCATATAATTAAATGAGCATGTTCTCCTTTAATCTTAATAATAATATTATTTTTATTTATTTATTTATTATTAATTTTATTTTAATTATCATCCCCACACATAAAAGAGATATTCATAATTTTTAACAAATATAAGGAACTTAAGATTTGTTGTTATTCATGTTGCTTTTTCGACCTTTTGTCTCCTTTTTTTTTCTTCCTCACTTTTTAATAATATCAACAGCATACATATTTTTTACACAGTGACAACGTATAAAGTTTCATGTCCGTGTGATTAATTTTTTTCAAAGTTGAAAAATACTTCATTCCCGGTGAAACAATAACATTTTTCTTTGATATTTAAACAGACATTTATTGTTGAAAATAAATTTTCACTTTTGTTTATTGTTACATTTTTCTAGGCGAAGTAAAAAAAAATTTTTTTTTTTTTTTCAAGTGGAAAATAACTTCCACTCGAAATTTATCAGTCGTTTTTCGTAATCTATTGCATTATTAAATGGATTCCTGGAAATTGTAGTCGTTGTAGTATCCTATTAACGGATTTTATTCACTTTAAACAAATCCTAGCTAAGCTCAACTACCTAGGAATAAATTATTAATTTCACTTATCTATTTGCTCGAAAGCTTTGTCGCATTTGCAAAGATCATACCTGAAACCCAATTTATACAAATAACTGGTAATCACCGCCGATCTATACTTTAAAAAAATTATTTTTTATGAACTGTGAATATTTAAATTATTTAAAATAAATAAACGACAAAATAGATGAAACAATTTCAAATAATTTAAAAGAACATAAATTTTAAAAAATAGTCATAAAACATACAGCCCTTAAACGTATGTAATGCTCTGAAAGAAAGAAAAGTATGGCCTGTGGATATAACATAATATATATTTCGTAATTTGATTAAAAAATATTATTAAAATAAATATTTTTAATTTTATTTATTTATATAATATTTTGTATTTAAGGAAACGCTGTTGCCCGGCGCCATTTTTTTAATATTAAAATTCCTATTTTTTAATAAGAAAATACTAGCAAAGATGATTTTTCCTGATGCTGAAACCAAATCAGGTCGATTTTTCTTTATAAAATATCTATGTTGTGAATTTCAAAAAATCCTTAGATCGGTTTAATATCTCAAAAATACCAATATATATATATATATATATATATATATAAGTTTTGCTAGTATAATGAGATAAGATAAATACAACTTTATAGATACTAATCGCATTTTTTTTGGTATTGTCATAATTAAATAACAAACATAAAATCGATTAATTTAATTTACCATTTCAAAAGGATAATTCAGAAGAAAATACGCATCTATTGAGAGTAAAAGAAAGTTTTGGCGAATGACATTTGTCACTATGTCATTTACTACTGGGTGGTCTTCCTCAGGTGAGTAGATAAAAAAAAACATCAAACAAACAAAAGCTGAACCATCTAAAAAAAAAGAAAGAAAGAAAAATAAAGATAAGGAACAAAAGTGAAACAAAAATGAGTTGTTCTTTGATTCGACATGGAAGATGATTTGATAATCTGTACAAATGGGGCGATGCAATTGATTTGGCATCCATTTTTGTTGAATTTCTTAGCGGATTTTCTGCGAAGGAATTCCAACGCCACTCGAGTCCAATCGGAATGCATACGGCGTGCTTTTATCAAACCCAGAAATTATGGTTATTAGTTAATATGGAATTCTATTTTCTTAATTTTTTGTTTTTGTTTTTCTAAATTCATTCCGCATCTTAAACAAAAGAAGAAATCACATAACTTGAACTTAAAGGTAGACAACTTATTTTGTTTTTTTGTTTTTTATATTCACTTTCAAAATATAATAGCTAATTTTAAAAATTTTTTGTTTTTTTTACCATGATAATGATATAAAAATTTAATCCATTGAAAAAATAAACCTGATTGACTTAATGAATAATTTTATAAATATTCCTTTTGTTAACGGCCATAATATACAACTCTATGATTACAAAAATAACATTATAATAACGATGAAAACAACACCAAGCCAAAATAGAAAATTATAATGAAGAAGGATTTTATTATAAATAGATTTTAAAAATAAAACACGAAAACTTTTAATTAATTTTAAATTTCATTTTTATAAATAAATTGCAATTAAAATTAAAAAAAATAATTGTACTGTTTTTGAATAATGGCGGGATAGACCAGGGGGCGGCTCGCGAGCCGCATATGGCTCTTTCGAAGATAAGATGTGACTCTCCAGTTCCACATTAATAATTATATTATTTTATTTTTAAAATTCAAAATATTATATTTCAATAAAAAAAAATATACAAACAAGATAAAAACACTCAACAGAGAACAGTTTATTTATTTTAAATCAAAAATCATATATATATATATATGTATACTTAATTAAATGTCATAATAATGAAACAAAAATGTTAGTGACTCTTTGAAAATTTTTTAAATTGTCACTTTGGGCTCTTCCGTTTCAAAAGATTGATATACCAATGATAGATTAGCTCTATATAAAAATATCTGTTACTACTTTCACTATTCTTAATTGTTATAAAATAAATGAGTTTGTTTAAATTCTCTATTATTCATAACACTTTTTCTTTTTCTTTTGATATAAACTTATTATATAATAAATAAAATTTTACTTATTTTGAATATTGGCGGGATAGACCAATGATAAATTAGCTCTATATAAATAAATCTTATACTACTTTCACTATTCTTAATTGTTATAAAATAAATCAGTTTGTTTAAATTCTCTATTATACTTAAAAAAAAATATCTTTTTCTTTTGACTAGCTTATTATATAATAAACTTCCCTCTCCGTTCACACATAAATAAATAAAACTAGAAGAAATGGACCAAGAATTATTATAAATAATAAATAATGTTAAAATTTATAAAATAATTAAAAATCAATGTATATAATCCTTGTTCCAATAAAAAGATTGTATATTGTTGTAGATGCATTAAAAACAAATTTGGATTATTTTTTAAATAATAAATAATGAATGAAATTAAAAATATCCGATTTAAAAAAAAAAAAAAGTTTCTAATTCATAATGTATTGTATTAGCAATTCAATAGAAGAATACCATGAGTTTTGCAATAAAATGAAAGGAAGTGGGTTGTAGGGTGGATGTGTACAGTGGGGAGGTGGGAGGGGTGGGAAAGAGGTGAAGTGAAAGAGAATGCACAAAAAAAGAGTATTCTTCTATAATAATCTTAACGGCTAGCACTTTTCCTAGCTTGTATCCTTTCTAGTTGGCAGAGAAGAAGAAGAGAATAGTACTATTAAGTCCAGATAGCGGTTTATTTTATACGGAATTGCTTCCCTGGTAGTGGGAATGATTGCAAACCGCAACTTCGCAAGTCGATGGGGGTGCGGTTCGCTCCACTCGGAAATAATCTCTCGCTAAAAAAGTTTTTCTCAACCGGGCCGCAAGTAAACTTTTCACCCAAGGAGCTATCATTGGGCGCATATTAAAATAAAACCATAGTATTTGCAGTCCCATATCTCTCTCTCCCTCTCCCTCCCTTTTTTTTCTGTTTCTGTTACTGGTAGCCGAGAACGTTGCAGAAAGGTTATTAGGTCTTGCTGAGGTAGAATGTATAGGTAGTAGCTAGGTATGTGTGTATGTGTATGTTTGTGTGTGTGTGTGTCTGTGTGTGAGTGAACTCTCAACGGAGCGAGGTGTAATTTGATCTTGGCAAGTCAAAGGGTGTGGAGGTTTTAACTCTGGACTTTCCACCAAATCATTCTGACACTTTATTAGTGTCTCCTTTACATATTACATGTCTCAACAACTTTCGTTAACAAAGAATTATTATCAATTGATTTTTTTTTTATTAATTACAATGTTTGAATCTTATCCTGAAATAAAGCAGGAGAGGGAAAAATAAAAAAAAGGATAAATATCCTTCACAAAGACCATTCTACAAAAAAGATCAGTTTACCTTTGTCAAGAGGACATTAAATATAATTAAAATATTACAAATTTATTTTCTATTTATGAGCTATAAACCGAATTCTTTTATATTCTTACAATTTATTCATAGAAACCAAAATCGGGTATAATATTTGTCTTGTTATATCCTATTAGTTATCATATAATTTAAAAATAATAGGTATTTATTTAATTTGTTCATAAATATTTAACAATCTGTTTAGGTAAATTTATAAAAACAGATATATATTATTCAACTGTTGAAATTTTCAACACTATTCCCCACTTCATTAAATTCCTAGATTATGCCCCACTACAGTAATATAGATAACCTATAGATAAAAACATATCGTTTTACATGATACCCACCTCTCCCCCTCCACACTCACATACAAAAGAAAAAAAAAGAAAACATTGAATATAACAACAACAAACATCGATTAAATTTGTAAATAAAAATTAATTCAATACATTGAATATCACTATATCATAATATAAACAAAGATAAATTTCAGAAAATTTTTTTTTTTCTTAATTAAATGTTTTCTAGAAGTAATTCTAATAAATAAAAGAAATATTATACTTAAGACTTTAATAATTGAATGGCTCAGGGTAAGGATAGTTGGAGGAATGTAGTTGCTGCCATTAAATTTTTTTATATTCAGAAAACAAGAGGCATATAATAATATTTATTAATAGACATATAGGATGCGTTCCAGTTGTTAATCAAAACGCACACGATATATATAATATAAACAAAGATAAATTTCAGAAATTTTTTTTTATTTTTTTTTTCTTGATTAAATGTTTCCTAGAAATAATTCTAATAAATATAGATATTCTGCATTATTAATCCAACTCCTCTACTTCTAAGAATGGCTCAGGATAAGGATAGTTGAAGGAATGTAGTTGCTGCCGTTAAAATTGTTTATATTCAGAAAACAAGAGATATATAATAATATTTGTTAATTGATATATAGGGTGCGTTCCCGTTGTTCATCACAACGCTCATGATCGCGTTTTTTCGCGTTTCACTTGCTTGTAAGCGTTACATTTATTAACTCAAGTGGGATGCACCCATGTATCGTTTTTAAAGTTGATTTAAAAATTGCAAATGGCGCCTTTAAAAAAAAAGAAAAAAGCTAAAACAGGTTATGTTACAAATTGTAAATGTTGATAAAACATTAAATAATTTTTAGTTAACTTGATTTATATTATATAAAATAAACAATTTAAGTTTACATATTTCATTTAGTGTAGTATTTGAGTTATTTATACTTGATATAATCAAAATCTCTTTAACGGATATAAGTCATAGTCGCCATCTTGAATTTTTTAAAAACCCACCTCTATCGATGGGTCTGTATAAGCGAATTAATGATGTCATGAATGACGTATTCGAAACGATTTTAACGCCTGTGATCGACATGTGGAAAGGATAAAGCAATGTTTTTTTTCGATTTCAACGACTACTGGAACCCAACCATAGTTAATAAATAGTCAAATTTCATATTGTTTTATTTTAATTATAATAATATATTAGATAAAAAAATTTATACAATTACAAAATCGATCCATCCATTTCATGAATATCGTGTTTTTTTTCTAGTTAGGTGATTTGATGGTCTTAATAAACCAAGATCGAAACGTGATATCAATTATTTTAATTTTAATGAATTTCTCGATTTCCTCCGGCGCTCGATTAATACGCCTACATGGGTATCAAATAATTATGGAAGATAAATTACAGGCACCTTGTAAAGAGAGAGATAATTTTGGTGAGGTGAAGGAGGAGAGTTGGGGGGGGGGGGGTGATGTAAGAGAAAGAGAGAGGACTGATCTTCAGCGGATATTTGACCGGACATGAAAGAATTTTAAATAAAATATACCCTTTTGTTAATTTTGTTATCTGAAATCAGATTTAAAAAGATTTAATAAAAGGATAAATAATATATATTATATGTTTGTTTAAGTTTCCTGTGAAAGTTTTGGTTATAAAAAGTTATTTCCGGGTTATTTTCAAGCGGTTTTGTGTTATTTGAGTCTCGCGTCTCAGAACCTATCTTAGCACCACTTACATGAGAATTTTGAGATGGGAAGATTGGGATTCTGTGTCTTAGTTTTGGTCATTATTGGTTTTTTGGGTTGAATAGGTGGGCAAAGCTCTCTCTCTCTGAAGAATCCCCACCACTAGCACTAACACCATGTCAGGCTCGTAACACAGCCCGAGGCCACACAATGTATGAAGGAAAATTAAAATTTGAGTCCTTGAGGTCTTGAGCTTTTATTTTTTAGAATTAATATTATTATATTTTTCGTGTTTTTTGATAGACACTAGAAAAAAAGTAAATAGTATTTGAATTAAATAAATAATCAAGGTCTTATTAGATAATTGGATGAAAGAGATACAGAATAGGGGCTGCTGAAAGAATTGATTATATATTAGATAAAAATAACATTTTGTATAATTAAATAATCTTGATTATTTTATTATTATATATTTCTATACTTAACCAATGTATAAATAATCAATAATCATCAACACACAAATAAAATCACCAGAAATAAATGAAAAGGATTTAATTAAAAGAGTAAAACATTCAAACATTTTAGTTCAATAGAGCAGCAATATAATTGAAAAATAGTGACAATTACTACCTATAAAAAGGAAATGAAACAGCTGCCTCAGTTGGTAAATATAAACTAATATAACTAAAAAGTAATATACATATTAGCTAGAGTGAAAAAACATAGAGTTCATTAATATTCAATTAATTTATACAACATTTTTTCTAAGAATTATATGATCCATTTTCATGGAAATAAATTTATATTTAAGAAAAGAGAAGAAAAATCATGTCATATTCAATATTTCAATGCATTAAAGAGAGATATAAATGAGGACGGTGGCATATTTTATACTAATAAAAATTTAATCTTTGGTTTGATTATTAGAGTTATATATATATATATATATATAGAGAGAGAGAGAGAGAATGAGATAAAGAGAGTGTGTTATATCTTATTTTTTTATTTAATCTTATTATATATTATTTTTATGTATATAATGTCTTTCTGATCTTGAAAACGAATCTCAGGACTTTAATGAAATTCATATAAGAGGGGTGGAACTGGAAAATTGATCTGTAAAAGTATAATTTCTCTCTCTCTACCTCACATACACATACACAACTGTATTTTCTTTAAATCAATATTTACATATAACATATGTATTATGTATAATATATATTCTTTGAAAATGATAATTAAAGAAAAAGAAATATCTTATTTCTACTAAAATATTAAATAATCATGATCTAAATTATTTCAATAATATAAGTAAAAGCATATTTTCATGAATTTTTATAAAATTAATTAAATAATTATTAAAATATTCATTGTCGGTGTATGTATAAGTAACAACAAAAATCTGGAGTGTCTCCACTCGGCTATCTCGCAAATTTGAATAGGATTAAAGAACTTATATTATATTTAAATTTAATTATAATTATAAATTATAAATTAATATTAATAAATAATATTTATTAAACCAGCGCGTCTTTGGCTCTTTGTTGATGGCACCACGTCACGTGTTGGCGCGTGATTTGCAGTGTTAAAAAATTAATTCCGGTACTTTCAGCGATTCAATGAAGCTGAAATTCTATATATAGCAGTTTTATACAATTTTTAATCATGTGAAAAACTATCAAACCTATATCTTTATTTTTACGGTCAGTTTAGAGGAAAAAAATTCAAAACGTGGTAGGTAATGACCCTCTTCCGGTTGAGCTACATTTCTCAAAAGTTGATAGAAAACTATGAATTTTGAATAATGCCCATGTACCAAATTTCATAATTGTAGCTCAAACCGATTTTTCGTAATCTTGTCTACATACACACTGGCGAGATAGTAAAAAAATGTAAATGCCACCGCTTGAAGACCATTGCCATAGCCCGACAACAGCGCCCCCATAGTGTTTACATTTTTCCGTCACTGTTAACTTCCATATTTCTTTTAATTTGTATTTGTACACAAACAAAGACATAGAAGAAGAAAAGTAAAGAGAAAATTTACTTGAGATATATTATAAAAAAACAGAAATAAATTTTTCCAAAGGTTATTTTATATTTGTGGATTTTAGTGAAAATAGGTTGTCCTATAAATTGAACGTATTCCTAAATTGTATTTCTCTCAATTGGAAAACATCACGTTCCAAGTTAATTTGAATCAACATAATAAAATGAGTTTCTTGATTTATAATTAGAAATGGTTTTAATTACCACTAATAATAATCAAGAGTGGGAAATAATTTATTACTGCTATTTTCGTGAATTTCTAATGTATGTCTATATTGTTTTGATTAACATGTTTCGAGGGTATATTGGGGGAGTAGGAGAGGGGTGGTTTGATTGTGGTTCTCCACAAGAAGTCATTTGGATTGTCCCTATTGTAACATGTCTAAATGAAAATGCGTCGCCATTTATATTAACACCTGTTACTTTTGATTTATTTTATTTTAAAACTTTTACTTCTACTTTGAATTATTAAAAATTAATTTTAATATATATATATATATATATATATTATTTATAAAATATGTATGTTTGTGAAAGTAAAAGTAAAATTAAATAAAAATGAAAATTCTAAACACCTTGCAAATAATATTTTATTCAGTTCTTATTTTTTATAATTTATATATATATATATATATATATATATATATATTATAATTAATTAATTAATGATTTAAAAATTCTTAGATAAAATAATCTTGAAGGGAAAAATAATGTAAAATGAAAAGTCAATGCCAGAAATTAATATTTCCGATTAATTATTATGATTATTATTATTATTATTATTATTATTTGATTAATAGATAATTAAGGAATGACTGTAACTCACGATATCAACAACACATTAACACTTTACTCTCATTTATTTAATTGAAAGAATGATAAAAACAAAATTTTAATACTTATACTAAAACTAATGAAGAGGCCACTAAATGCTCAACTATAATAAATAAATAAACAATTAACCTAGTATCCATCATCGTGACCATACAAACAAAGTTGTCACCCAATACCGATTGAAATCCTTTAACAATGATCTTATCAACATTTATAAATAAAAAAAAATTATTGAGGTGACTGTAAAGGAGCCATCCTGGACTATGCTTGAATAAATAAATCAATAACCTAAATCCAATTTTAACCATCGACTCAGTGGAGCCTAAACTTCATTTGTTTTAGTTTTTTTTTTTTTTTTTAGTAATTTTCAGATATATTTTTGGTTGGATGGGTGGGTAATGTTTGACTTACTGTGTTCTGAATCTCTGAAAAATCTCCAGCACAAATACACACTACCAAAGCCTCAGGACAACTGACTATAAGACCTAGTATTCAAAAATTCTTTAAAAATGGCGCTGAAACATGGAGACTAACTTTTCACAAAAGCTCGTGTAATAACCGGGAAATTACCTTTCATATATACTATATTTATATTATAAATAGATTTTCTTTAACATAACTTATAATTTAAATTTTTTTTTTAAATAGTTTTTAATTTTAGCGGGGCAGATTACACATCCCAAGTCGAATGTTTATAAATTCAAATAATTAACCATTACCGAGAAGAATTTCAAGTTAATCAATTGTTCGTGATCTTGCGTAAATTTATCGAGTTTAATTTCGATTTGTTTCGTATTTCTTTACTTAAGGTAATACCCGTAACATCATTTCTTACATCAACAACAACAATCAAAATAAGCTTCTTCTACTTTGTTCATTTTCATACTTGATTTGAGTATTTATTTATTTATTTATTTATTCATTTATTTATTTATTCATTATACAAAATGGTCAAGGGAAAGTGGAGAAAGACCGTCTCTAAGACCATTTTCATAATATAATTTAATATTTATTTTACTGATTTTTGTTTTTAATTACCAGAATAAACACATAATAACAACAACAAAAATTAATTTTATAAAAAAAAAAATAATACATATAAAAGAAAAGAAAAATTAAATTTTAACTACCCATTACACCCATTGGAGTTGAAACTTGTTTGGTTAAATATCTAATAACCGAGGCAAATTCAATTAAATTCTATGTAAATGTGTATGAAGTTGTAATTCAAATCGAAATTGAAAGGAAAAAAAAAATCGTGAATTAAATAATAAAACTTCAGGTGAAAAAAAAAATGTATTTTATTTTTATATTTTCATTTAACTAACTCATAGCTAAATAAAAGAGTAATATTAATATTTTTATATTTTTAAATTATCTGTACCTAATTCTGTCAACTATAACAGCTGAATAGTATGCTTCATTCAGAAATAACAAAAATATAGGAAAAATTAACTTATCTGAATAATTGTAATGCATTAATCAATAATATTTTTAATATAGTATTATAAATGTAATAATATAAATAAATATCTCGATTTTGTTCTGTAAATATTGTTAATTCTTGCCCCCGAAGTAATACATGGTATTTGGTTGAAAATCTGTATTTAAAAGGTTTTAATTCATTTTAATTCAACCAGTATATTTAACATTCATATCTTTTTGTGTTTTTATTTAAAGTATAGTGAAAAGGCCCCGTCCACGACGAAAATAATTTATTGATTTGATTCAATACAATTTGAAATCATTTGTTTTTTTATTTTCAAACTGTCATGGTGGTGTTGACAAATGAACATATTGAAATTTAACGCTTGTTTAACCTATAAGAATTTAGTTTTATTAAAAATTTAAATATTAAAATATTACTTACTTTGTTTTAGAAAATATTAATTTAATATGAATTAGGAGTAATATTTAATTGAATTAAATTGAATTGAAATTGATTTTACTTTTAATATATCATTCTTTGTATGGACATTTCTAGAATTATTAATTTTATATTCAGTGTCAGAATTGAATCAACTTCTTAACTGAGCCACTAGAGGAGCCTCATGGGGCGTTTATTATACATACATATTATATATAGAAGGATCTAAACTGTTATATATATATATATATATATATATATATATATATATATATATATTTCATTTATAATATTCGAAATATCAATGTGTATTTCAATTATTCAGATAAATTAATTTTTTTTTCTTATTTGGAGGGGTGGGGGTGGGTTCTTTCCCCCTTATTCTCTTGGTATAGATATATAGTTCGACATAATTATTATAATTAACAAATGGAAATTTATTAACCATTCTCGTTTCCTTGGAAAAATTAAAGAATGTTTTGTCTAAAATTACCGTTTAGAGGAAGTCACTTGGCGTCGACCATTTTCAGTAATTGACAAACTTTTTCCAAGGGAACACGCTATTAATTATACACCCTTCTGGTATTTATAACGTTCTATTCCCCCGAAATATCAAAATCTTGAACAGCACTTGTGTACTTGTTACAAACGCGACAAAAACTTCTTTAAAAATGGACAAAGAAAACAAGATTTAAATCGTATTTGCGATTAGTTTTGGAAGTCAACTACGAGACCATCCTACCCATCTATAGTTGCCCGAAAGTTGCTAACTGATTTCCTCTTTCTGGTTAACCGTCAGCCTGATCCGCTTATAGTTGAAACCAGCGGTATCTTCTCCTCTGGGATCCTCCAATAACCACAGCTGAGTTTATACATATATATATGTATAACAAAACAGAGAGTTTACTGAATTGCTGAACTATTGGCATGAATGCTCCAGGGCCAGGAAGCATCTGGTATTTCACAAGCATTAGGACACTCGGAGGTGATCCCCTTCAAGTCCATGTGTTATCTCCTGACAGCCATGCTCGCTTACTTCATTTGCATTGAAAATTAGTCCCTTAATTAAGGGTTTTATTGTTATATTACTTTATCAGTTAAGAATTCTTGTTTAATAGACTCGCCCTGGGATCAATTCAATGCTTAGAATGAATCGATGATTATATTAACGTTATCCGACCATCTGCCGTTTATTAAAAATAATTATATGCATATTTATAGAAATAAAACTTATTATTCTCACAATAAAGCAATTATTTTTCACAATGTATAATTGAACTGTTCTTTTTTTTTTAATCATTAATTCATCAACCTCCAATTTACCCATAAAATAAAAAAAAAATCCAATGTCATAAAATTAAACAAATATCTTGATGGTATATTAATAACATAACGAATTAAATTGAAAAAAAATATTGATCCTATAGATATTAAATATAAATTTAAATTATCAACATATTATTTTATTTATATTTTTAGTATGAAGGAGTAGTTAGTGATTTGTCTGGATCCGTTTCGGTAGTCCAAGAAGTGAGAAGTTTGAATAGTTTGAATCATAAAATGGAGAACACATTGCTCAAAAGGCTAACGAGAAATTTTTTCAATTGTGAATTACTTATTGAGTAAACCAAGAATGTGGTGAACTGACAATATAATGGTAGATAAGAGAGAATTTGGAGAAGATAAGAATTGGATGGAGGTGGTACTGAATATGAACGTGACTGTTGTACCGGTTAAGAACTTTAAACAAGAATGTGGTGAACTGACAATATAAAGGTAGATAAGAGGGAATTTGGAGAAGATAAGAAGTGGATGTGGAGGTGGTGCAGAATAGATACGCTTCTATAAATGTGACTGCTGTGCCGGTTAAGAACTTTAAACAAGAATGTGGTGAACTGACAATATAAAGGTAGATAAGAGGGAATTTGGAGAAGATAAGAAGTGGATGTGGAGGTGGTGCAGAATAGATACGCTTCTATAAATGTGACTGCTGTGCCGGTTAAGAACTTTAAATATAGATAAGTTAAGTTAAGTTAATTGATAGAAATAGAAATGATTTTATGATAGAATTCATTTGTAGATAATATATTAAATCATCCTAATTCCATATAAATAAATAAATATGTTTATTCTGATTCCTTACATTCTATTTATATCCCAAAGGCTATTTATAACGGAGTTAGTATAAAAGTTATCAACAAATTCAAAAGTCTTAAAAATAACAACAATAAAAATAGCATACATATTTATGGCAAGGTAAACAAAATTAAATATGAATATAAAAACGTATCCAATTACAATATTTACAATATCATAAAACTCAAAATGAAAATGTAAATAGTTAAAATAATTAAATATTTTTTTATTTTTAATGAATGTAATTTTTCAAATGTATTTTGAAATTTTTCATTAAAATTTTCATATTTTCTACAATAATTCATGCCTTTGTATTGAACTTGGAAATTAAATGACAGTTTTTCTAATTCTTATATATATATATATAATTATTGTATATTATATAAAATTATTTACAAAATAAAAATATATAATCCATTATATAACTCAAAAATATCTACAATCTGATAACTAACACAACATATATATATATATATATATTTATATTTTTATCTTTCGGTTTAAAAATTTTCTATCCAATTTAACATTGTTAACATTGTAATCTATTTTATCCAATTTCATTGGCTCAATTGTTTCATTTCTGTCCTCTCCTTCCTATTTGTTTAATAATGAAGTTTCGCTCGTTACTGACTTTAATATATTCATTCTCGTTCGAATAGTTTTACTACAATCCCCTTCTCGTAAAACACCCTTGTCTTTCTTGGCTCCACCCCTCCCCCCACCCCAAACCTGTACTCGGACCATCGATTTCGCATCCAAATAGATGCCATAATATATTTGATGGTTCATAAATACACAAGTGCTATCTAGATAGACTAGTACGTTGGTTATATATATATATATAGTCAATATATAAAGAATTGTAGACTTTCACATAAAAACTGTTCCTGATTGTAGTTGAATTCTTTTGTAGAATATTGCTTCATTGACCTGTGTTGTTTATGACTCGAATATAAATGTTTTGTATTTTCTTCAGTGGCCTTGTTTTTATGATAATACCAAAATTTTTTTTTTTTTAAATTATTAAGCAAAGTGTAAACTATCATGATTTTCTCAAAAATATGAATTTGTTTTCTATCTGTAACTGATAACTCGAAAGTTCCTAATAGTACCAACGAAATTCTTTAGGAAATTATATTGAACGGTCAACCAGTCATGGATTTGGATAAATCTTTCTTGTGGGTTCCGTTTTTAATTCCAAATAAAAAAAAACTTTTCTTATGCAATTTTTGCCGGTGTCTTCTAGTTTACGAGATAAAAATTATTAAAGTTTGCATATAAATCTATTTATATTCTATTTAGCTACCATATTTATTAATTTGACCAAGAGCACCACTAATTTTCTGGGTTTTTTTTTTAATTAAAATAGTAAATATATGCATTTTTAGACACAACGGCGAGAGATAACTTAAGTGATGCATGAAGCTCTATTACACTTTAATTTCATATTTTTTGGATCAAAAAATTATAAAAAGAATCCATATTTCAAATTTTTTAAAACTATTCTCTTTCTCCAAAGTCATTTACCACGTCCTGTTCATCTATTACTCTTAATAGTTATTATTCTTCAATGAATTTTTGAAACAACAAATAAACGATTATTTTTCATTTTAAAAACAAAAAAAAAAATTAATAGTACCTACATATTCTTTCTTAGGCTTATGATATCACAAGTGTTATGTTATAAAGCAGGTTCTCAATCATTTTGAAGTTGGTACCATGGTTTCTTCCATCAAAAAGTTAATGTACCTACCACTAAAATGATTTCGTTACTAAATGTAATAGTAGGTACAAATGTCAGGTTATAATGTACCACCAATGGTACATGTACTATAGTTTGAAAATCATTGGTATAATCATTGGTCACCATATGCTTACATAACCTCAATGATTTATCTTTCAAATTTAAAAACTAATTTTTTTATTATGTTTTTCAGGGTACGGAAGATCTTGAAGTGTTCCCTGATCCAGTGAGCAATTCTCTCTCGATGGATGAAGTACCACATTTGCTTCCACCTGTTCGAAAATGTGTCGATGATGATCTCGACTCCGATGGGATTGACTTCGTCGAAGACAATGCCATTGCTTTTCATGAATCTTCCCCGAGAATGAATCGGGGTGCCCCGCCGTTATACGCGGCCTCCTTTCTGGTCATTATTGTATTTTTTGCTACTCATTTGTCCCGTACAGGTCAGTGGGCAATTTAAGTGTTTGATGTCATTTTTGGTCCGTTTTATATAAAGAAATTACAAGGTATTTTTGACTCAACGGAACGATATAAGAATGTTATATGTACATACATATATATTTTATATATAAAAACTAGTCGCACATTCCAAGTTTACATCATACTTAAATATAGGAATAATTTAGATGAGTTTAGAATGTAGAAAATGAATTATTAAGAGGAAAACGGAAAGTCTCACTTTTACTTTAATTTTTCCTTCTTGACTTTTATTTTATTTTATTTTTTTTTTTATTTCCCCCTCTTAATTTTCTCTACACTTTTTAATAATTTCATATGAAATATTAAAAGTAAGTGGAAAAAATGTAAATTATATGTATATTTTATTTCTTTTTTATTTTTTTTAAAAGGAATCCACAGAAATAGCTTTTTGTAAAAATATTATATTTGTATATTATATCTATACTATATTTTGTTCTAAAATAGTTTGTATTATAAGAATAAGTTTTTCGAATGTGGTATATTTTTTAATTTATCCACAGTGAGATTTAATTAATATGTATGAAATTACAAATTTTTCTTTCCATGCTATATATATATATATATATATATATAAGAAAAGCAAGAAGGGGTAATTTTGAAATTTCATTTCTAAGCTATTTCTGTCTATTGTTTTATTATTTTTAATATTATTGTTAATTAATATTCATCATTATATGTATAAAGAAAAAACAAATTAATTTTGAATTCTATGATTATAGATAAATATCTATTTTTTCTAAATATCTGGGAAGGAATTTTGTTTTCTACCTACGGAATAAAGACTGATTTGTGTATAAATAAATAAAAACTAAAAAATATTGGACCTGAGAATATCAAGGCACAGGAATGGAGTGTATATGTAGAATAAGAAATTAGCGTGTAGTCCTTTTTAGGGGCGTTTTTTTTTTTGTTTTTTTTTTAATTGTATATATATATAAGATAAAAACCTGGTCAGAAGGGTGAAGTGGGAGTGGGAGTAGGGAAGTTATCTCTGATTTGTTTGTTTGTTTGTTTGTTTGTTTGTTTTTTTTTTTTCAATCAGCATTCTAATTGATTACAAAAGGAGATCCTTTTAACTAGTAAATAAATTAATTAAAAAGAGGGACTTACTGTCCCCTCACAAAAGCCAATGATTTTGGAATGTGAAGCTTTGTTGATTTTCATTTGTAATTGAAATCGAGCGTTGTTCTGTTAGTTGTATGTTTTTATTTAGGTTTATTTGTTATTTTTTTTTAAGAGGGAGAGTGGGGGGAGATAATTATAATTTTATTTTGATATAAAATATGACGACCAATCCTGATCGTGTATTTGTCGAGAATATTTTGTCAAAAGAGCCCATTTGTCAAAAGAGAAATGTTTTGAGCCAAAAGGAGGGGTTGTCTTGATTTCGATTTTCAGTTAATAACCAATAAATGAGTTGAGAGTGGGAAGGACGACTGGCCCTTTCAACCAACCAACCACCTTTCATCCTCGTATTAATTCCAAAAGCAATCGGATGACGATGATGATGATGACTGGCCTTTACTAGAAAACCTTTCCATGAATTTACAAATTCTAATGATGGATTTTCTCGTGTCCAACCCCACACCACAATCCCCTCTCTTCTCTTACAAGAACCACATTCGATACCAATATTATTTTCTTTTGATCCTCAAGCATCAAAGACGAATAAATTATTGAAATACAAATAATTGCCACCCCCTGTCGGTTCCCACCCTTGATTTATTACATCGAAACTAGAATGACGATGAGAACTGAGATGTGGGGAGGGGGACTACTGGCACGGAAGACACCCAACTAAGGCATCCAAATCAATTATATTTCAATATTTAAGTCATTTTTTTTTCAATTTCCTTTTGTCCATTTGTATTTATTTATTTTTTTTTCATGGGCATTCCTAGGATATTGATTGAATTAATAAATCTCTAAGTAGTCAACTAAGTAGTTGACTAGTAGTTATCTACCAAATAATACTAATAAATATAAATTAATAGATAAATTTCATTATTTTAAATTTTTATATATTAGGTATATTTAGATAAAGAAATTAAATAGCAATTGTATATATATATAATTTCAATATAGATGAATTCTATTAATTATAAATCGAAAAATTCCCTGGCGTTTTTTTTTTTTTGTTTAATTAATTAGTTTAATACCAAGCCGCTGCTACGCTCATAAATTTTAATTACAACATTCTAAATAACTTTATATATATATAGTGTATATGCAGAGGGTTTTGAAAAGGACTTTACAACTTGTAGTCTTTCTTGAAACACATTATATATATATAAATAGAAGGTTTAAAGATTTTCGTTTCTTTAAATGTATTTATAAAAGAAAAAAAAAATATATACAATATGTTTCAAAAGGGACTTTACAACTTGTAAAGTCCTTTTTAAAACACCCTGTATATATATTTAAATATATTTACACCAGAGCCACCTTTTTCAAACAAATGTACAAATACTAAGTAGTGCGTGGATCTTATTTATAGGTAAATTACGTTTTTTTTATTTATGTATTTATTTATTTTTTTTTTTTATTATAATTTTACTGACACTATTTTTCCTCAATTTTTTTTTTAATTTTTTTATTTTTTAAATCAAAAGATAAATCTTAATTAACTAGAAAGATTTAGTAATTAGTATCATATACACACGTTATAACATTAACTCTCCCACTAACGTTTTTATCCCTCCAAATTTTAATAGGCATGATATTAATTAATTTTACCTCAAGTTTAATTTATTTACATTTTTATATATATATATAAACCTATATATATAAATTATTATTGTTATTATTTTTAATTGAGTAAATGTATAATAGATGGCATTTTTTATATATAAAAAAAAACATTGTAGTAAAATAAAAAATTTTAATTTTCAAATGTACTAAATAAAATAGTAAAACTAATTTTTAATATGTAACAAAAAAATAACTAGTGCACTCTACATGATTAAATTTATATTTTTTATCTATTTATCTAAATTTTATTTAATAATTTTTTTTTTTTTTTGGTCTAACATATTAGTATCTACTTTTTAATATAAAATTTAATATTACCCTATTTTTTGTAAAATAAATGTATTTTAAGGTCCTCTCGAAAGCAAGTTGTCAATTTATACTAATAAATCTAAATTCATTATTAAAGTCATAGTCAACGAATATGATTATATTAACATTCTATTGTATTCGTGCAGTTTTAATTTAATTTTATTTAATTTAATACTTTGGAAAATTGTTGGAAATCCATTAGGCAAATTTGTTTACATATAGAAAATAGTTTAAGTTAAAGTTGTAAAATATTTTCATTTTTTTTTTTTTTTTTTTTTTTTTTTTTTTTTTTTTTCCCCAAAAGTTTAATCCAGTTTTTCGCGAGATTATAATTTATTAATTTAATTTTTCTATTGATATATTAATTAAAAAAAAAATATTATAAACAAAAAAAAATAAATAAATAAATAAATAAATAAGATCAATAGATTTGAATTTGATAAATTTTGATTATAATGATAATAATCTTATTTTTAGGGCATTCCATTCGCCGTAGTAATATCTAGTCAACATATTTAATGCGATTAAATAGAATTCATCTTAGATATTGAAATAAACAAGTTATACATTAATTATTTCATTTCTAGAAGATTTATATACGAAACATTTAATCCTATTCCATTAGTATATCATTTACATTAAATTATGTTTAAATGAAATACCGAAAATTACCTCGGATCTTCTATTTATTTAATATTTGTTAATTAACTCTTATAAATTGCTTAAATAAATTAAGATAGCTAATTTGTGTCGAATGAAATTCAAATAAATATACATTTGGAATTTACAATTTATAAATAAAAAGTCAATAAAACTTAACATAGAGTACCTACGAATTAAGTATTTAATTTTTAATATTAATATATATATTAACCTACTTTAATTGAACTTCTTTGTAAATGTATATAACCTAATAATTTTCTTTTCAATAATAGTCTTAATATTGATCAAATATGTGGTTTTTAATAATTTTTTTAATAATATTATATTTTTTTAATTTTATGACTATTTTTGAGTATATATAATTTTTTGTTAATGTTTGAAGAAGGGTACGACGTGTGTCCGAAACATCGGTATTAAATTAGAAAAAAAAATAAAGAAATGGATTGCCTATTTTTTTGATTTTATCCTTCTTACACCGCCTTTATAAAATTTATTTGACTAAGTAAATAATTATTAATATAATTTCTTCTCTTTTATTTTTATATTAATAAAATTAATTAAATATATAAGGTGCTTGAATAAGTTCTCGCTGTTTTTTTTTTTTTGAAAATCAATGCTTTATTTACACAATGTGGTGCACAACACGTCACTCAAAGTACAGCCCATCACAAGACACTACTTTTTCCCATCCCTCCAATTCTTCGTCTTTAAACTTTTTCGGTGCGCCAGAACGTTCTTTATCTTGAAGATCAAAATCGTCATTTTTGAACCGTCGAAACCAGTCTCTGCAAGTCGTTTCCGACAGAGCATGTTCCCCATACATCTCAACAAGTATTCGGTGTGCTTCAGCTGCTGATTTCTTCTGTATAAAATAATGCAATAGAATTCCCCTCAAATACTCTTTTCGTGGCACAAAACTCGACATCTTTAAGCACTCAGAACAAAATGTGGTTGACACTGTGGCAAACAGAAACACACTGCGCGTTCAAGAATACGAACAGTATTTCCTGGAAATGCGTTCGTTTCAGAAATATCATCCACTTATATTACTGGAAACGCCATCTGTTAGAAAACAGCGAGAATTTATTCAAGCACCTTATAATAAAAAAAAATTGTTAATGTTTGACGAAGGGCACGACGCGTGACCGAAACATCGGTATTAAATTGGAAAAACAAAATAAGGAAATGGATTGCTTTTTTTTTTTTTTTTTTTTTGATTTTAAACTTCTTACACCACCTTTATGAAATTTTATTGGCTAAAAAATAATTATTAATATAATTTCTTCTTTTATTATATTTACTTAATAAAATTAATAAAAAAAATTGACTAAACCGACAATTGAATATCCTTTTGTTCTTGTTAAGGTAGAATTAAAAAAAAAATGAATACATAAAAAACCATCAAAGTGGTTTGTTTTTATTTTCATGAGTCAATTACCTATTAAATTCCATTTAAATTTTATATATTTTTTTTTTTTATTTGCTTATTGATGTTTTTTAATTATTAAATATTTTTATTAAATAAACATTTTATACCTATAATCACTTTAAATCATCAAATTTCATCTATTTTTTAATAGTATAATAGAATAATCCGACTTTATTTGAACTTCTTAAAACCTAAAAATTTAAAAAATTTAAAAAAACTACACTATTTATTGATATTCTAAAATTCAGTAAAATAAGTAACTAACCAATTCAGTTCTTAAACTAATGGACTATTCTGTCAATTTTAATTTTAACTCATAATTTAAAAAAAATCATATAGAAGGACCCTGCCATAATAATTTCTAAGATTTTTTTTAATAAAGTCATAATTTTTTTCAAAATTGAATTTAAAAAAGACTTTTTTTGATGAAAAAATTTTTGAATACATGTAACTCAACTAAAATTAGTGTGATATCATCAATTTTTTTTCTTCCAAATAGGGGCAATTGTTAATTATACCATAATATATCTACCTCTCTATTAATTTAAATTACAAAATTTTTGAATACATTAACTTAGCAAAAATTTAAGTTATCATCCATTTTATTTTTTAAATTGGGACAAATAGTAATTCTATCTTAAATATACTTACTTATCAACCATCTAAAATTTTTGAAATACCTTTTACTAATCAAAAATTATTTAGAAATAAATAATCATAAATAATATAATTTTAATCTGTATGTTTATTTTAAATAAAATAATAATTGCGTAAATATTAATTAATCTAATTAGCTAAAATATTATTTGATGTGGGAAATATTATTTTACAATATTTGTTTAACTCAATTTGTCTATGATACAAGCAATTTAGAATATATGTATATATATATATATATATTATTGAATTTCTTTTTTCTATTAAATTAATTTCATATACTTATATATTAAATTTAATGATTAAATCCAAATTCTTAAAAAAATAAATATCATCCATATCACACCCCTCGTGTTTAGGTATCAACGAATGGAATCAATTATTCTTATTAGGAAAATGGGTAGGGTAAATTAAAGAGAATTGAAATGATATGATAAATGCTTGATTGGATTCTATTCTATTCCAAATATTTAATATATATATATATAAATTCTTCAGTTGTTTAGTGGTTAGCACGACAGTCTACCACATATATATATTTCTATTTTGGAATTTCATTAAATGACGAGGATTATTTTTTGAGGGGGGTTTTAATCCCTCTGTCTCTTCTTTATTTTTCGACTGATTTATTTTAATATTTCATTTCCCTCTCTCTCTCTCTCTCTCTCTTTCGTTTTCAATAATATTTCAAGCCTAGCATTTACTTATCGGGATTTTCATTTTCTTTTATGAATAGAAAAAAATCTTATACTCTCATTGTGAGTTTGAAAACTCACTGGAGAATTGATTTTTTTTTATCTTCCTTTCATTCTTTCTTTCCATCCTTTTTTCGGTTTTTTTGGTCGATTTTTTTTTTTTTTGTTTTTTTTTGTTCTTTCTCTCTCTCTTTCTTTTGTTTGTTGGCAATTTTGTTTCTTTCCCTGATCGAAATCCTAAAAGACGGTCAGGTCTGATTGAGTTGAGAATCTCGCCCTGATAGCTTCTTCATGTGAAACGGACCAAATACTTTTCTTTACAGGCCCATGCCAAAAAACGAGCTCTTAATTAAACTACTTTGTTTTTGATTTTTTTTTTAATTCTACAACTTTGTTGAATACCTTATCACCGCTTAGAATTAGAATACGAAATATAAGCACATATTGTTGTAACTCTATGTTTACATTCCTATATATGTATATAAATGTGAATATATCTATATATCTATATACATATGTCAAATATGAATATGATTAAGTGAAAAAATAAATAAATAAATTGCATTTAATGGTACGAGCACATATTAAATTTTGAAATTATTCAGCTTGTTGGGCATTTTTGGAATTGAAACTAATATGAAACGTATATAATATATATATATATATCATGTGGATATCTATATATAATATTTAGTATTATGATAGAATTTAATTGGTCAATACGTCTATTTGCTAGTAATATTAATACTCTAGTACAGAATCAGCAGGTAAACAAAAAAAAAAAAAAAATCTATGTCAAGTGGAATTCGAAAAATATTTTTATAATTTGATTATTTCTTTATAATCTATCAATTTATTAAATAGTAATTTTTTTTTTAAATTTGATATTTTATCCTACATATTAATTGAATGTTATATTTAAAAAAAAAACTTATTTTATTAAACACCATTTGAATAAAATATATAATTAACATTGATTGATTCCTAGATTTTATTAATTAATAATTTATTAATTAACAGTAATTTCATTTGCACGATTCCAAGTGGCTGAATCTAAAAGATCATTAATCCAAATAATCTTGTTTATTTTTAGAGAATAAAATAAATTTATCAATTTTTGTCGTTACAGTGATGTAAAATATTTTTATTTTTTATCAAAATAACATCTTTAGTTATGATTCTCAATATATAAAAAAAATTAATATTTATACTTATATTTATATAAAACATATTTTTTCCATTGTTATTTTAATACTAGACGAGCCCGTTGCAAACGGCGTTCGCAATTTAAGTTTAAACTGAATTTGTAACTAATTTCATAATGTTACACACATTACATAGATACGATGGAAATTATGTAACTTGATAATCGATTTCGAATGTGAGCAAGAACAAGATTCGCCATTGGTAAACGATTGACATCGATATGATTTGCATGATTCCAAGTGGTTGTCACAGTGATAAAATATTTTTTCAATAAAATAAAATAAAAAAAAAGATTCTCATCAATTTTACATCAAATAATGAATAAAAAAATAATTTTCCAATGAAATTAATTTTTAAATATAATTTTTCCACTTGATATCGATTTAATTTTTTTTTTTTTTTTTTTGTTTTACCCTGAACTACAATTTTATATGTTGTTTCTTGTAACTCCGCGGGCAAATTTTGTTCATTGTACTGATTGTCTTATGTCTTCTCTCTTTACCTTTTAATGATGGCCTTCAAGCACACCTATCTATTTATCTATTATTCAAAGTATATATATATGAGACAAAGGATAAAAAAAATAATAATTAAGTCATAATACGTATATATTCGCTTTTGAACATTGCCCATCATGTTGAAGATATTTCCCGTGCACGTCACCGTTAACCTCCTCAAAAACACCCTTCCTTTCTAGATGGTGCTATTACTATAGCCAAAATATCTTTCTCATTCTTTCTAAGTATGATTGTGCGTATTTTTAAAAAGAAAAAAAAAAATTCAATTAAAAATAAATATTTTTTTTTTTTAATTTTTTGTGTACCATCTTTACTGTGATAGAATTTGTATTTGTTACAAATTACAAAATGATATGTATATAATTATGACTAATTATATACATTGAATTATGATTTATTCTTATCCATTTAATTTTATAAGGCCAAAAGGGGGCACCGACCCCAATTGTCTTATTTTATATATATATATATATATATATATATAATTCTTGGATTTATTTAATTATATTATTTAATTATTTTCATTGGTACATATATTTATATTTATATTCCATTAATGATTTCCAAATATAGATATAGATATATGTCAAAATTGAGTCCTAGATTTTCATCGAGTTCACCTCTTTTGGTGTTTTTCGAAAATGCCAAATTAATTCTAGTTCATGAGGTCTTTGTGCCTACCACCCCCGACTTCCCTATTGCCAAATTTCAAAACAAAAACAAACAAACAAAAAAATTAAAAAAAAAAATGAATAAATAAAAAATAGTAATGATAATAAATAAATAAATAAATAAAAATTAAATTCAAAATGGTGGTAATTGTCCGGATTAGTTGTCAATGTCATGGATTTGGATAAAACTTTACCAGTGGATTCCTTTTTTAATTTCAAAGAAACTTTTCTTATGCAATTTTTCCAGGTCGTTTCTAGTTTACGGGATAAGAATTATTAAAATTTGCATATAAATCCATTGATATTTTATTTAGCTACCATGTTTTATTCATTTAGCCACCAGAAGACCCCAATAATTTTCTGTGGTTTTTTTTTCAGTTCGGATTGTATATAGAAAAATTAATTAATTAAATAATTTCTCTATTTCCAAACCGAACCGAAAATAAACGAAAATTAGTGATTAAGTGAATAATTAGTGAATTAGTCAATAAAACATTACTTAATGGCTGCACATTTCGATATTCATAACAGGGAAAGTTTTATCCAAATCCATGACATGTGAACAATTACCAAAAAAAAAAAAAATGAGGAAAAAAATAGAACTTTAAAAAAAATAAATAAATAAGTGAAATGGATTCTTGTGTGTGAGTGCGTGGGTGTGTTTGTTTTTGTTTTTGTTTTTTGTGTGTTTTTTTTTTTTTTGTTCTTTTTTTTAAGTTTGATTCGGGTGGATGATGAATGGTCGATTAGAAAGCAATTGTTTTTGTATTTGAATGTATTTATGATGATGATGATGATGGTGATGGCGATGATGAAATAAATAAAAAAAAAATAAATATATAATAATAATAATGAAACAAAATCATTTAGGATGATAATAATAAAATAAATAAATATATAAAAATATATCAAAACGCATCCTGATTGAAAATGATTGCAAATGAAACCGTTGAACGATTTCTTGATTCGAAATGCACCATTGGAGAGATCCCCTCCCATCTCCTGCTCCAAAATATCAATCGACAGCACTTCAGTACCCTCCAAGCTGATGGCTTTGATCTATTATTAACCCTTCCTTAGTTATACGCCATTAGTACACCCACTCCCAACCCCCTTGTAATATACTATTGCATTGTTGTGTTAATATAAATGTTATCGCTTTGATATTTTATTATTATTATTATTATTATTATTATTATTATTATTATTTTGAGATTAAGTCTTATTGGAAGCGAAAATGCTCAAAAAGTGATGTTTCCTTAAATTTTCCTAGCATATAAATAAATAAAATAATATTTATTATAATTATTATTATTATTCTATTATTATAAGGGAGAAAAATGAATGAATCAATTGAAATGTAAAGAAAAAGAAAAAGAAAATGGAAAAAAAAAATTATTATCGAAAAAATAGGTATGTGAGTTGAAATGAGTTGAGTTGTATAATAAATAAATTAATAATTAAGTGATACCTGAAAAGATTTTAATTATGTTTAATGTATAAATGAATGATTTATTATAGATAATTAAAGAATGTTTTAAAATAAACAACTTGTTTGATCTTACATGGAAAATTTAATGTATGCATATAATAAATCATTCTTCTATTGATAATTTTTAAGGGAGAGGCGGTGTTAATATTTGTGAAACGAAAGTGGGGGAATATTATATATATATATGCTGCTATTATATTATATATTAATATCACAAACAATACTGAAACAAAATATTGTGATTTATTACTCTTTTTTTTGTTGTTGTTTTATGTATATTTATTTATTTATTTATTTAAATATATAAAAATAAAATAAATAAATTTTTCTTTGTATTTAGTGCTTATAATATTTCCCTATAATTTAAGTATGTAACATTATAATATATATATAACCTAATTTGCTAACTAAAAGCAAAAAATATTAAATAAATAATAATATTTTTTTTTAAAAAAAAATTTATTATAAAATTATCTAATTATTTAAATAACGAGCACTTATTTTTTAAGTTTTTTTATTAAAATTTGTAAAAAAAAAAACGAGATGGAAAGTAAGGAGGATGAAAATTAAAAGCCCACTAAAGAATGTTTCAATATTTTATTGTAATATGTATTTAATATCATAGATTAATAATGAATTTATTTATTCAAATGGTATATTTTAATTTAATTATAAATATAATGTATTATATATAATATTAGAAACTGAAAAAAATAATACCGCACTCCATTTGAAATAGAAAATTATATTTATTCTATAATATTGGATTTATTTAAATTTATATATATATATATTGTGTAATATATTGATTGTATAAAGGGTGTCTCTCAATGAATCTTGTTTGCAATGGAACATTTTTGGAAACATTACAATAACCGTTTGAAAACTCTTTCAAGTGTCCCGCATTGATTCCAAAATCGATTCTTGACTGGGCTTACTTTGTAAATGCTAAATGAATCCCCTCCTTATTTTCCAGACATTTCTATCTACAAAATACACTTCTCTCTCTCTCTCTATCTATCTATCTATCTCTTTTACACACACAAACACGTTCACGTATTTTCTCTCTCTTTCTCTCTTTCTTTCTCTCCTCTATATAATTGTTTCCTCTTCTTTCAAAATACAATTCGTATTGATATTACAGTCCATGTTATACTTACTTTTTCGATTTTGAAAGAAGAATTGTATGTATACTATTACTCAATCCCCTCCCTCTTTCTCTCTCTACCTATCTTTGATAAGCCCCAAGCCTAGCGGACCAATGTAATGACTATAAACATTAAAAAAAAAAATAAAAAAAAAAAAAATATGAAATGATCTTATACATTTTACTGCACGACCAAGTCTGAAGTATCTCTTATTTATATATTGTATAAATGCGTATAAATATATATGAAAAAAAATCAATTAGTCAAATATATAATAATTATTTATGTAAAGTTTCACTGTATAATAGAAAATATACTTAATATATTTGAGATTAGATGCGTGTAAAAAAATGATCAATTATATATTTATCATAAATATTCAACATTGCCGAAACGTGTATTGTTGTTTCGTAAAATATAAAAAAATCACAAAAAAAATTGTAAAAATCATATATATATATATATATATATATGGTTAAATAAATATATATTAACATGTATATGTTCAGCGGAATTCCATTTTTTCAATGTAAAACAGAAAATTTAAAAAAACAATAAAAATTGTTAAAAACATATAGTTATCTTATTTATTAAAATTCCTCTTAGTATATATATTTATCGTTATTTCTTAAATATATAAGGTACAGAGGCGGAATAAACGCCGGGCGGACCGGGCGGCCGCCCGGGGCCCACCAGCCCGAGGGGCCCACCGAAACCTAAATAAAAATATTTCCTTAAAAAAAATTTTAAAAAACTGTTGAGTTTATGGATAATCGGAATTTAAATAAAAGAAGTTATTCTTGATACAGATCTTTATTCGGTGGTGTTTGAACCCCGACTAACTTAAGAAAAAATAATCAATTTTGGGTCTCGGCGTACACAGTAAAACTTATGTATTTTTTACATAAGTACTATATATGTAAGTATAAAACAGCCTAAATTATAATATAAACAAAATTTGTCTTTCAATTATAATTGTAAATAACAGAGGGCCCATTTCAATTTTACCGCCTGGGGACCCAATCAACTTAATCCGCCACTGATAAGGTAAGTAATGAATTAATCTTAGTGATTTTATTTATTTATTTATTTATTTTTAGCTGACACTTTTTACTCCAAAATTTGGATAATAATTTAATTTTTAAAATTAAATAATATAATGAAAATATTTTTTAGTTTGAATTATGTACTTCTGTACTAAAAGAAGTCATTTAAAAAAAAAAGAAAATTTAATTGTTATTTATTTTTACATAAGGTAAGTAATAAATTGAATCTATGTATTTATTTATTTATTTTTATTACAATTTTATAACATTAATGGTTAATAGTTCGCTCCACACAATCTTGTATATATTTAAAACATTTTTAAATATATTAAAATATTGTTATTTACTATTTTCAGATTTTGAATTGCATAACCTCTATGCATCTCCAGAAGTAGTTAGGCTTATAAAATTGAGAAGGCTGCGAGGGCAGGCCACGTGGCTAGAATGGGAGAAGAAAGAATGGCGAAAAATATATTGTTGAGGAAAATCAAGGACGCGGTGGTTGGACATTTTAGGAAGGGACGTGAGAGAGATGAGAGAGGGTAGGAGTTGGATGGTTGTGGCTCAGAGATGCCACAGAGATAGATAGATTTTTAGATTTTTGAATTTTGTAATTAAAATAAGCTCTTTTTTTTGAGAGAGAAAAAATAAAATTGTTTTGTGAAGATTTGTCATTCTTTTTGAATAAGAAATTTTAATTTTTACCGACCGACGATAGTAAGGGAGGTATTGTTATTATTAGAATAAATCATTATATGTAAATATAATTTATTTTATTTAATTAATTTTTTTTTATTTATATTATTTAGCTATATAATAAAATAAACAATATATCTTTAAATTTTGAAAAAATATTGACTTATGGTGATATAATATTTAAGATTGAAGCCAATATAGAAAGTGAAGATAAGAAATGAAAATCACTTTGTTTTCTTCAAATATTAACGTTTCGGACATAGACGATGTCCCTCTACAGGTATTATTATCCGCAACGAAGAATAACTACACCAAATCCTTTTAAAATTTATTAAATTAGTTAATATAATTATTTTACCATTTTGAATAAATAAATTTATTTATTTTAATTAAATTTGTTAAAAATTTAAATTGGATCAAAAAACTAATATATTATTGATAAATTCTAATATTCTTTTAATTATACTAATAAATTTAAATATAAAATTGAATTAAGTTACGTACGAAAAATTATTTGAATATTGAATATTTTTCAATCGAATTTTCCAATAGTTTTTTCTATTCTATTACACGTATGACAAAGAAATTGACTTCAAAATCTTCAAAATGAAAATAATATTCAAGAAATAATAAACTTTTTCAAAATATAATAATATTGAAATATATAGGTATATACTTACTTAAAAGTTTATATTTATATTCGGTATTTTGGTAGGCAAAATCACAGGATGTTGGAAATAGAACATTGGTGAGATATGGAGAGAAGAAGAATTTTCTCAACACCTGGGGCTGATTTTAAAATTTTTAATGCTCAATTAAATCATAGTTTCGTGGAAATACTTTGAAATTCGAATCCCAGAAACAAATCCATTTTCACACTCGCTGCACAAATGGTAACCATGCCGTTTTCTTGCCTACCAGCTGGCATCATGATGTTTCCTCTTATATATTATATATATATATATATATATTGTGCATAATCAAAATTCAAATAAAAGTAAATATGATTAAATTTTATTTAATGGGGATATTTTTCTATAATCAATTAATATCAAATGAACCAATAAAATACTTTTATAGGAATATTTTGATAATATCAAGATATAATAATATTGATTTATTCTTTGATAGAGACCATTAATCAACTCAGTAGTTATAGACAGTTCAACTATACAGGTATTCTCTAATAGATGGATTATATATCTTAAAATAAAATTGGATGTTGAATTGTGTTTGACACATGTCACCTAATCTCAATTTCCATTGCAGTGCCTTCCCTTTCCATCATTCAATTCAACTGTTAGCCAAAATTACTAGAAACGGTCGTTGTATCATGTCTATCAACATGAGAAGAAGAAGGAAGGCTGCTGTTGACTGGCTTTTCCAATGCAACCGACCTTAATCGTTACTAAATTGGCAAAGCTTTCTCATCGATTTACTAATTAATGTATGCCGTGAATCAACAAAGGCTTCTTTTGTGGTTTCAACGAGCTGAAAATGTTTGTTTAGCCTGATTATCGACTTCAGATACCTTTCTAGGAAATCAGCTCAAGTGTTATGCCTTGCAATATGTACTTACATCGGTCTGAAGTTAGATTTGTTTACATTAACAAATAAATGTAGTTTGAAGAAAATTAACAACTATGTAGATATCGAAGTTTACGATTTGTCGATAAATCCAATTATACAATAGAGTTAATATTTTGATAACGACCTCTATTTACAATATCACGAACTTTTGGATGTAAATAAAATAAGTTGAGTTTATAATAATATTTAATTAATGAACAAAAATGATGATGGATTTTATATGTGTTTGAAATATTAAAATATAGTGTGTCTTTATTAAATTAGAATAGTCAAATAAAATTAAGAACATAACCTAAAACTAACAATCCGTATAACAATAATCATATTATATCTCTATTCCGGTGGTTAACCTAACAATAACAGAACTGCCAATCTGTGATGTAATGAAACATAAAAAACACTTAAAAAAGATCTAAACGAAACTAGGAAGAATTGTAAAGGGCCGAATTCAGGCCTAAAATTAAAATAAAAAAATAAGCAATATAATAAAAACCATCGTATCAATATTTTAGGAAGGCATTTTTTTCATATTCCTCTAGCTAAACGATAAATAATTTGGAAATAAATAAATAAATAGAAATAAATATCAGGTCGTCAAGTATGGAATTTGTAGAAAAAAACACAAAGTTTATTGATAACTTACAAACATAAGTCTAATCATCGAAGTATGCACCCATATTGTCTACACACTTTTGCCATTTAAGTGGGAGGTTATTCAGGCCGTTAGTATAAAACCCTGGTGAACGAGAGTCAATGAATTCCTGGAAGGCCAGTTTAACTGCATTATCGGAATTAAACTTTTTTCCTATCAAGATGTTGTCCAAATTTCGGAAGAAGTGGTAGTCAATGGGGGCTTGGTCTGGGGAGTATGGTGGATGATGGAGAAGTTCCTACTCCAATTCCTGTATCTTTGCCACAGTCATTTGTGCAGTGTGTGGTCTAGCGTTATCATGCAAAAGGATAGGTGTCGATCTGTTGACCAATCTGGGCTGTTTTTCTTTAAGTTTTTGCATCATTTCGTCCAGTTGGTTGCAGTATATGTCTGCTGTAATCGATGAGCCAGGTTTCATGAACTCATAATGGATTACACCTGCGTGGAACCCACTTATCCAACTTTTTCACCTTCCCGATTTGCGCTAAATGAGTCAATATTGTTTGTTTGGTAACACCAAACTTTAGTGATAATTCATATGCACTTTGGGATGGGTCAGACTCAACGGTGACCTTTAGATCGTCATTATTCACCTTTGATTTCGGGCGACCGCGAGGCTCATTTGCGAGGTCAAAGTTACCTGTTCGAAATTTAGCGAACCAATTAGATACTGTCTGTTGCGTAGTAACACTAGAGCCAAATACAGTATTAATGTTTCGCGTGGCCTGCGACGCCGTATTTCCACGTAGGAACTCATACTTCATAATTGTTCGAATTTCGGACCTTTCCATTTTAAACAAAATTGATTTAAAAAAAACCGTTTTACACTTTTTAGGGATTATAATAATTCTTTCAAACAAGCAAGCTGTGTAAATTGACAGAAAAAAAAAATAACGGTAAAATATTCAGCCAATGTCAAGTTATAAGCTATTAAGGTTGGCCATATTACTAGCTACAAATTTCATCCTTGACAACCTAATATATAAATTGATTGATCATTTTAAAAAGATAATAAAATAATTTTCTGGTTGCATTCATTTCAAATTCCATTAATCGGGCTAGAGTTTTTGAGAGAGATAAATTGACAATAAAAACAAATACAAATAAATAACTTAACTAACTTACAACGAATGAAGATGCTGTAAAAAGACAAAAATAAAAAGGAAAAAGAATTAGAGAGTAAGTACCTATGGCAAATATTTTTCTAGAACAATTATAATAAAAACTTTATATTATCAATTTATACCTAATTCATATATGTTATACACCTATATATGCTCGTTAGGGCGTCACAGGGTGGGAGCTAGCGTAGCTGGTTCACATTCTCGTGGTCCCGGGCCTAGCATGGGAATTTTGGCCTGGCGAGGGAATTTTTCTAGCTGGGGTCTATGGGACGGAGTCGATCCAGCCTCTGGGATCAACATTGGGAAGTTACTTGATAAATAGTAGCCTCCGATCAAGAAAATCCAGGTAAAGGTTGATAGGACCCGTTCTACTGATCATAGGACACCTATTAATATAACCGACTTGATAGTCATTGTACTTGCTTAGGATATATAAAAGTCAGAGGTTTTTATATATATATATCCTCGTTTAAGTTTCCTTGAAAGTTATTAAGTGAAGTTATTCTGTTTTTTTTTTCAAGTTTTATTGTAGGATTTGAGTCTCCGCATTGTTCTACAAGTTACCAACATTGACATTTGATCACACAGAATGAAAAAGTCTTTCTAGAAAATGGTGCCAAAATAGTCAGTGAAACGTTGAGACTTAAGTCTCACAATAAAACGTGAGAATAATCCGGATACATACATATATATAAACATAAAAATCCTTTTCAATAGATGTATGTCATAACGATGACATAAATAAACATTTAAACAAAAATTGGCATTGGCAAATTTGTCCATTTAGAACAAATACCTAGAGAACAATGTAATTCAAAGAGGATCAGGGAGAATAAACGATGGGTCACCTGAGTAGAAGGGATAAGTTAGCGGAAGGGCTGCTCAGATGGAGGTAGGATGGTAGGATCATTCTGCTGTAAGATCATTCTTAGGAATGGAAAGGACAGAGAGACATCTCTGATAGGATGGTGACATCGAGGCCAAACTTAGTAGCTACTGCGCAGGGAAGAGGTCTCATTGTTCCTGGAAGGAACTCAGAAAACGCCGCCCGGAGAATCAACACAAGTCTTACCTTGCACTGAACTCTATACTATTAATAAATAACAGCTAAGTGGTCGACCCTTTAAAAAATCGGAATTGCTTAAACAAATATAAAATTTGATAATGAAAAACATTAAAATAAATGAACTTTATAAGTTATTACTTATAATAACTTATAAAAAACTTTATAATTTCTCATGATACCTATTATAATTATATTAACTCCTTTCATCATTAAATATTGATTTTATTATAATTTAATATTTTATTATAATATATGAATATAAATTAATTCTTACCTCTTCCCTGATCAACTTTCACAGTATACAGTTGACAGAGTGCTACCAATTAAATTAAAGATCACATTTATTAATTTTAAACCCATTTTTTTAATAACCCAACCCATACTAAGCATCCAATATACGTCAATAATATATATAAAGTCGAGAGATATTCTCTTTTCTATTTAAACTTTACTTTTCAAATTGAAAAATAATAATTTAATTAAGTATTATATCATTTATTTCTCATAAACTAAATTAATAGAAAAACACATTCTAATAATTTATAATTCTGAAAGATGACTATTTTCCTCTATCCTGAATTATTTCATTCAGCTCTCATAAACCAAGAACAAGTCTTGTCTTAAAAAAAAAGTAAAATTAACGAAAAAAAACAACAAACTAAACGATATTAATGATCTGTTTTTCAAACAAACCACAAATTTATATCCAATAGTTGGTTTAAGTAAAAGAACGAGCGTGTGCTTAATTTATTATTTAATTTAAAATAAAATATGTGAAGTGTAGTTGGAAAATGGGGAAAATTTCAATTTTTTTTTTTTTAATAGATAAAAACAAAAATGATGAAGTGCGTGAGGATACTACATTAAGCAAAAAATAAATTTCTAAAAGAACATAGACCGAATTTTAGGATTTATGTAAAATATTAATTTTTTTATAGAATATATATATATTTATTTATATAGTTATTTATAATATGTGCAGTAGGTAATATTTATTAATAAAAATATAAATAGTTAGAAATTCTATATTTACCTGGATGTTAATAATTAAAGGACTCTTGTCTAATTTATAGGTTTGTGAATAATAATAAGACTTGAATGATTCTGTAATTAAATGTTTTTATTAAAATATATCATTTACATTGATATTTACATTAAATAAATTATATTTACCTGTAATTAAATGAATTAGACAAGAGCCCTTTAATTATTCACTTCCAAATAAATATATATAGAATTTCTAACTATTTATATTTTTATTAATAAATATTACCAACTGCACAAATTATAAATAACTATAGAAATATAATTTACATACGAGGGCAGGCCAATTATTCCGTGACTTTTTGAATTTCCCGTCTTTTAAATGAAATGGAAATACAGCTCAACAGGCACTATCAACTCACTCCTATCAAAATTTTAACCACCTGGGTCTTTTAATTTTTATTTGACATCCATTAATTATTAATAGTAGACTACCTTGTGATTTCAGAAGAAAATGGAAAAAAGTGAATTTTCATGAAAATCCATGTATTGCGATAAGAATTGCTCCCTCATCCGCCCTATTCTCCGGATCTAGCCCCGAGTGACTATTTCTTGTTTCCAAACCTGAAGAAATGACTCGGCGGAAAGAGATTGGACTCCAACGATGAACCATCTCACAAACAAATACCTATTTTGAAGTCCTCGACAAATCTTATTTTTGGAAGGGATAAAAATGTATACAGCTCAAAGAAGACTATGTTGAAAAAAAAAATTAATTTTTACCCATAAACCTGTGTTTCAAAAATCACGGACTTATTGACCTGCCCTCGTATAAATATAATTTTATTTTTAATCAAGTTTAGGCTAGAAAAGTTCTAAATAAAATAAATGTATACATTAACAAATATAGATCTGTTTGGGAGTGTGGGCCACAAATACCTTACTATTAGCAAAGTAAAGTATTTTATAAAAATCTTATCAATGAATACAGTTCTTGTAAAAAATTCCTTTTGACATTTGCCTCTTTTGTCTATGCAATAATCAGGTTGTTTGCTGGGAAATTACATTGAACTGGTTCAACCAAAATTGTTTTAGTACATTCATATATTACTAAATAATAATAGAAAGGATGTAAACTTCAATGAGTTTCTCTCACTCGAATCTATTCTATAACCTAGTCGATTTGAATAGACGAAAGGCGGTTGTCTATGGATTGGTAGGCTAAACCCTTTAAAATAATTGTCTGCCGAGTGACAAATGACAATAGAATTGTCCGTAAGCGGTCAGAGGTTGATGACTCACTTACTGGTGACATCTACCTGCCAACAGGTGAAATGAATGAGAACGATCAAACCAATGAAGAACGTGCCATCTACCCTCATTCGCCACCCCTTATCCCTCTCTCACCACCATATCATGTATTTGATCTTGTATTTGTTCTCGTTTCAGGTCGACATATCTTCAGTTTGGTTTCTCACTGACATTTCCAATGACATTCCAGAAATATAACCTTCAATCGAAATCGACTCCTCCTCAGGTGACATTCTAACAGAACGTCAACCCCCACCTCCCACCCCGACACATACACATAAGCGGACAGGTTACAAGCTCCTGAATGCATTTAAAGCTACATTCATTTTATAGTGACGAGAGGAATATTTGTAAAAAATATCGAACTTTTAAAAAAGATGTTTTATGACTATTATTTTTTAATTTATGTTCTTTTATGTAAATTATATGAAATTGTTTCATATATTTTGTCGTTTATTTATCTTAAATAATAATCTTAATCTTAAATATTCATAGCTCATGAGGAATAATTTTTTAAAGTACCGAGAGGCTTTTCGATGAACTAGGTACTAAAGGATTACAAGATAAAAAAAATCTACAAGTGATTTTTAAATCTTAAATAAAATAATATATCAGTAAATATCCTCAACCGTTGTATAACTTTTTATACTAAAAAAAGCAATTTTTTAAGAAACTTAAAGATCAAGTGATATTATTGGAAAGCGAGCATTGAGTGTGATAGATGTTTGATTTCCTAAACAAATACATAGTATCTTCTAAATAATCGAAGTGAATCAAAATATTAAAACTAAATGATAAATCAATTGAAACGCCAACCAATACAGGAAGTGGATTGAAAATTTAAACAGAAACTTTTAATCAATTTCAAAAACAAATTTAAACGAAATTTTTTCAACTAGACAAAAATATTTTAAATAAACATTAAATGAATTTAGAGAGAAAAGGCAAAAATAATTAAGTGAAATGGAAAAAATTAGTTTATTATTGCCTAATTGAAAACTTTAACAATTTGCAACATTTAGCATATATATATATATGTAAAATTTGAATAATATCAATGATATAAATAATAATTATGAGTGGCGACCAATCAATTAAAACAATATTTTGAATTAATAAATTATTTATTTGAATTAGTTAAAAATAAAATTTAATATACATTTTATTTTAAAAAAAAATAAATTGGTATATTTATTATACGTTTGTTTTTATTTCATTTTGTTATATACACATAACATTTTAAATAAAATTAAATAAGAGGGTGATTTTTTCCTTTTGTATTCAAGGTATGATATCTGCTATTTATTCTATATCTATGAAAAAAATAAAAAAAAAATATAAAAAGACATTTACACATTAATTATAACCACATGTAAATAATTAAAGAAAATAATACAGAATTTTCATTAAAACACATACTCACATATGTAGATTATATATATTGTATAACAAAAATAATGATTAAAAGTTAAAAATAAATAATTTAGATACTTTTATCATTTTCTTTCTTTTTCTATACTAATGAAATATATATAATAAAATATTTCTAAAACATTAAAGAAAATTATTTAAAATTTAAATTAAGTTACACATATTGACACTTTTAGAATTGATTTTAATGTGAGACGTAAAGTAGTCTTTCTTTTAAGCACAAGTTTATTTAAAAAAAAATGAATAATTAATAATAACAATCAGAACTAATTAACTAATTAAATTGAAAATTTGATTTTAGAAAATACCAATATATAATAATAAAATTAAATAATTTTAATAATATATCTCTAAAACAAGAGTCAAAATGAAAAAGATGACTTTTAGTGAATTTTGAAACTTTTCAAATGGATTAGGAATGAAAACACATACTCACATTATTTATTATATTGGTCAGTGCTTGTCTTTAAATAACACTGCATGGAATTACTCAAAGACTGGATCAATTCAATTGAAAATAAAACCTGAAAAAAATTCCATAAATTAAAAAGGAGATGCATTCATTGAAGTGATATTTTTTCCAGTAAACCCAAAATTTCTTAGGTAAATATTAATATATTTTATTAATTAGCTATAATTCAATGATCATATTTTTTCTTCTTTTCACAGGTATTTTAAAAGATTTATTTTTCAATAAAAATCAAAAAAAAACTAAGAAAATAGGAATATAGTCTTTTCTTGTAGATTTTGAATATATAATAAAATATCTCTAAATAATTAAGGAAATTAGAATCTATATACTTACATTTTTATGTTATACCTAAATATCAGTAATTCTTTTCACATTATTCTTTATAAAATATATTTACCAATAAAAATCTAAAAAATTAAGAAAATATATTATTAGGGCGTACACTCTAAATAATAATTTTACTTATTTAAATAAATAATGCCTTTAGTTTCTTAATATTATTATCTCTTTTAATAGAGAATTATAATATAAAAAGAATTGAATATATATTATAGTTTTAAGAAATAATTTATTATTTAGATTTTATTTAAAATTCTTTAAAAAATTCATATTTTTTAAAAAATTAAATAATTAATCTCATTATTTTTAAAATCCTTACGGTATTTATATCTTCTATCTTGAATTATTCTCATGTTTGTTGATAAATAATATATCTTATATTAAAATAACTAAAGAATTCATTTTTACAAAAAAAGTTTTAATATGAATTTATCTCTTGTTTTACGCTCGTTCAACAGACATCTCCGTCCCTGTTACACAAAGAATACAAAAATATTAATTCAAACAATCCCCAACATTATTCAAATATATAAATATTTATTTAAATTTCTATCATTGAAACAAATATTATTTCAATTTATTATTTTTTTAAAAAAAGTTAATATTTAATGTTTCATTAATTTTATCATTTTAAAATAATATAATTTAAAGAAATAGAGATTGTATTTAAAGGATTATATATAAAATATCTCATATAATACTGCATGGATCATTAATGAATATAAGAATTGAATAAAATAAATTATTAAAAAAAATTAAGTTGCAGTGTTTTATATATAAATGCACTAAAAACTAGAAAATAATTTTTCTCTTAGCCTCAATAAGTATATTCTTCATGATGGGGTTGTACAATGGTCCAATAAAGCGCTTGCATTTAATTTTTAATTTTGTCACCATTTTTAATTTAAATGCAAGCGTTTTATTTGAGAGATCCCTAGAAAATTAATTAACTAATTCATTTTAATTAGGCTCTTTATTCAAAGAGTCTAGACCATTGTTGTTGAAGTGCTAAGTAGGCGGACCATTGTACAACCCCATTAATTAATTAATTAATTAAGAAAATGAATTCTTTATTTCATATTCATGTTTTGTCATCCAAATCTGAAAAGTGTGAAAATTTTAGTTCGATTGGTCAACTTTAAATTATTAATTAAGAAAATGAAAACTTTATTTCATATTCATGTATTGTCATCCAAATCTTTAGTTCGATTTGTCAACTGCAACTGTGTTAAAAATGAGTTACTAGATTTGAACGATACAGACAACCAAGCAAGTTAAATAAAACAATGTAAAAAAAAATTTCCATCAATTAAAAAGAAGATCAGAACATCGGTTTGATAGTTTTTTATTTAATCTTTGTTTACTTCGGTGAATTTGTTGACTTAATAATATTTGATTAATTAGATATTAATACTTTAATCACTTCTTCTTGTTTTCACAGGTATTTTATGAAATTTATTTGGATATAAAAATCTGAAACATTAAGAAAACATTATTATAATCTTACTCATAGTGAAAAATTATTTAGTTGCCTTTTTTTCAAAAAGATAATAACCTAAATTTTTCAATTTGACAACTCATAATAATTATAATTATTCATTATCGAAAGAGAAATAATAAACTCTAAATAAATATAAATTATGGTACCAAATTGATCAATTGAAGAAGTCAGTGACATCCTTCAACTTGAATGACCTTGAATCTGTCATCGAACAGCTGATTTGTTGTTCGGTATGTAATATACTGTTTTACTGTTAATATTAATAATGAATATTTTAAATACTTTGATGTTTTAAAAATAAACAATGTTTTAATATATTTTATCATTTCTTTATTCCTATATATTTTCTTAATAAAATTATATTATCAATAAAGCAAGTGTAATTTCATACAAATAAAACTCAACGAATATAGAAAAATCATTTCATTTTTCAAATAGATACATTTAATAATATTTTATTATTATATTTTTGTTGCTGTTTATCTTTATTTCTAACAAAATCATCGCCATGCCCTTGGAAAAAGTTTTTTTGATAATTATATATATATATTAAAAACTAAAGAGAAATTGAAATAAATTTTTTACATTTATATATATTTATGAATTTGAAAACTTTCACAATTCAACTTTAAATTATTTTTTTTTTTTTATATTTTAATTTCTAACATTGAAATAAAATAAACAGAACGTTTCATTATATTTTATCGTTTCATTATTTCTATATATTTTTGAAATAATTATTTTTATATAATGCAAATGTATATGAATGTCTATATGAATAAGTGACGATAAAACTCGACGAATATATAAAAAAAATCAATTCATTTTCAAATAGATAAAATCAATATTTATTTTAATTTCTAACATTGAAATAAATATAATTTCAATTTATTAATTTTTTTTAAATAAGTTAATAATGTTTCTTTAATCTCTCATCATTTTAAAATAATATAATTTAAAGAAATAGATATATTGTATTTAAAAGAACATATTCAAAATATCTCAATTAACACTGTATTGAATCTCTCAAAGAATGAATCATCTCTACTGAATAGATAATAAGATTTAAAACAAATTTCCATCAATTAATAAGGAGATGCGTCTCGGAGTGATAGTTTTCAATTTAATCTTCCAATATCTAGCTTAATGCTCGTACAGCTGTTAGACAGAATACAAAAATATTAATTCAAACAATTCCCAGAATTATTCAAATAAATAAATATTTATTTAAATTTCTATCATTGAAACAAATATTAATTCAATTTATTATTTTTTATACAATAGTTAATATTTTTTATTGTTTCATTAATTTTTTATCATTTTAAAATAATATAATTTAAAGAAATAGAGATTGTATTTAAAAGATTATATGGATAATACATTTTTCAAATATAGTTTAATCATTATAAAGTTCTGATGTTTATATTTATTTGACATATTATTAATTACTCTAATCAAGAAAACAAAAACCATTTAAATGATTTCGTGTATTTCCTCTATTCAATTATTCATATATCATAATTATTTCTATTTGTAATGCACCCACAATACTTACTCTATGTATAGGTATAGATTGTCTGTATCATTAAATCTATCTATTTATAAAAACAGAAATCGATTTTTGATATAAAACCTTTATATTTTCAAGATATATTTATATAATTTTTGTTAATATAATATAATTAGATAAGATATACTCTTACAAATATTGCTAATGAAATTTAATATAAATATGTAAATAATTTATTCCAAGAATAACTCAAGATTGAATTGCAATTATTTTATGTTGATATTGTGTTTAAGTCATATTAAAACAATGTGTTAAAATAAAAAAGAATAATTTAGCACAACCGAACACAACAACGGTCCCAAAGGGTTTTCCCCCTTAAATGACTCTGAAAACTTTCTGTGCAATGTATCCACAAAAGATCCCAGTCGTGACATAAATCAGTTGTAACATATGACGAACCAAAAAAGGTGTCTATGACCTGTGAATAAGATTATGACTCCTCTAATTTAAAAATTTTTTTTTCTTTCTTTCATTCATTAATTTTCTCTTTATAATCTTTTATTATTATTATTATTTACATATTAACTATTGTATTTTATTTTTATTTAATAAAGAATCTTCATTATTATGTCTAGATATTAAATAATAATTATTATTAAATTGTTTATATATTATTATTAATTTTTATAACCTAACCTAATAGCTGTCAAATTGCAACATTATATCTGATTATAGAATTAAATAAATATCTTATTCATTAATTTGCATTATTATAGATTGAAAGATTGAAATAAAGCAGTCTTTTTAAATTTTGTTTTTATTACCAATTGGAATTTTTCTAAAAATTAAAGAGGTGTAATCAGGATGGGTGGGAATGGTGTTTATTTTTTTTATATAGAAATCATTCCATTCTCTTAATAAGTAATATTGAAATTCAATTGTTAAATTATACTTTTGTGAATTGAAATTATTTATAAAGGTGAATGATATAAAAAAAAAATTTACGAATGATAATGAAATAAACTGATAAATTTTATTGAAGTGAGCTAATTTGTTAAAAAGTATTCACCAGTATTCACTACAATTTTTTACCGACCGACGATAGTAAGGGAGGTATTGTTTTCACACCAAATATCACATGAGGAGATTTTTACATATCTCCACGAATCATGCATTTTCTTAACAGAAATAAGTTGACCTGTGGCCAGGTCCGAACCGACCGACGGTTTGAAATAAATTAATTTCCAGCTACAGAAACAATTTCAAATAATTTTAATATATCTATTAATGTAATAAAAAACAGATATGGATATAACATAAATATTTTTAATTTTATTTTATTTATAATATATATGTGATACCAGGCTGTGACGTAATGAATGGCTGGATGACGTCATATAATTTTAAATTAAGAAAAAACTAATGAGGATGATTTTTCCCGAAGATAAAACCAATACAAAGTGCATGATTCGTGGTGATATATAAAAAAATCTCCTCATGTGAAATTTGGTGTGAAAATAACCCTTCCCTTCCTATCATCGATCGCTAATACTACCACTTCCGGTTTCCGGATTTGCACCAAAAGTTGATCAATTCATCCCACTGATGCATTAAGTAAATATACCAAATTTCATCAAAATCGGTTGAGCCGTTCAGGCTGTACACATCTATACGGACGGACTGACGGACAGACATCATGCTAAAAATACTTTTTTCTGTTAAGAAAATGCATGATTCGTGGAGATATGTAAAAATCTCCACATGTGAAATTTGGTGTGAAAACAATACCTCCCTTACTATCGTCGGTCGGTAAAAAGTATTTTGAGCATGATGTCTGTCCGTCCGTCCGTCAGTCCGTCCGTATAGATGTGTACAGCCTGAACGGCTCAACGGATTTTGATGAAATTTGGTATATTTACTTAATGCATCAGTGGGATGAATTGATCAACTTTTGGTGCAAATCCGGAAACCGGAAGTGTTAGTATTAGCGATCGACGATAGGAAGGGAAGGGTTATTTTCATACCAAATTTCACATGAGGAGATTTTTTACATATCACCACGAATCATGCACTTTGTGGTGGTTTTATTCTCGAGAAAAATAATCTTTATTAGTTTTTTCTTAATTTAAAATTATATGACGTCATCCAGCCATTCACGTCACAGCCTGGTCTTACATATATATTATAAATAAAATAAAATTAAAAATATTTATGTTATATCCATATCTGTTTTTTATTACATTATTTTATTATTATTTGCGTCTGGACCATCTAGGATCACGCAAAGCTCCCATATACAAGGGTATTGATGTTAAGTGTGCCCATATGTGAATGTTCTTTTTTTAGGTGTTAACTTCATTCTTCTTTTTTTTTTGTGTGCTCATGAAGATCCGGTGTTATTCTCATCACGAACCATTGTTGCTTGAATAAGGGTATTGATGTTAAGTGTGCCCATATATGAATGTTCTTTAGGTGTTAACTTTTCATTCTTCTTTTTGAGTGCTCGTGAAGATCCGGATCCTCCAGGTGACGGGCGGATTGGGTTCCAACTGGAGTTATTCTCATCATGATCCATTGTTGCTTATGGTTGCTTGTTTTTGAGGTAGTCCTGCTGGTGCAGGGTTATATAGAACCAGGGCTTGTCAGTTCCTGGAGCCGGAGGCAGCTGATGTTAAATTGAATTTATTAGAAAAATCCGTTCTTGGTTAGAATCGAACGCCGGCTTCTTGTGTAGAAGGTTGCCACGCTACACTCTTAGCCAAGCCACCTCCTTTATTACATTAATAGATATATTAAAATTATTTGAAATTGTTTCTGTAGCTGGTAATTAATTTATTTCAAAGCTGGTAATTAATTTATTTCAAACCTGGCCACAGGTCAACTTATTTATGACCTGAAGGAGTTCAGTCTTTTATTTTTACCGACCGACGATAGTAAGGGAGGTATTGTTTAATTTAGAATCTTTGATAACTTTTCTATTGGTTTTTGGAAATTTTATATATATATATATATATATAATTGACATATTAAGCACTTTTACTTATTTTATTAAATTGTAACATAATAATACAAAGAATATATGAAAAGAAAATATATTATTATATTAAACGAACTGAATAGATAAAAAAAATGTATCCCTTAATTATTAATGATAATACATTGTAAACAAATTGCTTAATATAATATCTAAAACTGATTATATCAATCTATTAAAAATTAAATTATTACTGCTCACCTTAGGATACTTGATTTTAATCTTTTTTCAAATTTTTTTCTATTGATAAATTCTTGTCAAAATTTTACCGAAAGTTCGAGTAAGCATTGTCTACATTATTAAATAGCTTTCAATCTTATATAAATTATAGAAAAATTTAAAAAAAAAGTTAGTAGACTTGTATTTTGTCCCAACCTGGCTCATTTTGAGAGATTTAAAAGTAAATGTGAAAAGTTAAATAATTGTTTTGAAATTTATTCTTGGAATTGTTTCCTTAAGAAAATAAAATTATTTCAAGTAATAAGTTATTAGAAGTAAAGTGATAAAACACTACTATATTAAAAATTAATATTTTCTAATTTTGTTTATGACGAACTGTTTGACTTATTTTATATTCTTTATTTCTCACCCTTGACCTCCTGTTAAGCCTAATAAGTTCTTAACAGAAGAAATAATAATTATTAATAAACCCCAGTTTACGTGTAGGTTAAAAAAAATTTTTTTTAAATAACAGTTGTCTTATATCACAAGATTGAACCACTTCAACCTGTCCCAATGTGTACCATACCCAAATTTTCAAACTGTAGAATGCCAAATTGTTTGGCTTAACACTAGAACAATAATATTATGCATTAATTTTAAAGAAAATACTTAACATTTCAATATAATGTCATTTATTGCAAAAAAATTTTCATTATAAATTCACGGATATATTTAATAAAACTTTTGTGTTTTTTTTTCATAATTCTTAAAGGGATTTTTATTAAATTTTATTAATTTAATTAAATAAATAAATTATACAAATTTGTGGTGTTTTAATTAAATTAAATTTAATTAATTAATTTGATTTTGATTAAATAAATAAATTATACAAATCTATATGTGGTGTTTTAATAAAAATCCTTTAAGAATTATTGAAAATTCATTTTACTACTTATCGAAATTTTATATGAAAGTTACTAAGCATATTCTAAAAATAAAATCCTCGATAAATTCTAATATGCTTTTTCAATTGCATCAAAACACATCTGATAATTTGATTTGGCTGCACTTTCTCTCTAAGAACCTGTAAAAACTAAGAGTTAAATTTAAAATTTAGGACGAAAAAAAGCTTCCATGTTCCATGTTGAGATACCCTCTAATTTTTAACATTAAATTAATATAAAATCAATAATAAACTAATCTCATCATTTCGTTTTCTTTGAAGTTTATATATAAATAATTAAAATAAATATGAAATTGTAATTATTAAATATCTATATTTTCATAATTTCATTTTTATATTAAAATAATAAATATACTTTGTAATATCAATTTAATATTTATTGTATTTTTATTGTAAACATTCTTTTAACTAGTATTTATATCAATCCCAATAATATATATTAATATATTTATATTGATTTAATATAATTTATACAAGTAAATATTATATCAACTTAATTAATACTGATTACATTTTAAATCTCCTATAGTTTCTTTATTATCTGTAAAATAATATCCTTCTATATTTATAAATTAGTATTGAAAATTAAAGGTACGGATACCGGAAATGGATTAAATAAATTCACGTTATAAATATTAATTAATTTATTTATTAAATTTATCAAATAAATGAAATAATAAATATATATTTGGTTATAATTTGTAATGAAATCATTATTAATTTAAATAATATTTAAACAAATTGAATTTAAATAATTAACAATTGATCTTGATATATAATCTGAATAATTATTATTAATTATAATAGATATTAACACAATTACAATGATATTATTAATAATAGATGTAAAAGTATAATTTTTTTATTTATTTATTATTTAATTCATTTACAATCTGTCATAAGTCATAATAATTATTAACAATAAGTAAATTATTTGTTTATATAATATGTACATAATAACATGTAGGAAATAAAACTCGGTAGTTTCTTTTCCAGTTTGTATCAATCATATAGTTACATTAATATTTTAATTTTAGAATCTAGCGAGTGTGTCACAAGGTAAATGTTTTTTAAATCTTCTTTGTTGGGGAGGTTTTAACAGTCCTTTAACAATATCACTTGGGTGGTTATCTAGTCTTGTAGTATACTTCTTGTAATACTTTTTTATCACCTCTTTTACGATGGGAACCCTTAGGTCTCAAGCAATGTTTGAGTTGGTTACAAACCATGGAGCATCCACTATTATGCGAAGGATTTTGCTTTGAAAACGCTCAAGTATTTCTATATTTGAATTAGCAGAGGAGCTCCACAGCTGAATCCCATACGTGCAGATAGGCATGAGTATGGCTTTATATAATAGAAGTTTGTTACCGAGTGATAACTTCGACCGACGTCCGATCAACCAATACATCTTATATAATCGAAGCCCCAGTTGTTTCCTATTGGGTATTTGAATGTTTCTTCCATGTTAATTTGTGGTCGAGGTGCATTCCCAGGTATTTTGCTTCGTTAGCTTGCGGGATTACTTTGTTGTTCATTGTAATGGAATTAAAAGAACTTTTCTTGATGGAAAAAGTCACATGTGTTGAAGTGTTGACTTGTTTTCGTTGACTTTGATTCGCCATCTTGTTAGCCAGTTTTGAATCTCATTTAGGATTGTTTGGAGTTCAAAATTATAAAATAATAATTTATTAATAATTAAAATTTAATAATTATGTTTAGTTAATTCTTGTTCAATATAAAAGAAAATTCAATTTTATGTGTGACTGATTTAGAATATAATAAAATTATTTAGCTAGAATACTTTATCAGTGAATTGATTTTGAAGTGTGTGTAGACTTATAGATGAACAACAGTTTGATATTTATAATTTTTTAAAATTTGCATTAGTATAAAAAAAAACATCGAGATGTCAGCTGGTAGGCAAAAAACCAATATGGTTACGGATTATATAACATATGGTTGTGAAAATTGAAAAAATTTGAGTTTTTTCGAGGCATTTCAAGGCATTTTTAGTAAACAATTGTTTAATTGCATCTTGAAAATTATAAAATCAGTCCCAGGTCCCAGGTAACATTATTTACCTTAGCAACGTTCTGCGATTTTGCCTGCCAAAATACCGAATATAAATATAAACAGTGTTTTTTTCTTATAAATTTAAATATGAATAAAGTAATGCCTAATAGTTAATTTAACATTATTTAATCATATTATTTCTCTAAGATTTTCCTTATAAAATCATGTATAAGAGTAGAGAATAGATTCCCTTTCATCAACCACAACTTTATATCTAATAATCCCTAAGAATTCAAATTGTAAAGGGCGAGTGTATTCATAACCCATGAAAGGATTTAATAGAAAAACTACACACACAGATGATTTGAACATATTTTTATTTTAAGTATTTATAAATATTTAATGTATTTCGTTTTGATCTTTTAAATTAAAATAAAAAAAATAATAGGTTTTAATCTAGAATAAAATTTGAATTTTTATCAATATTTTTTTATAATTTGTTTTAGGTTGACATATCATATCATTAACTAAATTCATGGATAAACGGATGGTCTGTGATTCATTCACTTGACAATAAATTGTCATTTGAAATATAATATAATATAATTTTAATTAAATAACTTTATCTCATTTTTATATATTCCTTGAATAATTATTCTTATAATTAATTGTGTTTAGTTTTTAAAATATTTTAAAATTATTAATAAAATTTAATTGCAATCTAACAACACTAGACTTTCTAAAAGTTTCATTAGAAAAATTATGTAGTATAAAATTGTTTAGAAAATTATATCTGTTGAATTTTTTTTTCTCATTAAGCATGAAAGAAGATACATTATAGTTTTCAAATTGTCAACTTAGGATAGCAAATTTAATTAAAGAATATGACAACCTGTGTGTATGAAGTTGTAATTCAAATTTATAAATACAATATTGTAAAATAAAATAAAATCGTAATGATAAAGAGAAATTTTACAAATGAAAAAATTAGGATGGGAAAATTAAAAAGAAATGTGGTTTTGTACCTTCCCCCCTCTCTCTCTCTTTTAACCACAAAAAAAGAACAATTTTTTCTCTATTCTTTGCTGACTAAAAATATAGGTAGATTTTGCGATCTTGCAATGTGGAGTTCATAACCTGGAATGTCGATAGTGTCATAAAAGAAAAATATGTATGTTTTACACACAAATAATTAAAATAAAATTTGTATAAATAATGTTAAATTTTATTAATGATTTGTGACATATACATCTAGCCTTTGATCAAATTTCTAATAATAGAACAATTTTATATAATCAAACTTTATTTTATTTATTTAATAATTATATAATATTATTTTTTATTTTACGAACAATTAATTGTTTTATTCTTTTAATACTCGCTATCAATCATAAATAATTAAAATAATATATAATTTAGGATAACAAAAAGAAAAAAAAAGTGAAAAAGTGAAAACATTGATCATATTTCATGTAAAATATTAATTAATTTTAAATTATTTACACATTTGTGAATATGAAAATGTATTAGTTATGAGTTTAACGTTACATTAGAAAAAAGACGATAACAAAATGAGTGCTCCCCATCTTCCCAATATTATATTAGAATTGCTTAACTAAAATGCCCACTAAAATATGGCACCCTCTTAACATGCTTCCCATTCATCTTTTTTTGTTATCTTAAAAAGATGAACTTTTTCTATTATTATTTTTTAATTAGTCTGTTATTAATGGATGTCAAACAAAAGCTAAAAGACCCAGCTGGTTAAAATTGCGACATGGTGAGCTGATGGTTGCCTGCTGACAGGAGCAGGGTTGCCATTTCATTTAAGAGAAGGGAAATTCAAAAAGTCACGGACTTATTGACCTGCTCTCGCATTAATCATTTAATGAAACTATTTGATTCCATTATTAATTTATATCATATGCAATGAAAAAAACAAAGAAAATATAAAATAATATAACAAATTACACTAGGGTCGTAGAGTGGATGGTGGGAGTGTGGCCTCTGAACCATAAACAAATACATAAACAAAAGAAGACAAATACAATTACAATATAATGATAAGAGAATTTTCAGGGTGCGAAGCATTAATAGTAAAATTTTAATTTTTTTGTTGTATTATAGAAATATTTATTTAATATATATTATACAATTATATTATATTTATTTATATAAGTAAATATGTTGTTTATTTTTTTATGATTTTTTTAATTTACTTTATATTATTTATGAACATCTAAATATTTTATTTAATATATTATTCAATTATAGTTTATTTATATTTGTTTATGTAATACATTAATTTTAATTAAACATTTATTCACCAAAAAATATAAGGGGGCGGGCATTAAATCCTTTCACACCGGGTGGCTGATATCAATTTGGATTTCACACAAAGAGAGAATGGTGCATTTAAGGGGTATAACGCTTTTCCCTTACGTGACGAAAATATACAAATATAAACTAAAAACAGCCGCAAATCTTTTTTTTAATTTTTTTTTTTTATCCCTTATATTGATTTATTATATGTATAATATTTATTATATTATGTAGTTAAGATTCAAGGGATCTAACAAGTTAAGCTTTTTAAAAAGATTTTATCCAACTTATTATTTTATAAGTATCTAATAAATTACTAAAACTAATATCGAAATATAAATAATTAAAATTTATTTAAAATTTAGACAGCTTTTTTTAGACATTTATTTATATTAAACTTTGATATATCAAAAATAAATTTTAAATCAAAAATAAAAATAATTATTTCCATTAGAAACTAATTATATATAACTGAAATATAATTCTTTAATTGTCCTAATTGTGTTTTTTTAAATATAGTAGATTTTATTTATTATGCGATGAATCCTCACCGTATTAGATAAGTAATGTTTTGGCTTTTTATTTAAAATATATTATATTTTTGAAATAAAAACATATACTCTGTAAATTTAAATATAGATTTTTAATATAGGTTAATTCAATTATATATAGAGTTTATATTATATTATATAATTGTAATATGTTAAAATGTAAATAACTTACATTTTAACATAAAATAGAAAATATAGTGTTTAAGGATTAAAGAATGAAAATACAAAGTAAATTAGTGAATATTTTAAAAATAAGACAATTTGTGGAAATTGAAATAACTAAGAAATGAGAGGTGGAGGGGATGAGGAGAGAGGGGGGAGTGTGTGTGTCAGCGGGAGACAGAGATTGCTGACGAGGGGGAGAGCATGATTAGACTTTGAGCAGTGAATTAATGGTATAAAATACTTTATATAAAAAAAAAACTTTTTTAAAAAACCACGTTTTTAACGCACTAAAAAGAAGAAAATAATTTTTCTGAAACCCCATAGGTACTGACATTACAAACAAGAGATATGATTTGAAGAAAATTTTCTATAACGTAAAACGTGGGGCGCAAATAATAATAAATTTTTTAAATGCAATATAATTTCTTTGATTAATTTATTTCAATATCCATGGATTTATATTTTAAGTTTTATATTTTTTACCAGACTTTTTGTAAAAGGGAATATTATTAGTAATCCAACAGAATACTTTTATTAATGTAAATTTTTTTTGGAAAATTAATTCCTTAATATTAAATAAACATCTTCAATTTACACTTTAGAAATTTTATTAACATAAATATTAAATATTTACTAGAAGTTTTGCAGTAGCAAAATTTAGTTTTAGATTTCTTCAAGTTAAATTTCTTATATTATTTACCAGAATATTGTTAGGATGTCATTTTTTATCAGAATTTTTTAAAAGTGAATATTATTAGTAATCTAAAGGTAATCTTTTCATAAATTAAATTTACCTCTTTTAAAAATTTCGATAAGTTATAAGCTTTACTTTTTGAAGCTAATTAAAATATGAATTCATTTATCCTATTAATTTGTACCTAATAACATTTATTTATAAATTTTTATACGATACAGAATATTTTAGCCATAGTTGCGCCCCACGTTTTACGTTATAGAAAATTTTCTTCAAATCATATCTCTTGTTTGTAATGTCAGTACCTATGGGGTTTCAGAAAAATTATTTTCTTCTTTTTAGTGCGTTAAAAACGTGGTTTTTTAAAAAAGTTTTTTTTTTATATAAAGTATTATTTTCTACTTTTTAGTCTTCATATATTGCAATCGATTTCACTTGACCTATACTACTTTTAAGTTTTTTGATTGACTTTAATAGTCATGAAATACTATTATCCTGAAAGTAATAAATTTAAATTGAATTATAAAGAGAAATTTTTAAATTTGTCATATTTTAATTCTTTATTGCCTAAAACTCATCATAAATTTAAATTTTGTTTTCTAAATTACAGTACAAAACATTAATATACCTTCTTTCAAATTTATTTACATTTTAAATATTATACATATTATATTATTCTTTTAACGGGTTTTTAACGGTTTTTTTCAAATTTAAATATTTACACTTTTTGTTTTGATTTTCCCATAAATTATGTGTTTACCTTACCCACGAGTTTAATGGGTAATTAAATGGTAAAGAATAAAAGGCAATTTTATTTAAGAATGAGTAAGAAATTTATTATGAGTTTGAAGATACAAATTATTTAATCATACAAAGGCCGAATAGGCAAATGCACTGGAACACACTCCAGTCTGTACTAATTATACCTCTCGTCTCATTACATCTGGTTTCATTACATCTGGGTGCTAGTCGTGCTCGGTTTTTCCTTTTATATCACCTGAACAAAAGGTAAGGAGAAAGGGGGGGAGAGGGATGAAATGAAGAAGGGTTTTTCCGGACACGTGTTGAAAGTTTCTCTTCAAAAGGGTCAGTATTTGACAGCAACTGCAAACAATAAACCACACTGTTTTCAATTGAACGACCCTTTCCAGGTGTCTACCTGCTAAGGCACTTAATTTTAAGAATGTTTATTGACATATTGTAAATTATGTCGAATCATAAACTTATTTTTAACTCTAGTGTAATGTAAACACGTGGAGTTTGAATATAACTCATACAAAATTATATTCATTAATTATGCTCTAATTAAACACTTGCAAGCTACGAATGTGTTATTTTATTGTATTGTCATCCAGAATACATTACTCTGAAAAGTTTCAGAGCGATTGGATGACTGGAAGTGGTCGAAATTTCGATTGCAAGATTTGACCCGAACAGATAAATAAACAAACAAACAAACAAGAAAGCAAGCTAAGAAAAACGTGGTAAAATAAAGGGTGAAATATTGAAAGTGGATGCATCCGGAATTTGTAATAATAGTAAGTGATCACTGAGATTTGTTTATAATTTATTTTGTAATTACCTTTTATAATATTATTTTTTTTTGTCTTTTCTTTCTTTGATAAAATAAATCCTATTTTATTTTTTTTTTTGTGTTTATTATATAAATATTATAAATAATATAATATATATATATATATAGTTTTTTTTTTATTGTTAAAATACTTATTTTTGTTTGTTTGTTCATGAATATATATTTTTTTTTGTTCTCTATTTTGTAAATATATAAACCTTTAAAAAAGAAAGAATAATAATATATTTTGATTTGTCTTTTTTTTGTTGATTGTATAATTATTTTTTTATATATAAAAGCAGTATCTTAAGTGTATGTCCACCTCCAATCTCTTCCAGACACTCAAGCCCCTGGACCATAACTGTCGGTATTAAAAGGGGGAAGGGGGGAAACGCGAAACTACATAAGTGTTATGATTATATGAATATCTATAGTCTATACACTTGGTAATAAGATTAAAGATGTTTAGGAATATAATTAATATATATAATTCTACATTTGAATTTTTTCAAATGAGTAATTTCTTCATATAATTATTGATAAATATTGATTTTATATATTACCTATATTTCAATAAATAAAAGGTTAAATAAATAAATAATAATAATCAATTATAACCATCTATAAATAATTAAAGAAAATAATACAGAATTTTCATTAAAACACATACTCACATTTGTAGATTAAATATATTGTATAACAAAAATAATGATTATATAAAAGTTAAAAATAAATAATTTAGATACTTTTATCATTTTCTTTCTTTTTCTATACTAATGAAATATATCTAAAAAAAATATTTCTAAAACATTAAAGAAAATTATTTAAAATTTAAATTAAGTTACTCATATTGACACTTTTAGAATTGATTTTAAGGTGAGACGTAAACTAGTCTTTCTTTTAAGCACAAGTTTATTTAAAAAAAAAAATGAATAATTAATAATAACAATCAGAACTAATTAACTAATTAAATTGAAAATTTGATTTTAGAAAATACCAATATATAGAGGAGGTGGTTGTAATATGGAACCCCATTTTATTTTTCGTGAATTGAAGCTCATCTAAAAGTTGTGTTCTCTGGGTACAGTGTAAAATGTTTTTATTCATTATTTTCCTATTGACATCCAGGTACAATAGCACAACTAATATTACTTACACGACGTAGTGGCACTTTTTTTGAAAAAAGTGAAAAAACGGTTCAAGATAAAAGTGTTGATAATATGGAACCTACTGTGTTGGTAAAATGGAACCCTAGTAAAAATCAGTCATAGACAGCAATTATTTGAAAAAAACATTTTTTATTCAAAAATTATACATTGACATATATGTATGTAAAATTTAACCGTAATAAAATTATAAACAGAAATCACAAATGTAATAGTCTTTTTCTGCACCTGCGCATTCTGAATGGGCCCACATTTGACACATTAATGCTTTTCTTGTCATCTGAAAAATATGTGGAATAAAATTAAAATAAATATATAGAGCTAAAAAAAAGCAAAATGTGCAGCATCGTACACGTGGCGGAAGTGAAACTTCTTACAATCTAGAGAATAAGATAAATTTTAGTTGAGAGTGTGAGTGAGAGAGAAATAGAGAAAAATAAAGGGATCATTTCGAAAGACATATAACAGTATAAAATTTTCGTAACAAATATTCGCTTTATTATTATTATTATCTACTCTATCATCATATCTACATTGCCTGTACTATTGTCGGTTGGTGCTTCAATTGGTAATACTGATATTAATGGCTTGTGATAACTAAAATAAGATATATATGTTCGTGATTCGATATTTTCTATATAACGTGTAAAAACAGCATCTATTGTAGTTCCAGATTTTGTTGTTGATTCCTTGGGATCGTTATTTATAAGCAGACCAAATGTTTCTCGAAGAAAGTTGATCAACGGCAACGAATCATCTCAGATCCAAAATTTACATTAAAATCTCCCCCGAGAATTAGAGGGATTTTATCTTCGCCTCGTTCAAGTGCATTAGCACCTGTGTGGCTATAAACCAGTAGTGAACGGTGTATGAAATAAATAATATCGTCTAAATTTTGGTCGTTATTTTTTTTCGGCATAGTGAAATCTGTGGAGTAGAGAAAAGCAGTTTTAAATGCAATAATAATTTTAAATTGATTTAGTAGTGTTAAAGTAATGTTGAGATTCGGATAAATAACGTGAATGGTCATCGACGCACATAACTGTATGTGTTGGCGTGTGAATCGCCGACCATGTTCACACACACAATTACATGCGTCGGTATGCGTGCACGCTGTATATTTGACTTGAGAATTTTAATTATTTCACGATATATATCTTATCTTATTATGCTAGCTAAAATTGTATATATCTATCTATTTATCTATAACCATTGGTTCTCAAAAACCGCTCTAACGATTTTTTTCAAATTCACACTAGATATAGTATTTATAAAGAAAAATTGAGTTTTATTGATTACATCTCTTGAAACTTACAGCTTCATTATTAATTTCTTAATTGAAAATTATATATGGGTGACGTAAATGGCATCCATTTTGAAATTTTACTCCCGCCTTTTTTTAATTTTGTATTAATATTTTTTTTATATTTAAAATATTTTAAAATTTATTATTTAATTTCGAAATAAAATTAAAAATATTTATTTTTAATAAAATATATATATATATTTATTAATCCCGCTTTTTTTTTAAATGATATTGTATTAACATTTTTTTATATTTAAAATATTTTAAAATTCATTATTTAATTTCGAAATTTTATATTTAAAATATTTTAAAATTTATTATTTAATTTCGAAATAAAATTAAAAATATTTATTTTTAATAAAATATATATATATATTTATTAATCCCGCTTTTTTTTTAAATGATATTGTATTAACATTTTTTTATATTTAAAATATTTTAAAATTCATTATTTAATTTCGAAATAAAATTAAAAATATTTATTTTTAATAAAATATATATATATTTATTAATCTCTCTCAAAAAATATGAAATACGTTTAATATTAAAAATAAATAAATATACATATGAAATTTGTTATTTTTTAATATTAAAAAATATTTAATTTGAGATTAATTATATAAAAAATTTTAAAAAATTCAAAAAAACTTAGCTATAATATTTGACATATGATAAGGTTAATTACAATTTTTTAATAGACATCCTTAATAAATAGAAAAATAATAATTTTTATATAATATAAATAATATTTAATTATAATCTAATCAAAGAAAATAAAAGTTTGAATCTATTTGATAGTTGATCTTTTTACATATAATTAATCTCAAATTAAATATTTTTTAATATTAAAAAAAAATAACAAATTTCATATGTATATTTATTTTTATAAATGTTTAGGCAAATTTTGAAATTAATATATATTTAAATTCAAATTGTATTTAATTGCGATATCTACTGGACAAGGTGGAGATCTCGCCCTCTTTTGATCATAAGTCATACTAATTTTTATTCTTTGACCCAGTAGAAGCTGAGAAATATTATTCCGGCTCAACGTACTCGCGCGCATGCGCGCCATGGACTTTGGACCTAGCGAGAGGGTATTAGAACGAAAGACAGCACAAAAGCAACACGCAGATAGCCTCTTTCTGAAGAACGAAAGACCGGACAAAAGAAAGACGCAGATAGCCTCTTTCTCAATAACGAAACACCGCACAAAAGAGAGACGGAGATAGAGGCTATCTCATTCTCACTCGTTATATCTATATCTTTTTTCTCTCTTGCGTTACGAATGCGTTACGAAATTTCAATTTTTCAATTCACTCTCCATTCTCAACCAAATGTCAGGACGCCGCTAAAGAAGTTTCACTTCAAAAATAATTAAATGTTTGTCTAAAATACGGAACCTTGTCTGTATTATATAACCCGGGGTAATTATACAGGAGACGGGCGAAAGGAGGTAGGTGGTTGAAACTTACTTTGAGGTGTTCCTTGAATGATTCTGAACAACTTTATATGCAACTTTTTTTATGATCTCTTTTAGTTTAATTAATAAAAATTAATTAATTAATCAGTGTATTCTCCTATAAGAATGCTTAGTGGCTGACATGTTGACTATGTTTTCTCTTTTTTATCTTTAGGTGGCAGCACCTAGACACACTATCAGTTCGTATAGGTGGCGCTGCGAAGGGTATGGGAAATTTAAATTCGGTTTATTTTATTTTAGAAATAGTTTTATTCATACTGAAATTATTTAAAGACTTTCGGTTTTTTAAATTCGGTTTATTTTATTTTAGAAAATATAAACTCCGAAAAAGCAGTTTTATTCATCCTAAAGTTATTTAAACGCCTAAGCAGTTTTATTCATACTAAAGTTATTTAAACGCTTTTTCGGAGTTTATATTTTCTAAAATAAAATAAACCGAATTTAAAAAACCGAAAGTCTTTAAATAATTCCAGTATGAATAAAACTATTTCTAAAATAAAATAAACCAAATTTTCCTATATCCAATCAAGGACTCTTTAATGCGTAAATAATTAATTTTACTGTTATATATTTATAAAGAAACACCAAAAGAATGCTGAATGTTAATTACAATTTACAATTTATAAATATTAAATATTATTATATCTATTTATTTTATTTGAATTCAAATTGATTTCCTATACACTCCCTAGCGCCACCTACACGTTCTGATAGTGTGTCTGTCTTAAAAATATACAAAATGTCAGCCACTGAGCCACACTGAGCATTCTTATAGGAGAATACACTGATTAATTAATTAATTTTTATTAATTAAACTAAAAGAGATCATAAAAAAAGTTGCATATAAAGTTGTTCAGAATCATTCAAGGAACACCTCAAAGTAAGTTTCAACCACCTACCTCCTTTCGCCCGTCTCCTGTATAATTACCAAAAAAGTTTTTTAAAATTGAAAACACAAAATATTTAAACTGAATGACAGTTATCAAACAACTAACCGCCATTTCAATTTTTGATAGATTTTGGTACTAGAGAATCAATTCCACCTAGTGTTAAAAAAGTGCAGCACGTTATAATGAACGAAACAAATAGGTTCCATATATATTAAATACAGGTTCCATAATACAACCACCTCCTCTAATAATAAAATTAATAATATATCTCTAAAACAAGAGTCAAAATGAAAAAGATGACTTTTAGTGAATTTTGAAACTTTTCAAATGGATTAGGCATGAAAAAAAGATTTTATTTATTATATTGGTCAGTGCATTGTCTTTAAATAACACTGCATGGAATCACTCGAAGACTGGATCAATTCAATTGAAAATAAAACCTGAAAAAAAATTCGTTAAATTAAAAAGGAGATGCATTCATCGTACATTGAAGTCATACTTTTTCCAGTAAACCCAAAATTTCTTAGGTAAATATTAATATATTTTATTAATTAGCTATAATTCAATGATCATATTTTTTCTTCTTTTCACAGGTATTTTAAAAGATTTATTTTTCAATAAAAATAAAAAAAAAACTAAGAAAATAGGAATATAGTCTTTTCTTGTAGATTTTGAATATATAATAAAATATCTCTAAATAATTAAAGATTTCTACGTTATACCTAAATATCATTTTATTTTTTAAATAACACTTTTAATATGAATTTATCTCTTGTTTTAAGCTCGTTCAACAGACATCTCCGTCCCTGTTACACGAAGAATACAAAAATATTAATTCAAACAATCCCCAGTATTATTCAAATATATAAATATTTATTTAAATTTCTATCATTGAAACAAATATTATTTCAATTTATTAATTTTTTTTAAAAAAGTTAATATTTAATGTTTCATTAATTTTATCATTTTAAAATAATATAATTTTAAGAAATAGAGATTGTATTTAACAGATTATATATAATATATCTCATTATATATATATAATACTTCATGGATCATTTCTATTGAATATAAGAAATGAAAAAATTTCCATCAAATCAAAAGATCAGAACATCAGATTGATAGTTTTTTATTACCGACCGACGATAGTAAGGGAGGTATTGTTTAATCTTTGTTTACTTCGGTGAAAATGAATATTTATTTGACTTAATAATATTTGATTAATTAGCTATTAATACATTAATCTCTTCTTTTTTTCACAGGTATTTTATGAAATTTATTTGTCTATAAAAATCTGAAAAATAAGAAAATATTATAGTCTTATTCATAGTGAAAAATTATTTAGTTGCCTTTTTTTCTATTAAATTTCTCTAAATATTAAAGAAAATAATACATAATTTTCATTAGACACATATTTACATTTTTAAGATTATAGATGGATATATATTAATAATAAAAGTGTGAAGAAGGAAGTCAGTGCCATCTTTCCACTTGAATGAACTTGAATCTGTCATCGCTGTCATCGAACAGCTGATTTGTATATTACATAAAGTAATGCGTCAAGAAACTGTATTGGATTTACTTATTGAAACAAGCAGAAGATGCCAAATGAGAATAAAAAATGGAGAAATCAATCTTGATTTCAAGAAAGTATTTAAGAACGCAATCATGAGCGCTGTTGTTTTAACGGATTACAACAATAGAACTTATAGAATAGATGATGTGGACTATTCTGTTAATCCTCTCTCCACATTTAATCTCAAATCTGGGGAAAAGATTACATATGCCCAATACAAAGGATAAATATGATTTAATTCTTCATAACAATGAACAACCAATGTTGGTATCAAGAGCCAAACCGAGAGAGCGCCGAGCTGGCTTGGCACAACTTATCTACTTGCCACCAGAATTATGTCGTATGACGGGCCTCACCTACCAGATGAGAATGAATTTTCATTTGATGAAAAGTTTAGCAGATCATACACGTATCGGGTCAAGTGACCGGGTTCAAAAATTATTAAAATTCAATCAACAATTGAATAATTACATCGATTCGAGAAAATTTAGAGCAATGGAACATTGGTCTGGCTAAATCATTGGTTGAATTCAAAGGTCGTGAATTAACTCACGAAAAAGTATATATGCATAGTAAACTGGATGTGAATACAGTGCAACCCTGCGATTGGACCAGAGAATTAAAAAATATGCCAATGCAACAGACAGCACGCATCTTTAAATGGGCAATTATTTTTCCCAATTCTTTTAAAAGAGACACTTTTTATTTTGTAGGATCCCTTTTAAAATCAACAGCAAGTATGAAGTTTATTATACCAGATCCAAACATAGGAAGAGAAATCCCTAGCTGTCCCTAGCTAAATAGTTAGGAATTTCTCTTCTTATGTTTGTATTTTGCTGCCAACTATTCAACAACCAATTCAATTCAATTTTAAAATGGAAAAAAAAAATTTTCTACATATCGTAAAATTGGTATAAAATTAAATGAAGAACTTAACAAAATTTATTTTGATGAAGGTGAAAATATTTCTTTTAATAAAATTCCATTAGAAGAAATTTCTAATGAAATCAACTTCAATCAAGAAGAAAAGAAAAATTTGGAAATGGAAATAGAAAAATTACAACTACAGCTAAGTGCAACTCATTTTAATTTTTATGATATTGAAAATTAATTTGTAAAATAATAACAACAAAATTTATCATATCTTAAAAAGAATAATTAATTTTCAAGTTAATTTCTTTCAAATTATTTTACAAGTTTATAAATAAAAATAAATATAAAAAGATAAATAATAAATGAGTCATTAGATGTCCTCTAGAGCAGAGGTTGCCAAAGTGGTGGTCCGTGGACCACTAGTGGCCCGCGAGAAAATTTCGCTGGTCCGCAGAAAAATGTGGAATATACTTACTCATCATGTTAAGTTATGTTTTAAGATGCATTAAAACATGATTCAATTCATAACAATACGTGATAATAGTTTCATTTTATTAACTAGGTACATTTTATGTGTTCTTTGATTACAATTTTTATTATAAATATATTTAACACTTAAAAAATCCTATTAGTGGTCCGCGGGATTTAAATTATGAATTAACTGGTCCGTGGTGTCAAAAAGTTTGGCGACCGCTGCTCTAGAGGGTGATATAAGTTGGTAGAGGTAAATATAAATATTTTACATACATATTTGTTAACGCCTCTCCCTGATTTAGATTTATTTATTTTAAGGTCAATTGGACCAGAGAATTAAAAAATATGCCAATGCAACAGACAGCACGCATCTTTAAATGGGCAATTATTTTTCCCAATTCTTTTAAAAGAGACACTTTTTATTTTGTAGGATCCCTTTTAAAATCAACAGCAAGTATGAAGTTTATTATACCAGATCCAAACATACGAAGAGAAATCCCTAGCTGTACCTAGCTAAATCGTTAGGGATTTCTCTTCGTATGTTTGTGTTTTGCTGCCAACTATTCAACAACCAATTCAATTCAATTTTAAAATGGAAAAAAAAAATTTTGTACATATCGTAAAATTGGTATAAAATTAAATGAAGAACTTAACAAAATTTATTTTGATGAAGGTGAAAATATTTCTTTTAATAAAATTCCATTAGAAGAAATTTCTAATGAAATCAACTTCAATCAAGAAGAAAAGAAAAATTTGGAAATGGAAATAGAAAAATTACAACTACAGCTAAGTGCAACTCATTTTAATTTTTATGATATTGAAAATTAATTTGTAAAATAATAACAACAAAATTTATCATATCTTAAAAAGAATAATTAATTTTCAAGTTAATTTCTTTCAAATTATTTTACAAGTTTATAAATAAAAATAAATATAAAAAGATAAATAATAAATGAGTCATTAGATGTCCTCTAGAGGGTGATATAAGTTGGTAGAGGTAAATATAAATATTTTACATACATATTTGTTAACGCCTCTTCCTGATTTAGATTTATTTATTTTAAGGTCAATTTATTTTTATATAATTTTTGTAATTTTTTCCTTTTTTAAATATGTATGTTTTTTTTTTATTATATTGGTATGCCATGTGTTGAGTTTAGGGGCTACTTTAACGCCACTAGTTGGGGTCACATGACTCCTCACAGCCAATCACCATGCTCGATTTTGGCCCATGGCGCCAACGGCTACCTACCTTGAAGCAGAGGTGATCTCTCTCACTTGCTTGTGTGACTTCGTGTTGAGAACTTGTATTTTGAACGCGGATTCCTTTTCCACGCTTTTTAGGAGATCTACCTTACTTGCTGGATTAACGCCTTGTTGCGAAGTTGTATTTTTAAAGTGGATATCATTTCCACGCTTTTTAGGTGATCTGCCTCACTTGCTTTTCAGGCTTCTGGCTGTGAACTTGATATTGAGCTTTTTAGGTGTGAATTCACCATTTTGTTGTTAAAACACGTGGAGACACTGTGTTTCAATTATTATTATTTTTGTAATTAGTTTGTTTTAGCTCAGTATTAGCCAGCATTTATTTCTCTTATTTTTATATTTTAATTTTATTTTATTTTTTACTTTATATTAGTTCTTCTTTAATTAAATACATATAACGTGGCAACGAACATTTCTCTTTTATTTAGAAAAAGTGAACCTAATCTTTCCTTTGCAGGCCCATATGTTAGCATCGGATATTTGATTAATTTAATTTGTTATTACTTTACGATTTTGGATGTTCAAGCCGATTCGCCTAAGCGCTAATAGTCAAACGTACTGCACTCTTTGGTGAAGTATATTTAAGGGTTCCCTTGGATTTACTTATTGAAACAAGCAGAAGATGCCAAATGAGAATAAAAAATGGAGAAATCAATCTTGATTTCAAGAAAGTATTTAAGAACGCAATCATGAGCGCTGTTGTTTTAACGGATTACAACAATAGAACTTATAGAATAGATGATGTGGACTATTCTGTTAATCCTCTCTCCACATTTAATCTCAAATCTGGGGAAAAGATTACATATGCCCAATACAAAGGATAAATATGATTTAATTCTTCATAACAATGAACAACCAATGCTGGTATCAAGAGCCAAACCGAGAGAGCGCCGAGCTGGCTTGGCACAACTTATCTACTTGCCACCAGAATTATGTCGTATGACGGGCCTCACCGACCAGATGAGAATGAATTTTCATTTGATGAAAAGTTTAGCAGATCATACACGTATCGGGTCAAGTGACCGGGTTCAAAAATTATTAAATTTCAATCAACAATTGAATAATTACATCGATTCGAGAAAATTTAGAGCAATGGAACATTGGTCTGGCTAAATCATTGGTTGAATTCAAAGGTCGTGAATTAACTCACGAAAAAGTATATATGCATAGTAAACTGGATGTGAATACAGTGCAACCCTGCGATTGGACCAGAGAATTAAAAAATATGCCAATGCAACAGACAGCACGCATCTTTAAATGGGCAATTATTTTTCCCAATTCTTTTAAAAGAGACACTTTTTATTTTGTAGGATCCCTTTTAAAATCAACAGCAAGTATGAAGTTTATTATACCAGATCCAAACATAGGAAGAGAAATCCCTAGCTGTCCCTAGCTAAATAGTTAGGAATTTCTCTTCTTATGTTTGTATTTTGCTGCCAACTATTCAACAACCAATTCAATTCAATTTTAAAATGGAAAAAAAAAATTTTCTACATATCGTAAAATTGGTATAAAATTAAATGAAGAACTTAACAAAATTTATTTTGATGAAGGTGAAAATATTTCTTTTAATAAAATTCCATTAGAAGAAATTTCTAATGAAATCAACTTCAATCAAGAAGAAAAGAAAAATTTGGAAATGGAAATAGAAAAATTACAACTACAGCTAAGTGCAACTCATTTTAATTTTTATGATATTGAAAATTAATTTGTAAAATAATAACAACAAAATTTATCATATCTTAAAAAGAATAATTAATTTTCAAGTTAATTTCTTTCAAATTATTTTACAAGTTTATAAATAAAAATAAATATAAAAAGATAAATAATAAATGAGTCATTAGATGTCCTCTAGAGCAGAGGTTGCCAAAGTGGTGGTCCGTGGACCACTAGTGGCCCGCGAGAAAATTTCGCTGGTCCGCAGAAAAATGTGGAATATACTTACTCATCATGTTAAGTTATGTTTTAAGATGCATTAAAACATGATTCAATTCATAACAATACGTGATAATAGTTTCATTTTATTAACTAGGTACATTTTATGTGTTCTTTGATTACAATTTTTATTATAAATATATTTAACACTTAAAAAATCCTATTAGTGGTCCGCGGGATTTAAATTATGAATTAACTGGTCCGTGGTGTCAAAAAGTTTGGCGACCGCTGCTCTAGAGGGTGATATAAGTTGGTAGAGGTAAATATAAATATTTTACATACATATTTGTTAACGCCTCTCCCTGATTTAGATTTATTTATTTTAAGGTCAATTGGACCAGAGAATTAAAAAATATGCCAATGCAACAGACAGCACGCATCTTTAAATGGGCAATTATTTTTCCCAATTCTTTTAAAAGAGACACTTTTTATTTTGTAGGATCCCTTTTAAAATCAACAGCAAGTATGAAGTTTATTATACCAGATCCAAACATACGAAGAGAAATCCCTAGCTGTACCTAGCTAAATCGTTAGGGATTTCTCTTCGTATGTTTGTGTTTTGCTGCCAACTATTCAACAACCAATTCAATTCAATTTTAAAATGGAAAAAAAAAATTTTGTACATATCGTAAAATTGGTATAAAATTAAATGAAGAACTTAACAAAATTTATTTTGATGAAGGTGAAAATATTTCTTTTAATAAAATTCCATTAGAAGAAATTTCTAATGAAATCAACTTCAATCAAGAAGAAAAGAAAAATTTGGAAATGGAAATAGAAAAATTACAACTACAGCTAAGTGCAACTCATTTTAATTTTTATGATATTGAAAATTAATTTGTAAAATAATAACAACAAAATTTATCATATCTTAAAAAGAATAATTAATTTTCAAGTTAATTTCTTTCAAATTATTTTACAAGTTTATAAATAAAAATAAATATAAAAAGATAAATAATAAATGAGTCATTAGATGTCCTCTAGAGGGTGATATAAGTTGGTAGAGGTAAATATAAATATTTTACATACATATTTGTTAACGCCTCTTCCTGATTTAGATTTATTTATTTTAAGGTCAATTTATTTTTATATAATTTTTGTAATTTTTTCCTTTTTTAAATATGTATGTTTTTTTTTTATTATATTGGTATGCCATGTGTTGAGTTTAGGGGCTACTTTAACGCCACTAGTTGGGGTCACATGACTCCTCACAGCCAATCACCATGCTCGATTTTGGCCCATGGCGCCAACGGCTACCTACCTTGAAGCAGAGGTGATCTCTCTCACTTGCTTGTGTGACTTCGTGTTGAGAACTTGTATTTTGAACGCGGATTCCTTTTCCACGCTTTTTAGGAGATCTACCTTACTTGCTGGATTAACGCCTTGTTGCGAAGTTGTATTTTTAAAGTGGATATCATTTCCACGCTTTTTAGGTGATCTGCCTCACTTGCTTTTCAGGCTTCTGGCTGTGAACTTGATATTGAGCTTTTTAGGTGTGAATTCACCATTTTGTTGTTAAAACACGTGGAGACACTGTGTTTCAATTATTATTATTTTTGTAATTAGTTTGTTTTAGCTCAGTATTAGCCAGCATTTATTTCTCTTATTTTTATATTTTAATTTTATTTTATTTTTTACTTTATATTAGTTCTTCTTTAATTAAATACATATAACGTGGCAACGAACATTTCTCTTTTATTTAGAAAAAGTGAACCTAATCTTTCCTTTGCAGGCCCATATGTTAGCATCGGATATTTGATTAATTTAATTTGTTATTACTTTACGATTTTGGATGTTCAAGCCGATTCGCCTAAGCGCTAATAGTCAAACGTACTGCACTCTTTGGTGAAGTATATTTAAGGGTTCCCTTGGATTTACTTATTGAAACAAGCAGAAGATGCCAAATGAGAATAAAAAATGGAGAAATCAATCTTGATTTCAAGAAAGTATTTAAGAACGCAATCATGAGCGCTGTTGTTTTAACGGATTACAACAATAGAACTTATAGAATAGATGATGTGGACTATTCTGTTAATCCTCTCTCCACATTTAATCTCAAATCTGGGGAAAAGATTACATATGCCCAATACAAAGGATAAATATGATTTAATTCTTCATAACAATGAACAACCAATGCTGGTATCAAGAGCCAAACCGAGAGAGCGCCGAGCTGGCTTGGCACAACTTATCTACTTGCCACCAGAATTATGTCGTATGACGGGCCTCACCGACCAGATGAGAATGAATTTTCATTTGATGAAAAGTTTAGCAGATCATACACGTATCGGGTCAAGTGACCGGGTTCAAAAATTATTAAATTTCAATCAACAATTGAATAATTACATCGATTCGAGAAAATTTAGAGCAATGGAACATTGGTCTGGCTAAATCATTGGTTGAATTCAAAGGTCGTGAATTAACTCACGAAAAAGTATATATGCATAGTAAACTGGATGTGAATACAGTGCAACCCTGCGATTGGACCAGAGAATTAAAAAATATGCCAATGCAACAGACAGCACGCATCTTTAAATGGGCAATTATTTTTCCCAATTCTTTTAAAAGAGACACTTTTTATTTTGTAGGATCCCTTTTAAAATCAACAGCAAGTATGAAGTTTATTATACCAGATCCAAACATAGGAAGAGAAATCCCTAGCTGTCCCTAGCTAAATAGTTAGGAATTTCTCTTCTTATGTTTGTATTTTGCTGCCAACTATTCAACAACCAATTCAATTCAATTTTAAAATGGAAAAAAAAAATTTTCTACATATCGTAAAATTGGTATAAAATTAAATGAAGAACTTAACAAAATTTATTTTGATGAAGGTGAAAATATTTCTTTTAATAAAATTCCATTAGAAGAAATTTCTAATGAAATCAACTTCAATCAAGAAGAAAAGAAAAATTTGGAAATGGAAATAGAAAAATTACAACTACAGCTAAGTGCAACTCATTTTAATTTTTATGATATTGAAAATTAATTTGTAAAATAATAACAACAAAATTTATCATATCTTAAAAAGAATAATTAATTTTCAAGTTAATTTCTTTCAAATTATTTTACAAGTTTATAAATAAAAATAAATATAAAAAGATAAATAATAAATGAGTCATTAGATGTCCTCTAGAGGGTGATATAAGTTGGTAGAGGTAAATATAAATATTTTACATACATATTTGTTAACGCCTCTTCCTGATTTAGATTTATTTATTTTAAGGTCAATTTATTTTTATATAATTTTTGTAATTTTTTCCTTTTTTAAATATGTATGTTTTTTTTTTATTATATTGGTATGCCATGTGTTGAGTTTAGGGGCAACTTTAACGCCACTAGTTGGGGTCACATGACTCCTCACAGCCAATCACCATGCTCGATTTTGGCCCATGGCGCCAACGGCTACCTACCTTGAAGCAGAGGTGATCTCTCTCACTTGCTTGTGTGACTTCGTGTTGAGAACTTGTATTTTGAACGCGGATTCCTTTTCCACGCTTTTTAGGAGATCTACCTTACTTGCTGGATTAACGCCTTGTTGCGAAGTTGTATTTTTAAAGTGGATATCATTTCCACGCTTTTTAGGTGATCTGCCTCACTTGCTTTTCAGGCTTCTGGCTGTGAACTTGATATTGAGCTTTTTAGGTGTGAATTCACCATTTTGTTGTTAAAACACGTGGAGACACTGTGTTTCAATTATTATTATTTTTGTAATTAGTTTGTTTTAGCTCAGTATTAGCCAGCATTTATTTCTCTTATTTTTATATTTTAATTTTATTTTATTTTTTACTTTATATTAGTTCTTCTTTAATTAAATACATATAACGTGGCAACGAACATTTCTCTTTTATTTAGAAAAAGTGAACCTAATCTTTCCTTTGCAGGCCCATATGTTAGCATCGGATATTTGATTAATTTAATTTGTTATTACTTTACGATTTTGGATGTTCAAGCCGATTCGCCTAAGCGCTAATAGTCAAACGTACTGCACTCTTTGGTGAAGTATATTTAAGGGTTCCCTTGGATTTACTTATTGAAACAAGCAGAAGATGCCAAATGAGAATAAAAAATGGAGAAATCAATCTTGATTTCAAGAAAGTATTTAAGAACGCAATCATGAGCGCTGTTGTTTTAACGGATTACAACAATAGAACTTATAGAATAGATGATGTGGACTATTCTGTTAATCCTCTCTCCACATTTAATCTCAAATCTGGGGAAAAGATTACATATGCCCAATACAAAGGATAAATATGATTTAATTCTTCATAACAATGAACAACCAATGCTGGTATCAAGAGCCAAACCGAGAGAGCGCCGAGCTGGCTTGGCACAACTTATCTACTTGCCACCAGAATTATGTCGTATGACGGGCCTCACCGACCAGATGAGAATGAATTTTCATTTGATGAAAAGTTTAGCAGATCATACACGTATCGGGTCAAGTGACCGGGTTCAAAAATTATTAAAATTCAATCAACAATTGAATAATTACATCGATTCGAGAAAATTTAGAGCAATGGAACATTGGTCTGGCTAAATCATTGGTTGAATTCAAAGGTCGTGAATTAACTCACGAAAAAGTATATATGCATAGTAAACTGGATGTGAATACAGTGCAACCCTGCGATTGGACCAGAGAATTAAAAAATATGCCAATGCAACAGACAGCACGCATCTTTAAATGGGCAATTATTTTTCCCAATTCTTTTAAAAGAGACACTTTTTATTTTGTAGGATCCCTTTTAAAATCAACAGCAAGTATGAAGTTTATTATACCAGATCCAAACATAGGAAGAGAAATCCCTAGCTGTCCCTAGCTAAATAGTTAGGAATTTCTCTTCTTATGTTTGTATTTTGCTGCCAACTATTCAACAACCAATTCAATTCAATTTTAAAATGGAAAAAAAAAAATTTTCTACATATCGTAAAATTAGTATAAAATTAAATGAAGAACTTAACAAAATTTATTTTGATGAAGGTGAAAATATTTCTTTTAATAAAATTCCATTAGAAGAAATTTCTAATGAAATCAACTTCAATCAAGAAGAAAAGAAAAATTTGGAAATGGAAATAGAAAAATTACAACTACAGCTAAGTGCAACTCATTTTAATTTTTATGATATTGAAAATTAATTTGTAAAATAATAACAACAAAATTTATCATATCTTAAAAAGAATAATTAATTTTCAAGTTAATTTCTTTCAAATTATTTTACAAGTTTATAAATAAAAATAAATATAAAAAGATAAATAATAAATGAGTCATTAGATGTCCTCTAGAGCAGAGGTTGCCAAAGTGGTGGTCCGTGGACCACTAGTGGCCCGCGAGAAAATTTCGCTGGTCCGCAGAAAAATGTGGAATATACTTACTCATCATGTTAAGTTATGTTTTAAGATGCATTAAAACATGATTCAATTCATAACAATACGTGATAATAGTTTCATTTTATTAACTAGGTACATTTTATGTGTTCTTTGATTACAATTTTTATTATAAATATATTTAACACTTAAAAAATCCTATTAGTGGTCCGCGGGATTTAAATTATGAATTAACTGGTCCGTGGTGTCAAAAAGTTTGGCGACCGCTGCTCTAGAGGGTGATATAAGTTGGTAGAGGTAAATATAAATATTTTACATAGATATTTGTTAACGCCTCTCCCTGATTTAGATTTATTTATTTTAAGGTCAATTTATTTTTATATAATTTTTGTAATTTTTTCCTTTTTTAAATATGTATGTTTTTTTTTTATTATATTGGTATGCCATGTGTTGAGTTTAGGGGCTACTTTAACGCCACTAGTTGGGGTCACATGACTCCTCACAGCCAATCACCATGCTCGATTTTGGCCCATGGCGCCAACGGCTACCTACCTTGAAGCAGAGGTGATCTCTCTCACTTGCTTGTGTGACTTCGTGTTGAGAACTTGTATTTTGAACGTGGATTCCTTTTCCACGCTTTTTAGGAGATCTACCTTACTTGCTGGATTAACGCCTTGTTGCGAAGTTGTATTTTTAAAGTGGATATCATTTCCACGCTTTTTAGGTGATCTGCCTCACTTGCTTTTCAGGCTTCTGGCTGTGAACTTGATATTGAGCTTTTTAGGTGTGAATTCACCATTTTGTTGTTAAAACACGTGGAGACACTGTGTTTCAATTATTATTATTTTTGTAATTAGTTTGTTTTAGCTCAGTATTAGCCAGCATTTATTTCTCTTATTTTTATATTTTAATTTTATTTTATTTTTTACTTTATATTAATTCTTCTTTAATTAAATACATATAACGTGGCAACGAACATTTCTCTTTTATTTAGAAAAAGTGAACCTAATCTTTCCTTTGCAGGCCCATATGTTAGCATCGGATTTTTGATTAATTTAATTTGTTATTACTTTACGATTTTGGATGTTCAAGCCGATTCGCCTAAGCGCTAATAGTCAAACGTACTGCACTCTTTGGTGAAGTATATTTAAGGGTTCCCTTGGATTTACTTATTGAAACAAGCAGAAGATGCCAAATGAGAATAAAAAATGGAGAAATCAATCTTGATTTCAAGAAAGTATTTAAGAACGCAATCATGAGCGCTGTTGTTTTAACGGATTACAACAATAGAACTTATAGAATAGATGATGTGGACTATTCTGTTAATCCTCTCTCCACATTTAATCTCAAATCTGGGGAAAAGATTACATATGCCCAATACAAAGGATAAATATGATTTAATTCTTCATAACAATGAACAACCAATGCTGGTATCAAGAGCCAAACCGAGAGAGCGCCGAGCTGGCTTGGCACAACTTATCTACTTGCCACCAGAATTATGTCTTATGACGGGCCTCACCGACCAGATGAGAATGAATTTTCATTTGATGAAAAGTTTAGCAGATCATACACGTATCGGGTCAAGTGACCGGGTTCAAAAATTATTAAAATTCAATCAACAATTGAATAATTACATCGATTCGAGAAAATTTAGAGCAATGGAACATTGGTCTGGCTAAATCATTGGTTGAATTCAAAGGTCGTGAATTAACTCACGAAAAAGTATATATGCATAGTAAACTGGATGTGAATACAGTGCAACCCTGCGATTGGACCAGAGAATTAAAAAATATGCCAATGCAACAGACAGCACGCATCTTTAAATGGGCAATTATTTTTCCCAATTCTTTTAAAAGAGACACTTTTTATTTTGTAGGATCCCTTTTAAAATCAACAGCAAGTATGAAGTTTATTATACCAGATCCAAACATAGGAAGAGAAATCCCTAGCTGTCCCTAGCTAAATAGTTAGGAATTTCTCTTCTTATGTTTGTATTTTGCTGCCAACTATTCAACAACCAATTCAATTCAATTTTAAAATGGAAAAAAAAAATTTTCTACATATCGTAAAATTGGTATAAAATTAAATGAAGAACTTAACAAAATTTATTTTGATGAAGGTGAAAATATTTCTTTTAATAAAATTCCATTAGAAGAAATTTCTAATGAAATCAACTTCAATCAAGAAGAAAAGAAAAATTTGGAAATGGAAATAGAAAAATTACAACTACAGCTAAGTGCAACTCATTTTAATTTTTATGATATTGAAAATTAATTTGTAAAATAATAACAACAAAATTTATCATATCTTAAAAAGAATAATTAATTTTCAAGTTAATTTCTTTCAAATTATTTTACAAGTTTATAAATAAAAATAAATATAAAAAGATAAATAATAAATGAGTCATTAGATGTCCTCTAGAGCAGAGGTTGCCAAAGTGGTGGTCCGTGGACCACTAGTGGCCCGCGAGAAAATTTCGCTGGTCCGCAGAAAAATGTGGAATATACTTACTCATCATGTTAAGTTATGTTTTAAGATGCATTAAAACATGATTCAATTCATAACAATACGTGATAATAGTTTCATTTTATTAACTAGGTACATTTTATGTGTTCTTTGATTACAATTTTTATTATAAATATATTTAACACTTAAAAAATCCTATTAGTGGTCCGCGGGATTTAAATTATGAATTAACTGGTCCGTGGTGTCAAAAAGTTTGGCGACCGCTGCTCTAGAGGGTGATATAAGTTGGTAGAGGTAAATATAAATATTTTACATAGATATTTGTTAACGCCTCTCCCTGATTTAGATTTATTTATTTTAAGGTCAATTTATTTTTATATAATTTTTGTAATTTTTTCCTTTTTTAAATATGTATGTTTTTTTTTTATTATATTGGTATGCCATGTGTTGAGTTTAGGGGCTACTTTAACGCCACTAGTTGGGGTCACATGACTCCTCACAGCCAATCACCATGCTCGATTTTGGCCCATGGCGCCAACGGCTACCTACCTTGAAGCAGAGGTGATCTCTCTCACTTGCTTGTGTGACTTCGTGTTGAGAACTTGTATTTTGAACGTGGATTCCTTTTCCACGCTTTTTAGGAGATCTACCTTACTTGCTGGATTAACGCCTTGTTGCGAAGTTGTATTTTTAAAGTGGATATCATTTCCACGCTTTTTAGGTGATCTGCCTCACTTGCTTTTCAGGCTTCTGGCTGTGAACTTGATATTGAGCTTTTTAGGTGTGAATTCACCATTTTGTTGTTAAAACACGTGGAGACACTGTGTTTCAATTATTATTATTTTTGTAATTAGTTTGTTTTAGCTCAGTATTAGCCAGCATTTATTTCTCTTATTTTTATATTTTAATTTTATTTTATTTTTTACTTTATATTAATTCTTCTTTAATTAAATACATATAACGTGGCAACGAACATTTCTCTTTTATTTAGAAAAAGTGAACCTAATCTTTCCTTTGCAGGCCCATATGTTAGCATCGGATTTTTGATTAATTTAATTTGTTATTACTTTACGATTTTGGATGTTCAAGCCGATTCGCCTAAGCGCTAATAGTCAAACGTACTGCACTCTTTGGTGAAGTATATTTAAGGGTTCCCTTGGATTTACTTATTGAAACAAGCAGAAGATGCCAAATGAGAATAAAAAATGGAGAAATCAATCTTGATTTCAAGAAAGTATTTAAGAACGCAATCATGAGCGCTGTTGTTTTAACGGATTACAACAATAGAACTTATAGAATAGATGATGTGGACTATTCTGTTAATCCTCTCTCCACATTTAATCTCAAATCTGGGGAAAAGATTACATATGCCCAATACAAAGGATAAATATGATTTAATTCTTCATAACAATGAACAACCAATGCTGGTATCAAGAGCCAAACCGAGAGAGCGCCGAGCTGGCTTGGCACAACTTATCTACTTGCCACCAGAATTATGTCTTATGACGGGCCTCACCGACCAGATGAGAATGAATTTTCATTTGATGAAAAGTTTAGCAGATCATACACGTATCGGGTCAAGTGACCGGGTTCAAAAATTATTAAAATTCAATCAACAATTGAATAATTACATCGATTCGAGAAAATTTAGAGCAATGGAACATTGGTCTGGCTAAATCATTGGTTGAATTCAAAGGTCGTGAATTAACTCACGAAAAAGTATATATGCATAGTAAACTGGATGTGAATACAGTGCAACCCTGCGATTGGACCAGAGAATTAAAAAATATGCCAATGCAACAGACAGCACGCATCTTTAAATGGGCAATTATTTTTCCCAATTCTTTTAAAAGAGACACTTTTTATTTTGTAGGATCCCTTTTAAAATCAACAGCAAGTATGAAGTTTATTATACCAGATCCAAACATAGGAAGAGAAATCCCTAGCTGTCCCTAGCTAAATAGTTAGGAATTTCTCTTCTTATGTTTGTATTTTGCTGCCAACTATTCAACAACCAATTCAATTCAATTTTAAAATGGAAAAAAAAAATTTTCTACATATCGTAAAATTGGTATAAAATTAAATGAAGAACTTAACAAAATTTATTTTGATGAAGGTGAAAATATTTCTTTTAATAAAATTCCATTAGAAGAAATTTCTAATGAAATCAACTTCAATCAAGAAGAAAAGAAAAATTTGGAAATGGAAATAGAAAAATTACAACTACAGCTAAGTGCAACTCATTTTAATTTTTATGATATTGAAAATTAATTTGTAAAATAATAACAACAAAATTTATCATATCTTAAAAAGAATAATTAATTTTCAAGTTAATTTCTTTCAAATTATTTTACAAGTTTATAAATAAAAATAAATATAAAAAGATAAATAATAAATGAGTCATTAGATGTCCTCTAGAGCAGAGGTTGCCAAAGTGGTGGTCCGTGGACCACTAGTGGCCCGCGAGAAAATTTCGCTGGTCCGCAGAAAAATGTGGAATATACTTACTCATCATGTTAAGTTATGTTTTAAGATGCATTAAAACATGATTCAATTCATAACAATACGTGATAATAGTTTCATTTTATTAACTAGGTACATTTTATGTGTTCTTTGATTACAATTTTTATTATAAATATATTTAACACTTAAAAAATCCTATTAGTGGTCCGCGGGATTTAAATTATGAATTAACTGGTCCGTGGTGTCAAAAAGTTTGGCGACCGCTGCTCTAGAGGGTGATATAAGTTGGTAGAGGTAAATATAAATATTTTACATACATATTTGTTAACGCCTCTCCCTGATTTAGATTTATTTATTTTAAGGTCAATTTATTTTTATATAATTTTTGTAATTTTTTCCTTTTTTAAATATGTATGTTTTTTTTTTATTATATTGGTATGCCATGTGTTGAGTTTAGGGGCTACTTTAACGCCACTAGTTGGGGTCACATGACTCCTCACAGCCAATCACCATGCTCGATTTTGGCCCATGGCGCCAACGGCTACCTACCTTGAAGCAGAGGTGATCTCTCTCACTTGCTTGTGTGACTTCGTGTTGAGAACTTGTATTTTGAACGTGGATTCCTTTTCCACGCTTTTTAGGAGATCTACCTTACTTGCTGGATTAACGCCTTGTTGCGAAGTTGTATTTTTAAAGTGGATATCATTTCCACGCTTTTTAGGTGATCTGCCTCACTTGCTTTTCAGGCTTCTGGCTGTGAACTTGATATTGAGCTTTTTAGGTGTGAATTCACCATTTTGTTGTTAAAACACGTGGAGACACTGTGTTTCAATTATTATTATTTTTGTAATTAGTTTGTTTTAGCTCAGTATTAGCCAGCATTTATTTCTCTTATTTTTATATTTTAATTTTATTTTATTTTTTACTTTATATTAATTCTTCTTTAATTAAATACATATAACGTGGCAACGAACATTTCTCTTTTATTTAGAAAAAGTGAACCTAATCTTTCCTTTGCAGGCCCATATGTTAGCATCGGATATTTGATTAATTTAATTTGTTATTACTTTACGATTTTGGATGTTCAAGCCGATTCGCCTAAGCGCTAATAGTCAAACGTACTGCACTCTTTGGTGAAGTATATTTAAGGGTTCCCTTGGATTTACTTATTGAAACAAGCAGAAGATGCCAAATGAGAATAAAAAATGGAGAAATCAATCTTGATTTCAAGAAAGTATTTAAGAACGCAATCATGAGCGCTGTTGTTTTAACGGATTACAACAATAGAACTTATAGAATAGATGATGTGGACTATTCTGTTAATCCTCTCTCCACATTTAATCTCAAATCTGGGGAAAAGATTACATATGCCCAATACAAAGGATAAATATGATTTAATTCTTCATAACAATGAACAACCAATGCTGGTATCAAGAGCCAAACCGAGAGAGCGCCGAGCTGGCTTGGCACAACTTATCTACTTGCCACCAGAATTATGTCTTATGACGGGCCTCACCGACCAGATGAGAATGAATTTTCATTTGATGAAAAGTTTAGCAGATCATACACGTATCGGGTCAAGTGACCGAGTTCAAAAATTATTAAAATTCAATCAACAATTGAATAATTACATCGATTCGAGAAAATTTAGAGCAATGGAACATTGGTCTGGCTAAATCATTGGTTGAATTCAAAGGTCGTGAATTAACTCACGAAAAAGTATATATGCATAGTAAACTGGATGTGAATACAGTGCAACCCTGCGATTGGACCAGAGAATTAAAAAATATGCCAATGCAACAGACAGCACGCATCTTTAAATGGGCAATTATTTTTCCCAATTCTTTTAAAAGAGACACTTTTTATTTTGTAGGATCCCTTTTAAAATCAACAGCAAGTATGAAGTTTATTATACCAGATCCAAACATAGGAAGAGAAATCCCTAGCTGTCCCTAGCTAAATAGTTAGGAATTTCTCTTCTTATGTTTGTATTTTGCTGCCAACTATTCAACAACCAATTCAATTCAATTTTAAAATGGAAAAAAAAAATTTTCTACATATCGTAAAATTGGTATAAAATTAAATGAAGAACTTAACAAAATTTATTTTGATGAAGGTGAAAATATTTCTTTTAATAAAATTCCATTAGAAGAAATTTCTAATGAAATCAACTTCAATCAAGAAGAAAAGAAAAATTTGGAAATGGAAATAGAAAAATTACAACTACAGCTAAGTGCAACTCATTTTAATTTTTATGATATTGAAAATTAATTTGTAAAATAATAACAACAAAATTTATCATATCTTAAAAAGAATAATTAATTTTCAAGTTAATTTCTTTCAAATTATTTTACAAGTTTATAAATAAAAATAAATATAAAAAGATAAATAATAAATGAGTCATTAGATGTCCTCTAGAGCAGAGGTTGCCAAAGTGGTGGTCCGTGGACCACTAGTGGCCCGCGAGAAAATTTCGCTGGTCCGCAGAAAAATGTGGAATATACTTACTCATCATGTTAAGTTATGTTTTAAGATGCATTAAAACATGATTCAATTCATAACAATACGTGATAATAGTTTCATTTTATTAACTAGGTACATTTTATGTGTTCTTTGATTACAATTTTTATTATAAATATATTTAACACTTAAAAAATCCTATTAGTGGTCCGCGGGATTTAAATTATGAATTAACTGGTCCGTGGTGTCAAAAAGTTTGGCGACCGCTGCTCTATAGGGTGATATAAGTTGGTAGAGGTAAATATAAATATTTTACATACATATTTGTTAACGCCTCTCCCTGATTTAGATTTATTTATTTTAAGGTCAATTTATTTTTATATAATTTTTGTAATTTTTTCCTTTTTTAAATATGTATGTTTTTTTTTTATTATATTGGTATGCCATGTGTTGAGTTTAGGGGCTACTTTAACGCCACTAGTTGGGGTCACATGACTCCTCACAGCCAATCACCATGCTCGATTTTGGCCCATGGCGCCAACGGCTACCTACCTTGAAGCAGAGGTGATCTCTCTCACTTGCTTGTGTGACTTCGTGTTGAGAACTTGTATTTTGAACGTGGATTCCTTTTCCACGCTTTTTAGGAGATCTACCTTACTTGCTGGATTAACGCCTTGTTGCGAAGTTGTATTTTTAAAGTGGATATCATTTCCACGCTTTTTAGGTGATCTGCCTCACTTGCTTTTCAGGCTTCTGGCTGTGAACTTGATATTGAGCTTTTTAGGTGTGAATTCACCATTTTGTTGTTAAAACACGTGGAGACACTGTGTTTCAATTATTATTATTTTTGTAATTAGTTTGTTTTAGCTCAGTATTAGCCAGCATTTATTTCTCTTATTTTTATATTTTAATTTTATTTTATTTTTTACTTTATATTAATTCTTCTTTAATTAAATACATATAACGTGGCAACGAACATTTCTCTTTTATTTAGAAAAAGTGAACCTAATCTTTCCTTTGCAGGCCCATATGTTAGCATCGGATTTTTGATTAATTTAATTTGTTATTACTTTACGATTTTGGATGTTCAAGCCGATTCGCCTAAGCGCTAATAGTCAAACGTACTGCACTCTTTGGTGAAGTATATTTAAGGGTTCCCTTGGATTTACTTATTGAAACAAGCAGAAGATGCCAAATGAGAATAAAAAATGGAGAAATCAATCTTGATTTCAAGAAAGTATTTAAGAACGCAATCATGAGCGCTGTTGTTTTAACGGATTACAACAATAGAACTTATAGAATAGATGATGTGGACTATTCTGTTAATCCTCTCTCCACATTTAATCTCAAATCTGGGGAAAAGATTACATATGCCCAATACAAAGGATAAATATGATTTAATTCTTCATAACAATGAACAACCAATGCTGGTATCAAGAGCCAAACCGAGAGAGCGCCGAGCTGGCTTGGCACAACTTATCTACTTGCCACCAGAATTATGTCTTATGACGGGCCTCACCGACCAGATGAGAATGAATTTTCATTTGATGAAAAGTTTAGCAGATCATACACGTATCGGGTCAAGTGACCGAGTTCAAAAATTATTAAAATTCAATCAACAATTGAATAATTACATCGATTCGAGAAAATTTAGAGCAATGGAACATTGGTCTGGCTAAATCATTGGTTGAATTCAAAGGTCGTGAATTAACTCACGAAAAAGTATATATGCATAGTAAACTGGATGTGAATACAGTGCAACCCTGCGATTGGACCAGAGAATTAAAAAATATGCCAATGCAACAGACAGCACGCATCTTTAAATGGGCAATTATTTTTCCCAATTCTTTTAAAAGAGACACTTTTTATTTTGTAGGATCCCTTTTAAAATCAACAGCAAGTATGAAGTTTATTATACCAGATCCAAACATAGGAAGAGAAATCCCTAGCTGTCCCTAGCTAAATAGTTAGGAATTTCTCTTCTTATGTTTGTATTTTGCTGCCAACTATTCAACAACCAATTCAATTCAATTTTAAAATGGAAAAAAAAAATTTTCTACATATCGTAAAATTGGTATAAAATTAAATGAAGAACTTAACAAAATTTATTTTGATGAAGGTGAAAATATTTCTTTTAATAAAATTCCATTAGAAGAAATTTCTAATGAAATCAACTTCAATCAAGAAGAAAAGAAAAATTTGGAAATGGAAATAGAAAAATTACAACTACAGCTAAGTGCAACTCATTTTAATTTTTATGATATTGAAAATTAATTTGTAAAATAATAACAACAAAATTTATCATATCTTAAAAAGAATAATTAATTTTCAAGTTAATTTCTTTCAAATTATTTTACAAGTTTATAAATAAAAATAAATATAAAAAGATAAATAATAAATGAGTCATTAGATGTCCTCTAGAGCAGAGGTTGCCAAAGTGGTGGTCCGTGGACCACTAGTGGCCCGCGAGAAAATTTCGCTGGTCCGCAGAAAAATGTGGAATATACTTACTCATCATGTTAAGTTATGTTTTAAGATGCATTAAAACATGATTCAATTCATAACAATACGTGATAATAGTTTCATTTTATTAACTAGGTACATTTTATGTGTTCTTTGATTACAATTTTTATTATAAATATATTTAACACTTAAAAAATCCTATTAGTGGTCCGCGGGATTTAAATTATGAATTAACTGGTCCGTGGTGTCAAAAAGTTTGGCGACCGCTGCTCTAGAGGGTGATATAAGTTGGTAGAGGTAAATATAAATATTTTACATACATATTTGTTAACGCCTCTCCCTGATTTAGATTTATTTATTTTAAGGTCAATTTATTTTTATATAATTTTTGTAATTTTTTCCTTTTTTAAATATGTATGTTTTTTTTTTATTATATTGGTATGCCATGTGTTGAGTTTAGGGGCTACTTTAACGCCACTAGTTGGGGTCACATGACTCCTCACAGCCAATCACCATGCTCGATTTTGGCCCATGGCGCCAACGGCTACCTACCTTGAAGCAGAGGTGATCTCTCTCACTTGCTTGTGTGACTTCGTGTTGAGAACTTGTATTTTGAACGTGGATTCCTTTTCCACGCTTTTTAGGAGATCTACCTTACTTGCTGGATTAACGCCTTGTTGCGAAGTTGTATTTTTAAAGTGGATATCATTTCCACGCTTTTTAGGTGATCTGCCTCACTTGCTTTTCAGGCTTCTGGCTGTGAACTTGATATTGAGCTTTTTAGGTGTGAATTCACCATTTTGTTGTTAAAACACGTGGAGACACTGTGTTTCAATTATTATTATTTTTGTAATTAGTTTGTTTTAGCTCAGTATTAGCCAGCATTTATTTCTCTTATTTTTATATTTTAATTTTATTTTATTTTTTACTTTATATTAATTCTTCTTTAATTAAATACATATAACGTGGCAACGAACATTTCTCTTTTATTTAGAAAAAGTGAACCTAATCTTTCCTTTGCAGGCCCATATGTTAGCATCGGATATTTGATTAATTTAATTTGTTATTACTTTACGATTTTGGATGTTCAAGCCGATTCGCCTAAGCGCTAATAGTCAAACGTACTGCACTCTTTGGTGAAGTATATTTAAGGGTTCCCTTGGATTTACTTATTGAAACAAGCAGAAGATGCCAAATGAGAATAAAAAATGGAGAAATCAATCTTGATTTCAAGAAAGTATTTAAGAACGCAATCATGAGCGCTGTTGTTTTAACGGATTACAACAATAGAACTTATAGAATAGATGATGTGGACTATTCTGTTAATCCTCTCTCCACATTTAATCTCAAATCTGGGGAAAAGATTACATATGCCCAATACAAAGGATAAATATGATTTAATTCTTCATAACAATGAACAACCAATGCTGGTATCAAGAGCCAAACCGAGAGAGCGCCGAGCTGGCTTGGCACAACTTATCTACTTGCCACCAGAATTATGTCGTATGACGGGCCTCACCGACCAGATGAGAATGAATTTTCATTTGATGAAAAGTTTAGCAGATCATACACGTATCGGGTCAAGTGACCGGGTTCAAAAATTATTAAAATTCAATCAACAATTGAATAATTACATCGATTCGAGAAAATTTAGAGCAATGGAACATTGGTCTGGCTAAATCATTGGTTGAATTCAAAGGTCGTGAATTAACTCACGAAAAAGTATATATGCATAGTAAACTGGATGTGAATACAGTGCAACCCTGCGATTGGACCAGAGAATTAAAAAATATGCCAATGCAACAGACAGCACGCATCTTTAAATGGGCAATTATTTTTCCCAATTCTTTTAAAAGAGACACTTTTTATTTTGTAGGATCCCTTTTAAAATCAACAGCAAGTATGAAGTTTATTATACCAGATCCAAACATAGGAAGAGAAATCCCTAGCTGTCCCTAGCTAAATAGTTAGGAATTTCTCTTCTTATGTTTGTATTTTGCTGCCAACTATTCAACAACCAATTCAATTCAATTTTAAAATGGAAAAAAAAAATTTTCTACATATCGTAAAATTGGTATAAAATTAAATGAAGAACTTAACAAAATTTATTTTGATGAAGGTGAAAATATTTCTTTTAATAAAATTCCATTAGAAGAAATTTCTAATGAAATCAACTTCAATCAAGAAGAAAAGAAAAATTTGGAAATGGAAATAGAAAAATTACAACTACAGCTAAGTGCAACTCATTTTAATTTTTATGATATTGAAAATTAATTTGTAAAATAATAACAACAAAATTTATCATATCTTAAAAAGAATAATTAATTTTCAAGTTAATTTCTTTCAAATTATTTTACAAGTTTATAAATAAAAATAAATATAAAAAGATAAATAATAAATGAGTCATTAGATGTCCTCTAGAGCAGAGGTTGCCAAAGTGGTGGTCTGTGGACCACTAGTGGCCCGCGAGAAAATTTCGCTGGTCCGCAGAAAAATGTGGAATATACTTACTCATCATGTTAAGTTATGTTTTAAGATGCATTAAAACATGATTCAATTCATAACAATACGTGATAATAGTTTCATTTTATTAACTAGGTACATTTTATGTGTTCTTTGATTACAATTTTTATTATAAATATATTTAACACTTAAAAAATCCTATTAGTGGTCCGCGGGATTTAAATTATGAATTAACTGGTCCGTGGTGTCAAAAAGTTTGGCGACCGCTGCTCTAGAGGGTGATATAAGTTGGTAGAGGTAAATATAAATATTTTACATACATATTTGTTAACGCCTCTTCCTGATTTAGATTTATTTATTTTAAGGTCAATTTATTTTTATATAATTTTTGTAATTTTTTCCTTTTTTAAATATGTATGTTTTTTTTTTATTATATTGGTATGCCATGTGTTGAGTTTAGGGGCTACTTTAACGCCACTAGTTGGGGTCACATGACTCCTCACAGCCAATCACCATGCTCGATTTTGGCCCATGGCGCCAACGGCTACCTACCTTGAAGCAGAGGTGATCTCTCTCACTTGCTTGTGTGACTTCGTGTTGAGAACTTGTATTTTGAACGCGGATTCCTTTTCCACGCTTTTTAGGAGATCTACCTTACTTGCTGGATTAACGCCTTGTTGCGAAGTTGTATTTTTAAAGTGGATATCATTTCCACGCTTTTTAGGTGATCTGCCTCACTTGCTTTTCAGGCTTCTGGCTGTGAACTTGATATTGAGCTTTTTAGGTGTGAATTCACCATTTTGTTGTTAAAACACGTGGAGACACTGTGTTTCAATTATTATTATTTTTGTAATTAGTTTGTTTTAGCTCAGTATTAGCCAGCATTTATTTCTCTTATTTTTATATTTTAATTTTATTTTATTTTTTACTTTATATTAATTCTTCTTTAATTAAATACATATAACGTGGCAACGAACATTTCTCTTTTATTTAGAAAAAGTGAACCTAATCTTTCCTTTGCAGGCCCATATGTTAGCATCGGATTTTTGATTAATTTAATTTGTTATTACTTTACGATTTTGGATGTTCAAGCCGATTCGCCTAAGCGCTAATAGTCAAACGTACTGCACTCTTTGGTGAAGTATATTTAAGGGTTCCCTTGGATTTACTTATTGAAACAAGCAGAAGATGCCAAATGAGAATAAAAAATGGAGAAATCAATCTTGATTTCAAGAAAGTATTTAAGAACGCAATCATGAGCGCTGTTGTTTTAACGGATTACAACAATAGAACTTATAGAATAGATGATGTGGACTATTCTGTTAATCCTCTCTCCACATTTAATCTCAAATCTGGGGAAAAGATTACATATGCCCAATACAAAGGATAAATATGATTTAATTCTTCATAACAATGAACAACCAATGCTGGTATCAAGAGCCAAACCGAGAGAGCGCCGAGCTGGCTTGGCACAACTTATCTACTTGCCACCAGAATTATGTCGTATGACGGGCCTCACCGACCAGATGAGAATGAATTTTCATTTGATGAAAAGTTTAGCAGATCATACACGTATCGGGTCAAGTGACCGAGTTCAAAAATTATTAAAATTCAATCAACAATTGAATAATTACATCGATTCGAGAAAATTTAGAGCAATGGAACATTGGTCTGGCTAAATCATTGGTTGAATTCAAAGGTCGTGAATTAACTCACGAAAAAGTATATATGCATAGTAAACTGGATGTGAATACAGTGCAACCCTGCGATTGGACCAGAAAATTAAAAAATATGCCAATGCAACAGACAGCACGCATCTTTAAATGGGCAATTATTTTTCCCAATTCTTTTAAAAGAGACACTTTTTATTTTGTAGGATCCCTTTTAAAATCAACAGCAAGTATGAAGTTTATTATACCAGATCCAAACATAGGAAGAGAAATCCATAGCTGTCCCTAGCTAAATAGTTAGGAATTTCTCTTCTTATGTTTGTATTTTGCTGCCAACTATTCAACAACCAATTCAATTCAATTTTAAAATGGAAAAAAAAAATTTTCTACATATCGTAAAATTGGTATAAAATTAAATGAAGAACTTAACAAAATTTATTTTGATGAAGGTGAAAATATTTCTTTTAATAAAATTTCCATTAGAAGAAATTTCTACTGAAATCAACTTCAATCAAGAAGAAAAGAAAAATTTGGAAATGGAAATAGAAAAATTACAACTACAGCTAAGTGCAACTCATTTTAATTTTTATGATATTGAAAATTAATTTGTAAAATAATAACAACAAAATTTATCATATCTTAAAAAGAATAATTAATTTTCAAGTTAATTTCTTTCAAATTATTTTACAAGTTTATAAATAAAAATAAATATAAAAAGATAAATAATAAATGAGTCATTAGATGTCCTCTAGAGCAGAGGTTGCCAAAGTGGTGGTCCGTGGACCACTAGTGGCCCGCGAGAAAATTTCGCTGGTCCGCAGAAAAATGTGGAATATACTTACTCATCATGTTAAGTTATGTTTTAAGATGCATTAAAACATGATTCAATTCATAACAATACGTGATAATAGTTTCATTTTATTAACTAGGTACATTTTATGTGTTCTTTGATTACAATTTTTATTATAAATATATTTAACACTTAAAAAATCCTATTAGTGGTCCGCGGGATTTAAATTATGAATTAACTGGTCCGTGGTGTCAAAAAGTTTGGCGACCGCTGCTCTAGAGGGTGATATAAGTTGGTAGAGGTAAATATAAATATTTTACATAGATATTTGTTAACGCCTCTCCCTGATTTAGATTTATTTATTTTAAGGTCAATTTATTTTTATATAATTTTTGTAATTTTTTCCTTTTTTAAATATGTATGTTTTTTTTTTATTATATTGGTATGCCATGTGTTGAGTTTAGGGGCTACTTTAACGCCACTAGTTGGGGTCACATGACTCCTCACAGCCAATCACCATGCTCGATTTTGGCCCATGGCGCCAACGGCTACCTACCTTGAAGCAGAGGTGATCTCTCTCACTTGCTTGTGTGACTTCGTGTTGAGAACTTGTATTTTGAACGTGGATTCCTTTTCCACGCTTTTTAGGAGATCTACCTTACTTGCTGGATTAACGCCTTGTTGCGAAGTTGTATTTTTAAAGTGGATATCATTTCCACGCTTTTTAGGTGATCTGCCTCACTTGCTTTTCAGGCTTCTGGCTGTGAACTTGATATTGAGCTTTTTAGGTGTGAATTCACCATTTTGTTGTTAAAACACGTGGAGACACTGTGTTTCAATTATTATTATTTTTGTAATTAGTTTGTTTTAGCTCAGTATTAGCCAGCATTTATTTCTCTTATTTTTATATTTTAATTTTATTTTATTTTTTACTTTATATTAATTCTTCTTTAATTAAATACATATAACGTGGCAACGAACATTTCTCTTTTATTTAGAAAAAGTGAACCTAATCTTTCCTTTGCAGGCCCATATGTTAGCATCGGATATTTGATTAATTTAATTTGTTATTACTTTACGATTTTGGATGTTCAAGCCGATTCGCCTAAGCGCTAATAGTCAAACGTACTGCACTCTTTGGTGAAGTATATTTAAGGGTTCCCTTGGATTTACTTATTGAAACAAGCAGAAGATGCCAAATGAGAATAAAAAATGGAGAAATCAATCTTGATTTCAAGAAAGTATTTAAGAACGCAATCATGAGCGCTGTTGTTTTAACGGATTACAACAATAGAACTTATAGAATAGATGATGTGGACTATTCTGTTAATCCTCTCTCCACATTTAATCTCAAATCTGGGGAAAAGATTACATATGCCCAATACAAAGGATAAATATGATTTAATTCTTCATAACAATGAACAACCAATGCTGGTATCAAGAGCCAAACCGAGAGAGCGCCGAGCTGGCTTGGCACAACTTATCTACTTGCCACCAGAATTATGTCGTATGACGGGCCTCACCGACCAGATGAGAATGAATTTTCATTTGATGAAAAGTTTAGCAGATCATACACGTATCGGGTCAAGTGACCGGGTTCAAAAATTATTAAAATTCAATCAACAATTGAATAATTACATCGATTCGAGAAAATTTAGAGCAATGGAACATTGGTCTGGCTAAATCATTGGTTGAATTCAAAGGTCGTGAATTAACTCACGAAAAAGTATATATGCATAGTAAACTGGATGTGAATACAGTGCAACCCTGCGATTGGACCAGAGAATTAAAAAATATGCCAATGCAACAGACAGCACGCATCTTTAAATGGGCAATTATTTTTCCCAATTCTTTTAAAAGAGACACTTTTTATTTTGTAGGATCCCTTTTAAAATCAACAGCAAGTATGAAGTTTATTATACCAGATCCAAACATAGGAAGAGAAATCCCTAGCTGTCCCTAGCTAAATAGTTAGGAATTTCTCTTCTTATGTTTGTATTTTGCTGCCAACTATTCAACAACCAATTCAATTCAATTTTAAAATGGAAAAAAAAAATTTTCTACATATCGTAAAATTGGTATAAAATTAAATGAAGAACTTAACAAAATTTATTTTGATGAAGGTGAAAATATTTCTTTTAATAAAATTCCATTAGAAGAAATTTCTAATGAAATCAACTTCAATCAAGAAGAAAAGAAAAATTTGGAAATGGAAATAGAAAAATTACAACTACAGCTAAGTGCAACTCATTTTAATTTTTATGATATTGAAAATTAATTTGTAAAATAATAACAACAAAATTTATCATATCTTAAAAAGAATAATTAATTTTCAAGTTAATTTCTTTCAAATTATTTTACAAGTTTATAAATAAAAATAAATATAAAAAGATAAATAATAAATGAGTCATTAGATGTCCTCTAGAGCAGAGGTTGCCAAAGTGGTGGTCTGTGGACCACTAGTGGCCCGCGAGAAAATTTCGCTGGTCCGCAGAAAAATGTGGAATATACTTACTCATCATGTTAAGTTATGTTTTAAGATGCATTAAAACATGATTCAATTCATAACAATACGTGATAATAGTTTCATTTTATTAACTAGGTACATTTTATGTGTTCTTTGATTACAATTTTTATTATAAATATATTTAACACTTAAAAAATCCTATTAGTGGTCCGCGGGATTTAAATTATGAATTAACTGGTCCGTGGTGTCAAAAAGTTTGGCGACCGCTGCTCTAGAGGGTGATATAAGTTGGTAGAGGTAAATATAAATATTTTACATACATATTTGTTAACGCCTCTTCCTGATTTAGATTTATTTATTTTAAGGTCAATTTATTTTTATATAATTTTTGTAATTTTTTCCTTTTTTAAATATGTATGTTTTTTTTTTATTATATTGGTATGCCATGTGTTGAGTTTAGGGGCTACTTTAACGCCACTAGTTGGGGTCACATGACTCCTCACAGCCAATCACCATGCTCGATTTTGGCCCATGGCGCCAACGGCTACCTACCTTGAAGCAGAGGTGATCTCTCTCACTTGCTTGTGTGACTTCGTGTTGAGAACTTGTATTTTGAACGCGGATTCCTTTTCCACGCTTTTTAGGAGATCTACCTTACTTGCTGGATTAACGCCTTGTTGCGAAGTTGTATTTTTAAAGTGGATATCATTTCCACGCTTTTTAGGTGATCTGCCTCACTTGCTTTTCAGGCTTCTGGCTGTGAACTTGATATTGAGCTTTTTAGGTGTGAATTCACCATTTTGTTGTTAAAACACGTGGAGACACTGTGTTTCAATTATTATTATTTTTGTAATTAGTTTGTTTTAGCTCAGTATTAGCCAGCATTTATTTCTCTTATTTTTATATTTTAATTTTATTTTATTTTTTACTTTATATTAATTCTTCTTTAATTAAATACATATAACGTGGCAACGAACATTTCTCTTTTATTTAGAAAAAGTGAACCTAATCTTTCCTTTGCAGGCCCATATGTTAGCATCGGATTTTTGATTAATTTAATTTGTTATTACTTTACGATTTTGGATGTTCAAGCCGATTCGCCTAAGCGCTAATAGTCAAACGTACTGCACTCTTTGGTGAAGTATATTTAAGGGTTCCCTTGGATTTACTTATTGAAACAAGCAGAAGATGCCAAATGAGAATAAAAAATGGAGAAATCAATCTTGATTTCAAGAAAGTATTTAAGAACGCAATCATGAGCGCTGTTGTTTTAACGGATTACAACAATAGAACTTATAGAATAGATGATGTGGACTATTCTGTTAATCCTCTCTCCACATTTAATCTCAAATCTGGGGAAAAGATTACATATGCCCAATACAAAGGATAAATATGATTTAATTCTTCATAACAATGAACAACCAATGCTGGTATCAAGAGCCAAACCGAGAGAGCGCCGAGCTGGCTTGGCACAACTTATCTACTTGCCACCAGAATTATGTCGTATGACGGGCCTCACCGACCAGATGAGAATGAATTTTCATTTGATGAAAAGTTTAGCAGATCATACACGTATCGGGTCAAGTGACCGAGTTCAAAAATTATTAAAATTCAATCAACAATTGAATAATTACATCGATTCGAGAAAATTTAGAGCAATGGAACATTGGTCTGGCTAAATCATTGGTTGAATTCAAAGGTCGTGAATTAACTCACGAAAAAGTATATATGCATAGTAAACTGGATGTGAATACAGTGCAACCCTGCGATTGGACCAGAAAATTAAAAAATATGCCAATGCAACAGACAGCACGCATCTTTAAATGGGCAATTATTTTTCCCAATTCTTTTAAAAGAGACACTTTTTATTTTGTAGGATCCCTTTTAAAATCAACAGCAAGTATGAAGTTTATTATACCAGATCCAAACATAGGAAGAGAAATCCATAGCTGTCCCTAGCTAAATAGTTAGGAATTTCTCTTCTTATGTTTGTATTTTGCTGCCAACTATTCAACAACCAATTCAATTCAATTTTAAAATGGAAAAAAAAAATTTTCTACATATCGTAAAATTGGTATAAAATTAAATGAAGAACTTAACAAAATTTATTTTGATGAAGGTGAAAATATTTCTTTTAATAAAATTCCATTAGAAGAAATTTCTACTGAAATCAACTTCAATCAAGAAGAAAAGAAAAATTTGGAAATGGAAATAGAAAAATTACAACTACAGCTAAGTGCAACTCATTTTAATTTTTATGATATTGAAAATTAATTTGTAAAATAATAACAACAAAATTTATCATATCTTAAAAAGAATAATTAATTTTCAAGTTAATTTCTTTCAAATTATTTTACAAGTTTATAAATAAAAATAAATATAAAAAGATAAATAATAAATGAGTCATTAGATGTCCTCTAGAGCAGAGGTTGCCAAAGTGGTGGTCCGTGGACCACTAGTGGCCCGCGAGAAAATTTCGCTGGTCCGCAGAAAAATGTGGAATATACTTACTCATCATGTTAAGTTATGTTTTAAGATGCATTAAAACATGATTCAATTCATAACAATACGTGATAATAGTTTCATTTTATTAACTAGGTACATTTTATGTGTTCTTTGATTACAATTTTTATTATAAATATATTTAACACTTAAAAAATCCTATTAGTGGTCCGCGGGATTTAAATTATGAATTAACTGGTCCGTGGTGTCAAAAAGTTTGGCGACCGCTGCTCTAGAGGGTGATATAAGTTGGTAGAGGTAAATATAAATATTTTACATAGATATTTGTTAACGCCTCTCCCTGATTTAGATTTATTTATTTTAAGGTCAATTTATTTTTATATAATTTTTGTAATTTTTTCCTTTTTTAAATATGTATGTTTTTTTTTTATTATATTGGTATGCCATGTGTTGAGTTTAGGGGCTACTTTAACGCCACTAGTTGGGGTCACATGACTCCTCACAGCCAATCACCATGCTCGATTTTGGCCCATGGCGCCAACGGCTACCTACCTTGAAGCAGAGGTGATCTCTCTCACTTGCTTGTGTGACTTCGTGTTGAGAACTTGTATTTTGAACGTGGATTCCTTTTCCACGCTTTTTAGGAGATCTACCTTACTTGCTGGATTAACGCCTTGTTGCGAAGTTGTATTTTTAAAGTGGATATCATTTCCACGCTTTTTAGGTGATCTGCCTCACTTGCTTTTCAGGCTTCTGGCTGTGAACTTGATATTGAGCTTTTTAGGTGTGAATTCACCATTTTGTTGTTAAAACACGTGGAGACACTGTGTTTCAATTATTATTATTTTTGTAATTAGTTTGTTTTAGCTCAGTATTAGCCAGCATTTATTTCTCTTATTTTTATATTTTAATTTTATTTTATTTTTTACTTTATATTAATTCTTCTTTAATTAAATACATATAACGTGGCAACGAACATTTCTCTTTTATTTAGAAAAAGTGAACCTAATCTTTCCTTTGCAGGCCCATATGTTAGCATCGGATTTTTGATTAATTTAATTTGTTATTACTTTACGATTTTGGATGTTCAAGCCGATTCGCCTAAGCGCTAATAGTCAAACGTACTGCACTCTTTGGTGAAGTATATTTAAGGGTTCCTTTCCCAAATAATTTGTTTTATTCCCCGTGTGAAAGAGTTGAGAATTCTCTTTTTAACTCCTTCACTAGTGGCACAGGTGGTCCGACAGGCTGAACAATATTTTATATAATCAGCGGCTTGTCCAATATTATGGTATAAAAATGAATTTTTTATTAAAACATTTTGCCCCCCCCCCCCTTTAAAAATAGTCCCTGCATCCCCAGTTTGGAACCATTGCCTTAGAATAAAATTTAAGTCTACTAATTTTTTTTTTTAATTTTTCTTTAATGAATATGAGATTGAAAGTTATTTATTAATGTAGACAAAGATTGTGCAGGTACAATAGGTAAAGTTTTGAGAATAATTCATAGATATAAAAAAAAATTAGAAAAAAAGTGTCCAAAGGGTGACCCACTTTTTCCTTAATCTTTAAAAATACCAAAAAATGTTTTATTTCAATCTTTCTATCTATTTAAATGAATTAATGCAAGAAATTTATTTAATTCTATTCAGATATAATGTTCCAATTTGACAGCTTTTAGGTTAGGTTAGAAAAATTAATAATAATATATAAACAATTCAATGATAATTATTATTTAATATCTAGACATAATAATGAAGATTCTTTATTAAATAAAAATAAAATACAATAGTTAATATTTAAATAATAAGATTACAAAAAGAATTAGAATGCCTTCTGATAATGAGAAGATTATACAATAGGAGGGACAAAAAGAAAGAACAGTTGTCATTTTTTTTGGTATAACAATAATTATAATGTTATAATAAAAAGTAAATAAATTATTATCTGTTTTTTATTTTTTATCTTATTGGATTCTTATTTAAAAAATATTTCATTTTGTAAAAGAAGAAATATCCACAATTATCCAATATTAAATTATAATTTAATTATTTCTATCTAATTATCTTATTATACTAGCAAAAAGTAGTGTCGGGCCAGGGGGCACGTGCCCCCCCCCAAACATTGTCCAAAAAATAAATTTAAAAGTGATTAGTTTTGTAACTGAGAACCCAAAAGTAAAAAAACATCTTTAAATTACGTATAAGTATAGTCTAAACGTTATGAATAAATAAATAATTTATTTTGTCAAATTTTTATTCCGAATGAGACCCCCGGACCCTCTCCCTGTCCCCCTACATAATAGATCACGCTACACCACTGCTAGCAAAAATTGTACAGGTATGGATATGCAAATGTTTTATTTAATCTTAAAAATAGTGCATAGGATTTAATGAAATTGACGTACCGGGGAACAATTCCCTTCTTGGCGTCATTTCAAATTTTGCTAGGGGGAGGGGAACTTTTTTTCTTAAAATTTCTAAAAAATTAATTTGTAAAAAAATATCTTTGTATTAATAAACTAGAAACTATTTGTCATCATTTTTAATAATTTAATTAGAATAAAATAAAAAAATTTCAAAAAAATCAGAAGAATTGAGAAGGACGTTTTTTTAGTTTTTATTCATTTTATTTAATATAAAATTTGAAAAGGATCATAGTCGCTGGCATGGGGGAGGGGGCTAATGCCCCCCCCCCCAATGATGGCTCGTTCGGCTCGTTATGTAGTCTTCGCTATTCCCCGGTGACGTCATCTTTCTTTGGCTCATAAATACTGCGAAGAATTCTATTTTCAAATACTCTAAATTTACTCTCGTCTCATAAGATCATAGACCATGCCTCATACCCATATAATACAACCGGAAAAATAATTGTTTTATATATTTTAATTTTGATTAGATAAATCCCTTTACTGTATGATTGCAACCTCGATTTAAATTCTTCTCGAATATTATTATCCTTCTTGATTACAAAACCTAAATATTTAAATATTTCTACATTTCGTATGTTAAGATTTTCTGGGTTAATATGATGATGATGATTATTATTATTAATATTTATATAAATATTAATTAATTGATTACCCAATAAGCGGTGAAAGCAATTTCTTATAGGACACATGCTTTTGAAGGGTCCTGTAAAATTAGATTATTCTGTATATATAATATAAATGTTTATATTTGATTACTAATTTTATTATTTTACTTTTCTTAAATAATTTGATGTATCCATTGATTATAATAGTGTAATATAAATAAAATAGAATATTTTTAATCCCGAAATTTAGACTATCCAATGGCCTCCATTTTGTTTTAATCCGACACTGATAACTTTTGATAGATTTATCCCCTTAAAATTTTTTATTTATTCATATATATTTATATGACTCTTCAGTGGTTTGGTGGTTAGCACGATAAACTACCACACTGAAGACTCGAGTTTGGTCCTAGGGAAATTTAATAATTAATAATTTCTCTTTAAAGCTCTACTTAAGGATCTATCAGCAAATAATAATAATATATCTATAAGATTTTAAAAAATCGAAAGATTAGCATTTGTTTTAGTTCTTTATTCAATGTCGTCCAAAATATATTAAATATCTTTTCAGAAGTGTATTTGTGTTTATATAAAATTTCAATTGTCATTTTGAAGAGCACAACAATACAGAGTCGTGCCACGGGCATCAATTATATTCGCTACGCCACTGTTTTTCCAAGTATATTTATTTCATTCCCCTATGAAATATTGCATTAACTTAAGACTTTGTTTTCTTTACCTGAATGCTTTCAAAAATAAATTTATAAAAAAATTATATCCAACACAAAGAATCACTCACTTTTATTAATTTAATGAAATTAAAAATATATAACTTAAATAAAACGCTTTCATATTTTCATAATAAATATTAAAAATATTTTGTTTATTCATATTGATTTGATTTATATAAATATATTTTAATTTAGATTTATTTATTTAAAATATTTTAAATTAAAATAAAAGGATTTAATCATTGTTATTATTCAAGATTCTTAATGATGTTTATATAAATATTTTTTTATTTGATATATAAAACATATTGTTATAGACCTATAGTAAAATATTGAATATATATATATAATGAGGAGTTGTTTCACGATTATTTTAACGTTTTATTGTGAGATTTGAGCAATCTTTGTCTTGCTGCGTTTGAGGCTCCCAAGCAACTTCGACACTAGACACTAAAACACGTCTGGTTCGTACAACAGTCCATTTTGAAATATATTTATCTAACTATCTATCTCTATGGAACTCGAAAGTTCTTGACAACAGCAACCACATTTCTCCAAGTGTCCCTATCCTGAGCCACAACCATCTAACTCCTACCCTCTCCCATCTCTCTCACGCCCCTTCCTACATTGTCCACCCACCGCGTCCTTGGTCTTCCAAACGGACGTTTCCCAATCGACATCCCCACTAATATATTTTTCGCCACTCTTTCCTCACCCATTCTAGCCACCTGCCCTCTCCATCGCAGCCTTCTCAATTTTATAACCCTAACTATGTCTGGAGATGCATAGAGGTCTTGAAATGTATCTATATATATTTATATAAATAAAAATATCTTTAATTGCTTAGTAAGTATAATATTAAATAAATATTTTAAATTTAAAAAAAAAATATTTTAAATTTGATGATAACATTCAATTAAATATTCTTTAAACAAAATATGATTTTTTCTAATATTCCAAAGAACAAGAAAATGTTCTTTTTCAGCCATAAATAGAGAAAATTTTGTTACATACCTATATATATATATATATATACTTATATAAACAAATAAAATAATCTACGGCAGGCATTCGATAAATCCCTATTTGATTATTTTCTTTAAACATATATATATATAATTTAGCATTTCTGACTCATGGGAAATGAAATCGACAGGTGTTTACTTTGATTTTTTCACAAATAGAATGTTTCATTTCTCTTTCTTTTTAAAAAGGTCATCGAATAATAAATAAAAATGTTTTCATTCCCAATAGACAATCCAATCCATTCAATTAAATTGAAATTTCTAAATATTATTCATGATCGAATATTTTTTAAATCAAATTGAATATAATAGAATCGAAATTTCACAAATAAAAAGTCAATCTAATTATTGATTTTTCTATACTCAACTCTTTATTTTTACACAATTTTGAAATAACACGGTATACTTTAACACGAATGGGTTTTGTTTTAGCATCTAATACAAAAAAAAAAATAATAATTTTAATTTTGACAGTTTAATCAGAAGACGGTCGGTTAATGACCGAACATTTCTGAGGCTGTTTTCTTAGGGTGTTAGGGGAACACCTAAATTCATATATATATATACTAGCTGCTCAGAGCTCCTTCGTCGCTCTTCACATCTAGACGGGGGCTCCGCCCCCTGTACCCCCGAGTGGTACATAGTATTTGGTTGAAAGTAGTAAAAGGTTTTCATCCATTTTGTTTCAAACAATGTATAACATAAAACATTCATTTCTTATTGTGTGATTATTTAAAATATATTTTAATTTATTTAGTAAATTAATTATATATATTATTATTGAATATGTTATATCTATCTACTCGAAAGTTCTTGGCAGCTACAACCACATTTCTCCAAGTGTCCCCGGTGACCTCATCTTTCTTTGGCCAATAAATGCTGGAAAGAATAATCTGAATCTACTCTCATCTCCCAGGGTCATAGACCATGCGTGGCTCAACGGTACTCGAAAGTTCTTGGCAGCTACAACCACATTTCTCCAAGTGTCCTTATCCTGAACCTCTGTTCCATCTCTCGTACGTCATTCCCTCATCTTTCTTTGGCCCATAAATGCTGGGGAGAATCCTATTCTCAAATACTCTGAATCCACTCTCATCTCCTAAGATCATAGAACATGTCTCACACTCATATAATACAACAGACAAAATAATTGTTTTATATATTTTAATTTTCATTCCCTTTTATAATAATTTTGATGTGAGATAAGCCTCTTTACTGCATGATAACAGGCGTTTCCCGATTGCAACTTCGATTTAAATTCTTCTCAAATATTATCCTTCGTGATTACATTCAATTTTTCTACATATTCAAATTCTACATTTTGTATGTTAATATTGCTCCTGTTTGTTTCTAAATATATTTATTTATCATTATTCATTTCAAACCTCATCTCTTTTCCTACCTCGATTAATTTTTCCTCGCTATCTGTAATTGCAATTGCCGAATCTCCTATTATATTTAAGTCGTCTGGGTCACCTAATATTTTACAATTGATTTCCGCATCTTACTCTTTCTTTACTACCTTCAAGATAAATTTTAAGATCAAAATTTGAAAAAGTTTATCCGGATCTATTGAGTCATGCGTAGGTTTTACTAAAGTCTACAAATAATTAGTGAACAGAGATATTGAATTCGCGGTTTTTTTAATATCTGTCATAATGAAAATATCTTAATTAATGTTGATCGATTTGGCCTGAACCCGCAATGATATCGTCTAATATTTCCTCCGCCTATAGTTTATAAGTATTGTATATGTTATAATAGAGTATAATATTTCTTGATCATTTCATTTCGATATTTTAATTTCATTGCTTGATTTTTATTGATTATTTTTAATTATAATAAAATTTGAGAAAATGCAAAGTTAGAGACTTGAGACAATTTATAAAAATTAATTTATAAAAATTAACGGTATTTAAGTATTGATAAAACTAAAGATAAATTAACAATATATACATTCATTAATAGTATTAATTTAAATTAATGGATTTATTTGATTTTTTATTATTAAGTTCATTTATTAATTTTTTTAGATCATAGTTAATTCCCTCCCTTAAAATAAAAGAAGTACCTATTCAAATATGGAAAGAATAAATACAAAATAATTCAAGTTAAATATGATTTAAATATTTTATTATATTAATTAAAATTAGAACTTTTAGAATAAATTATTTAATTGAAATGATATTTGAATATTAGAATTTAAAATCAAAAGTTAAATATTATAATAATTCTTTGATTGGGAATTTCTTTTTTGTTTGTTTCTATGACAGCAAAAAAGTAAACAAATTACATACATACATACAAACACTCTCCTTTATATATATAGATATATATATTCAGTGTTTACTTTATCTTCTTTACTTACATTATAATTCAACTCAACAATTATTTCTCTAGTGTAATATTTTATATTACATCTCATTTTATTATATACGAGGGTCGTTCGGAAAGTAACCTCCGGTTGATTAAAAAGAATACACCAAGTTAAATAAAAATATTTTAATATATACATCTTAAAACTACATCTTTGCACTATTTTTCGACATAGTCTCCATAACGATTGAGGCACTTATCATATCTCTGAACAAGCTTTGAAATTCCTTCTGCATAAAAATATCCCGGTATTTTTTTTGAAATATAATATTTTTAGTTTTGAAAATAAAATAATATAATTATTAATATTTACGCATGGAACTAGAGAGCCACATCATGATATGATATGCATGGTATAGATATGATATAGAATGGGCCATATGTGGCTCGCGAGCCTCATGATGCCCTAGGCTATAAACCAATTAGCGCCTAGGTATTAAAATTCTTAAATATGATATTTAAATATTTCATTGTAGTTATAAATTAATAAAATTACTTTGTTAATTGAAGTTCCCATTAATGTACATTTTATTTTTAGTTTAACCATATTTAAAAATTCCTCATCTTTACGTCATTGTATTTTTTGTAATAAAAATAAGTTGTTTTGGTTTGAATTTTTTAAAATTGTGAGACATATCCCCAAATTTTCTCTATTAGGTTCATTTATTTTTATTATATGATTTTTTTTGCACTGTTTTCTAAGAATTATATTCACTCTCTATCTCTCTCTCTTGGTAAAAAAAGATTTCTGTGTATTTGCAATTAATATTTTCTTTTGGGATGAGCAAATAATTTTTCTCAATTGAGAATCCGTTAATTACATTTATTTATTATCATTCTGTGCCAATTCGAATGGATCGCTATCAGTTCTGATTGATGTCCAAATAATCCTATTATCTTCCGATTATAGACAACTATCTCTATTAAGTGTGCAGCTGACCGAGATTCTAGCCGGGGATCTTGGCATTAACATTACGATTAATAATTAATTATACTATCTATAATAACCACCAACTACTGGTGTAATATATTAAATATATATCATCTAAATATTATATTAATGCTTTCTATTAATAATAAAATAAAAATCCATGGAAAAATAAATGTGGAAAATGATTTTTAAAATTATAAACAAATAAAATAATATATTTTGATATTATACTTGAATTATTTTAATATTTTAAAGTTGCAGTAACCGTCCTTTATTTCGTTGCTTTGTCATTCAACTTTTTTGAATTTCTAAAAGGACCTCTGTGCCTTTATTTTTAAAAGTACCATGTTTTTTATATAATATATTGACTAAGTTAAAATTTCCTATACATACTATTTTTATGTAGATATATAAGTTGAGTTTTGACATTAAAAAAATATATTAAAAATAATAAAGAAATTTCAAAATATATAATTTTATTAAAAACCACATTTATTTATATATAAGATTGTTTACAATGAAAATAGTACAAATTTCTTAGATGTTGCATTAAATATAAAAATAAAAATCACAAAAAAAGGTCCAAACTACGGGCTCACGTGCAAAATCCGGCCCTGGTTTATAGCACTGAATGATGAGAATGGATTTATAGCATTTAAAAATAAGATTTTTTTAAGCATATATGCGACAGTTGGATGCAATTACGAAAAATTACATGACTTCTATATATAGCATTCGTGAAGTCGTAGGAGGCGTCTTTAACTTTAGAGGACGAAAATAAATTTAGATTGTTATAATTTTCTCATTATATTATATTATATAATTCGGGACATTTTTGAAGAAATATTAATGAAATCCCTAAATTAAATATATATACAATATATTGGAATTGAATTGCATAGTTAAGTAAAGTTCAATCTTTTTTTTAGATATTATTTTTTTTTTATTTTTATGAAAGATAATTTATGAAATAATAATACATCACGATAATAGAGGGAAATTTTTTAACAAATCAGATTAATAGAGAACTCTGACATCCAATACCAAATAAATATTTGTAATAATAACAAAAATATGAATCTTAATATCATAATTCATATATGGATAAAAATCCATAAAATGCTAATCATTTTTATATTAAATATATATAAATATACTAAACATTCAAATATATTTTAATATATTATATTTATTTAATTACTTTAATAGTTAATTTTTGATAATTTATATAATTTATAATATTCTGAAGATTTATCCCCTATATCAAAGTTTTATTTTAAATATAACTAAAAATAAGAATATAAATGGGAAAATATAAATATATATAATATATAAATTATAAAAAAAGTTATATATATATGTATATATATAAGGCCGTGTCAAGAAAAAACTCCGACCGTGGCTATAAACAAAATGAGGGGCCCCATCTTCCCAATTTTTACTAGAATTGCTTAAATCGTCTCTCTGGTATAGAATTTGGCGTCCACTAAAATATGGCGCCCGAATCGACCACTCTCTTCCTCCCCCCTGATACAGCCCTATATTTATTATATAAAATTAATAGAATTAAATTTTTTATTAAGTTAAGTAAACTAAAATTTATCTTAAAAAATATAAAACTTAATAAGAATCAAATTTTAATACCTATTAAAGACACTCGGTAAAGTTTCAAGTTTAGTGATATATATTATATTATATTCATTGTTTAAACTTTAAAATATAAGATGAAAGTGGGTATAAGAAAAAAAAATAAAGAAATATATACATACAAATATATTTTTTGATTACAGTTTTGAATGAAATTGTAGGATGTTCCTATATTTTGTCAATTTAAATATCTAAACAGGCTATCATATTTTGAATGCGTCACCCCTCCCTTCCTTTTTTAAACAAAAAAAGGATCAGTTTTATTCGCATTGAAGATCATCGATTGCAATGTTGGTCGCCATTTCATTTGTCCGCCATGCCACTACATTCCAGCAAATGATTATTGCTTGTTCGAGTTCTATTCGTTCCCGGGATGGCTGGTGCTGTCCTCGCTCTCGCCACTGTTGCAGTTGCTTTGTCAAAATTGGCAAACTTTTCTCGATGTTTAGACGACGAATCGCCTCAAGTATAGCCTTTTTTTCATTGAGACCACCATCTTTGCTACCACAGCCCCGGCACCGAGAAGACGATCCAATGGAATTGCTACAAGAATAACATCTAAAAAATAAAAAAAAAAAAAAAATTTAAATGTTTCTTTTTTTTGTCATTCAAGAGTATTCTCCATGTATGAAAAATAGTGAAAATAATGGGGGCAATCAATTTATTGTCTTTTTATTGAAATTACCATTTCAAAATAAAATCTTTGGTAAAGTTCCAATTTCCGATATTAGTTAGAAAATTGAATCTTCTACTTTAATGGATTTCCGAACGAGACTGGAGGGAGAACCGCTAAGTAAAGTGAATGTAATCAAGAAAATGATCCAGATTTTAAACATGGGAAAACTTTAATTTCAAAATATCGTTTGACATGAATCACCTGAGGATGTTATTTTTATTTTTATATTATTCTTTTCAATTCTATTACGGGAAATAGAGATGTAAATTTAAATGGTTACTTTTCATTTTATACGAGGATCGTTTGATAAGCTTAGTAAAAAAAGCCAAGAAAAAACTTTTTTTTAGAATTTATTTTTCAAAAATTTAGGGCGATGGGGCGAATTTTTAATTTTTTTTATAATGTCTTTAAATTGTTAAAAATCTTAACGTTGTTTTAAAAATATATCAAACTTATCAAAATATTGAAATTAATCGATATAACCGTAGGCAATTTGTTAATATTTTAATAAATTAAATAAATAGTAAATGAATTAAAAATAACTTAAAAAATATAATAAAACTTAATAAGAATAATTTTTAATGGAACATACAGTGCAATTTTCAGTTTATTGATATAATCATATATATATATATATATATTTGTTTTATGTGCATTTTGGCTGTTGGTTGCATCATCAGAAGGTTAAGTTGAAAAGAAAAAAGTTCTTGATGTTTACGTAACACCCAAAATGGGCGCAAAGCAAATATTTGTCAAAAAACTTGAAACTTCACTGAGAGTTCCATTAAAAATTATTCTTATTGAGTTATATATATAACGAGGGCAGACCAATAATTCCCTGACTTTTTGAATTTCCCGTCTTTTAAATGAAATGGAAACACAGCTCCTGTCAGCAGGCAACTATCAGCTGACTCCTGTCAAAATTTGAACCAGCTGGGTCTTTGAGTTTTTGTTTGACATCCATTAATACCTTGTGATTTGAGAAAAAAATGAAAAAAGTGAATTTCCATGAAAATCCATGAATTGAGATACGAATTGCTTCCTCATTCGCTCTATTCTCCAGATTTAGCCCAGAGTGACTATTTCTTGTTTCCAAACCTGGAGAAATGGCTCGACGGAAAGAGATTGGACTCCAAGGAGGAAATCATCTCACAAACATACATATACCTATTTCGATGTCCTCGACAAATCTTATTTTTTGGAAGGGATATAAAAATTGGAGGAACGTTGGATGAAGTGTATTGAGCTCAAAGGAGACTACGTTGAAAAATAAATTAATTTTTTATCCAAAAACCTGTGTTTCATTCAAAAAATCACACTTATTGACCCGTCCTCGTATATTTAAGTGGGTTAAACTTATCTATACATTTATTCGATTTTTATTTAATACCTTCGATGGCCTTTATTCATTTGAAGATTCCAATTCTGAAGACAAGGAAAACATTCACATTCGAAATAATAACGACTCAATAATTCACGGCGTCGTTCTTTTCTAGCACTTTCTAAAAAATGTGGCCCATAATTATCCAAAAGCTCTTCACCTTTATGAATCCAACGAGTCTGAAAGAGAAATATATTAATTATTTTTTAATTTGCATTAGATATCAATATTTTTCTATTATTTATGAAATTCAAATAATAATAAAAAAAAAAAAAATTTGCCAAGTGAAAGAGATAAGAAATAAATAATTGATTTACATAAAGGATGATTTAATATTAGTTTCGAAGATGCAGTCACCTGGGAAACATAAATCTTGAATAATGATGTTTTTGAAACAAAATCAATCATTCGCATTTATATAAAACGTAAGAAATTAATTTTGATTATAATCCAATCTGATAAAACCCAGAGAGTGAGTCATTAATATGCAATAATGATGAATAAAATGGTACAAAACAATCCCTAGATACACATACACACACGTTTGTGTTAGACAATGTAAGGAGAGATGTGAGGGAGTTGGGAGAGAGTGGGAGTTGGATGGAGGTGGTTCAGGATTGGGACGATTGGAGGAGTGTGGTTGCTGCGGCCAAGAACTTTAGAGTTCTATAGAATCCCTGAGGTAAATAAACACACAATCACTTTTTGATCGAAGTGGTATTTAGTATTTTGTTAAGTCTTTATGTAATATATGTAGTTTTCTATTTATTTCATTCCTAGCAGTATATTATTGCAAAATGTCTATCAATTCTATCTTTTATTTATTATTTTCATTTTTTTATAAATTAATATGTAGTATATATTGTATAATAGGTGTAGTAAAAAGAAATTAATTAATATTGAATTACTTTTTTTGTTTTAAAAATAAACAGAATGTTATTATTATATTTTATCTTTCCTTTCTTTCTATATATTTTTCATCAAATTATCTTAAAAATAATGCAAGTGTAATTTTATACAAATAAAAATTAACGAATATAGAAAAAAACAATTCATTTTCTAATAAATACATTTAGTAATAATTTAATATTATATTTTTGATGTTGTTTACCTATGTATTCCAAACAAAATTTGAATTTGTAATCTTGGATGACTTTTAAATTTTCCAAAATTCTTCTAAAATAAAAAATTGAAAACTTTCATCTCATCAATAATTTTCATCATTTTATAAGAATTAATTTAATAATCAATTCATAATTATTAATTTTATTCAATGAGATGGAGAAATATCCTCTTTATTTTCAATTTATTGATTTCTTTGTTTTTTTCTTTTTGTTATTACATAATAGTGTATTAATGTTTGTTTTTTGAAAAAAAAATTGTTATTTATAAAAATTTTAATTGTCAGATATTGTTCTTGTTAATGTTTTAATTGGTGAAAGAATTAATAATAATAATCTAAAAGGAAAATAAAAATAATATATATATATATATATATATATAATGTGATTTAAATTATAAAAAGATTACCAATATCCTGAAATATCCATTCTAACTTCATTTTCTCTTTTTTATTTTGAATTTACAATTTTATTGTTCTTGTATATATAAATATATTTATATTTATAATAAAAAATGTGAATTAGGATGGGAAGAATGTTTGAATAATTTATATATAACTTAGAAAAAAAAAAGAAGAAAAATTTCATATTAAAATTTGAAAGTAACGAATTACTGAATCATTCATAATTTTTAGTAATTGAAAAATATACTTATATTTTGATTATCTTCATTTATAAATTCATTTTAACCATTCTTTATATAAATTTTAATTTAATAGATGATCTGTGTTCGTTAATTTATTAGTAAAATTTGTTTAGTTGTCTTTCAGGACTTTCGGGGAGTCCTAATTTATTTTTGTTTTTTACATTAGATGTCTCTGTAGCCAGCCATTTATGATTTAAAAATTTTAAACCAAAAATAAAAAATAAAAAAAAGTAATGGAAAATAAAATTATCACTATAGTATTCAAATTTCCAATGGAAATTTCTTATTTTGCAATTTTATTTTTATTTTATATATCTATCTATGTATCTATGCATCTATCTATTCATCTATATATAAAAATATAAATATATAACAAATATTGAAAATCTCGCATTTTTAAATTATGTTATATCTTTTTTGAGTTCTTTATTATTTATCTGTCGATGAAGGGGGGGGAGAGGTAGAGGTTGTAGAATAATAATAAATATAATAATAATAATATAATAATAATAATAATAATAATAATATAATAATAATAATAATTATAATAATAATTTTAATACCTTTCCTCCCTTTAATGACTGAAAACTGGCGGCATATTTAACTTAAAAAATTAACACAATTATCGAAATTATCTATATTTTCTTCATTAAATAATTGATTAAACAAATATATACAATAAAAACGATTTTTACCTAAAAGCTTGTAATTAAATATTTTTACTATACTTGTATATCTAATATTAATATAATAAATATATGAAAAATTATTAAAATTTATTTAATATAAATACATTTATTATATGAGTATATGTGTAGATTGAAATTTTATTTCACAATCGGTTGATTGCCCGACAACAGCGCCCTCATGGCGATAACATTTTTTCGTCCCTATAATTTATTCAATTTTATTTTTCTCAACTATTTCAATATTTCAGCCAATTTCAATTTTTTTTCACAAAACTCTTCACTAGACTAAAGAATATTAGATAAACAAAAAAAAATATACCTCTATTAGCCTTTGCTCAAATAATAGTATTATTAGAGAATTAAAAATGATTTATATATATTGCTCTATTAAAATTTTATGTTATTTACATTTCTTTTATTGTCCTCAATCCGAGCCACCTCCATCCATTTCCTAGCTTCTCCTAATTCCTTTTACATTATATCATGAGGCTACCAAGTCTTCAATCCACCCAACTTGTTTTATTATAAACACAGAATATCTGATTATTATTCAACTTATTTTTATAAAGTGATATTATAAAACTAGGTTAATATAATGTGAAAGGTAGGGTATGAATAAATTGATTTCCATTGCCTCTCTATTTCACTATATTGAATTGGAAATATGAAATTTCTACTAGTAAATTTTTTGACATAATTCTATTGTCTTTCATTTGTCAATATTTCTTTTCTCTTTGATGGATAGCTAGACTTTTTTTTGGTTTATTTATTTATTTATTTATTTTTAGTCTTTTTATATTCTTGCGAGAGATGCAAATGTTCAGACGAAGTCTTGAACCCGGAAAGAAGTTTTTATGTTGCAATACGTGAACAAATCGTTTGAATAACACATATGTTATCAAATAAAATATGAATGAAGAAAGGAGCCAAGAAGATATTCTGCCAAAGATTTTTCACTCTTCATCATTCAAAATAGAACACACCAAATCAAATAATATCTCTTACATTGGAATTATATCAATAAAATATTCATTAAAAATTCATGATTTAATGATAGAATTTAATCATCCATGTCTTGTTCCTGGTTACTTCTTAACCTGTTACCACTTGATTTTTTCACATAACCATTCTATTTATTTTACTACAATCAATTATTATTAATTTCAAATATTTTTCAATTATATATTATATTAATGATGAGAAATAATTTTTGCTTGAGACTATTTTCACTAAAATAATCTTATTTGCTTAATCAAATAATTTGTTTTTTTTTTCATTTACAGATTTTTGCGCTTATTTTATTCATCGTCAGAATATTTGTGCTTGACTGAAGATTTATGCTCAAGACCAAATCATAATATATACCTTGCCAGATTTAGTAATTGTCTCCTGCTTTTTAAGGACCTCTCAACAACATTAGATTATGTTATATATTGTAATATAGAAATCCAAGATGTTCTAAAAGAATTCAAATTCATTGTTAGGTACATATATATATATATATATATATATATATTTATAAAAATGTACAATTCTTAACAAATTTATAATTGAATATATTTATTATTTATTAATCGATTGCAGATTTTTATGTCCAGAGGTGTATTGGGAGTGGAACGCGGGGGAACAACGTTCCCATACCTTTTTTTAGAACCGGAACGCGTTCAGTACTTTTTCATGTCCCGATAACTACCACTTAAATCTATTGTTAGAATTTCTTTTTTTGTGTTCGTTAATATTTTGAATAGAGTAAGAATAAGAAAAAATAAAAACTTATTTGGAAAAAAATAGTTTGCTGAAAATAGGACTTTTTTTTTTGTTCCCACTATGTGCTTTCCTTTACTTCTTATTTTACCAAAACATCACTGTTTATGTCTAGATTTTATAATGATATCTTTTCCCAATAATATTGAATAAATATATTGTATGTGTATATGCGAAAGATTAATTAATATTTCTAAGGAATGTCAATGTAATTTCATTGATAGTAACCATAAATTTCAAATAACGATTTCATTAGCAATACAAATCATATTGATTTCATCTCCAGTTTAAGCTTTTCATTAGTCAATCCGATTAGTAGATAAACCCTGCTAGGTGCAATCGTCCGAAATAGTGTGCCGTTTAAATTGATTCAAAGGAATTGATTATTGCTATTAAATTATATATGGATATTGTTTTTAAATTGGGAATTAAATCTTTACTTTGGAATATTATCATGCAGTATTCAATGACCAATGTACTAAATGTTCAATTTATATATATATATATATATATATATATACTAGTTAGAATCATTGTTTACCTTTAAAAGATTAAATCTGTAAATGGTAAGAATATATTTATAATTAAATATTAAGTAAAATTATATACAAAAATAATATCAAATTTTATATAATTAAATAAATTAAAAATTGATGAAAACATAGTAATATATAATCAACTAATGAAGTAAGTATTGATTTCGCTTGGAAATTTTTTTATTTGATAAAAATCTTTATAACATCGTACCCTTGTGTGCTTAATAGTGATTCCCCGAAGGCACTGTTTGATATAAAGATGCTCAACACCTTTCCCCTCTACATCATTAAATAGAATACACCTGCTCCAAAATACAAGACTCAAAGGATAATTTGAGAATATTTCTAAGTTACAGTTAAATTTTAAACCCTTTTATGTGATAGATTAATAATCAAAAGAAATAAAAACTCAAAAATGGTAATTTATAAAAAACAAACAAGTACAAGGGTTGCTTTTTAAGTTTTTACACTTGAACAATAGATGGTGTTAGTGAGTTGTACCAACATTTTATTCGTGACGTTTGTGAAGCCACTAACAACGTAGTAATTGACAGATTAGGTTATTGATAGTGCACATTTAAAAGAAGAAAGTTTGTGCGAAAACCACTCGTGAAGGTTAGCGTTGGATGATTTTTTATGATTTTAAAAAAGGTTTTACTCGACAACAATACATAGAATCGCTTCGTGCAATTTTTGGTAACGAAGCACCATCAGAGAAGACTGTTTACAATTAGTTTGCAGAATTTCATCGTGGTCGCGTGCGTCCGTCAGTAATAAATTTCGAGAAATTTCGTTTCTGTATATTTTTTGTAAAAACTTAAAAGATAACCCTCGTAAGAACATAAAATTCCATTCATAAATTCCATGAATTTGTTATTTAAAAAAAATGTGATAATTAATTTTTATTTTAAGTATTAATTACTTGAATGTCAGAAATTAAAAAAAGAAGAAAATAATCATATTGTTTGATACAAGGTGAGGTCAATGATTTTAGAGGACGAGCATAAGGTATTTGAAAATATAATTTTACGTAGAAAAGTTGAGTTGATTGGCCTAAATTGCATAACGATGACATGATAATCTGACTTATTTATCTTCAAACATAGAATAATCAAATCTTGCAACTACAGTTTACTTCCTGTTGAGAAGCGTCTTACCTCAATTCCCAACCCATCCTCGTTCACCCCTACGAAAACGGCAACCGAGGATAATTGTTAAAAAAATTATTATAAATTGCATAATTTATTTTGGAACCAGTTCTCGGCATCGCATGATCGGAACGAACAGAGACCCATTGACAAGGCAAGGCAAGGAAACCAATTTCCTACAATTGTTCTACTATATCACCTCTCTCTTTCTCTCTTTCTCTTTCTCTATCTCACTTTCGTCAAGTAACAAGTTACTTATCTTGTTAGATATATTTTCGGTTAGAGCCATCCATTGTATACATTCTAAATTAATTACATTTCCCTCTACATTACAAGATGTTTTGGCTACTAATTCTGGACTCATTAACAAGGACTATTCGATGTCGACGAAACAAAAGTCTTTTGTGATGGGAACGTTACAAAAACGAACAAGAAACTATACCAAGTTGAATTTCAATTAGTTTCGAAAAAATAAGAAGAACCTTACGGGTGAAACATACAATGAAAATTTTTATTCTAACCTTTTTCAGATGTTACAGAACTTAATAAATAAATAAATGAATTTGTTCTTTCTTTAGTTTTATTAACATAGTCCCATTGAATATTATTATTATTATTTAAATAAAGAAAAAACAAATTATATATTTATTAAAATAAAAAAAAATTTTAAGAAAGGACAATAAAACCCGACCGTAAATCCGACCGAATTTAATTTATTTTTATATTCATTGTCCAATGGATTTCGGTCTTATGCCTTAACTTCATTAAAAAAAAAATTATATATACATATATATTTATACTCAAATTTTAAATTAAAAAGATTTTAAAATTTTATTATTTTGAATTAAAATAGTAAATTTAAAAAAAAAGCAAAATGTGCAGCATCGTACACGTGGCGGAAGTGAAACTTCTTACAATCTAGAGAATAAGATAAATTTTAGTTGAGAGTGTGAGTGAGAGAGAAATAGAGAAAAATAAAGGGATCATTTCGAAAGACATATAACAGTATAAAATTTTCGTAACAAATATTCGCTTTATTATTATTATTATCTACTCTATCATCATATCTACATTGCCTGTACTATTGTCGGTTGGTGCTTCAATTGGTAATACTGATATTAATGGCTTGTGATAACTAAAATAAGATATATATGTTCGTGATTCGATATTTTCTATATAACGTGTAAAAACAGCATCTATTGTAGTTCCAGATTTTGTTGTTGATTCCTTGGGATCGTTATTTATAAGCAGACCAAATGTTTCTCGAAGAAAGTTGATCAACGGCAACGAATCATCTCAGATCCAAAATTTACATTAAAATCTCCCCCGAGAATTAGAGGGATTTTATCTTCGCCTCGTTCAAGTGCATTAGCACCTGTGTGGCTATAAACCAGTAGTGAACGGTGTATGAAATAAATAATATCGTCTAAATTTTGGTCGTTATTTTTTTTCGGCATAGTGAAATCTGTGGAGTAGAGAAAAGCAGTTTTAAATGCAATAATAATTTTAAATTGATTTAGTAGTGTTAAAGTAATGTTGAGATTCGGATAAATAACGTGAATGGTCATCGACGCACATAACTGTATGTGTTGGCGTGTGAATCGCCGACCATGTTCACACACACAATTACATGCGTCGGTATGCGTGCACGCTGTATATTTGACTTGAGAATTTTAATTATTTCACGATATATATCTTATCTTATTATGCTAGCTAAAATTGTATATATCTATCTATTTATCTATAACCATTGGTTCTCAAAAACCGCTCTAACGATTTTTTTCAAATTCACACTAGATATAGTATTTATAAAGAAAAATTGAGTTTTATTGATTACATCTCTTGAAACTTACAGCTTCATTATTAATTTCTTAATTGAAAATTATATATGGGTGACGTAAATGGCATCCATTTTGAAATTTTACTCCCGCCTTTTTTTAATTTTGTATTAATATTTTTTTTATATTTAAAATATTTTAAAATTTATTATTTAATTTCGAAATAAAATTAAAAATATTTATTTTTAATAAAATATATATATATATTTATTAATCCCGCTTTTTTTTTAAATGATATTGTATTAACATTTTTTTATATTTAAAATATTTTAAAATTCATTATTTAATTTCGAAATTTTATATTTAAAATATTTTAAAATTTATTATTTAATTTCGAAATAAAATTAAAAATATTTATTTTTAATAAAATATATATATATATTTATTAATCCCGCTTTTTTTTAAATGATATTGTATTAACATTTTTTTATATTTAAAATATTTTAAAATTCATTATTTAATTTCGAAATTTTATATTTAAAATATTTTAAAATTTATTATTTAATTTCGAAATAAAATTAAAAATATTTATTTTTAATAAAATATATATATATATTTATTAATCCCGCTTTTTTTTAAATGATATTGTATTAACATTTTTTTATATTTAAAATATTTTAAAATTCATTATTTAATTTCGAAATAAAATTAAAAATATTTATTTTTAATAAAATATATATATATTTATTAATCTCTCTCAAAAAATATGAAATACGTTTAATATTAAAAATAAATAAATATACATATGAAATTTGTTATTTTTTAATATTAAAAAATATTTAATTTGAGATTAATTATATAAAAAATTTTAAAAAATTCAAAAAAACTTAGCTATAATATTTGACATATGATAAGGTTAATTACAATTTTTTAATAGACATCCTTAATAAATAGAAAAATAATAATTTTTATATAATATAAATAATATTTAATTATAATCTAATCAAAGAAAATAAAAGTTTGAATCTATTTGATAGTTGATCTTTTTACATATAATTAATCTCAAATTAAATATTTTTTAATATTAAAAAAAAATAACAAATTTCATATGTATATTTATTTTTATAAATGTTTAGGCAAATTTTGAAATTAATATATATTTAAATTCAAATTGTATTTAATTGCGATATCTACTGGACAAGGTGGAGATCTCGCCCTCTTTTGATCATAAGTCATACTAATTTTTATTCTTTGACCCAGTAGAAGCTGAGAAATATTATTCCGGGTCAACGTACTGGCGCGCATGCGCGCCATGGACTTTGGACCTAGCGAGAGGGTATTAGAACGAAAGACAGCACAAAAGCAACACGCAGATAGCCTCTTTCTCAAAGACGAAAGACCGGACAAAAGAAAGACCCAGATAGCCTCTCTCTCAAGAACGAAACACCGCACAAAAGAGAGACGGAGATAGAGGCTATCTCATTCTCACTCGTTATATCTATATCTTTTTTCTCTCTTGCGTTTCGTAACGCGTTACCAAAATTTCAATTTTTCAATTCACTCTCCATTCTCAACCAAATGTCAGGACGCCGCTAAAGAAGTTTCACTTCAAAAAAAAATAAATTAATTTAAATGATATTAGATTGATTTACAAGAAATTAAAATAAAAATTGACTAAAAGCTTGGCAAAAAAATTTTTTAAAAAAAAATACAATAAAACCCGACTAGAAATCCGTCTATTTTTCATGTATTTTTACTATCTCGCCAGAGATAGTATTGCGATAACGAAAATTTTCGATGTCGAGATTATGATGTTTTTATACGTTTTGAAGGTTCCTGAATCATTTTCACTAAGGTTGAGAAAAATGTCTGTGTGTGTGTGTATGTATGTGTGTATGTATGTAGACAAGATTACGCAAAAACGTTTTGAGCTAGAATCATGAAATTTGGTACATGGGCATTATTCAAAATTCGTAGTTTTCTATCAACTTTTGAGAAATGTAGCTTAACCAGAAGAGGGTCATTACTTACAACGTTTTGATTTTTTTTCCTCTAAAGTGACCTTAAAAATAAAGATTTATGTTTTATAATTTTTCACATAATTAAAAATTGTATAAAACTGCTATATATAAAATTTCAGCTTGATTCAATCGCTGAAAGTACCGGAATTAATTTTTTAACACTGCAAATCTCACGCGCCAACACGTGACGTGGTGCCATCAACAAAGAGCCAAACAATAAATTTTAATTTATAATTTATAATTAATTAAATTTAATTTAAATATAATATATTATGTTATTTAATCCAATTCAAATTGCGAGTTAGACGAGTGGTCGAGTCCATCTAATTTATTTATTGTTTAACGGATACGAATTTGTTCTCTGAACTGGGGAAAAGGTAAACGCCAGCAGGGTGGTTGTCGAGCAATACGCTTTTTCAACCGATTGATTGCCCGACAACAGCGCCACCCTGACGTTTACTTTTTTCCGTCATTATACATTATTATTAAGTCACAAATTACTTGTAAATATATTACAATTGTTCAGATTAGTTAATTTCTCTCAGGGAAGAGGGTAGGGCCCGCACCACTTGACCTCACCGCACTTATATATGACCCTTAATATTATATTTATTATAGAGTTCTCTATTTTAAAAATCTGGAGTGTCTCCACTCTACTATCTTGCAAATTTGAATTGGATTATCAAATATATTATTTTTAAATTAAATTTTATTAACTATAAAAATGACAAATTAAAATTAATAAATAATATTTATTAAACCAGCGCGTGTTTGGCTCTTTGTTGATGGCACCACGTCACGGGCTGGAGCGTGATTTGCAGTGTTAAAAAATTAATTCTGGTACTTTCAGCGATTCAATCAAGCTGAAATTCTATATATAGCAGTTTTTTACAATTTTTAATCGTATGAAAAACTATCAAACATATATCTTTATTTTTACGGTCAGTTTAGAGGAAAAAATATCAAAACGTCGTAGGTAATGACCCTCTTCCGGATGAGCTACATTTATCAAAAGTTGATAGAAAACTACGAATTTTGAATAATGCCCGTGTACCAAATTTCATTATTCTAGCTCAAACCGTTTTTGCCTAATTTTGTCTACATACACACATACACACACACACACACTCAGACATTTTTCTAAACCTTAGTGGAAATGACTCAGGGACCTTCAAAACGTATAAAAACATCAAAATTTCGACATCGAAAATTTTCACATGACGAGATAGTAAAAAAGTTATATTTTTCAAATATTAAAAGCTATTTCATTTATCAATTAAAAAAATAATATATAAATATAAATATTTATATTCATATATACGATATATGTATATTATAATATTGAACAATATTTAACTTATTAAGTGGGTAGAAAGGAACCTTCGTGAAATTATTATAGCGAAATTTCATGGCTAAATTAACGCTTCCATCATCCATAGAGATCATAAAATATTCCCAGAGAACTCATGTCTACTAATCAAGTCGAATTATCGAGTGTAACCTCAACTATCCATCCCTTTAAAACCACCTGTGATAAAGTAAATAAATCCTAGTTTTATGAATCGTACTAATCAGGATCGAAGGATCATATATATATATATATATATGCGGTATAGTTTTAACTAATATAATATAAATATTTCCCTCTCTTAAGATTATTAATTATTATTATATTTTATTGTATAATTGAACATATTTTTTTAATTATTATGTTGAATAATATTTACGAATTTTGTTAATTATATGTTTTATTTCAATGACAGAATTTATATATTATAAATAAAAAAAGAATGATAAATGACTTCACCCCAACCTTCCCCCTCCCCCACGACTTTCACATCCTCCTAACTCACCACGTCTTCCCTGGGCGTAATATGTAATGCTTTCATATTGAAGAATTTTTAAACTCAGTTTAATTGGTACTCTCCCCCTCCCTCTCTATCTCTCACGGATAAATGAAAAATCGATAAGCCCACACGCCAACTTGGAGCTTTAAGCCAATATGGCAACCTGTTGATTCGATAGTTTGTAAACAACAGTTGCATCTTGAATCCCAGAGGTTGAATTATTTTTTTTTCATTTTTGTTTTTATTTTGTTGGGTAACAACAAAATAAATATCTAAATAATTTTGTTGTCGTTCTTTTCTTTTTTCTTTGTTTTTGTCTATTCGTTTAGTCTTCGATGAAGAGGAGGAATATTGTTCACTAAATTAAATATTGAATTGGCATATTGAATGTTTTTAGCCAACTTCTAATATGAAAAATGGAAAAGAAATGATTTACAAACACTATTGACCTTATTATATCCATATATTTTGATATAGTTTATTTTTTGTCTAAAATTCTATTTAAAAAATAAAATAAATAAATAAAATTGAACTTTTTCTTTAGAATCCATATTAGATAAGTAAGTAAAACACTCAATCAACTTCATCAATCCTTTAATTCAAATATTATTATTTTTTCTTAGTAATTATCATCTTAAGAAAATTGTCATATTAATAATATCATATTACTACATTTTTCCTTTTATTTTTTAATTTATAATATTTTTTTCAGTTATCAGAATCATGAAAAAAATCATTGAAAGAGTTTTATTAAAAAAAATAATAACAATTTTTGATCGCCTCTAAGTTGCATTTGGTCGGCATGAATTTCCAAAATTTTATTTTTTAAAAATCGTGCAGTGCAGTGTAAAAATAATTTTGGTAAAAAATTAATAAAACGATGGGTTATTGTTATTGTTTTATGAATTAGTGGAAGGTTAGTGCAGTGTTTCCCAACATATTTTATGCCAACCTCCTAAGCCCTTCTAAAATTCTTATGGCCCCTATGTAACATATACAATATTTTTAATATTAAAAAATTGAATTGTTAAATTAAAGAACTTAAATGATAGGTTTTAGGAAGAAATCACTATGAAATTGTTAACGAAGCATAGTAAGTAAATTTTCAAAACATATAATAAAAATGAGCTGTAGCCGGGCACAGAACCTAATTTCCAAACATTATTATATATATATATATATATATATAAAGTATAAAAAAATATTTTTAAAACTTGAATTAAAATGACTAAATTATATTATTTTGGTTTTTATTTTTAGTTTAATTACTAAATTATTTATTACTGCTATCTTTTAAAGTGAAAAATTTCCGACAATGAATATAAAATTAAAACTTTGCAAACTACCACTTCCGGTTTCTAGATATACACCAAAAGTTGATGAATTCATACTACTGATGAATTAAGTAAAGATATCAAATTTTATCAAAATCCGTTGAGCCGTTCAAGCTGTGCACGACTATATGGACACACAATGGACGGGCGGACGTACAGACATCATGCTAAAAATACTTTTTTCTGTTAACAAAATGCATGATTGGTGGAGATATGTACATATCTCCACATGGGAAATTTGGTGTGAAAACAATACCTTCCCTTCCTATCGTCGGTCGGTAAAAAACTAAAATTAAAATTCGAAATAATTTTATTGAGGATTTTTCTATAATAATTAAATATTTTAATTTAGTTAGATCCTTGTGCTTGATGCTGCTGCACAGATATTTTATATTAGGTTCCAATTTGGATAGCTTCAGTCTCAAGTTTCCCCGTTCTGTTATATCCAGACGATTTCTTTTTTTTTACCACTAAGTCATTTACAGCACAGCAAAAGGGTTAAACTCGTATCGAGTCTATTTTCGAATTGCCCCCCCTTACAATTAAATTGCTTTCTTGTGGGGTGTGGGCCCCACGTTGGGAAACACTGGCTTAGTGGATACACTCATGGTCCACCGAACTTTAGGTCAATCAAAAGATTGCTAAAAAATGGGCATAGAACCCAAAAGTCAATAAGACTGTTTTAAAAAAGAAGATTCCAATATTCTATTTAAGCTCTATTTTAACTGCCCTCTCGACTATAATCATATCCAATTATATATAATTATGTTTATTATTATTTAATTCTCTGGATATGGTAAGTTCTGTTATAAATTTGTTGTATATTTTAATTACATTTTTATTAATTAATTGTTTTTTTTTCAGGGTATGCTGTCATCTGTTCGATCATTCTTCGTCTTCTGAGGTGGTAAGTAGAAATAATCAATAGGCAGTGTTTCTGCGCTGGTGCACCTCCAAACGAGATGATGATCGATTCACTGAAAGTTCAAAGTGGCTGCCCTTCAAATTAAAAGGAAGAAAAGTTCACCTAGTTGTTTCATCTAATTCTTTGTGTTGCTAGAGTCGTTGGAAGACAAACAATATTTCCACTATCCTATTTACAAGGTAAGATTAAAAAAGATCAAAGAACACAATGGCTTTATTTATTTGAAATTAACTAAATGTAGATTAAATAAAATTATTCTAGTATGAAATGTTTACTATTTATTTTCTCTTGACAAGAAAAACGCCTATGGCATGGTAAATATAATATATATTATTTCTCTACTATTCCGAGAAAATTTCAGTATATTTGTGAAAATTATTAGAAATGAGAAAAGTATCTTCTTCTATTGCTGTGTAGATAGTCGGCAGGGTAGGAGGTTGCGTATATAAAAAGTTCTGACAGTATCAGATAAATTCAACAAAGAAACAAAAAATTTCAATTTTCTAGTCAGTTAATTGTGAAGAGAATATTTTAAACTAACATAAACATTGCAAATTAGAACTTTGTAAGTTTTTATTGTATTTAATTCTATTCACAATTTATATTTGACATTATAAGATAAAATTTTAATATATATATATTTGAAATTACAGGACAATGAAATAACCTCGATGTATTCTCAAACTCAAATTCTAATAAAACGCAATGGGCGGTGTACCTGAGTCGAATGGTTGAGATAAGGTTTGTGAGAAAGAAAACTGAAAGTTTTTAGGTAAATATATTGGAATTAAAAGAAAATAGAAATTGAATGGTGATGGCTGAGAATAATGACTGTTAGACTGTTAGGAGAATATGATTTCTGCAATCAAGAACTTTCCAGATGCCAAAAAAAGATAGATGGATATTTTAATTTTAACCTCTATTTTCTTACTTAAATATAATTTTTAAATTAAATTTGGGAAAATTAATTTAAAAATAATTTAATCAATTCATTTTTATAATATATTTTGAATTTGTTAACTTTTTGTTAAAATTTTCTTTCACTTTGCAGGTGTTCCTACACCGAGCAGAATCGTTTGATGACCATATATAATTTCATTACACTATATAATGGTCAGTTAAATCGAGACAATTATTCTCAATTGAAGTGAAAGTATAAATTAGTAATTTGTGTTATCCCTTCAGCCCTTATCAAGCAGTCGCACCCGCAAAACCACAACTCTTACCCTACTATTTTTGAGGATAGTTAACCATTTCCCATATTTTCTCATTATAAATATTATATTTTTTTTTATTTAATTTTTGTTCTATTTTGACTTAAACCAATTCATATAGAACTGTCTATCGACTGTTGGAATCAATCGAAATATAGAATTCTATCTTGGTTGTTATATTGAATTAATTTTGGTCGATTTCTATTCTATTTTAGACATTCTTTTTTCCAAGTTATTTTTATCATTATACAAATATTTGACCTTACTATTTAGTATGTGTTGATTGATTGGGATCCATTTTTATATTTCAAAATTATAAAAAAGTGGGAGGAAGCCAATCCCAAGATGGAGATTAAGGAGATGGCCTTAGAGCACACCAGCCAAATACCATGGCTATTTGACATGCAGACGGCACTTAGCCAGATGAGGATACATAGCTTAGATTGGACAATGCACGGCCAAACATTGCTGAATAATTAATATTAACTAAAGGGGAAATTCAGAACGAAGGAGAGAGACTAATTACTAGATTAACTTAACACCGCTTAAACAGAACAATCAGGAATACAAATTAAAGACCACCCACACTTCAAAAATCTTTCTTAAAATTCATTTCCCTAAGAAAACTTACTCACATTTTTTTTTACAATTTATATATATATATATTAATGCTAATGTCATTTGAAATTATTATATATAGGTACATATACATCCTGGATGAAATTTCTTGAAAAATATTCAAATTGGTTGAGAACTTACAAATATAAAGAATTATTTTATTTTATTGTTGAGTGATTGTTAATAGTCAATAAAAGGGTAAAATTAAAAGTTAAACTATAGTTTGTTTGATTTTGGACGAGAAAGTAGCACATTTTTGAGATCAAAGTTATCTGTACCAATTAGATGTCGTCTGCTTCATAATGACATTCAAGTCAAATACACTATTATTATTTCGTGTAAAGTTCTTCGTAAGTACCCATTATACTTCATAGTAGTACATATTTCTAACTGTTTAATATTAAACAAAATTAATTTTTAAAGATTTTTAAGAGCTTTTAATGTTTACTTGAAACAGCCAAAAACTGTTAAAGTAAATATTGTGATCTATAATGAAAATAATATACAAACAAAATATTGGCATTGAATCGAAATGTATAACTTACCGTTCGAACAATGCATCTTCTTCCGTGGGTGTGTCTAGTTAAATTCGGATAGCAGCAATGGTTGGTGAGGCTTAATGTTGGATAGACTGCACCGCCTAATTCCATTCGTTGCCAGGATTCGATCGAATCAGTGAATTGATGCGACGTGAGATCATAGGCATTGCACGAACAAGCTTTCAGATGACCCAGGAGTTTGCTGGCGATTACAGCCGTATTATCCTCTGGCCGTATACAGCCCCAGCATTTAGCCAGGAAAGTGGCTGTAACCGCACGCGTTAAGACGTCCCACTTGGAACGCTGACCACTATGAGTTATCTGAGGACAAATCCGTACAAGAAGATAGAAGTAATTAGAAGAAGAAAACTATTTCAATTTGTCTGATAATAAATTTGTATTGATTACAATTTCTATATAATATTTACTTTATTTTTAATTTTCAAAAGGAATCGAAACATATTGCATGGTAAATTTTTTCATATTTTTTTTTTTGTATTAATTTGATACTTTGTATATATATGGGAAATGTTAAAAATAGATTTTTGGCTGCCCATTTGTCTCACTGTCAGTCAATTAAAGAAAATTATGTTTGCATGCATTGAGTGTTTCGTGTAGAAGATATTTCTGTTCTTATCTGCTAATTACCTTTTTGTTATCTCAAAAAAAGAAGGAAAAAGGTGAGAGAAAGCAAGGGCGGGACTTGTAGGAGGGGTAAAAGAGCTTTTCGAGAAGGTGTAGGCGGGGGAGGAAGATAGAACGAGAAGAGTTATTCAAAATGTACTTAAACACCCCCACTCCGATTCTTCTTATTTAATTTGTTTTGCTTATGTTGTTCACTCGCATATAAGCGAATTAAGATGAGGCAGGGTAGTAAAAATATATCTACATAAATAGAAAATCCATTAACTGGTGATAAAAAAAGATTCTGTGGGGGAAACTTGAAACTTCCTTTAAGGAAGTTATTACTCTATTATAATAACAAAATATATAGTTATACGATTATTTATTGTTAAGGTAAAAGAAAACCAAATCGAAACCCATCTCTTTCATAACTAATTAAGTTAATCAATTTTAAAAATTTTCGTTCTCAATTCAGGTAAATATTTGATTCATTTCATTTATCAATGTATTATTTGTTTTCATTCATTTAATCTACAAGGCTTTGAAACATTCAAATTTTATCAATAATTTCATTTCATAAATTTAATTAAAATTAATGAGTAAATCTTATCAAAGACCTATAAAATTAACATGGACAATGGTCTCAGTCAAATTCAAAGAAGGAAGTATTTAGTTGATAATTAAAAAAATATTATATATTCTTCTAATTCAACACCCCTAACTTTCATAAAAAAGGCCCTTCCTCTTTATATTAATAATAGTTTGGGCGTTGACGCATATATAGATCAATTTAATTTGATTTTTTCTCCAAAGATCTCTTTTCATTTTTTTGGTTCCTTCTAGAATGAGGGAGCGCCATTATATTTTTGTTGTTGTTCTTCTTCATGTGTTTAACAATGCAAAAAGACAAGACCAATCACTCTCCCTCTTCTTCATTGTGAATGCTTCTTGGCAAGATATATATCTATCTCGGTGGCTCTACGGAACTTGGAAGTTCTTGGCCGCAGCATCCACATTTCTGTAAGTGTCCCTATCCTCAGCCACAACCATCCAACTCCTACCCTCTCCCATCTCTCTCACGTCCGTTCATATATTGTCCACCCACCGCGTCCTTGATCTTCCAAGCGGACTTTTCCCAATCGGAAATATATTTTTAGCCATTTTTTTCTCTCCCATTCTAGCCACGTGTTCTGCCCATAGACAAAATATATTCCTTTTCATACTTCCTTGATTCATTTGATAGTGTTTAACATTTAGTTTAGTTTTTTTTTAGTTAATAAGTTAAATAAAAGTTGATATTTGTTCTTTATATCAAGATGAATAAATAATTTTTTATAAATTGTAAATAAAAAATAAATAAAGAGCTTCTAAAGTGTGAATCACCCCTCAAGGGGCAACAATAATAATTCTTATTATTATTTATAATTATTAAAAGACTCTTCAGTGGTTTAGTGGTTAGCACGACTGTCTTCTACACTAGTGATTCGAGTTCGGACTTAGGAAAATTCAATAATTAATAATTTATATTTAAAGCTCTGCGTGAGGGTCTATTAGCCTATAATAATAATATATATATATATATATATATTAAAATATTTAACATTAATTAAACGTAATCCTAAAACAAATGGTGAATTTGATAGGAATAGGAGAGGGAGAGGGTAGTTTATTGCTCCACACATTGATTTACTTTTTACTACCTCGTCGTGATTGCGTTCACGAAAATTTTCCATGTCGAGATTTTGATGTTTTTATACGTTTTGAAGGTCCTTGAGTCATTTTCACTAAGGTAGAGAAAAATGTTTGTATATATATATATATATATGTGTGTGTGTGTTTGTATATGTGTATGTAGAAAAGAAAATTGTATAAAACTGATATATATAGAATTTCAGCTTGATTGAATCGCTGTAAGTACCGGAATTAATTTTTTAACACGTTTAACGTCGTGGTGACATCAACAAAGAGCCAAAGACGCGCTGGTTTAATAAATATTATTTATTAATTTTAATTTATAATATATAATTAATTAAATTTAATTTAAATATAATATATGTTAATTAATCCAATTCAAATTTGTGAGATAGTCGAGTGGAGACACTCCAGATTTATTTTTTTTAGGATTTTGCCCTTACAATGAGGTACGTTATTAATTTTACTATTTAATGATCAACGATCACAATTAATATTTCGAACTTCTATTATTTTCAAATCGAACAAAGCCCGGTCATATATTTTCTTAATCACTTACCTCATTTTGTCGGATTGTTATCTCAAAATGCTATTTAAAATGTGCCATTCTCTGCTAGAATATGAGCTCGGGCCCGTTCATTGGCAAAGGTCAGCACACATAAAATCGCTAATCGAGTAACAGCCATTGAACTGGGTCCATTGTATAAAAGATGGCTATTTTGATGATAATACTAATAATATGTACTACAATGAGATTTATTGAATCAGTTCAAAAGCGAGATCGATATCCTTTATCGAACATGACACAATTATTAGGTGCATTTTGGGCTTGTAAATTTCTAAATTAGAAACTCCTCCTCGATAGTGTACATTTATAAACAATGCATAAATTCCAGACAATCTGGTTAAGCCACAATTCGTAGTTTATATTAAAAGATTGCGAAACATGGTTCATAATTTGTTTTCTATATTGTAACGAGAAGGACTACCTATTCATAGATTATTAATTAAGAAATATTATTCTATTATTTATTCCTATTTACAAAATAGAATTATTCTACTAGCTATATTATCACGAAAACATAACAAATTAAATTAATTAATTTCATTTAAAAACTGTTATAAACTCAAAAATCATTCAAAGATGATTAATTAATTTAATCACATTAAAAGAAAACTAATGAAAAGGGTTGAAATTAAAAATATCAAAGAAATATATCAAAAAATATGTTTGAATTAAAATATAAAGATCGGTAAAATATTAAAAATAATCTGGAGTGTCTCCACTCGGCTATCTCGCAAATTTGAATTGGATTAATTAACATATATTATATTTCAAATTAAATTATAAATTAAAATTAATATCTATCTATTTATCTCTGTGACTCTACGGAACTCGAAAGTTCTTGGCAGCAGCACCCACACCCCTCCAAGTATTCCTATTCTGATCCACAACCTTCCAGTCCCTATCCTCTCCCATCTCTCCCATCCTTTCCCACATTATCCACCCACCGTGTCCTTGGTCTTCCAAGTGGACGTTTCCCACTCGGTCTCCCTACGAATATATTTTTTGCCATTCTATCTTCTCCTATTCTAGCCACGTGTCCTGGCCACCGCAGCCTTCTCGATTTTATAATTCTAACTATATCTGGAGATGCATAGAGTTCATGCAATTTCTCGTTATGCAATCTTCGCCACTCCCTGGTGACCTAATCTTTCTTAAAATTAATAAATAATATTATAATAATAAAAAAAATCAAAACGTTGTAGGTAATGATCCTCTTCCGATTGAGCTACATTTCTCAAAAGTTGATAGAAAACTACGAATTTTGAATAATGCCCGTGTACCAAATTTCGTTATTCTAGCTCAAACGGTTTTAGCATAATCTTGTCTACACACACACACACACACACACACACACACACAGGTATTCACTCAACCTTAGTTAAAATGACTCAAAGACCTTCAAAATGTATAAAAACATCAAAATCTCGACATCCAAAATTTTCATGATCGCAATACTATCTCTGTCGAGATAGTAAAAATGTTAAAATTAAAGAAAGAAAAATTGTATTTGCTTTTATCAAACTATTTAAGACACCAAGCAGTTTGGATGGTAGAGCATTTATCTTACCCGGATTCGATCTCTGGGCTTGACAAAGGAAATTTTCTTTCTTTAGGGTCTGACACGGAAGTTCACCAAGCCTCCTTGATCAAAATCAGGAAGCTACTTGAAAGAAGAGGTAGCGGACTCTGTTCGAGAAAAATGAAGTTTTACCGACCATTCAACACCACTACTCAGCTTAGGCGCCTATTGACTTGACGCTATTCTTTCATAGAATGTTCAAAAGCCATTGTTTTTTTTATATATCAATCTATTTAATCGTAGATATTTGATGCCTTTAACCCATAAATATCCACCTCCATCCAATTTTGACCTTCTCCTAATTCACTCAAATCTAACTTTATATCTCTTATCCCACTCCTTTCCTCGAATAAAACATATACATCTTATATTAATTAAAACAAGATAGCATCTCTCTCCGTATTGTGTTTAATTAAAAAGTTTTATTTTTGAAATGTGTGTGTGTGTGTGAAGAAGAATTCAGAATTTTTTTTTAATGATTTTAATAACAATTGAATTATTGTTAATATTATTTACAAAGGAATAATTTCCAACGAATGGATGGAAATTATTTTTATTCCTATATATTTCCTCTTATTTTAAAAATAAATAACAAAAAGAATATACCTTTTTTACCATTTTTTTTATCTTAACCGAGGAATTAACAACAGCGGGAAAAAAGTATAAAGCATTGAACATATATATATCTAATTATTTCATATTCTTAATGAGATTATTTCGCGAGAGCGATACAAAATCAAATACACAAATATAAATTAACGTTTACAAAAAAAAGCATATTGTTTGATCTAAAATAATTAAATTATATGATTATTTCTTTAATTTCAATTTTATTTTATTATAGAAGAATACAATAAAAAAAGGGGGGATATATGGTAATGATAATTAGATTAATGCAAAACATTGGAAATTTAAATCTTATACGAGATAATTGAAATAAAAAGTTTGACATTTATTTTTCAATTTAACCAAACCCTTAATTATATTAATTAAATGAGTTATTTTTTTCTTAAAAACTAATAAATTTTTCAACCTTTTTTTTATAATTATCTGTAAATTTCATTAATCGTCCTTATCTTCAATCAATTTCATCCAATTACTTTCGATGTAATTTTATATCATCACTAGTCTTTTCCCAATTGGTTTCCCTTTAAAGGAGACTAGCTTATTCAAGCCATATGTCTCGCGACCTTTGCAAATGGATAAAAATCATATATTTGTTTGTTGATTTAATCTCTTTTGTTCCATAAATGTATGATTTATATTATTTTTAAATACTCAGATACTAATATCGTCCTATAAAGTCATAGAATACGCCTCATCTACATATTTACATTCTCTTATTATTTTATGATTATTAGAACATTTAGTAGTTTCTATCTTTACGGAACTCTTGGCCGCTGCAACCACATTTCTCCAAGTATCCCTATCCTGAACCACAACCATCCAACTCCTACCCTGTCCCATCTCTCTCACGTCCCTTCCTAAATTGTCCACCCACCTCGTCCCATTCTAGCCACCTGCCCTGCACATAGGCAAAATATATCCCTTTTCATAATTCCTTCCATCATCCATTTCATTAAATACCACGTGCTTGGTCGTCCAAGCGGACGTTTCCAAATCGGTCTCCCCACCATTATATTTTTTTCGTCATTCTTTCCTCTCCTATTCTAGCCACGTGCCCTGCTCATAGGTAAAATATATCCATTTTCATAATTCCTTCCATCATCCATTTTCTTAAATACCACATGCTTCGTCTTCCAAGCGGATGTTCCCCAATCGGTCTCCCCACCAATCATTTAGTAATTTATTATGAAATAATGAAAGGATATAATAAGAGATTTAGTGATAATATTTATTTATTAGAATGATTCTTGAATATCAATTTCTCAAATAAATAAATATAAGAAATGAGATCAAATTGTGATTTTTTTTTTGTAAATCTTTCATTTCTTATTTTTTTGGAGATAATAGAATCTTGAAATAGGATTTAAAAAAAATTCCTCAAAACTTATATTTGTTTGCATTGTGTATATTTTTTAATACAACTTTTTTTTTTTTTTTTTATTTTGAATTGTGTAGGTTAGGTGACAAAATTGAAGCAATTTTCTAAGAAACCACTCCATTCAGTGAATTTCTTTTCTGTGTTAGAAAATTTGTTTCTTAGCTTTATATCTCATCTCACCTATCCTTTTTAAAAACTTTTATCAATATTGAATATTTATAGTCGTGTCTCCTTCTCTCTTTCTCTTTTCATGTTTTTTTTTTCTTCACCTTGTCGAAACAACGTTGTCTATATGCTTATTTTATATTCTTCTTAACAAAAGGTCTTTTTCGAATGCATAAAGTTTTCATTTTTATTTTTATTTTTATTATTTTTTTTTTCAGTAAGAAATGAGAAGGTCAAACGTCACTCGCCTAAACTTGATAACAATATCTCTATTATATCTCCATATCGAAAGCGTTGGTCTGTCTATTTGATTAAGGCCCTTGCGCGTTAGAATCGATCGATCGTTGTTCCTTTTCTTTCTTAAATAGCTTTTCATTAAATTGATGACTTGATTTTGCTCAACATACTCCATTTCTCATATCCCTATAAGAAACTCTATAAAGTAATTAATCTCTATAGTATATATACATACAACTATACCTATATTAACCTTTAACCACAAGAAAGAAAGGTAATTCATTGAACATTTTATATATATATATACAAGCATTATTTTTTTTATACTTTGGTTTATTCTTTATATAGATATAATAATAATAATAATAATAATAATATTAACGATTTTAGTATTAATTATAACGTAATATAATAAAAACTAGTATACTAAAAAAAAAAAAATATTAAAAACTTGAACAAAAGAACTTTCATGTTGTGGATTTGTATAGCCAGGTGATGATTAATATTAGTGGTTTAGATTAAAAGATTATAAGTTTCAATCAAAGTGCCTGTCAAATTTGGACTTTTGAGTTTATTATTATAATACTTGATTCACCGAGCAATCACTCTCTCTCCCTCCTCTTTATATATATATATATATATATATATATTTGTATATTATAAAGAATTTGAATTTTTTTTCATTACTTTACATAATAATTATTTTGTATATCCCATAATAATGATAAGCCGCTCGGTATTTTAAAAAAATTATTCCTTATGATTTATGAATATTTAAAATTAAGATTATTATTTAAAATAAATAAACGACAAAATATATGAACGAATTTCAAATAATTTAAAAGAACGTAAATTAAAAAAAAAAATTGTCATAAAACATACAGCCCTTAAACGTATCCACTGAAAGACAGAAAAGTATGCCCTCTGGATATAACATAATATATATTTCGTAACTTGATTACAAAATATTATTAAAATAAATATTTTAATTTTATTTTATTTATAATATTTTGTATTTAAGGAAGCGCCATTTTTTTTTTAGTATTGAAATTCTTATTTTCAATTAAGAAAAAACTAACAAAGAAGATTTTTCCCCGAGGCTGAAACCAATACAGATCGATTTCTCTTTATAAAAATTGTGAATTTCAAAAAAATTCTTAAAGCGGTCTAATATTTCAAAAATAATAATTAATAATTTTATTTTAAAACTCCGCGTGATTCTCAGAGTCTATCCGCAAATAATAATGATATATCAACAATTCTTGAGTGATATTTTAGGTTATAATTATAAAAGGAAATTTTTTTAAAAACAAATTAAGTATTCATTTCCACAAATATTTTAAATTAATATAATAATTTTAATAATAAGAAGAAATAAAATATAATATTTTATTTTCATTATTTCAACATTGCTAACATCATAGTCAAGTGAAAACCATAAAAATAGTTTCAAAAGAATTAATTAAGAATTGATCCTAATTAATTATCATTATATTATTATATCAAAAAATTAATTATCATTACTAATTGTCCATTCACTTTCATTGTACTCCGATTTCTTTAATTAAAATCCAATTCGCCCCCCCCTCCTCTCAAAATTGATGAATTGCTTAATTCTTTTAATATCAATTATATATTTAAATTATTTATTTATGTATTTGTTAATGTAAATATTAATTTAATCTCTTTGAAATAAAAATATGTAGATATATAAAATATTTAAGTAAAAAAATCATATTTATTTAAAAAGCTTGAAAGTCGAACAATCCTAAGCTATTGTCCGGGCAAAGAACTTTTAGTTTGGAAGAGCAAGCAGTACAATAAAGTTAAAAGAAGGGACATCATGTTTCAATTTCAAGTGTGTATATGTATACCCTTAGTAATGGTAGATACACTGGGTGAATTGAACCAAGCTATTTATACAAAATGATTTATTCTTTATCTTCTTCTCCTTATTATTATTATATTTTCTTATTCTTATTCTTATTCTTACAATAATAATAATTATTTAATTATATTATTTAAGGCGCCACTGGGTGAGAGGCTAGCGTCGCTGTCTCACATTCACGTGGTCCCGGGTTCAAGTACCGGGCCTGGCAAGGAAATTTCTCTAGCTGGGGTCTATGGAACGGGCCAACCCAGCCTCCGGGATCAACATTGGGAAGCTACTTGATAAAAAGTAGCGCCTCCAATCAAGAAAATCAAGGTAAAGGTTGATAGGACTCGTTCTACTGATCATAGGACACCTAGTTGATATAACCGAATTGATAAGCGTTGGCCTTGCATAGGAAATACAAAAGTCTGAGGTTTTTTATTATATATTATTATTATTATTTAGTAACCTTTCAAAATATAATAATTTAAATTATATTATATTTATTATATTAGTTTATTCTTTCAATTTAAATATCATATTTAATGATAATATTCCAAAAGAAAAATTGACAAAATTATTTTTTTGAGACTAGCTTATTATTAATATTAAAATAATAAAGATACATCTTTTTATCTAAAGAAAAATATTCATGTTTTCGTTACCATGAAAGAAAATTTAATTTATTTTACCCTTTTGAGAATAACATAAATGATAAAATAAGGATTTCTCAATATATATATATATTATGAGAAGTTATTTTCAAGTTTTATTGTGAGACTTGAGTTTCGACGATTCGGCGCCCATTTTAGCGCCATTTTCAAGAGAGAGGGGATTTTTTAGTTGTAGTGGATGCAGTAAATAACCTGGAAATAACTTCTCATATATATATATATATTCATAAATAATTTTAAATATTCTCATATAAAAAAAATTATAACCAAAAGTAAAACATTTGTAGTTAAAAAAATATACATTAAATTTAGGTCAAGTTCAATGAGTGGGAGTAGGGGAGGTCATTGATTCTCGAAAGCGATATTTATATTATGTTTAGTTCTATTATAGTTGTTTGGTATAAAATAATATAACCATTGAAGTAATTTACATTGTATTCTAATCGTATTGAATTGTTGCCTACCCTCTCTTCTTGCTTTGACTTAGTTAAGCAATATCTTCGTTACGATCATGTATTTGTACTAATTAAAGTTGGAGGGTTTGGAATCCCTTAGAGTATCTCCTTCCAATTAGAAAGGCTTATATGGCCACCCCCCATCCACCCTATAAACCCAACCACCCAGCTATTTAACTTGCAGACAATGGAGGCTATCAAACATATTTTCGGTATTTAACCCTTTAACCTTTTAAGCGTACACACCAGCCAAATTTTCACTGTATATTATGATTTATTTATTATATATTCATATAAATTAATATCGTCCATGGAAATGAATATCGAATCTTTTCAAAGGGGTGGTAACGTATATTCAATAGATAATATTTATATAAACAAAAAAAAAAACAATATATCGACCTTTAAGGAAATCATACTAATTTATAAGAATTTTAATTTTTAATAAAATTAATTATTTAGAAATCAATTTAATTTATTTAAAAATTATTAATAAATAAAAAAAAACATTGTTTGATCTTAAAATATATATAAATTTGAATATACCATATACATATATGAAGGCGCTATTGGGTGTGTGGGTAGCGAACCTGCTTCACATTCACATGGTCCCGGGTTCAAGTCCCGGACCTGGCAAGGGAATTTACCTAGCTGGGGTCTATGGGACGGAGTCAACCCAGCCTCCGGGAACAACATTGGGGAAACGCTACTTGATAGCGCCTCCGATCAAGAAAATCAAGGTAAAGGTTGAGAGGACCCGTTCTACTGATCATAGGACACCTCATTGATATAACCGGCTTGATAGGCGTTGCCCTTGCGTAGGACGTACAAAGTCAGAGGTTTTTTTATATACATATATATATATATATACTGAATTTAGCGTTCATCCGAATATAACCTAGTCCAGGTGAATATAACCGAGTATAGACGAATATAACCGATTAAGTGTAGAACCGAGTATAGTTGCATATATCCGAGCAAAAAGCACCCTATCACGGTACTCTAGTTTTGTTCACCATTCAAAATTCACTTTTTAAGATTTTTACTCAAAAAATAAGTAAATAAATAAAACCAAAGATTGAGGCAATGAAACAGCTGAACATCCACTAATTCAAATTTAATAAAAAGATCAATAATATTTATACATATTTAATTTATTTAATAAAATATAGGGTTTATATAATAACTTTTCTATTAGGAGGGTTATTCAATAAGGAAAGAGATAAATGGCTATAGGTCAAAAACGGTTTATTTGATTCTTATAAAATTCAGACTATTTTTCAACATAATTACCCCTCAAAGTTAAGAATTATTATCTTTCTTAGATTCGCTTGGCGAAGAATTCTGATTTTTTTTTACGTAGGGCGTCTTTGAGTAGTCCAAACAGGTGAAAATCAGATGAGGCGAGGTCGGTACTGTAGGCAAGATGAGGTAAAATCTCTTAAACTAATTTTTGAAGGTTATTATGGGTCAGCTTAGAAAACAGCAAAAAAGATGGAACAAGTGTGGTGGGTGATTATGCTGAAAAATAGCCTGAATTTTGTAATAAACAAATAAACCATTTTTGAGCTATAGCCATCCATTTGTCTCTTTATTTATTGAATGACCCTCATATTTATTTAATCTTTATATTAATGTCATGGTTGATCTTACCATTGAAATGGTTTAACTAGTTTCTCTACTGCCTATTTATTTTGGGAAAAGTAAATAAACCCCGTTCATCTAATAATAGTCGAGAATTTGCAAACGATCGCCGTAGTTATAATAATACTTTATATAAAAAAAAAACTTTTTTAAAAAACCACGTTTTTAACGCACTAAAAAGAAGAAAATAATTTTTCTGAAACCCCATAGGTACTGACATTACAAACAAGAGATATGATTTGAAGAAAATTTTCTATAACGTAAAACGTGGGGCGCAACTATGGCTAAAATATTCTGTATCGTATAAAAATTTATAAATAAATGTTATTAGGTACAAATTAATAGGATAAATGAATTCATATTTTAATTAGCTTCAAAAAGTAAAGCTTATAACTTATCGAAATTTTTAAAAGAGGTAAATTTAATTTATGAAAAGATTACCTTTAGATTACTAATAATATTCACTTTTAAAAAATTCTGATAAAAAATGACATCCTAACAATATTCTGGTAAATAATATAAGAAATTTAACTTGAAGAAATCTAAAACTAAATTTTGCTACTGCAAAACTTCTAGCAAATATTTAATATTTATGTTAATAAAATTTCTAAAGTGTAAATTGAAGATGTTTATTTAATATTAAGGAATTAATTTTCCAAAAAAAATTTACATTAATAAAAGTATTCTGTTGGATTACTAATAATATTCCCTTTTACAAAAAGTCTGGTAAAAAATATAAAACTTAAAATATAAATCCATGGATATTGAAATAAATTAATCAAAGAAATTATATTGCATTTAAAAAATTTATTATTATTTGCGCCCCACGTTTTACGTTATAGAAAATTTTCTTCAAATCATATCTCTTGTTTGTAATGTCAGTACCTATGGGGTTTCAGAAAAATTATTTTCTTCTTTTTAGTGCGTTAAAAACGTGGTTTTTTAAAAAAGTTTTTTTTTTATATAAAGTATTATTTTCTACTTTTTAGTCTTCATATATTGCAATCGATTTCACTTGACCTATACTACTTTTAAGTTTTTTGATTGACTTTAATAGTCATGAAATACTATTATCCTGAAAGTAATAAATTTAAATTGAATTATAAAGAGAAATTTTTAAATTTGTCATATTTTAATTCTTTATTGCCTAAAACTCATCATAAATTTAAATTTTGTTTTCTAAATTACAGTACAAAACATTAATATACCTTCTTTCAAATTTATTTACATTTTAAATATTATACATATTATATTATTCTTTTAACGGGTTTTTAACGGTTTTTTTCAAATTTAAATATTTACACTTTTTGTTTTGATTTTCCCATACAAAATTATATTCATTAATTATGCTCTAATTAAACACTTGCAAGCTACGAATTATTATTGTATTATTGTATTGTCATCCAGAATACATTACTCTGAAAAGTTTCAGAGCGATTGGATGACTGGAAGTGGTCGAAATTTCGATTGCAAGATTTGACCCGAACAGATAAATAAACAAACAAACAAACAAGAAAGCAAGCTAAGAAAAACGTGGTAAAATACACTCAGTTAGCAAGAGTGCTAATGATGACTTGGTGAGATGCAGAGAGCAAATGATAGCTGAAGGAAATTGAGGGTGGCGTTTAAGTCGAAAAAAGGTGTGTCGAAACAGGCAACCAATCAGAAGACCCGTTAAGTAAAAATAAGAAGAGGGGAGTTTGAACCTTTTTTCTACCTCCCTATTATATTTTTTCAATATTTTGATTTTATTAATTTTTTATCTCTCTTTGTAAAGACGAAATTATAACTTTAAAATGATTTTAAATGTAATCAATCAAAAGTCAGAAATTATAATTTAAAAAAATCAAAATTCTTCATAAAAAAAAAATGGCTTTTTATTTTTTCTAATACATTTACCGTGTATATAATATATAGAGATTCTTTATTTCATTAGATTGAATATTATTTATTAGTAATTCATTTAATAAATATCTAATCGTTATTTGAAATTTATTTAATTATTATTTTAGAATTTATGATGCTTAATCCAAATTTAATTCGCAGCATGGAACATACGATCAGGACTGTCATTTAGTTGGAGGGGAGCGACCTGAACATTTTTTCAAACTTCTTATTTAAACGGATTTTAATATTTTGATTATTATTATTAATTAATGTATTATATTTGCATCCCGTCTCGTTTTTGTATTAGATATTGTATCAATATTTTTTATATTTAAAATATTTTAAAATTTTTTAATTAATTTCGAAAGAAAATTAAAAATATATTTATACAATTTTTGCTAGTATAATAAAATAAGATCTAATGAAATATATTTATTTTTATCGTCAATTCACAATGTGTCATTTATTATATTATTAATTTGTGAAATGATTACAAATTTTATGTAAAATCCATTCTCTATTCGTTTAGATCAAAAATAATATATTTAATATTTAATATATTGAATATATTTAATACATACTAGAATCAACTCTTGAATATTTTTTTAAACAAGCGGACTATGGACATCTGTATTATTTATTTTTAATGTTTTGACAAAGTCCCTTTTGTTGTTTTCTTCTTTTGTATTATGTATTGAGAAAGGTAAGTTTTGGAAAGGGCCTTTTGTTGTATTATTATTGTTTCTCCTTTTTAAGTTAACAAAATACAAATATTCATTAATTATGCTCTAATTAAACACTTGCAAGCTACGAATGTGTTATTTTATTGTATTGTCATCCAGAATACATAACTCTGAAAAGTTTCAGAGCGATTGGATGACTGGAAGTGGTCGAAATTTCGATTGCAAGATTTGACGCGAACAGATAAACAAGAAAGCAAGCTAAGAAAAACGTGGTAAAATACGTCCTGCGAGGTGGATGGCTGTTTTGGATGAGCTTACAGTATGATATATTGAATGTCTCATGTGGCCCATCCATATGCCGAGCATAAGCTTTTAGCATGAACAGAGAGGGGTTATTTTTGAATGAAAACGAGACACGAGAGTGACTCTTCATTGGATAGAAATATATCTCAATCATCTCTACTCAATCCCTAACATAAGCCATAAATGAATTAATTGAAATTTTATTATTGGTGTTTGAAGCAAAAAACATCCTCCAGGTGAGTCAATATTAAGGTAGTCAATCGATGAGATAAAGAATATCAAAATAAGTCTTTTTCAATCGGGAATATTGCCTTTTACACGCACATAATTCAATATAATAATGTCATGGAAAACAGATACACATCCAAGCTTAGGGTAAAGAATAGTAGATTGGAAAAAGGGAAGATGGGACGGAATATAGCTACTACCTTTATTATTATTCTCTTCTCGAATTTCCCCTTCTATTTGAATTTTAACAATCTATCTTTTTATAGTCGCATTATATATTAATCATTCCAAAAATGAATATTATGTATTCATATATTTTTTAAAAATGAATTCTTTAATTTGTTTTTCTACCAAATTTGCAGTTAATCTGTTTTCCGAATGTCATGTCTCATTAATAATAGATGGCGCCACTAGTAACTGATAACGATGATAATTAGTGGCAAATAAACATAAATTATTAAATATTTAATAATAAAAATTCATCAAATTATTATTACTATTAATTTTTATTTTTATTTTTTTTAATGTTTATTATAAAAATGATATTAATAAGATATATATACAAGGGTAGGTCAATAAGTCCGTGACTTTTTGAATTTCTCGTCTCTTAAATGAAATGGGAATCTTGCTGCAGTCGAATATCAGCTGACTCTTGTGGAAATTGGAACTAACTGGGTCTTTTAGTTTTTGTTTGACATCCATTATTAATAGCAGACTACTTCGTAATTTGAGAAGAAAATTGAAAAAAAGGTGAATTTTCATGTAATTTCATAAATTAGGATACTAATTGCTCCCTCATCCGCCCTATTCTCCGGATTTACCTCCGATTGACAATTTCTTGTTTCCAAACCTGAAGAAATGACTCGGGGGAAAGAGATTTGACTCCAACGAGGAAATCATCTCACAAACAAATACTTATTTTGGTATCCTCAACTTTCCTCAAATCTTATTTTTTGGAAGGGATACAAAAATTGGAAAAAGATTGGACGAAGTGTATAGAGCTCAAAGGAGACTACGTTGAAAAATAAAATAAGTTTTTATCCAAAAACCTGTGTTTCATTCAAAAAGTCACGTACTTATTGACCTGAACTCGTGTATATATATATATATATTACTATCAGATTTATCAGGGATATAATCACATATTTTTGTGAGATTGTTTTCTCGACGTTTCGGCACCAATTTAGGCGCCATTTTCAAGAGATCATTTATCAACTCAGTTAAAACAAACTGTTAGCCTCGGGCTATTGTCCAGTACGGACGTGTGCCAGTCTCAGCATTGCCCAGGATTCTTCGGAGCTCCACAGCAACGCAGTGAGTACAAAACCACCCAACCTATCAATCCAAAATACGATATTAACCCTTGGTCACACAGACTAAGACCCAGAATCCCAAAAATATTCCCACCTAAATAATCTCTTGAAAATGGCGCCAAAATGGGTGCCGAAACGTCGAGAAAACAATCTCACAAAAATACGTGATTATATCCCTGATAAATCTGATAGTAATAATAACAATAACATTCGCGGAAACCTAAATCAACATATATATATATATATATATATATACGTAAATACGTGTAGATATGAAAATAAAACAATGAGAAGGAAGAAATGAAAAGAAATATATAAATAAAATCAATTTCATAAAAGATTATTTACAATAAAATAATATTAAATTATTATTATTTGTGTTACTGGAATGAAACAAACATTATGGTTTACAGGACTTGATATGGTTTAAATTGAATTGATGATGATGATGTAAAACGATAATCTCGATCTATTTCAGCATTAGATTATAACATTATTCATTTGAATAGATATACTAATAGATTACTCATATGATATGAAATTAAAGGCGCCACACAATCTGGAAAGCAATTCACCCAACCTGATAAAAATTGCAAAAAATAGTGCCTCCGTTCAAGAAAATCCAGATCAATGTTGAGAGAATCCGTTGTACTGATCATATAACACTTTTACTCCGCTTAGACGGTAACCGGCTTGATAGACCCTGTACTTTCATAGGAAGTTCAATTATCAAGGAATATCAAATTTTTCAAAATATTCTTTTCTTAATTATATTTGTTAAAATTTTTAAAAATTTTTTTAAAATTCAAATATTGTTATATCCTTTATAAATTCATATATACATATATATATATATATAATTAATTAATTTTCTAAATTATAGTTTTGTCATTATAAATTATAAATTATAATGATATGGAATATAACTTCAGCTGGCAACTTGAAGAGCAAGCATCCATCTCTGTTGATGGATTCTTTGTGTAGAGAGGATGATTGGAGGCTGATGAAAGGGATTGAATGAAACGTTTAATTGGTGGCTTACCTGATCTTGGACAGCCTGGTATCGTGTAGATTGGACGCCATTGCCCTGAGCCATTGCCAGGGTTCGAAACGCTAGCCAAGCCATCGGGGCTTGACGACAGGCCTCCAAAAGATGGCTCAAAACTCGGCACTCCAAGTCGTGGTAGTCGGCTGCCTCCCGGCGACATCGTTCACTGCAAAAGCCCACCTGCCAAGAGAAATTCACCGTCAGAGAGCAAAGCAAGCAAGCACCCCGAAGGGGCGGAATCAATTCATCTTTCATCAACCTCATCACGATAGAGAAATCGCCACTCCCACACCCTCCAATATAAACCAATTACTCATTTTGAAATTCCCATTTGAAATAGAAAACCACTCGATTATTCATTCCCTTTCCTAATTTCTAATTAATTAATAATATTTATTATCCTAGATCAATTATACAATTTGAATGGATCCTATCGATTTTTATTTTTTTTTTTTTGTATTTGATTGCTTGAAGCTATCATGAAACGTAGATTATTAATTAATAAAAATGAAATTCTCAATATCCTTAAGTTATCTACTAAATAAATATCTAAATATAAAAAACTTGCATATTAGCACACTATGAGCGGGGCGGGTATTTGTACCCTTTGCCACTTATATGAAGGATATATATTAGTTATCGTTTAAAATAAGTAATTTTAAGTGACACAAGGGAAAATATATATTATATAAGTGGCAACGGGTATAAATACCCGCCCCGCGCTTATAAGTGGCAGTCCCCGCAACGGGTACAAATACCCGCCCCGCTCATAGTGTGTTAGTATTCTGCTTAAATAAAATATACACATTTTTACCGTTTTTAGTTAATTCCATTAGAGATTGTATATTTTATTTTCTAATAAGTATCAAATTGTCATTTCAGGATTATTTTCATATATACAATAACGTAAATATTATATAAGTATACGCTCTCCAATGAGGGTTAATAATTATACATATTCATATATTTGAGCTATTTAAAGTAAAATTAAACTTCCATATATATATTATAACATAATAAGAATACATTTTTATTATACCCTCACTGAAGTTACAAGTTTATTGATATATTTGCTTGTTGAGAAGATTAAAGCTTCCGATGATGCCACAATAGCAAAAAAATGCGCATAAAGTAAATATATCAATAAATTTGACACTTCTTTAAGTGTCTAATTAAAATATATCCTTATTACGTTATATATATAACATCGGTGCCAAACCGTGGCTCTTTTCGAGTTTATTCTTGCTCAATTAAAAAAATTAAAGTCGTGACACAAAAAAAAGAACATTTTCGATTTTCAATATGGCTCTAAAATAAAAAATTATAGTTTATAGTTTGATTTTAGTCTAAATAACTCATTAAAATATTTTAACTAGTATTTACTTTTAAATTTATATTTTATATTTCATTTATTAATAAGGATACATATATATCAAGTTAATTTTTCAAGATTTTGAATAATTATTTTAGAGTAATTTGAATAAAAAAACAACTCTCAACATAAAATTATTTTATCTAAATTAATCTGTCATATTTTAAAGATAATAATTAAAAAAAAAATATATAAAGGATTTTATGAAGCTCTACATAATAAAAATTTTATATGAGAAACAAAATTGTATTTAAATGGAAATTACATAATAAAAAAAAATCAATTTCATTAAGAAAGAAGATTATTTTTTTATGTAATTAAATATATATAAAGTTCTTTAAGGGTTGTTTTAATAAATATCAAAAATTCGATTACAAGGAAATAATTTCACGTTTCGGTGGCTATTTTAAGACCCAAAAATCCAAAATTCACTTGAAAATGGCGCCATAATGGGCGCCGAAACGGTAAAATTCTATCTCACTAAAATACATGAAGACAAATTCTCATAATTATAACTTTTACGAAATCTAAATATGAACATAGGATATATATATATATTATATTTTACAATTTTATTTCTGAATCACATTTTAATCAAATTGTAATATTACTTTCATTTGTGTATTATAAAATATACATCAATGTGAAATTATAAAAAAAATGATTAATGAAAAAATTATACTAAAATAAAATAATACTAAAAATTGAAAAAAAAATTATATATATATAAAAAGGAAACACTAATAATTTCAGTTACCCTCTTGAAAATGTGTATACTTAAATATATATACATATATACATATATATATATATATAATCTAAGTGGAATATTTGAATTGAAGATTTTTTGAAAAATTACAGGGCACATATGGCAGAGAGGGGTGCAAAAAAAGGGTGGAGACCCATTTATAAGGGAAAAAAAGCCTTTTAAGAATGCACCCTGCTACAAGATCGAAACACTTGTCTCACCACTGCTCTGAAATAATCTCTTTATCTACGGCCATAAACTTTAGGAATTAATTTAGCATGTAATAAAGAATAATAGATAGGGCTTTTAGTATAATTAATTTATATGAGTTTGAAAATTCAGTTAAACTTTATTAATAATAAGAACTTAATATGAATGGAAAATTGTGAATAACGAAGATTAAAATAAATATTCACTCTCGCTCGTTTCGTTTTCAATCCGGGCGTTTTCCTTATTATTATATTTAAAAAAAAAAAAAAATTAAAAAAATAAATTAAAATGAACCAGGATTCTCTTCTTGTAGTATATCCATCACTCGATTTGACTTTTGGATTGCTTTATTTACCGAACATTTCATTTAAGTGGCAATAAAAACAACCCTCCCAACTCCCCCCCCTCCAAATTACCATTTCTTTTATTAACCGCATAATTTTCTTATGGTTCATTACTACAATTTATTTCTACATAGAGAATTAATAACAGTTATTTATAATTAAGAAAATGTTATATAATATATACATAAAATAGACTCTTCAATGATTTAGTGGTTACCACGACAGTCTACCACACTGAAGATTCGAGTTCGGAACTATGAAAATTCAATAATTAATAATTTCTCTTTAAAGCTCTGCGTGATTCTCATGGTATATCTGAAAATAATAATAATAATAATAATAATAATAATATTAATAATAATAATAATAAAATAAACTTTATTCTAAACTCAATATCCATCAAATGTTAAAAAAATATAAAATAAACTAGTAATTATTTTTTTAAAATTGATATTATATTAAACTCAATGAATATTGCCTATCAAATCTAAATTTTAATGGCGAATGCACATCTTTTAATATAGAGAAAATATCTGTGGATTTGGGCTAAATCGTTAAATATTAACTGGTAGAAATATTAACCGTAAATTTTAGCATAACATATAAGTTATATATATATTGTGATTTTTTTAAATTTTTACTATCTCGCAAGAGTATTGCAATCGATGTCGAGATTTTAATGTTTTTATACGTTTTAAACGTTCCTTTTCATTTCTTTTTCCAAATTCCGTAATGTGAGGCTAGGAAGGGCTAATTTATGGAGAGTGGTGGAGGCCGTTTTAAATATTCAATTGTTTTTTTTATTTAATTATTAAATTAAATTTAATTTAAATTAATTGAATATCGCGTTTATTTTCTTTAACTTTTATTTTCTTTTTGAAATATCCAATGTAGATATAATGTAATCTTTGATATTCTTTAAATTTTTTCTATTTATGTAAAATGAATTATTATTATAATTAGAGAATTAAAAATTTAAATTCAAATAGTAAAAATATCATATAAGTATATTATAAATATATAAGTTTTTCATTATTATTTCTTTTTAACTTGCTATTTTACTTTTTGCTATCTCAACAGAGATAGTATTGTGATCACGAAAATTTTCGATATCGAGATTTTGATGTTTTTATACGTTTTGAAGGTCCCTGAGTCATTTTCACTAAGGTTGAGAAAAATGTCTGTGTGTGTATGTGTGTGTGTATGTATGTAGACAAGATTACACAAAAACGGTTTGAGCTAAAAAAAATGAAATTTGAAATTACTCAAATTTTAAATTAAAAAGATTTTAAAATTTTATTATTTTGAATTAAAATAGTAAATTTTTAAAAAAACAAATAAATTATTTAAATGATATTAGATTGATTTACAAGAAATTAAAATAAAAATTGACTAAAAGCTTGGCAAATAAATTTTTTAAAAAGAGGACAATAAAACCCGACTAGAAATCCGTCTATTTTTCATGTATTTTTACTATCTCGCCAGAGATAGTATTGCGATCACGAAAATTTTCGATGTCGAGATTTTGATGTTTTTATACGTTTTGAAGGTTCCTGAATCATTTTCACTAAGGTTGAGAAAAATGTCTGTGTGTGTGTGTGTATGTAGACAAGATTACACAAAAACGGTTTGAGCTAGAATCATGAAATTTGGTACATGGGCATTATTCAAAATTCGTAGTTTTCTATCAACTTTTGAGAATTATAGCTCATTCGGAAGAGAACCATCACCTACCACGTTTTCCTTTTTTTCCTCTAAACGTAAAAATAAAGATATATGTTGGATAGTTTTTCACAAGATTAAAAATTGTATAGAACTGCTATATATAGAATTTGAGTTTGATTCAATCACTGAAAGTACCGGAATTAATTTTTTAACTCGTTAACTGCTAATCACGCGCCAGCACGTGATGCGGTGCCATCAGCCAAGAGCCAAACACGCGCTGGTTTAATAAATATTATTTATTAATTTTAATTTATAATTAATTAAATTTAATTTAAATATAATATATGCGTTAATTAATCTAATTCAAATTTTTGAGATAGTCGAGAGGTGACACTCCAGATTTTTTAAAATTAAATGGGCATTCCTGTTTGTTTATATCAATATTTTTTTGTTTACATTTATAAAAAAATTTTATTCGAGAATATATATTAAATGATAAAATTCATTTCTCCAAAAAAGGTTTCAATTTTAACACAAATAATCGATCATATGTAAATTAAATAAACAGGTTGCGGAGGGTAGAACTTGTGGTTAGAAAGAGTGAGAAAAAAATTAAAAAAAAAGGTTTTTGTGTTTGCATATTGATAATTTATAATTTTATTAATATCATATTAAATATACAGATAATTCAATATAATCAATTGTGTTTATAAAATTTAATATAAAAATATTTCAAATTTAAAACATATTCATTGAATAATATTTTTCAATTATCATTTTACTTTTATGTGATATAAAGTTTAATATTTTAAAGAATAACACTTTTGTACTTTTATCCAAGATATTAAAGATATACAAAGTTATTCGATTATATATTATATTAAAGGGAGTACAAGGGGGGGGGGGTACAGCCCCTTGTCTAGATCCGAAGGGCATAGACAGAAATAAGTAAAATTGACTGCTATTTTTATGGAATTCATTTAAATTATTTATTTTTTTTAAAAAAAAAAAAGATAATCCGATTAGTAAAAAAAAAATATTTTTACTAAGAGGAGATTATTGCGTCTGGTTATTATTTAAATGGAATAGAAATATATTTTGTCATTCAGTCTATTGTGAACAATCAACGAGGTAGGTAATGGGATTTTCTCTACCATATTATTAAAAATGTTTTCTGTAATTAAAGTATAGAAGCAAAACGTAATGCTATCTTCAAATGACATATCGGCCTGCTACATCCCAACCAAGATAAGATATTTTACTCTCTTTTATCAATATTGATATTTTCATTCAATTTATATTTTAAATTATACTCGACCAAACAATTCATCATTTAAAATGGAAAAACTTTTATTCCACTCCCAGTTCATTTTTTCAAAATATTATAAATTCAATAATGAACTTGAATACAGGGCGCCACAGGGTGAAAGGTTAACGCAGCTGCTTCACATTCTCGTGGTTCCGGGTTTAAGTCACGGGCCTGGCAAGGAAATTTCTCTACCTGGGACGAAGTCAACCTAGCCTCCGGGATCAAGTTGGGAAAGCTACTTACCTCCCCCCCATCTACCCCCATATATATTTATATAAATTTATACATTTTATAAATTTTTCATTAAAATTTTTGATTAGATAATTCAACTTAAAAATTATTCACAAATATTCTATCGATTTGATTTAAGATCTATTCGATAAGATCATTAATTGTAAAAATTAATATATTTGTGTATTTATGTAATTAATATGATTTTTATTTGATTTAATTGCCGATAGAAAGCACACCTCCTCTTGTCCCCGCTCGACCCCAACCGAACGAAGCCTTCCCCTCCTCCTGCCTGCCGGCCGATGTGCCTCGGACGCATTCAGTTCCCATTCAGTGAGGAGGGGAAGATGTTGACCGGTCTCTCCACCGAAATTATCCCTCAATCATTCACTAATCATTAATGAATTGAAAATTGATTTATTTTTATTAATTAAAACGAAGATTAGTCAACTGAAATAAAAAATAAATATTACATTTTTTTAAAAAAATGCATTTTATAATTTTTTTTACTTATATATTATATTTATATACATACACGTTGTGGACAATAACTAAGGTGACTGAGACCATAAAAACAAAACGGGTTACAAAATTATAAATTTTATTTCAGATTATTCAAAATACATCCTTTCCTCATTGATACATCTTTCAAATCTTTTGTAAAATGAATTGAAGCATAAATAGAAGTCATTCTTTTGGAACCCCTTTAGGGCCGTGGTTACGTGTAATTCTGGATTTCTTCCATCGAAACAAAACGCTCTCCTTTCATGGCCACTTTTAGTTTAATGAATAGCCAAAAGTCAGCCGGGGCTAGATCAGGGGAATAGGGAGGATAGGCGATAAGAACAACGCCTTTTTTCGCCACAATCAGGCACTTGTGCGCAGGAGCGTTGTCGTGCAATAGACTCCATGAGCCTTGCTCGCGATACTCAGGGCCAATTCGAGCGATATCTCTTCAGCAAACGATCCAAGACCTTCAAATAGTTTTCTCCATTGACCGTCTGCTCTTGGGGAGTGAATTTTTGATGATTGATGCCTTTACCATCAACAAAATACTGTCAAAAAAGTCTTCACTTGACTCTTTTGAAGCCGGACTTCTCATTGCCGCTTCTCTCATTTGAAAATGTTCTTACGACTCATGTGCTTTTTGAATCATTTCAAATGTTTCTGTGGCTGTTTTTTCAAGCTTGAAACAGAATTTGATGTTGGCGCGAATTTAGAGTGTAGGATTCATGGTTTCTTTGTGACAAGGTAGAAAAAGTTGATCTGAAAAAAATTGGATTTCTGAAAAAGTATCAACACTAGAAAACTGAATTTTTTTGGTTGTCGATGGTTCGTATACCTATTTAATTATGTTTTGATATCTGAGGTGTAGCACCGTGAAAAGGAGTTACAGCACCAGTCACCTTGGTTATTGTCCACACCGTGTATATATTATTATAAATTTAATAAAGTTGAAATTTATGAATTTTGAAAAGAATTAAACTTAAATATTTTCTATCGAATCCATTATAACTCTTAAACATTAGTAGGTTGTTAAGTCCACCCACCCCTACGTTTTTTCAAAATATAATAATTTCAATAATGAGCTTAAAAAAATATTCCAAGAAAAATTACATTTTATAAAACGTATTTTTATATATTTTTTATTAAGATCTTTTGACTAGAATTTACCTTAAATATTCTATCGATTCTAAGATTCATAAATTAAATTTTATTTTTTTATAGTTAAAGAAAAATGATTTAATTTTTAAAAATCTGTACATCTTTTATATCATATTTTTGAATGTTATTTATTTATTTATATATCATTTTTCATTTCGATGATATCCATCTTATCTAATCCTACTTATTTTCTTATTTATCCAGGCGAGAGAGATGAGATATCAATCCAAGTCTTCGAATTGGTCTTCGATTCTACTCTGCGAGGTATATCAACTCTGAGGTTAGTATTTTATATTAATTTGATTTTTAATTCAATTTCAATTTATTTATTTTAAAATTTCATAATTTTTAATTTGTTCTCTTTTTTTTTACTTCTCTTTCATGATTCAAATTTCGTTCCTGCTACTCGATGTTGATTTGAATTCTTGATTATCTTCTCCATTCCTGATGAACTTCATAATACAGCTCATCACAATGTAAGTAATCATCGTTATTTATTTAGCATGGCACATTTGAATTAAAATAGGTGTACATTTTATTAATAAATCCAAATGTAAATATAATATGACAAATAAGATTTAAAATACATAAAAGTAAGGAAAATTGATTTTAAATTGATTTTTTTTTGTTTTGACAATATTTATTAGTATATTATAGAGAAATATATTAAAAATTATATTATAGAATTTAGTGAAATGAGGGAATTTCAGAGCACATCTGCCAAGAAGGAGCACTTATTGAAGAGGCAGAAGAGGAAAAGGTATTTTTAGAATTGATAATAAGTTTTGATGTGTTACACGTGGAGGGTGGTTAATTTTTGGATTATTTTATTGTTAGTTCAGGAGGTTACCTCCTTCTTACTTCGCTGGATGCATGTTCTCATCCTACTAATCCATAGATTAGAATTAATAAATAAAAAATATGGGTGAGTCAAAAAAGTGTCATGCTATTTAAGGGAAAGGTTGCATGAACTGCATGCATCTGAATTGTACCTTTTTTGAATTTCTGAGAGCGCAATTGAAGTGGATCGAATGAGCGGACATTCGGGAAGGTAATTCAGCACAGTTCCGAAGTGAGAATAGCTTGAACAGGAACAAATTGTTGTTTACCTTTTGGGCATAGGGCCTTTTCTATTAGCATGGTCAATCTACCCATCTTGGTGGATACCATGCATCCCTTAAGTAGGTTTTATTTCAGACTGCCCCGAATGTGGCGGTTTCATTTAGATATCCAAAAATCAAAGGCACTCTCAGCGAATTCAAAGAGGCTTACAGACCACAAACGCCTTATTCTTCTTTTTTAATAAGACCGACTTTCTTTTTCATTTCTTTTTCCAAATTCCGTAATGTGAGGCTAGGAAGGGCTAATTTATGGGGAGTGAAGGAGGCCCTTTTAAATATTCAATTGTTTTTTTATTTAATTATTAAATTAAATTTAATTTAAATTAATTGAATATCGCGTTTATTTTCTTTAACTTTTGTTTTCTTTTTGAAATATTCAATGTAGATATAATGTAATCTTTGATATTCTTTAAATTTTTTCTATTTAGGTAGAATGAATTATTATTATAATTAGAGAATTAAAAATTTAACTTCAAATAGTAAAAATATCGTATAAGTATATTATAAATATATAATTTTTTCATTATTATTTCTTTTTAACTTGCTATTTTACTTTTTGCTATCTCATCGGAGATAGTATTGTGATCACGAAAATTTTCGATGTCGAGATTTTGATGTTTTTATACGTTTTGAAGGTCCCTGAGTCATTTTCACTAAGGTTGAGAAAAATGTCTCTCTGTGTGTGTGTGTCTGTATGTAGACAAGATTACGCAAAAACGGTTTGAGCTATAATAATGAAATTTGTTATACGGGCATTATTCAAAATTCATAGTTTTCTATCAACTTTTGAGAAATATAGCCCAACCGAAAGTGGGTCGTTACCTACCACGTTTTCATTTTTTTTCTCTAAACTGACCGTAAAAATAAAGATATATGTTGGATAGTTTTTCACTTGATTAAAAATTGTATAAAACTGCTATATATAGAATTTCAGCTTGATTGAATCGCTGAAAGTACCGGAATTAATTTTTCAACACGTTGACTGGCAATCCCGCACCAGCACGTGACGTGGTGTCATCAACAAAGAGTCAAACACGCGCTGGCTTAATAAATATTATTTATTAATTTTAAAATTTATCATTTAATTTAAATATAATTTATGTTAATTAATCCAATTAAAATTCGAGTGGAGACACTTCAGATTTTTTTCATTGAAGAAAATATTTCAGGTGGATTACTCGTGATTTCCATTATTTTAAATTAAAATTGATGATTAATCGATTATTCAAACTATCTCTATGTTATGTCACCAATGAAAATCTCTGAAATTCAATTATTTATAAGATAATATAATTGATAGTTATGGATTTAGAAGAATGAATGTTTTATACTGATTAAATAGTTATTAATTTGGATTATAAATTATTAAAATTGTTCTCTTGTTATTCTATGAATTATTTAGTGTGAGATATATTTTTTTATCATATTTATGTGATATAGAGAATATATGAGTATATGAAATGAAAATGTGTAATGAAAGGCGACAGTTCCTTTGGCAAGCGTCCTGCGGGCTGACAATGCGGGCGTTAACTATACTGGTCACTTTGTTTTATCTGGAGATGACGACTTGACCCAAACTTTGGGAACGTGATCCTTAACTCGGACACATTGAACTGGCAATACCGTTTCTGTTGCATTCCATTGCTAATCTCTTATATCGCTATCGGTCAGTTCAGTTCCAATTGAACAGATGAGACATGACAAAGAGTATGCGTTGATCTACAGATAACACCCTCATACAATGTTTAATCTTTTAGAAAAGTTAAAAGATCACGTTGTTGCTATTAAGAAGAAAATAATTATTCCTAAATAATCATTAAATTAAAATACCCTAATAATCTTATCTTATTATACTAGCAAAAATTGTATATATATATATATATATATATTTGAATTAATTTATTAATTAACCACTCGAAGAATTTTTTTTTTAAATTCACAACATAGATAATATTTATAAATACAAATCGATCTGTATTGATTTCAGCCTCTTCTTCATTAGTTTTTTCTTAATTTAAATTTATATGACGTCACTAACTAAGTTATTCATATTTGTCTCTTGCCATTCTTTTTTAATTGAAAATATATTAATATTCTTTTAAAATTTTTATTTAACTTCTAAATAGAATTAAAAATATTTATTTTAATAATATTTTAGAATTAAATTACAAAATATATTTATTAATCTTTCACTAAAAAAATCTAATAAGTTATCTTATTTCTTTTGCAAACATTATAAGTTTATTTATGATATTTTAAAAACAATTTTTTATTCTGTTTTGTTATTTAATTTTTAGTTAATTCTTATAAATGTTTATTAGTTAATTGTATATGCTTTTTTTATCTATTTTCGCGTTTATTTTTTATTAAATTATTTATTTATATTTATTTATTCATTGTTCTTTTATTAATTCATTTTTAGATAGTTTTATAATTTTTAATATTTTTTAATATTATTTATTATTATGGAGGGCCCCAAGTTCCATTCATATTTATCAGATTGATGCAATTATGTAACATTTAATAATTGTAATAAATAATTAAAGAATTATATACCAATATTTTTAAAGGGTCGAGCGATAGGTACTAATAACTTATGATTTAATACATTTTTAATTTTTTTAGGTAATTAATATAACTATCTGGGGTTCATTGGTACTTTAAATTATTCTTTATGAAATTGTACTTACTGCTTTGACTGGGAATATCAATAAATTCACTGGTGCGTTTACAATGAATATCCTCCTTTCTATTATTCTTATCTTATCTTATAATAACCTCTTTGATCATAGTATATATCAATCCAATTGTTTCTTCAAAAACTCTGAAATTATCTTATAGATAAAATATAAATATAGAAAAGAATAATTTTTTAAAATCCCCGCGCCATTCATATGATACTTTCTATCAGGTTTGCTAATGAATATAAAAATATTAATTGTATTCATTTTAGCAATTCACATAAACAATTATTCGAAAATATAAATTTTTATTTGTAGTAATTAAATCTCATTTAATTTATTATATAATATAATTTATTGTAAAAGTTCTCATTTGAATTAATATTATTTAATATTATTAGAACATATTTATTAAAAATTCTAATTACAATATAATATAAAATATTCTTTAATTTTCATTTTAAATCAATATCAACTAAAGAAATTGTATTTAAAAAAATCATATATTATCTATTAACAATTTTCAAAATCAGAAAGATATAGATATATACATTTTTGCTATTATAATATGCTAAATGTTATATTAATATATTAATATAAATAATATTAAACGCTTCTGAAATTATAATTGTTTATTTGGAATATTATATTGCTAACTTCATGGCCTTTTTTGTTTATATCAGGATAGTTAAATAAATATCAATAATATTTATATGAATGATAATATTCATATTTATATGTACGAGGATAGGTCAATAGGTCCGTAACTTTTTGATGCTCCTGTCAGCCACCAAATATCATCTCACTCCTTTTGAAATTTGAACCAGCTGGGTCTTTTAGTTTTTGTTTGACATTCATTAATAACAGACTACCTCGTGATTTGAGATGAAAATGGAAAAAAGTGAATGTCCATGAAAATCCATGAATTTGGATACGAGTCGCTTCCTCATCCGCCCTATTCTTCCCTGTGTAACAATTTCTAATTTCGAAACCTGAAGAAATGACTTGGCGGAAAGAGATTTGACGAGGAAATCATCTCACAAACAAATACCTATTTTGATGTCCTCGACAAATCATATCTTTTGGAAGGGATAAAATCATTGGAGAAACGTTGGACGAAGTGTTATAGGAGACTACGTTGAAAAATAAAATAACTTTTTATCCAAAAACCTGTCTTTCATTCAAAAAGTCACGGACTTATTGACCAGCTTTTATATAATGTTTTCCATAGCCACCAGGCGTCTCATATTATGGACATTTATTAACACCTGTTATAAATTACTTTAATTAAAAAAAATACCAATTAAAATGATGTTTCATATATGTATATGTATACCTTATTTGCTAGTATAATACGTTTAGATAGATAGATTAGATATTAATTATTAATTAATTAATAATACAACTAATATCATATTAATATAATAAAATTTATCAATAATTCACATTTAACAAATTAATATACATTCAACTAATATATCGTACCTGAATTATACTATCTATGAGTGGATATTTTTTTTATAAATTAAAATTTTCATTATTCTATTTTAAATTATTTTTCAATTGATTAAATGAAAAATCTAAATATGCTCTTCTAAAATATAAATGTTAATAATTTTCATTTAATTTATATATATATATATATATATATATATATGGGTTTAAATCAAAACACGATTGTAATGGATTTTCCACCCTCTCTCCGTTTGACTTGATGCCAATTTGCAAAACGCCAAAAAAACATCCCCCCCTCACCCCCTTCACTTTTCATCTGTCCCTGGTCGCCTCTCATCATTTTTCTGTCCTAATTCTAATTAAGTTAATAGAAACAGTTATCTGTTTATTTAAATTTCATCCTAATGTATGAATATCCATTAGCTTTGTGGCATAAATGGGTGTGGGGGGGGGGGGAGGGTGAAAGCGGTCCTGTTTCGAGAAATTATTTCTGTTATCATGTTCTTCATTTGGGCAGCGCTATCATTCGGGCCCCTGACTCTTCTAACATTAAAAACACGAGACACATGTTTACCTTGATTATATTGAGCTAGTTGAATTGCAAATTTAAATAAACATTTTGTCAGTGTGTATTCAAGGTGGGGTGGATAGGGGCGCCACGATTTTCGTCTCCCACCTGCAAGTATCGCTCGGATGCTAGGTAATTTATTTGTTTGGTGGTAACTGTGGATTACCCATTACCCCATTGGAATAATATGGCGACAGCTGTGCGGGGCAAAGCCCTGTCTAATTGCCCTTATCCTCGGGGCTCGTTACATCCCTTTCCATTTCGTATCCAGGCAAAAGGGGGTTGGAAAAGAGTCCCAATTCACTAGTGCGCTTTTCATTTTCAAATATGTTTAAATAAACGAATTGTCTCTAATTATGGCTGGACAAAACATGGCAAACATCAAACGGCGTCCCATCCTCTCCCCCCCCCCACCCTTAAATGCTCTAATTCAATGAAGGACTCAGCCCCAATTCGATTGCATTGGACTTGAACAATTGTACCATTTACTCATTCAAACCATTCAAGCGATTTCAGGATGCTCGAGGCCCTTTCCACGGAGTATGATGAGCGTTGAAGTGCCCTAAAGTCGGCTTTACAACCAACAGAAAGTGAACATCGATGCAAGACGGAAAATTAAGGTAAAGATGAAGCAGTAAATCAGGAAGATTACCGTTTCAAGTATTGTCACAGTAATTGACAGAAAGATGGACTCACCATTCTGTGAAGACTTGTCGTGAAGGGAATTTTTAAATTAATAATAGAACTGTTCTATTGGATTGTGTAGAGGCTACACACACACACTTATGTAATATATTGAATTGAATCAAGGAGTTCACAAAAGAATAAAAGACCGTATAAGAATAAAACGAATTTCAATTAAGAGATGACATTTCATTTCATGAAACCCTTTCAAGTTTATGAAAATGCTAATATTTTTTATATATAAATTCATATTAACAAAAAAAAAAAAAATTACAAAAGATCTTTAATTTATTTATAATTAACTCAAGTTTCCTTCCTTTTAAAATTTGAATAAATAAAATTTTTTTTATAATTTTACTAATTCGAAGATATAAACTATATGAAAGAATCTTTATTGATTTGTTGATAGTTTATTTCAAAATGATGAAAGTGGTTTCAATGTTATAATAATCAATATATTATCAGTTGAATATATTTTTATTTAAATATACAAGCATAAAACTTTTTACTATCTCGTCAGAGATAGGATTGCGGTCACGAAAATTTTCGATATCGAGATGTTGATGTTTTTATACGTATTGAAGGTCCCTGAGTCATTTTCACTAAGGTTGAGAAAAATGCCTGTGTGTGAATGTATATGTGTGTGTGTTCCGGTTGAGCTACATTTCTCAAAAGTTGATAGAAAACTACGAATTTTGAATAATGCCCGTATAACAGATTTCAGTATTCTAGCTCAAATCGTTTTTGCGTAATCTAGACACAGACATTTTTCTCAACCTCAGTGAAAATGACTCGGGGACCTTCAAAAGATATAAAAACATCAAAATCCCGACATCGAAAATTGTCGTGATCTCAATACTATCCCTGGCAAGATAACAAAAATAACTGTTTTGTTTCACTTATTAGACTAACGTTTCGGTCATGTTTAATACCATCTTCAGAAGTTTTGTATTTTAAATAACTGAATACAAATTTATATATATATATATAACAATATTATAGAATATAATCAATTAGGTAATTAGTGGTAAATATTTCTCTAACTGGCCAGGATAGTTACGAGAAGTATTTTCCTTCTACTTCCCAGGTCATTCACTCCATTGAGAGTAATAAATATTCATTCCTAGGTACTTTCTTCTAGAGAGGTAAATGTATTCATTGAAAGCCTCCGGGGCCCCGCCACATGCAAAAATGAATCCTGTCTACTGAAAAATTCGAAAAAATTTCTTTACCGTCTAAAAATAAACCATGTTTTTTAAATTTATAATAATAATAATAATAAAATCGTAAAATGTAAAAACCGACAACTCCTCGACTTTTACTTATCATCATGATTCTTTTAACATATGTATACTAAATTTATTCATTTTATTCATATTCATTAAATTAATTGTATTATAATTTTATTCACAAGTTTAAAGTCTTATATTTTATAATAAAAAAGTTTTAAAATTAATGTGAAAAAAATTAAATAAAAAAATAATAAAAAATTAAAATTACTAAAAATATAAATAAAAAAAAAATCTACAGTGACTATCTCGCAAATTTGAATTGGATAATCAAGCTTATTTACAAAGTTATTTACAAATCATCCTAAGATAAAAGATTATTTTTTATTCTTTTAAGCATGTAATCGTAATGTAGTAATAAAAATAATAATTTTCAAAATTTTCTAATAAATTATATAAACTATTATAGAATGATAATAGTAAAAATAATTTAGATTGAAATGAAATGAGTACATTTCAATTCAACATTTCAATTCATTCCTCTTCACTCAAAACGAAATTTAACAAATTTTCATATGAAAATAAATTAGCTGGAGTGTCTCCACTCGACTATCTTGCAATTTGAATTGGATTAAATAGCATAATATATTATATTAAAATTAAATTTATTTAATTATAAATTAAAATTAATAATTAATATTTATTAAATCAGCGCATGTTTGGCTCTTTGTTGATGGCACCACGTCACGTGTTGGCGCGTGAGATTTGCAGTGTTAAAAAATTAATTCTGGTACTGTCAGCGATTCAATCAAGCTGAAATTCTATATATAGAAGTTTTATTTATTTATTTATTTAAATTTTAAAATAATAAATAATATTTATTAAACCAGCGCGTGTTTGGCTCTTTGTTGATGTCACCACGTCACGTGCTGGCGCGTGATTCCCAATCAACGTGTTAAAAAATTAATTCCTGTACTTTAAACGATTCAATCAACCTATATATATAGCAGTTTTATACAATTTTTAATCATGTGAAAAACTATCAAACATATATCTTTATTTTTACGGTCACTTTAGAAGAAAAAAAATCAAAACGTTGTAGGTAATGACCCTCTTCCGGTTGAGCTACATTTTTCAAAAGTTGATAGAAAACTATGAATTTTGAAAAATGCCATGTACCAAATTTCATCATTCTAGCTCAAACCGTTTTTGCGTAATCTTGGTTACATACACACACACACACACACACACACACAGACATTTTTCTCAAACTTATGATTCAGGAACTTTCAAAACGTATAAAAACATCAAAATCTCAATATTGAAAATTTTCGTGATCGCAATACTATCTCTAGCGAGATAGTAAAAATTATAGTAGTTATAAATTAATACAAAATTATACAATATATTATAAAATGCACAAATAATCAATAAAAAATAATTCAGACAGATAAAAGATAGAAATAAACTAACTATATATTTAATATACTATCAGAAGTTAAAATCAGAAAATCATTATGAATAAAGTAATATTATCGATTGAAGAGAAAACAAGGAATTTAAAAACTATATTAGATAAGAAATTATTAATCAAATAAATAATAAATAATCGAGAATATAGGACTGAATGTAGAAGATTTCTTAAATTAAGACCAGGTATATAATTATATTCATAAGTGGTAATTACATAATAATAATAATAATAACAAAAATTGGAAATAAATTAAAATTATTTGACAATGAAAAAAAAACACTAGAAAATATGTATATAAAATTAAATATTAATTGGATAATTAATTTTAAAGTCAAAGGTAAATTAGTGCAGTTTTAATAGATGGACAAGAGGAATCACAAATTGAAATATTTCCTCCAACAAACAAATATAATATAATAAAATGTTCCTTCGATTTATGTATTTTATATATCTAATTCTAAATTGAAAATCGTTTAAACAAAATCGTTGTAAAATGAATAAATTCTAGTATAATTTAGGATATTATGATAGATTTAATAGAATTATTAATATGAATTATTATATTATTATTATTTATTCTAGAGGAGTAGAGAGTATTGAGAATTATAAGAAGAATATTTATTGATATTAATTTTCAACACACTTTCTATCTTCCCCATTCATAATAAGTTATAAGTCCAAAAATTGCCTTCCTGTCAATTCAGGGCATCTGGGACTATTGTTCATATTTTATTTTATTGTATGGAACAATATAGTTGTGTTGGATTTATCCCAATATAATGTATTTTCATCAATATTAAACTTTTCTTGTTTTTATGTTTATCCTGACTAAGCAATCGTTGTTTAATAATAATAACAATCGTAATTGTCCAGATTAGTTGTCATGTTATAGATTTGTATAAAACTTTACTTCCAAAGAAACTTTCTTTATGCAATTTTTCCGGGTTGCTTCTAGTTTTCGAGATAAAAATTATTAAAATTTGCATATAAATTCATTGATATTCTATTTATCTACCATGTTTTATTAATTTGACCAGCAAAGAGCTCCACTAATTTTCTGGGTTTTTTTCAGTTCGGATTGGATATAGAAAAATTAAAAAAATAGTTAATTAAATAATTTTCCTATATCCAAACCGAACCGAAAAAACCGAAAATTAATGAATAAAAGAATAATTAGTGAATTAGTCAATAAAACATTACTTAATGGCTGGTCATTTGGAAGATCAGTGCCAGCTAATCTCTCAAACTTATGAAATCTTTATTTATCTCCTAAACTAGAAGAGGCCGATAAATATTGTATAAGAAAAGTTTCTTTGGAATCAAAAAAGGAATCCACTGGCAAAGTTTCATTCAAATCCATGATATGACAACTAATCAGGACAATTACCTAAATCTTATTATGTCTTAAATGTAGGTGTTTGTAATGATTTATGATATGTTTCTTATAAATATTTTGTTACTTTGTTTTTGATAATTAATTAAGTGTTTTAATAAATAAATAATAATTGACAATAATGAGGCAATTGTCTCCTTAGAGAATACCACCCCTTCGAGTGAATATGACAAGCTAATCATTCCAAACCGTTGTTTACATTGGTCAGCCAATTTAGGGTAGATTTATAATGACTAGAGCATAAATTTAAAACAATATTAATTCCCTAACCGGGCAACTTGTAAGCCAGCCATTTCGAAATGCCAGACGAACATCATTTAATCCGATGCAGCGAATGAAGATGTAATAATTTTCCATTAGATTACTTTCGAACACGACGATATTTTCTGTTCACTTCGATCATAAATTAAGGAATCCATGACGGAAAATCGTTTTTTTTTTTCATTTTTTTTTTTGAGCTACTCCTTTGCCTAGTCACAGCCAAATGATGCCTACAATCCATTGCAGCGAAGGTTTAATTAAAATTTTCTTATATAATTAAGAGAAATTAATTAAATCGTTATGGAATTGTTTTACTTGTCTTTTACCCCTGCTTCTATTTTATAATTTAATTCTTATACTACGATTTAATTCAATTTCATATAAAAATAAAATATATTTTGGCAAATAGCAAAAAAAAATCAATAGATACTTTTTTATAACAAAAATAACTTTTCACTAGAAGATTGAACATAATTTAATTTAATTATTTATTAAATTATTTATTTATTCATTATTTATTATTATATAAATATATGTTGTATTTTTATTGATATAATTTATTTTATATTTTATTCTTCATTATTATTTAATTAATTATTAGGTAGGTAAAGCGATTTTATGTAGGAGTGAATATAATTTTGTTTCTATTAGAAGACCCGCCTGAGGAGGTTAAGATATAATTTACCATTTTCCTGACTGTTCCTCGTCCAAGTTGGCCCAATTCTCCTTAATGGGATTTCATGTAAGAGAGAAAAACTAAATGACTTGATATGACATATCATAGATTATTTCTTCTTGACACAAATTGCCTTTACCTTAAATAATAGAATTGATTAATAGTAGATTCTTTGGTTGATGGTGAAACACACAATTTATACAATATATAATTTCTATAACCTTAACTCGAGATCATTTTATTAGTATTGTTGCCAACCTAATGATCCAGAGCAACAATAAGAACAATCCAAGGCGCGCTAAATACGAAATAACGTATTTCAGATTTATATCTCCCCTGCCAACTACTCTTTTAATTAGATAAAATTAAAAGAGTGTGGGATCAATTTATTGATGTGATTTCATGATGTATTTCATAAATATATATTTACTGATAATTAAATTAATATTTTTTTCATTAAATTTCTTTATACATCTCTAATGATATATTTTTTTAAAATTCAAGTCTATAATGTGTGTTTATTTATTTAACTAAAATGTTGGGTAACTTGAAATGAATCATCGATTAGAATTCACGTATGTTGCAATTCACATCACCTCCCCCCTTCCCCTTCGTCATAACGTTATGTGAAATTCATCATAAATGTTATATTAACAGTGAAATTTTCACGACAATGAAAAATAGAAAACAATCCATCAACGAGTAATGAACAAAACCATTATAAATAAAAAAAAAAATGGAAAAATACCATTTATGTTCAAAATAATATAAATTATAGAATGGAGCAATTTATGTGGAGTCAGATGACATCATTTATAACAAAATCACCTGATGGGTGTGGATGTAGACACCGCATGACTTTCATAAACAAACAATATATTTCTATTTATAATTTCATTATTCGAATGGGTAACGAATCTAATCGTATAATAGAGAATACAAATTTATAATTTTTCTTTATTACTATCTCGGCAGAGAGATGTCGAGATTTTGATGTTTTTATACGTTTTGAAGGTTCCTGAATAATTTTCACTAAGGTTGAGAAAAATGTCTGTATGTGTGTGTGTAAGTAAGTATGTATGTGTGTATATATAAACATAGACAAGATTACGAAAAAACGTTTTGGGTTAGAATCATGAAATTTGGTACACGGGCATTATTCAAAATTTGTAGTTTTCAATCAACTTTTGAGAAATGTAGCTCAACCGGAAGTGGGTCATTGCCTAACACGTTTTGATTTTTTTCCTCTAAAGTGTCCGTAAAAATAAACATATATGACATGATTAAAAATTGTATAAAACTGCTATATATAGAATTTCAAGTTGATTGAATCGTTTAAAGTACCGGAATTAATTTTTTAACATGTTAATTGGCAATCACGCGCCAGCACGTGAAGTGGTGACATCAACAAAGAGCCAAACACGCGCTGGTTTAATAAATATTATTTATTAATTTTAATTTATAATTTAATTAATTAAATTAAATTTAAATATAATATATGTTATTTAATCCAATTCAAATTTCGGGATAGTGCTTGGAGACACTCCAGCTTATTTAATCTTTATATATAAAATATATATTAGATCCTACGTATTAACAAATTAGTATACTAATATTATTATGAATTTAAAAATTCAATTGAATCATTAAATAGAATCATCTTTTTTTTATTTGGTCAATTAATGATGTGAATAATCGAATAAAAATAATAATCTCATTAAGAAATCTCTCCCCCCAAGAATTCCCACCTAAATCACCCTTCTTGAGATCATTTTTGAAGTTATTATTTATCGTTTCTTATCATTATTACATTATGAAGCCAATTTTCATTTTTTAAAAATACCCAACAGTGAATAAATTATTTTTAAATATTCAAATCGATCAATTTATCTGTCTATATATCTATCTAATCTTATTATACAAGTAAAATGGTATATATATATATATACATATATATATAACCTGGTTCACCGAGCCACCGCTCGTTACTTTAAAAAAATTATTCTATATTAACCATGAATATTTAAGATTAAGATTATTATTTAAAAAAAATAAACGACAAAATATATGAAACAATTTAAAATAATTTACAAGAACGTAAATTAAAAAAAATAGTCATAAAACACACAGCCCTTAAACCTATGTATTAATGCACCGAAATACAGAAAAGTATGGCATGTGGATATAACATAATATATATTTCGTAATTTGATTACAAAATATTATTAAAATAAATGTTATTAATTTAATTTTATTTATAATATTTTGTATTTAAAGAAGCGCTGTCTGGCGTTGCTCGGTGCCATTTTTATTATTATTAAAATTCCTATTTTAAATTAAGAAAAAACTAACAAAGATGATTTCTCCCGAGGCTGAAACCGATACAGATCCATTTTTCTTTATAAATATTATCTATAGTGTGAATTTCAAAAAAATTCTTAGTCTGGTTTAATATTTTAAAAATACAAATATATACATATATATATATACGATTTTTGCTAGTATTATAAGATAAGATATATATATATGTATTTCTGATCTTGAAAAGAAGTGTACAAGATTTTATAAGATTCGGTATTAAGAGGTTTTTGTGATGAAGAATCGATCTGGATAAGAAATCAAAACTTATTTAATAATATATTATTTAATATTGCAAGTATTCTAGGTAAAATTTTGAGAATAACTTATGAATAAGAAAGATTTGGAAAAAATGATTAAAAAGTGTCCAAAGATGAGCCACTCACGTATAAAATTTTTATATTCATTGTCGAACAAGTATTGACAGGTTTATCGAACTGAAGTTGGCAATGCATGAACAGCGCAGGGGAATTACATAAATATTTATTAAAGGTTTAATATCAAAAAATAAAAAATAATTTTTGTTTTTTTTTTGAAAGAACAATTAGATTGATTATCTATTGATTATGTATAAATATAAGTAATTATAAGATAAGAATTGTAGAATGGAGAATATTCATAATGGTCGATTCAGTCAATTTAGTCCTTCAATATTTTCAAATTGTAAAGAATAAATTTAAAAAAAAAAAATGAGCGGCGGCTCCTTGAACCAGGTTATATATATATAATAATATATATATATATTAAGATAAATTAATATCCTTTGATAAATGAGGGGAAAAATAATTATATTCTCAATAGATAATTCAAGTGATTTTTATCAGCCATTCATTTCAAACTGTAATTAAATTAAATAGCAAATGCAATTATGAATGAAATTCTGTTAATTTTCATAATTGAATATAAATTTTTTTTAATATAATAATTCCATCTCATTAATCTGTCAATAAATGGGATTTTTTTATTTATTTATATATGCGTGCTTGAAAAATCTTAAAGCGACAGGGGTAATTTGAAAAACCTGCCCGGGGGCATTTCATTTGGCCTCTTGACTTAAATATTCGGACTGGTATCCATTTTAACTTTTCACTAATCCGTTGCTTGATTATCTAAACCTTGATGGAGAAAAAAAAGGATAATAGATAATAGATCGCGGCTATCCCGGGGCCGGATAGTGCACGGTGGTCCCCTTCCCCCCACCTTCCTCCTCTTGTATATTACTCTAATGAATGCACCATATAACTAAGCTTGAAAATTAATTTGTAACCAAAGGCATAGGCGAACGAGTTGGAAATTAAAAAAAAAAAAAAAAAAAACTTTTAAACAAGCCAGTTTCTACCGACAGTGAGAAGACACCCACACATCCGTCTAAGCACACCCCGTGTAATACCTGCGGCTATAATTCATTTGAAAAAGGAACTAGTGAGAAGAATACTGCGCGTATAGTAATACTCCCAACACACCTTGACTGGATACCTAAATAAATTCCAAAGTACCCTCGATCAATAATTTTTGCATTTTGACTCTCTTGGGTTAAACTTAAAAAAAATAATTAATTCAATCAAAACTCCAACCTATGTTTAAGAGCATTTCCTTTTGATTAATTTAGCTTTATAAAAAAAATTCCATGTTTGCATTAGATCAGATTAGATACCAGTATAAGAAATTATTCGATTTAAAAGAAGACACTAGTGTAATCTAAAATAAAACATAAAAAAATATGAAATTTAATAAGAATAAGGTTTAATTAAACACTCAGTGAAATTTCAAGTTGTATTTTATTTATGCTTTATGCGTATTAAATGACGTCAGCAACTACGTCAGATAGCGCTTTCTTAATTACAAAATATTATAAATATAAATAAAATCAAATTACGAAATATATATTCTGTTATATCCACAGGCAATACTTTTGTCTTTATTGTATTAATAGGTACATTTAAGGGTTGTATGTTTTATGACTATTTTTTTTTAAATTTATGTTCTTTTAAATTTAAATTATTTGAACGACTGTGTGTGTGTGTGTGTGCCCGATTAACCAATTAATATTACCAGCCAAACTCCATAATAAGTAATAATTTTTTTTAATGACCGAGCGGCGGCTCAGTGAATCAGGTACTTCTTATTAAATTTCATATTTTTAAAGTTTTAATAGTTCATATTAAATGTGAGGAAGAATTTCATGTCGATGATAATAGGTGCAATTGTAAATAGTTTATCACTTGGAGATTGTTTTAAGTATAAATGTATTTTTAATTATAATCTAAATAGAAAAGAATATAAATATATATGTAAATGAATAACAAATGGAACACCAAACCACTTGGATTAGATAAATAATACAAAATAAGCGACTCTGGCCTGAGATAGGATTGGGTTTTGAACAAAATGGGGAATCGCAACTTATTGTTAGATGATATCAGTACAAGGATCTGATTCCGTTTCTTCTCATCACAGAGAACGGAAATCCCTTCATGGTTTTGGGCTGCCCCGTCAGAGCAGCACCTCCCATGGGACAAAACCTCCGGCAGAATTCTCCAAATTTAATAATTATAATTTATCTTAATATAAACAAATTTTGCCCGTTACAAAGTTTATTTTAGTTCAAATAATTATTGTATTTTCTATTATCTCTAAATCAGAAAAAACTAAAAAACATCACATTACATTATTTGTTTGAGAAATAAAAATAAAAAATTACGTCTTAAAAAATTTAATACTAATAATTCTCTGTAAGTCATTTTATTTACCTCTCAATATTAATTCTAATTAGAAAATGGATAGAAGAAGGTAAATCATCCATATGAATTCATGAAATTATCTTATTTAAAACACTAACCGAAATGCGCATAAAGAAAATATATCAATAAACTTACTCTTCGCAGAGTATTTAATTAAACCTTATTTTTATTAAATTTTATATTGTTTAAGTTTGATTTTAGTTTATTATTTTTTCATAGTGAAGTATAGACATTCCGATTAATTATGAAATACTATTTCATTCAAATGACTTTGAAAATTCATCCAACCGTTTTTGTTTTATTGCATTTAAAAAAAATGTTACATGGCGGACCCTGTATATGTAGGGTGACCATATTTCGAAAACATCAAACCGGGACAAACGGTTTACCTTATTTTTAGAACCAAATTGAAAAAATTTTGGAAAAAAGTACTAAAACTCCTAAATATTTAAAAAAACGGGACAATAGGCTGTCCCGAATAATAAACGGGACAATCCCGTAAAAACGGGACGTTTGGTCTATATGTATATTAAAAGTTGAGCTAATAATTGAAAAATATAAAGTAAATGAGAAATAAATATAAAATAATAGTTATCTTATTTTAATGATCAATAATACGTTAAATCATTCAATAAATATGCATATCTAATTTTTGTCTTTTTATTTGAAAATCAACCTTTGATTAAAATTCCATCGAATGTGTATGGATGAATGGATGATTGAAACTTTGTCTCTTTTATTATAATAATATCCAATATATTTGTTATAATGGTAGTTGACACAATAAATTTAATATTTTATTTGATGAGGGAGATATTTTTGATATTGATTAATGTATATAATTATTATCGTATGATTTATTTTCTTTTCTTTTAATTAATAACCAAATGTGGATGACAGGTCAAAAGACAAGAGTTGGTGTCGTTTAAAATATTTCTTAATAACATAAAATTACAGGATTATTAACACATGAAGTTAGATTATAAAAAACATTACAATAAACCTACTAGTGCTGGGGGCGAGATTCATGAAAACCGCATTTCGCATTTCTAAATATTTTAAAGGGATACACTATAATTATGTTAAGCGAAGATTTATATTTAAAATTATTAGGATTACCCAATATATTTCTTATCTTATTATACTAGCAAAAATTGTATATATAAGGTGCTTGAATAAGTTCTCGCTGTTTTTTTGTGAAAATCAATGCTTTATTTACACAATGTGGTGCACAACACGTCACTCAAAGTACAGCCCATCACAAGACACTACTTTTTCCCATCCCTCCAATTCTTCGTCTTTAAACTTTTTCGGTGCGCCAAAACGTTCTTTATCTTGAAGATCAAAATCGTCATTTTTGAACCGTCGAAACCAGTCTCTGCAAGTCGTTTCCGACAGAGCATATTCCCCATACGTCTCAACAAGAATTCGGTGAGCTTCAGCTGCTGATTTCTTCTGTATAAAATAATGCAATAGAATTCCCTGCAAATACTTTTTTCGTGGCACAAAACTCGACATCTTTAAGCACTCAGAACAAAATGTGGTTGACACTGTGGCAAACAGAAACACACTGGCGTTCAAGAATACGAACAGTGGAAATGCGTTTGTTTCAGAAATACCACTTATATTACTGGAAACGCTGTCCGTTAGAAAACAGCGAGAACTTATTCAAGCACCTTATATATATTTGTATTTTTACCGACCGACGATAGTAAGGGAGGTATTGTTTTCACACCAAATTTCACATGTGGAGATTTTTACATATCTCCACGAATCATGCATTTTCTAAACAGAAAAAAGTATTTTTAGCATGATGTCTGTCCGTCCGTCTGTCCGTCTGTCCGTCCGTATAGATGTGTACAGCCTGAACGGCTCAACCGATTTTGATGAAATTTGATATATTTACTTAATGCATCAGTGGGATGAATTGATCAACTTTTGGTGTAAATCCGGAAACCGGAAGTGGTAGTATTAGCGATCGACGATAGTAAGGGAAGGGTTATTTTCACACTAAATTTCACATGAGGAGATTTTTTTACATATCACCACGAATGTATTGGTTTTATCCTCGGGAAAAATCATCTTCATTATGTTTTTCTTAATTTAAAATTATATGACGTCACCCAGCCCTTCATGACGTCACAGCCTCCTTATTATGATCACGGGCAACGCCGGCTACTTCGGCTATATATTATAAATAAAATAAAATTACAAATATTTATGTTCTATCCATATCTGTTTTTTATTACATTAATAGATATATTAAAATTATTTGAAATTGTTTCTGTAGCTAGAAATTAATTTATTTCAAACCGTCGGTCGGTTCGGTCCTGGCCACAGGTCAACTTATTGAAATAGTAAACCGCTCGAAGGATTTTTTTGAAAATTCACACCATAGATAATATTTATAAAGAAAAATTGATCTGTATTGGTTTCAAAAGATCCTTAGAAATATCACCCACAGAAACAAAGACAACTCATTCTAAAAAAATTGATAAAAATCAAGAAAAAGCTCATGATAGTCAGAAACCAAAATATAATAAGCAAAGTGGAAGAATAACGAAATTTTCTAACTAGCATAAGTCCCATAGAAGGTACTAGTGGAAGTTCACATCATTTTTGATCTGAAGACGATGGAACTCAGGAGCAGGAAAAATACATCCCAGACTGCAACGCGAACTCACAAGCTCGGCCCTCGTCCTGAAAGGCTGGTTACCTCGGAGGATCCAGACCACAACCTCCCAACAAACGAAACAAATAGTAATGATCACATTTGCAATTGAAAGAGAAAAAAATATTAGGAAAAATTTATATGAATTTCTAAATAATAAGATATAAAATTAATTAAAAACAAAAAAAAAAAAAATAATAATAATTGCTAATTAAATTATCAAATTTTCTTTCTCTAGATAAATAATGTTGATTGTTTTTTTAAATGTGATAAAATTTGATAAAAAAAAAATTAAATTAACAAAAATCATATGATTTGATATGAAATTTTTAAAAAAATGAAGAATCATACATTTGTATTCACTCAAATTCAAAAGAAAACTTATTGAGTCATTTAAATATTTGAGTCAATTTTAAATGTTTTCATTCAAAATTTATTGAACCAATTTACTTTTATATTTTATATAATATGTGGTACATTATTGGAACAAATTTTCAAAGATAAATTCATACTTGTATTTTAATTTATAATATTGTTTTAGGTAATTTTTAATATGTTTTTTTTTTGGGAGAGGCCTTTGCCATCAGGGGCCTGGTTCCTCAATATTAATGTAATCAAAATAAATTACATAATTCTAAAAAAAAGAACCAAATAAAGGCAATAAATAAATAAATACATTTTAAAATTTTTAATGGAAATTTAAATGACGTCAGCAACTACGTCAAATACAAAATATAAATACAAAATTTTCATCCATATCTGTATTTCAGTGCATTAATACGTACGTTTAAGGGCTGTATGTTTTATGTCTATTCTTTTTTTTTTAATTCATGTTCTTTTAAATTATTTGAACGGTTGTTCAATGAACCAGGTATTAATATTATCAGCCAAACTCGATAATAAGAAAATTTTTTTTTTAATTACCGAGAGGCGGCTCGGTGAATCAGGTACTATATATTAATACCTGGTGATAGTCCTGTTCTGTTAGTCGAGAGATCAAACCTTACTAAGTTCATGTAATTTAGCATTTAACAAAAACAACATTAAATAAAATATACAAATAAAAGTAAAATAAAGTAATATTTGGCTTTTGAACATCTTATGAAAGGGCAGCGCTTATTAAGTCGGTTTCTTCCTAAACGGAATAGAGGTGTTGTAGGTGATCAACAAAACGGATCCATTCAATCTTGATCTACATTTTCTTGATCAGAAACCGCTACTTATTACTTCAAATATCTTCCCAGTGTTGACCAAATAGGCTGGATGAAGCTTGTACTTGACACCAGAAAGAGAAAATTTGCCTTGATTTTCGCAACCGGGTCCACGAGATTGAACGACAAGTGTTTTGCCATCCAGACTGTGTGACATCTTCAAAATATAAAAATGTAAATAAATGAAATTTAATTGTCAAAATGATTAAGGACCGAAATCAAAAAACAAAAAATATATATATATATATATAACAAAATATTTAGAGCTGAGGATCTCAAACTTATTTTGTTCACCACTCCAGACAATGAATTATATATTTTAGTGCCCCATCATCTCTTTTCCACTTTAAAAAAAAAAAAATAAAAAATAAAAAAGAATTAACAACATCTTTAAAATAATAATCGCAATCATTAATTTAATTATAGTGTGCCATTTGTGTTTTATCCTATCTCCGAGATCAAACTTCCATTCTAAATGTGACTTTCTAACTAAATGCAACTTGAGAATATTTAAAAAGACTTTTATTCAAATTAAAACAAACATTTCAATTAAAATTTTAAAACTTATTTAATGTTAAGAACAAGTTTGTTCATTTCAAGTTCAAATTTACTGAAAAATCCGCCGAACGTTACCGCGTGCGATAACTTGAAAGCAATTCCTTCTCTTTTTTAGTTGTGACAAAACTACACTCTGTTTTTAAATATTGATTAAGAACGAATATTTTACAAAAAAAATTTATTTAACTTTTCATTTTTTTAATAGAACATGATTAATTATTTATATTTATTCAAACAAAAACAGGACAGGTTTAAGCCGAAAAGAAATAATCGACGTAGGTTTTGATTTTAGTTGAAAATTTTAATCCTGCTTCGGGCGCAATACTTTGAGGAACTAGATCGAACGTAATAGAAACATCTTTCAAAAGTTGTGTTTTTTTTTTTTTTTTTTTTTTTTTTGAGAAAAAAATTTGTTGATTTTTTTTTAAATGTTATGTTATAACGATTTTAAATGATTTTATAACGCCCAAATTGAAATGTAAATTTTTTTTAAACAAAATAAATTATTCTAAAATTATTAATCAGTTCTCATCTGGAGATTAAGGTAATCTCAGGGAAAAAGCAGTACATACATAATTTGTGTGAAATATTTAGAAAGAATATTTCCTCAAACTTTGATATTTCAGATCAAGAATATCTATACTTACTTCTTATATATACACAAAGATCATTTTCAAATTATTTGTTGGATTAATTGTAATAAATAAAAACTGTTAAGCACTTCCTTTAAGATGCGTGGCAAATTCAGTTACAATTTAATAATAATTTGTTTTTTTTTTATTAATTTTCAGGTTTCAGGAAACTACTGAAAAGGATTTCTCTTCCTGTCTTAAAGTATCTGATCTTTGTCTGACAAATCGGTTTTGCCAGATGGAGAGTTTTAATATTATAAAAAAATACACAAATCAACCAACGCCCTTCTAACGCTTTAAGACCTCTTAAATAATTTTTGGGTCAATTTGAAGAGAACACACTGATCTCACTGGTAGACAAGTAACCAGTAATGTTACCAATTTTGTAGCGTATGATTGTGCAAACTGATTAGTTTTTGAACAAAATATGAACTTTTGTTGAATTTCAAGCCATTTCCACTAAACTTATATTTAATTAGGTCTTAAAAAATTTTAAAATCAGTCCCAGGTACTGAGAAAATTCCTTATCTCTCCTTGTCTCGACATTGTTCCACATTGCCAACATCCTGCGATTTTCCCTACCAAAATACCAGATGTAAATATAAACAGTGATCTCTGCTATGTCACATTATCGATCTATATTATGTCTGTACACAAACTCAAGTTCTTAGCGACAGCAATCTCATTCCTCCAAACGGCCCTATTCTGATCTACCTCTATCCAAATCAGTAACGCTTAATATTACTTATTAATATTATATTATATTAACGTTACGTATTATCGTTTAAAAGAATATAAATATATCTATCTATCTATCTCTAATAGTTCTTAGCGGCAACAACCATAGTATTCCTATCCTTAGCCACAACCCTCCAATCCATACCCTCTCCCATCTCTCTCACATCCCTTCCTACATTGTCCACGTCCTTGGTCTTCCAAGCGGTAGTTTCCCACTCGGTCTCCCCACAAATATATTTTTCGCCATTCTTTTCTCTCCCATTCTATCCACGTGCCCTGTCCATCGCAGTCTTCTCGATTTTATAATCCTAACTATGTCTGGAGATGCATAGAGGTCATACAATTCCTCGTTATTCCCCGCCCATAAATGCTGCGAAGAACCCTATTCTCAAATACTCTAAAAAAAATATAAACATATTGATTTGTAAATAAAAAAAAACATCTTTTAAAAATATTGTGTCCAAAGAAGATATTATTCAAATATTTAATATCAAAATATGAATTAATAAATCTTCTAAAATTTAAAATATTTTATTATAGATTTATTATATTCAATTATAGCAATATTCTATATTAATAATATTTAATTGATTAAGTTTAAATATGTTTTTTTAGCTAGTTTATTTATTTAATTTTTATCCGGTTGCATTTTTATATTCTCATACTTCTATAATTTATTTCTCCTCCCAATGTATTGGTGGTCGATTGCACGGAGCAGACGCTGCTTGTTGACCCTTACCTGACTACTCCATCTTCATTTATCTAAGCATCCCATTGCTCTTCTTTCAAATGTTTTTTTTTTTCCACCACTTCTTCTAGCATTTATCCGCTCCTTTGTTCCCATAAGCTTCTCTCATTTTTTTGTAATTTTTCTTGGATATTTGTCCTGTCTTAGCCATATGAGAGGAGCATTAAATTGTTTTATTCTTATCGATTTAACAAAATATCTCCACCCACTTTACGATTTATAAATTAAAACACATTTATTTTCAGAAATATTTCAGGATTTATGGAATATATCAAATATATATATATACGCATCTGATATTGACAATTGAATTATAGGTTTGAATCTTGCATGAAATAATTAATATTTAAATTATTAAATAGAAATATTCTTATATTTATACTATTAATGTTCCAAAAGTTAATTTATATAGGATAGTTTTTCAAATTATTTAAATCAGTATCAATAAGAAAAATTTAGAAAAATTATTGAAAAAAAGCGTCCCAAGGTGAGCCACCCAGACATAATATTTTTATATTCATTGTCTAGAATGTATTAACATTTTCATCGTACTGAAGTTGGCAAGAATGAACAGCGCTGGGAGAATTACATAAATATTTATTAAAAGTTTAATACAAAAAAAAAAATTGGGTTAGAGGATATTCATAAAGATTAATTTAATATACAAATACTACTAAAAAAACTATTGACTAAATTTACCAAATATATTCTCTTATGATTAATTTATTTGTCTGTGTATTGTAAGTCTACACTGTAGTTCCATTAAAAAAATAATCAATCTATCTATCTCTGTGATTCTACGGAACTCGAAAGTTCTTGGCCGCAGCAACCACATCCCTCAAAGTATTCCTATTCTGAGCCACAACCCTCCAGTCCCTATCCTCTCCCATCTCTCTCACATCCTTTCTCCCATTATCCACCCACCGTGTCCTTGGTCTTCGAAGCGGACGTTTCCCACTCGGTCTCCCTACCAATATATTTTTTGCCATTCTATCTTCTCCCATTCTAGCCATGTGTCCTGCCCGTAGCCTTCTCGATTTTATAATTCTAAGAGAGAGGTCAGAGGTCATGCGATTCCTCGTTATGCAATCTTCGCCATTCCCCGGTGACATGATCTTTCTTTGGCCCATAAATGCTTCGCAGAATCCTATTCTCAAATACTCTGAATGTACTCTCGTCACCTAAGGTCATAGACCATGCATCGCATCCATCTAATTCAACCAGTAAAATAATTGTTTTATATATTTTAACTTTTATCCCCCTTGATAATAATTTTGATGCGATAAGCCCCTTTATTGCATGATAACAGGCGTCGCTTTAAACTTATCTCGAATATTATTATCTTTCGTTATCACAGAACCTAAGTATTTAAATTTTTCTACATTTTCAAATTCTATATCTTGTATATTAAGATTTTGTGTGTTAATACTATTCCTCTCTGTTACTAAATACTTTGTCTTAGCCAGAGGCGGATTATCCGTAAGGCAAACTAGGCACGTGCCTAGGGGCGTGTAGTTACAAGGGGCGCGCGAGCTCAGAATTTTAAAAATTTATAGTATTATGATGGGCATTTATGGCCGATACAGGGGAGCCGATAAAGTGATTGCCTAGGGCGCTCTGGACCTTTAATCCGCCACTGGTCTTAGCATTATTACTATCTATAATTGCAATTGCCGAATCTGCTATTATATTTAAGTCGTCTGCGTAGCCAAATACTTGAATTTTTTCGTTTAATTAGATTCCGTTTGACCTCTTCCCAATTTCTCTAATTAGTTATTCCAGAACTAAATTAAATAAAATTGGTGATAATGCGTCTTCTTGCTTTAAACCATTTCGAATTTCGAAAGATTCTGACAATTGATTCCCGCATCTTACTCTTCCTTTACTACCTACAAGACAAATTTGAATCATTTTTAAAAAATAATAAAGAATAATCTCCCAATTCTCTTTAAATTTTATTTTTTAAAATTTTAAATGGATAGTCATAGTGAGTAGAATAAAAAAAAATTGCATGTAGAGTAGGAGGAGGGGGAAACATAAAGTGTCTAGAGGGTCCTGGCAACATTAATCCACCACTACAAACTTTATAATATTATATATGTTTTATTATTAGTAAGTATTAAATTTATGTACATTTTAATTATAATTTAGAAAAGCTGTATTGTATGCACAACCCATGAAATATTCTGTAGGAATTTTTGTACCAAGTTATAATTTTCTTTATTAATTGCGCATGCGCCAATAGAAAATATTCTAGACAGAATATATAAGAAATTGTCCTCAAAATTATCCTGTATTATTATTTTTATAATATATATATAAAATGGGGGCAGCATGGCTGAGTGGGTAGAGTACTAGAGTACTAGATTTCTACACAGGAAGCCTGAGTTCGAATCCCAGCATAGAACTCAAGATTATATATTTATTTAATTTAATAATAATAAATATAAAAAAATTTAATCCAATTTAACATCGGCTGCTCCCACCGAAGAAGGCAAGGGGAAAGCACTTCGGTCAAATTTTCCCATGAACACCCTATGACTCCTGTGGAGTTATTAGGGCCACGACACTTCCGCTAGGAAGTTATCGACAACGAAGAAGAATATATAAAATATGCTATGGATGGTTTAATAAATTATTGCCCTTAAAATAGTCGATATATCTTATAGTCTATAAGATTTTTTGAAATGGCGCTTTTTTCCATTGCCCCCACCTCTCACTTTCCACGAAGCCATTTGACAAAACCCTATTTGCTAATTATCAATACTTCACTAGTCAAATAATTAATGAATTATAATTAAATTAATCCGAAATTAATATAAAAATGATTTTAAAAATTATTAAAATTTTTTGGATATAATTTTCATAATTATTTCAAAATTAAAATTGATTATATATGTTATAAACTATTTATGAAAAGGCGCCATTTTACATTACACTCACCCCACCCCCCTCTCAAACTAAAATTGGTATTTCCTATAATTAAATTTAAAAAAAATATTTCAATTTAAAATTATTTAAAGGTGTGTTTATATGATTTAATTGATATACTAATATAGATTAATATTTTAACAATTATTTAATATCATTTCTAGATGCCCGAGGAACATGTCATAACCTTGGAAGAAGAGTATATGTACGTCAATCTATTTTTTATAATTATTCAACAATTATAATTGTGTAAATTTAATTCAATATATATATATATATATATAATATGTATCTTTAATTTAATTTAATTTAATTTAATTTATTTTAAGACTTATTAATTATTTTAATTTATAATATATGTATGTATATATGGCATTTTATATATAAATAGAATATCGAAAAGACAATTATTTCAATACTCTTTGATATCTTAATATATATGATTCCAGTAAGATGAAATAAACTATTAACACCACAATCGTCACATTTCAAGTATATATTTTAATACTAATATTTTTATAATTATTTTTGTTTAGCTGTGATTTTAAAGTCTACAACAACATCACTATCATTAAATACATCTGGGTCTCCTCATCTTCCTATGTGATAGAGGAATATAGGGAAAAGATAGGCAGGTAAGAATTTTTTCACTTAAAATTATCAATTATAAATCTTACCAGTGATTTCCTTTTTTAATTCCAAAAACACTTTCCACTTAAGGATTATTTACGGGTTGCTTTTTGTTTCTGAAATATAAAAATTATTAAGTTTGACAGATTAGCTGCTTATGGACGTCAAATTGTTCTGCCTTTTAGTAATGTTTTATTGAATAATTCACTAATTATTCACTTATTCTTATTGGTTTTTTTCGGTTAGGATGTAAGGAAATTATTTAATTAATTTATTTTTTAATTTTTCTATATCCAAATCAAACAGAAGAAGATACAATCCCAGAAAATAAGTAAAGCTCTCTACTGGCTAAATGAATAAAACTTAATAAATATGTTAGCTAAATTGAATTTTTATGCAAATTTTAATAATTTTTATTTTGGAAACTAGAAGCGACATGCATAAGGAAAGTTTCTTTGGAATTAAAAAAGGAATCCACTGGTAAATTTTTATCCAAATCTATGACACCATAATTAATATATATGTACAATATACAACCTATATATATATATATATATATATATATAAAACTTTTATAAAGTTTTATTATTTTATTCCAATATTTGAATTCACTCTTATCATAATATAGGGATTCCCAACAGGGTCCAGGATATCAAGCTGTGAAAAGGGTTGAAATAACCTGAGGGGACTATTGTGCGAAATTTCCTCTTTCAATTACTATAAAAATGTAAAGGATTCTTTTACGAAATAAAAAATAAATAGAAAAATAAATTTAAACAATTGCCAAAGGATCCTGCTAATTCCACAGTAATTGTATTTATTAAAGTTATATAGAGGGAGAGTATATTTATTAAACTTTATTTACATATAATCGTGCATGTTTTAAGGTTTTTTTTAAGGAATTTCGAATTATATAGAATTTTTGTTTTAAATTGTCGATCTAAATAAAATACCATTTATTTTTAATAATTTAATTTCTAATAATATTATATTAATATTTTTTTTATATATTACATTATTATTTAGATTAGTTAATTTTTCTCATATTTTATTTTTGAGATTTTGAGTAGGATTAGCCCCTTTACTGCATGAGAACAACCGTTACCCGAATGCATCCTCGATTTAAAAATATGCACTCTTTTATTCTTTTATTAATTGAAATTCAGCCTTCTAATATATTCTAATATATTTTACATTTTATTTAGAATTAATAAAAATCATTTTATTTATTTTAATCTTTTATCTTATGAAAAATTGTGTCAATTTGTATTTAATGACTAATAATTTCGATTGTTTACTATTTATCATCATTTCAAGTACAATACAGTGAACGCTATATTAATTTTTTAACACTTGGACTGGCAATAACGCGCCAGCACGTGACGTGGTGCCATCAACAAAGAGCCAAACACGCGCTAGTTTAATAAATATATTTTTTAATTTATAATTAATTAAATTTATTTTAAATATAATCTATGTTAATTATTCCAATTCCAATTTGCGAGATAGTCGAGTGGAGACTCTCCAGAATTTTTTATGAAAATTTTTGAAGGGGTCCATATAGAATAATGGTTAGTACAGTAGACAGTACAAAAAAAGATTAAAGCCATGAATGGTTTACGCAATAGAATATAGAAATTGTATTAATTTTCTGAGATTCAAATGTGATTAATTGTTCATTCTTTGATTTCAGATGTATAATCACCGGGCTGCTTGTTTCAAGTGAAGCCTCTCTTTTACGAACAACTATCAACATATGAATAATGCTATACTTTATTCTAATTTAAAAAATATTATTGCTTAGTGGTACACCTTGGGAGGTTCTTTTATCCTATCTTTGCTCTAAATTTTTCTTAGTGATAACCACCTGCGTTTTACATTAAATAGGATTAATGTTTTTGTATTTATTCTATTTTAAAATAATATGAAAAACTATGCTATATGAATAACTTTTGGGACATTAATTAGTATAAATATAGCAGACGTGTTAGTGTTAGTGCCAAGGAATCTTCGGAGATTCGGATCAGTTTTTTACTAATTTTCATCATTTCAAATACAATACAGTGAACAATCTTTTTTTATTTTTTAACATATTAACTCCTAATCACGCGCCAGCACGTGACCTGGTGCTATCAACAAAATAGCCAAACACGTGCTGTTTTAAAAAATATTTTTTATTAATTCTAGTTTATAATTTAATGAATTAAATTTAATTTAAATATAAAATATGCAGTGGCGCAACCAGGATTTGATCCTGGGCGGGTTTTTGACTAGCCGCTCCACCTTCTTATGCCCCCCCCCCCCCCCGGGCTCTCTCAAAGACAAATTTTCATTAAGATTTATTTTTTATATTATATATTTAAAAAAGTTTTGTACCTGAACCACTGATTTTACAAAATCTGGCAAAAAATTTCATTTTGTATTTTATTTACTCGTATTCCCAGTTTTAGAAAGAGAAAATATTTTTTTCCAGCTATAAGTAATGTCGTTTGGTCGGAAAATTTTGAACCGGCCGTCTAACCAAAATGAGATATTGTCTTGAAATTTGATATTTAGATGTTTTTTTTGGGAATGAATAGCGGGGATTGGATTGTTTTTGGACAAGATCGGACCATAAGTAAGGGTAGTTTAAAGAAGAGTCAAAGCACATTTTATTGATTTTCTCAATAAATACCGATTTTTATGAGAATTATACTATCGTATTAAATTTATAGGGAATCGAATTTACTAAAAGTTTCATTATATTCATTTTTACCTAAACTTAATTATAAAGGAGTTATCTATATCTATATATTTAATACGACAGTGTCCGTCCGTACGCAAAAAACTCCAGAGCCTAAAATACAAGGAGTAAGGTAACCAAATTTTTCTGAGGTGAAGGGTTCCTCAAATGATGAAAAATAAAAAAGAAATTAGAATCTTAGGTAACTCCTGAGCTGAGCTGCGGATGTTCCATTTTCCAGAAATATATATAAAGGGGAGTCTTTGTTTGTATGTATGTAATTTGTTTACTTTTTTGCTGTCATAGAAACAGATATATATATATATATATATAACTAGCTGCTCCGAGCGCCTTCGGCGCTCTTCACACCTAGACGGGGGCTCTGCACCCTGTACCCCCCCGAGTGTCCCTATTCTGAGCTATAACCATCTAACTCATACCCTGTCCCATCTCTATAGTTTTTTATATATGTTTATTTATGCAGAAAAAATTAATTGACATAATTATTAATTTAATAAAATAAAATTACTTAATAAAGTATTAAAATAATAAAAATTAATAAATTTGTAAAAAACATATATAATACTTAAAAAAAAAGTGCCTTTGCGAGTTTCGAACTGAGAGTGCAAAGTCATAAGATAACGCCTTAGACGGTTCACCCACGAAGCACTTTTGTTTGCAAGTCTCCTATTACGATATATATACATGTCATGATCTAGCATTGTAACTAAACTATTTTTATTTAAATACCTCCCCCTGGACATACATTACCAATTAGCGGTTTAATAAAAGAAGTATGACATGCCCTGAGACCTACTGAATATGCATAAAAAATTTCATAAGAATCGGTCCAGCCGTTTTGGAGGAGTATCATTTCAAAGTTTTGTGACACGAGAATTTTATATATAAGATTAGAACCTCTCTCTCTCCCTCTATTTAAAATTTAGGATTAGCCCCTTTACTGCATGATAACAACCGCTACCCGAATGCATCCTCGATTTAAAAATATCTCAACATGCACTATTTTATTCTCTTATTATTTGAAATTCAGCCTTCTAATATATTCTAATATATTTTACATTTTATTTACAATAAATAAAAATCATTTTATTTATTTTAATCTTTTATCTTATGAAAAATTGTGTCAATTTGTATTTAATGACTAATAATTTCGATTGTTTACTATTTATCATCATTTCAAGTACAATACAATGAACGCTATATTAATTTTTTAACACTTGGACTGGCAATAACGCGCCAGCACGTGACGTGGTGCCATCAACAAAGAGCCAAACACGCGCTAGTTTAATAAATATTATTTATTAATTTTAATTTATAATTTAATTAATTAAATTAAATTTAAATATAATATATGTTATTTAATCCAATTCACTAAAAAACTATTCACTAAATTTACTAAATGAAATATTCTGTACGAATTTTTGTACCAAGTTATAATTTAATTTACTAATTGCGAACATTAATTAACAAGTTCATCGAACGTTGAAAGTGAATGAACAGCGCATGGGAATTACATAAATATTTATTAAAGGTTTAATACCATAAAAAAATAAAAAGATTTGGGTTGGAGGATATTCATAAAGTTTAATTTAATTTACAAATATTACTAAAAAACTATTCACTAAATTTACTAAATCTTATTATGCTAGCTAAAATTATATATATCTATCTATCTATATATAGCCATTGGTTCTCAAAAACCGCTCTAACGATTTTTTTCAAATTCACACTAGATATAGTATTTATAAAGAAAAATTAAGTTTTATTGATCATATCTCTTGAAACATACAGCTTCATTATTTATTTCTTAATTAAAAATTATATATGGGTGACGTCAAAACTGGCATCCATTTTGAAATTTTACTCCCGCCTTTTTTTAAAGGATATTGTATTAATATTTTTTTTATATTTAAAATATTTTAAAAATTTTTATTTAATTTCGAAATAAAATTAAAAATATATATTTTAATAATATTTTATAATTATAAATTACGATAAATATATATCATTCTTCCAATAAAAAAAAATATTCATGCACTTAGAAACATACCTAATAATACATATTTATGTATTATTGAGGACCCCAGTTCCATTCATTTTAATCAGATTGATGCAATGATAATAATTGTAATAAATCAATTAAAAAATTGTATATCAGCTCGGTGTCCCAAGTATTAATATTACCAGCCAAACCCAATAATAATGAATTAATTTTTTTTAACTTAATTACCGAGCCGAGGCTAAGGGTCCCGGTATGATCTTAATATATTGTGAGAATTAGATAAATAATGTATAGAGAAAAAAATATTTAAAAATAGATATTTATTTAAATGAAATAAAATTATTTAATTTACAGAATGAAAATGTCTACAATAATATCTAAGTATTTTTTCTTTATAATTTTACATTATAATAATGCTAATTACAGTAGTTATAATATATGGGGGAATTTTCAACTTTGACCGCCGATTTGACCATGTTCCCAAATGAATTTTAAAAAACCAAGACCACACTTTACATTTACACATTTTAAACTCTAATCGAATCCAAAATCAAAATTTAAAAAATCGAGAAACAGACACACTGATATAATTAATTTGAAACATTTTAGGAAACAAATTTTGAATGGGTCATTTTTAGAAATCCCATTTAACAATTATAATAAATAATTAAAAAATTGTAAAATTTTTAAAGTATATAAAAATAAATTGTATAAATTGGTTAAAGGGTCGAGTGATAGTTCGGTGTCCCAAGTATATATTTTATATTAAAATATTGTTGTAAAGCCCAAATCTCCTTTCCATATAACATCATCGACTGGGCCGCTACCTTAAGGAGTCTTCTCTTGCTCTGATTAGGGCCACCGGTATTTGCCATTAGTCTCGAAAAAATAATATTAAATTATATATAAATTTAAAAATTAGAATATTTGAATTTGTTTAAATTTTAACACATGTAATGAATCATATGCATAAAGAATAGAAAATTTTGAAAATCAACTTGGTATTAAATTCAGAAAAAAAGTACTGATATATAGAATATATCGACTATTCGAATATAATTGAAACTCTTTCTCTCCCTCTATTTTAAATTTTAAAAAAGGGAGTGTTAAGACATTATTTTGCCTTATGTAACATGGATGGTTAAATGATGGTCCCTGAGAAATTCCCATTAAAAATGTTTATAATATTTTAGTTTATTAAATCAAACTATTATTTTTTATTTCAATATTTTTAATGTTAATACAATAATTTTTATTTTATAATCTATAAAATAATTTAATTATTTTAAAAAACGGCGGTGTTCAATTACAATTTTTTTACTCTCTACTGACTGTTCATTTCATAACTGAAAATAGTGTCGAATAGAAATAGACGATATTACTTGGATTAATCTTATTATGCTAGCTAAAATTGTTTGTTTGTATTATTGAGGTCCCCAGTTCAATTCATTTTAATCAGATTGATGCAATGATGCAACATTTAATAATTGTAATAAATAATTAAAGAATTATATATTAATATTTTTTAAAGGGTCGAGCGACAGCTCGGTATCCCAGGTATTAATATTACCAGCCAAACCCAATAATAATGAATCATTTTTTTTAACTTAAGTACCGAGCCGAGGCTCGGGGTCCCGGTACTAAATTCTCTTATGATTCTTGATTACTTTATTTTTCTGTGTATTGTAAGTCTACACTGTAGTTCCGTTAAAAAAATAATAAAGAATAATTTAATAGTTTTATAAACTTTATTATTATTATAATTTATTTAGTTGTATTAAATTTATGTACATTTTAATTTTTATTTAGAAAAACTGAATTGTATGCACAACCCATGAAATATTCTGTACGAATTTTTGTACCAAGTTATAATTTAATTTACTAATTGCGCATGCGCCAATAGAAAATATTCTAGACAGAATATATAAGAAATTGTGCTCAAAATTATCCTGTATTATTATTTTTATAATATATAAAATATGCTCTGGATGGGTTAATAAGTCATTGCCCTTAAAATATGGCGCTCTTTTCCAATACATTGCCCCCACCTCTCACTTTCCACCAAGCCATTTGACAAAACTATATTTGCTAATTATCAATACTTCACTAGTCAAATAATTACAGAATTATAATTAAATTTATCCGAAATTAATATAAAAATGCTTTTAAAAATTATTAAAATTTTTTTAATATAATTTTCATAAATATTTCAAAATTAAAATTGATTATATATGCTATAAACTATTTATGAAAAGGCGCCATTATCCATTACACTCCCCCCCCCCGCTCAAACTATATTTGCTAATTATCAGTACTTCACTAGTCAAATAATTACTGAATTATAATTAAATTAATCCTCAATTAATATAAAAATGATTTTAAAAATTATTAAAAAATTTTTATCATAATTTTCATAATTATTTAAAAATTAAAATTGATTATATATGTTATAAACTTTTTATGAAAAGGCGGTATTTATTTCAATCAACCTATCCCTTAATCTGTTTGGTAATTATCACTACATAATTAGACAAATAATACAATTTACCGATTAATTTAATTTTTATATAATTTAAAAGAAGAAGATATATTCAAAGTGAGTTTATATGATTCAATTGATGTACTAATATAAATTAATATTTTAACAATTATTTAATATCATTTCCAGATGCCAGTACACACCATGAGATCTACGCGTAGGTTTAAGTACGTAAATCTTATTTTTATAATTATTCAACAATTATAATTGTGTAAATTTAAATCCATATATATATATATATACTAGCTGCTCAGAGCTCCTTCGTCGCTCTTCACATCTAGACGGGGGCTCCGCCCCCTGTACCCCCGAGTGGTACATAGTATTTGGTTGAAAGTAGTAAAAGGTTTTCATCCATTTTGTTTCAAACAATGTATAACATAAAACATTCATTTCTTATTGTGTGATTATTTAAAATATATTTTAATTTATTTAGTAAATTAATTATATATATTATTATTGAATATGTTATATCTATCTACTCGAAAGTTCTTGGCAGCTACAACCACATTTCTCCAAGTGTCCCCGGTGACCTCATCTTTCTTTGGCCAATAAATGCTGGAAAGAATAATCTGAATCTACTCTCATCTCCCAGGGTCATAGACCATGCGTGTCTCAACGGTACTCGAAAGTTCTTGGCAGCTACAACCACATTTCTCCAAGTGTCCTTATCCTGAGCCTCTGTTCCATCTCTCGTACGTCATTCCCTGATGTACTCATCTTTCTTTGGCCCATAAATGCTGGGGAGAATCCTATTCTCTGAATCCACTCTCATCTCCAAAGATCATAGACCATGTCTAACACTCATATAATACAACAGACAAAATAATTGTTTTATATATTTTAATTTTCATTCCCTTTTATAATAATTTTGATGAGATAAGCCTCTTTACTGCATGATAACAGGCGTGTTTTCCGATTGCAACTTCGATTTCAATTCTTCTCAAATATTATTATCCTTCGTGATTACATTCAATTTTTCTACATATTCAAATTCTACATTTTGTATGTTAATACTGCTCCTGTTTGTTTCTAAATATATTTATTTATCATTATTAATTTCAAACCTCATCTCTTTTCCTACCTCGATTAATTTTTCCTCGCTATCTGTAATTGCAATTGCCGAATCTCCTATTATATTTAAGTCGTCTGGGTCACCTAATATTTTACAATTGATTTCCACATCTTACTCTTTCTTTACTACCTTCAAGATAAATTTTAAGATCAAAATTTGAAAAAGTTTATCCGGATCTATTGAGTCATGCGTAGGTTTTACTAAAGTCTACAAATAATTAGTGAACAGAGATATTGAATTCGCGGTTTTTTTAATATCTGTCATAATGAAAATATCTTAATTAATGTTGATCGATTTGGCATGAACCCTCAATGATATCGTCTAATATTTCCTCCGCCTATAGTTTATAAGTATTGTATATGTTATAATAGAGTATAATATTTCTTGATCATTTCATTTCGATATTTTAATTTCATTGTTTGATTTTTATTGAATATTTTTAATTATAATAAAATTAGAGAAAATGCAAAGTTAGAGACTTGAGACAATTTATAAAAATTAATTTATAAAAATTAACGGTATAAAAGTATTGATAAAACTAAAGATAAATTAACAATATATACATTCATTAATAGTATTAATTTAAATTAATGGATTTATTTGATTTTTTATTATTAAGTTCATTTATTAATTTTTTTAGATCATAGTTAATTCCCTCCCTTAAAATAAAAGAAGTACCTATTCAAATATGGAAATAATTTAAGTTAAATATAATTTAAATATTTTATTATATTAATTAAAATGAGAACTTTTAGAATAAATTATTTAATTGAAATGATATTTTAATATTAGAATTTAAAATAAAAAGTTAAAATTTATAATAATTCTTTGATTGCTAGTTATATACATTGTGTAAAATGAGTCCGCCAGTCAGTGGGCCACGCCTGGCTCTTGAATGAACAACACGGAGAACTATATATAAACTTTAAATCTCTCTCTCTCCCGCTCACACACACTCTCACCTCTCTCCTCATCCCCTCCACCTCTCATTTCTTAGTTATTTCAATTTCCACAAATTGTCTAATTTTTAAAATATTCACTAATTTACTTTCTATTTTTATTCTTTAATCCTTAAATAATATATTTTCTATTTTATGTTAAAATGTAAATAACTTACATTTTAACATATTAAACTATGACAGCAAAAAAGTAAACGAATTACATACATACATACATACAAACAGTCTCCTTTATATATATAGATATAATATGTATCATTAATTTAATTTAATTTAATTTATTTTAAGACTTATTAATTATTTTAATTTATAATATATGTATGTATATATGGCATTTTATATATAAATAGAATATCGAAAAGACAATTATTTCAATACTCTTTGATATCTTAATATATATGATTCCAGTAAGATTAAATAAACTGTTAACACCACAATCGTCACATTTCAAGTATATATTTTAATACTAATATTTTTATAATTATTTTTGTTTAGTAACTGCGGATTTGCCTATAAAGTCTCGAAGATAATTTCCATTTATTGGAAATGTCCTTGTTCATATACAATCGTGAAAATTAGGGAGGTTAAGACGAGGTAAGATTTTTTTTTTACAATTTCAATTATTATAAATCTTAAATTAATACATAATTATATATTATTATACAAATATATATATATATATTATATGTACTTGTATATATTAATAGTTTACGCTATAAATATAGAAAATTGTATTAATGTCCTCAGATTCAAATCTGATTAATTGTTCATTCTTTGATTTCAGGTGCTTAGTCACCGGGCACCTCGTCTACAAAGACACTTCTTATAATCGAAAAATTATCTACATTTAATATTCATAATTTTTTTTTTATAATAATATAAATTAATGTATTTATTAAAGCTTTTGTGGTTATTTTATAATTATTAAGAGAATTTTTATTAAAAGACCACATTATTTGTATAAAATTATTTATTAAATTAAAATAAAAATTAAAATAAAAATTAAAATAATTGTACCTTAATTTAATAAATAATAAATAATTTTATACAAATAATGTGGTCTTTTAATAAAAATTCTCTTAATAAATATAAATCGATATATATTTCTTTATTTTTACTAAAATTGAGTATATATGGTATTTTATATATAAATAGAATATAGAAAAGACAATTATTTCAATACTCTTTGATAGCTTAATATATATGATTCCAGTAAGATTAAATAAACTATTAACACCACAATCGTCACATTTCAAGTATATATTTTAATACTAATTTTTTTAGAATTATTTTTGTTTAGGTGTGATTTAAAAATATATAATCCACTGGTACATTTTTATCCAAATCTGACACCATAATTAATATATATGTACAATATACAACCTATATATATATATATATATATATATTTAGCAGTGTAATTACAATGGATATACTGCTTGGTCAAAAACTTGTTGAATTTATTTTGATATACTCATATACATATACACATATTTCACAAATGTTACTATCTATATAAACGTTCCGTTTATGCGCACGCCATCTGTTGGTATTCTTGTGACGCTACATAACTCCCCTCCTAGTAACTTGGTTACGATACTAGGTTGTAGTAGCGTCTCACTTTTCACTGCACTATCGTATACACTGCACTCACGAGCTTGTCTGGGAACTTGACTCTTCGCCCTGATCTTGTTCTGATGATGTTATCTTTCGGTGGTGTTGATGCCTTGTCGGTCTGATTTGTCCCATTATACTCGGGTAAACTATTGTCTTCCGCTAATGTGAATCCTGGTTTGAGGCGGTCGATGTTGATGGTTTGTTTCCCTTTTTGAGTTTGTATCTCGAATGTTTTTTTGTTTCGCGAGATGATTTTGAAAGGACCGTCGTAGGTTGGTTGTAGGGGTTTTCTTATTGCGTCGTGTCTCACAAAGACGAGTTCACATTCATTAAGAGCTGGGTGTATGAAGGGTTTGATTTTTGTGAGATGTTCTGTTGGGATTGGTTTGAGGCTTTGCATGTGATCTTTTAATTTTATCACGTATGAAGGAATGTCAGGATTAATTTTGGTTGCGTCTAGAAAATCGCATGGGAGTTTGATAGAAGAACCGAAAACCATTTCCGCGGGTGTGACTTTGTCTTTTCCGATGACGTATGAGCGGAGCCCCATTAAAACTAATGGCAGCTTAGGGACCCAATTTTCGGTCAATTGGCATTTTAAAGCTGATTTGAGCTGACGGTGCCAGCGTTCAATCTTGCCGTTTGCTGTGGGATGGTATGCTGTGGTCTTTTGGTGTTGTATTCCCATTGACTTAGCTAATTGCTTGAACAGTTCAGATTCGAATTGCCTGCCTCTATCTGTTGTAATGGTGTCAGGAATTCCGTAACGGGAAAACCCATTTGAGACTAAGGCTTTAGCTACAGTTTCTGCTGTGATATCCGGTATAGGAATGGCTTCCGGCCACCTTGTGAAACGGTCTATCATGGTTAGAAGGTAACGGAAACCTTCAGATGTAGGTAGCGGTCCAACAAGATCTATGTTAATGTGGCTAAATCTTGCCTCTGGTGTCTGGTAGGTGCCGATTTCGCTGTTGGTGTGTCTAGTTACCTTGCTTCGCTGACAAGGAATACATGTTGATGCCCAACGCTTGATGTCTTTTTCCATTGAAGGCCACACATATCTTTTTTTTATCATTTCGACCGATGCCTTTACTCCTGGATGTGCCAAGTTGTGCACAGATCGAAATATATCTTGTCTGTAAATTTGAGTTATGTATGGTCTTACATTTTCTTGTGACATGTCGCAAACGAGAGTTCGGTAGAGGGCGTTGAGCACATCTAAAGTGTCTTGTTTACTTCTGTAATAAACCCGATATTTTCGCGAGTTACAAGGTGGAAAGACAGAGAAGCTGTTAGGAGAAAGAAACCTACTGTTTTTTTGTGCGTCAAGAGGAAAGAGATAGTAAAAGATTTGTATAAACGGTCCCAAAAAAAAAAAGAAAAAAAAGTGAAGTAAGGTTAGATCTGACAAGAATTTTGAAGGAGCCAAATAGCCCGGCAATTTCGAACGAATTGAAGATGAGCCAATCAGATGATGGTACCAGAAAAAGAAATAGGGAGGAAGTGGCAGGATGGCCTTTTCAGAAAAGCAAAATGATGCAGAGATCTCCGCCAAAGGAGGAGGGAGACGACAGAATGAAGGAAGTATTAAAAATGCTGAAAGAAATATCAAATGAACTAAGGGAGGTGAGACGAGAACAACAGGAGTATAGAAGAGAAATAGAAGGCTTAAAAGAAGAAAATAAACAAATAAGGGAGGAAAACAAGTCTATACTAAGGAAATTGGAAGAGGTGTGTAAAGACGTGGAGCGATTAGAGAGAGAGAAGAGAAGAAATAACGTGATAATTCAGGGGAAGAAAGTTGAGAAGGCGGACCAAAAGGCGCTCAAGGAAGAAGTGGCGGAGTTCATAAAGAGAGAACTAGAAGTGGAGATATTTATAAGGGATATAAAGAAGATAGGTGAAAAGATGTGCCTAGTCGAACTAGATAATCACGTGGACAAAGAAATGATTATGAGAAATAAACACAAATTAAGAAAAATGGAAGGAGAAAAAATTTTCATTAATGATGACCTAAGCAGGAATGAAAGATGGGCCCAGATTAGCATGAGAAGAAAGGTAAAAGAAGCGAGGGAACAGGGTAGGAGTGTGAGAACGGGCTTTCAGAGGATAACAATAGACGAAGAGGACTGGATATGGAATGGCGTGGCGGGAAGATTTGAAAATAATATCAATAAGAGGAGTCAAAAAAACCTGGAATCAGACAGGGGAAAAGAGGGTACGAGATGAAAGCAGCTTCAAAAATCAAGGGGGAGAGGGAGGGGGTGCCTTTGATGGTTGGATTTTGGAATGTGAGAGGCACGTATGCAGAAGGGAGTCTCAAGGAACTGATAAGGGAAATGAAAAGGTATGAAATAGACATTATGGCAGTTCAAGAAACTAAGCAGAGGGGCATAGAGATATCGACCATAGACGACGTCTGTTTTTTTAAAAGTGGATGTGAAAATAGAAGACTGGGTACAGGCTTCTTGGTCAGAGGAAAGTTTAAAGAAAAAGTTATGAGGTTTGGGCCAATCTCGGAAAGAATGTGTACGTTAAGGGTGAAAAGCGGGGCAAGAAATATAAGTTTTTTAAATGGGCATGCTCCAACGGAGGACGCAGACGAAGAAGAAAAAAGTAATTTCTACGAAGAACTGGGAAGGGAATACGAACAGTTACCGAAACATGATATAAAAATTGTACTGGGAGATTTTAACGCCAAAATAGGCAAAGAAGAAATATATGAAGAATATGTGGGAAAACACAGTAAACACGAAAAAACAAATGATAACGGACAACGACTGATAAGCTTTGCAATTGAAAGCCAATTGGTTATTAGAAGTACGCAATTGAGAAGGAAAGAGATCCACAAAGGAACATGGATTTCACCCGACAAGAAGACAATAAACCAGATAGACCATGTGCTTATCGGAAAGAGACATATGAATCGGATAACTAAAGTAAGGTCCATGAGGGGAGCGGAATGCAGTTCTGACCATCTACTAGTTAAAACAACACTAAAAAGCATAACGAGGGAGGAAGAAAGGAAGACGAAGAAAGATACTAAGATGAGGGTTAAGAAAGTAAGCGGAGATATATTGAAAAGAGAAGAAACACAAGTAAAGTTCGAAAGACTAGTGAGGGAATCAATTATGACTGGGGAAAGAGACGTGGAAATAGAAGTAATTTGGGAACAAATAAAGACAGCAATAGGAAAAGCAAACGAAGCCATACAAGGGGCGGTATTACCCAACAAGGAAGGGAAGGAGTGGTTTGACCAAGAATGCGAGGAATGGATGGTAGTCATAAGAAGACGCAGGCAGAAAATGCTCACAGAAAACACAGCAGAGGTAGAGCAAGAGTATAAAGAAGCAAGAAGAGTTATGAAGGCAATGTGTAGGAGGAAGAAAAGAAAATTTAATGAAGATATATTAAGGGAAATTGAGGATAATTTTCAGAGGAAAGAAGCGAGGCAGTTTTTTAGAAAGACAAAAAAAATAGGAAAAGGCTACCAGAACCGAAATGTGTACATGAAAAATGAAGAAGGCGAGTTAACGAGTGATATAACAGAAGTTATGATCATATGGAAAAAACATTTTGAGAAGTTATTAAAGGGGGAGGAAGAAGAGATGGAATGGGAAGCACCAAGGGAGAAGGAGGGAGATGAGGCGGAGGTCCCAGAAGAAAGTGAAATTCTGCAAGTAATTAAGAAATTGAAAAACAATAAAAGTCCTGGCATGTCGCAAATCACAGCGGAAATGTTGAAAGCTGGGGGAAGCGAACTACACAAACTAATGACCAGGCTGTTGATGAGAGTATGGGAACAAGAAAAGATGCCAAGAGAGTGGAAAAAAGCGCTGCTGTGTCCATTGTTTAAGAAAGGCGATAACCTCTTATGTGAGAACTATATTCCCCAATAGCCTTACTAGAGCTTCCCTATAAAGTGCTTGCAGAGTTAATAAGGAGTAGAATAAGTGCGTTTGCGGAAGGGAATCTAGGGGAATACCAAGCTGGTTTTCGTAGAGGCAGATCAACAATAGACCAGATATTCTCGCTCAAAGAGATTCAGGCGAGTGCATATGAATATGGGATGAGGCTGTTTGTGGTTTTCGTTGATTTTAAGCAAGCGTACGACAGAATAAATAGGAACGAAATGTTTAAAGTGTTGAATGACATGGGGCTTCCGAGTAAGTTAGGGAGACTGATCAGGATGACGCTAACAGAGACAAAAAATGAAGTAACATGGAAAGGCAAAAACTCTGATGAATTTGAATTAAAGAGAGGATTGAGACAAGGTGATCCTCTATCAACCACTCTGTTTAATTTGGTCATGGAGAGTATAATGAGGGAGTGCAAAATTATGACGAAAGAAACAATTTTCAAGAATAATCACCAAGTCATAGCATTTGCAGATGACTTAGCAATAATAGCTAGGTCAAAGACTGAACTAAAAAAAGTAATGAAAAATTTAATCGAGACAGCAGGAAAGTTTGGAATGATAATAAATGAGGAAAAGACCAAGTACATGGAAATGGGAAGAGAGGAAGAGGAGAACGAAGAGAGTATTAGCGTGGAGCATGAGGGAAAAGTGTATAATTTCGAAAGAGTGAAAGAATTTATCTATTTGGGGGTGAAATTGGAGGAGAGGGGTGGTGGGATGGGAGAAGTGAAAATGAGGACGATGAAGGGCAGACAGGTCTATGGGAGGTTGGGTAAGTTAATGAGAACAAAAGTAATCTCAAGAAAATCTAAAGAAAGAATCTATAGATCAATAATCCGACCTACAGTCATGTATGGGAGCGAGACCTGGGTACTAGGTAGGGCTGAAGAGGAAGTATTAGAAAGATGGGAAAGGAGTATCTTGAGGGGTATATATGGAGGGGTAAAGTCAGCTGAAGGATGGAGAAGAAGATCAAATGATGAATTGAAAGAGTTGTTCGCTGAACCTCTGATAGTGCCTCTGATAAAATCGCAAAGATTGAGATGGTTCGGGCATGTGCAGAGAATGGAGAATACAAGAATGCCTAAGCTGGTAACCAAAAGAAGACCGGTGGGAAAAAAAAGGAGAGGAAGACCAAGAAAAAGATGGTTCGATGAAGTGGCAAATGATCTGCGAAGAATGAAGATCGGATGCTGGAGAGAGAAGACAGAAGAAAGAGAAGAATGGAGAGAAATAGTGGGAAGAAGTAAACATGAACTAAACTAGTGAACTCAAACCGCCTTAGGTCTGCATGGCTTGTTGAGCACTTTAATAATAATAATGTCGCAAACGAGTGACTTGCCGTTTTTCTGTAGCATTTTTTTTAGCTGAAGTGATGTGTTGGATTGTGTCAGTTGTTTTAATGTTTCGTCTGTTTCTTGAGCTGTTGCTATGTCTTCTAGTGATATGTGAGATGGGGTCTCTATGGAAGCAATTCTAGAACAGGCATCCGCTGCTACGTTACTCTCACCTTCCGTAAAGCGGATGTCTGTTGTGAATTGTGCGATATAGCTGGTTTGTCTTAACTGTCTTGGTGACGATTTTTCCGGGCGTTGATTGAAAACATACGTCAGTGGTTTGTGGTCGGTGTAAATTGGAAAATCTCTACCTTCCAGTATGTGTTGAAAATGTTTGATTGCTGCGTATGCTGCCAGTAGTTCTCTGGTCGTATGTAGAGTACTTTTTTTGAGCATCGTTGAGTTTTTGTGAAAAGAATGCTAATGGCTCGAGTTTACTGTTCCGTTTTTGGTGCAATGCGGCACCTATGGCGAAATCTGAGGCGTCCACCATCAATACCAAAGGTAAGTCTGGTGCCGGATGAACTAATAATGTAGCTTGCGAAAGACTTTCCTTTAAGTTGTTGAAAGCTTCAATCTCCTCTGTGGACCAATTGATTTTTCGTTTGTCGTTCTTTCTAGCCCCCTTTAAGTGATGTAATAGAGGTACTTGTTTGTGAGCCATCTGTGGAACCGCTCTTCGATAAAAATTTATTAAACCTAGAAAACGGCGTAAATCTTGGATGGTATCTGGTAGTGGATACGTCTTGATTGCTTCCGTTCTGTCTTCTAGCGGTTGTATGCCTTTTGTTGAGATTGTATATCCCAGGAATGGTATCTCTTCTTTGCCGAACATACTCTTGTTAAGATTTATATTGATGTTATGCTCACTTAATCTTTTGAAGAGTATGTGTAGATGATTTTTGTGTTCTTCTTCGTTTGTTGATGCGATGAGTATGTCATCGATATAACAGAAAACGAAGTCGAGATCTCTTAGTATTGAATCGATGTACCTTTGGAATGATTGAGCAGCATTCCTGAGACCGAATGGAAGTTTCAAAAATTCGAAAAGCCCGAACGGTGTAGTTACCGCTGTCTTGTGGATGTCATCTGGGTGTACTGGGATGTGGTGATAGGCTCGAATTAAGTCTATTTTTGAGAATATTTTCTTGTTGTTCAATTGGCTGTTGAAGTCTTGTAGATTCGGAATTGGGTATCTATCGGGTATCGACAAGTTGTTGAGAGCTCTGTAGTCGCCGCAAGGGCGCCAAGATCCGTCCTTCTAGTGCACCATGTGAAGTGGACTTGACCAAGAACTCTTAGATGGTCGACAGATTCCCATGTTCATCATTTGTTGGAATTCTTCTTTGGCCCATTGGAGTTTGTCGGGAGGCAGTCTTCGAGGTTTTGCTGACACTGGATGGCCTTTGGTCTGTATTGTATGGCTGACGTCTATGATGGGGCTAGCAAAATGCAAGTCTTCCTTCGTAAGCTTGGGAAACTTTTTAATGATGTCGGCATAATTCTGTTGTGGAGGGATTGAACTTACTGTGTCGATGTTATAGACTTGCCTGGTGCCGCATTTGGTTGAAAGTGTGGTAGTGCTATCCAACAGTCTTTTCTTCTTGAGATCGATCAGTAAGTTGTAGTGTTTGAGGAAGTCTGCTCCTATGATAGATGAGCTTACTTCGGCTATGGTGAAATTCCACGGAAATATTCTTTTGAGGGACACATCGATGTTAAGTAGTTTTTCCCCATAGGTGTTGATTGTCGTTCCGTTTGCCGCATAAAGTTTCTTTTTGTGAAGGTTGTACTTGCTGTTTTTCTGGGCCGGTATCACCGAGATGTCCGCTCCTGAGTCGATGAGAAATGTCATTCTGTATTTTTTGTCTCGGATGAATAAGCGACTCGATTTGGGCCCGTTGACATTGGTCGCGGACAACGTCGGGCCTGGTAGTTTGGGATATTCCTGAAGTTGCAAGGTTTTGTGCACTTCCGTGCTTTAGCTCCGAATGTTTCGTGAAACCAACAGATCGTGTAGGTTGCGTTTCTTCTCCTGGAGTTGGACCTTGCTCGCAGCATGGAGACCTCCTCTGAGAGTGCGAGGATGTGTTTTTCCAGGCGCGAGAATCTGCTGTCCTCCGGGTCTGGTTCTGAAATTTTATAGAGTTGTTTTTCTGTTGTGTGTTCTAATATTTTGTCGGCCATGGTTGCGATGTCGTTCAGTTTGTCACTGCTGGCGGCCAGAATGGCTTTTGCGTTGGACGGCATGTTCTGTAAGAATATTGTTCTTAAGAAGTCGTCTGTTATCTGGTTATTTGCCAGAGTCCTCATTTCCCGAAGTAGCTGAGTTGGCTTTTTGTCTCCGAGTTCTAATTCGTTAAGCAGTTTTGTTGCCTTCCGGACGTAGGAATCCTCGAATTCTTTGGTAAGCTCTTTCTTCAGATCCGTGTAAGGTGTTGTTGTTAGTGGCCTAATTAAAAAATCGGAGATGGTTTCTGCGATGTCTTCTTCGAGGGATGCGATTACGTGGTGGTATTGTGTTTCCTCATTTGTAATGCCCGCCAGTTTGAATTGTGATTCCAACTTTTGGAACCACATCGCGACATTTCTCTTCCATATTGGGCGAATTTTTACTGTCACTTTTGAAATGGTTGACGATTCCTCTGCCATTTTGGAAAAAGTTTGGGATGTTATAAGGGCGGGTATATTTAGAGTGGTTCTGTCGTCAAGTTTGAGGTCGGAAGGGGGGTGAGGAAGGCGTCGATTTGAGGCCGGGGTGAGGACGATGAAGGTGATGTCGAGTTAAAGGTCGGGGTGTTGGCGTTGATGATACCGTTAGATATGATGACGACGATGGCTGTGGTGATGACGTCCGGGTTGACGGCGTTGATAACGATGCGGTGGTGATGACGTCCGGAATGACGGCGTTGGTTGATGCGGTGGTGATGACGTCCGGAATGACGGCGTTGGTTGATGCGGTGGTGATGACGTCCGGAATGACGTCGTTGGTTGATGCGGTGGTGAGCTGATCCGGGTAGGTGATGACGATGAACTGGAGAAGGATCGGTTTTTGTTGGAGACGCCCTCAGAGTTTATTAAACTGGTTCCAACAAAAGGTCCGTCGGGAAGGGCGATTTACTGGAGACACTCCCAGGGTCTATTGGACCGGTTCCAGTAAATGTCGGGGTCACCAATTTAGCAGTGTAATTACAATGGATATACTGCTTGGTCAAAAACTTGTTGAATTTATTTTGATATACTCATATACATATACACATATTTCACAAATGTTACTATCTATATAAACGTTCCGTTTATTCGCACGCCATCTGTTGGTATTCTTGTGACGCTACATATATATAAAACTTTTATAAAGTTTTATATTTAGATAAATATTATTAATAAAGTAAAATGGCCATGTATTCTAAACTCTAAACTATAACAAAATATTTATACAATTTTATGGTGTATGTGACAATTTTCAAAAAATTTTATTCTAAAAATTTAATCTCTTATGAAAGTATTTTTCAATTTTAAATAATCAAAATAAATAGTATTAAAAAAGTATATTTTTTTAAAATATCCAAAAAATAAAAAAAATAAAAAATATTTTAAACAATTTATAGAGATTACTAAATAATATAAATTTCATAACTTATGAAATTTGTGTCAAAATTGAAATAACCAATATAAATTGTGTTAAAAAAATAAAATGATTATATTTCATAAAATATCAAAAATATAAAACAAATTTATTTTCAATACACAATTTATAGATAATTAAACCATACACATTTCATATCTTATATATATATATTACAAAATTTTGTCAGGTATTTAAATAACAAAGAAAATTTGAATTGTTTTAGATTCTGAGAAAATCAATTGCATTTCAAAAATCTACAATCACAGAATGATCTTTAAAGTTGGATAAAATTTATCAAAAGAGGTGAAATTTGTAAAATGAAATTCTCTTTAAATTGTTTTTCATATAAAATTATCTATATTTTTGTTATATTAGGAAATATGAACATTTTTCTTTTTTCTATGTACAATATACAACCTATATATATAAAAAACTTTTATAAAGTTTTATTATTTTATTTCAATACACTCTTATCATAATATAGGGATTCCCTACAGGGTCCAGGATATCAAGCTTTGAAAAGGGTTGAAATAACCTGAGGGGACTATAGTGCGAAATTTCCTCTTTCAATTACTATAAAAATGTTTTAAGGTTTTTTTTAAGGAATTTCTCTCTCGAATTAGAAGTTTTGTTTTAAATTTTCGATCTAAATAAAATACAATTTATTTTTAATAATTTAATTTCCAATAATTTTGGTTTGTGTTATGACTTCTCGAAGATAATTTCCATTTATTGGACCTGCTGATGCTCATATACAATCGTGAAAATTAGGGAGGTTGAGACTAGGTAAGAATTTTTTTTTACAATTTCAATTATTATAAATCTTAAATTAATACATAATTATATATTATTATACAAATATATATATATATCTATATATTATATGTACTTGTATATATTAATGGTTTACGCTATAGAATATAGAAATTGTATTAATGTTTTCAGATTCAAATCTTATTAATGATTCTTTGATTTCAGATGTTTACTCACCGGGCAGCTACTCTCGAGAGAAACTTCCTATGATCGAAGAATTATCCACATTTAATCCATATAATTTTTTTTTTTATAAATATATTGTAATATAAATAAAAAAAAAAAAAAATAAAATAAAATAAAATAAATTAATGTTTTTGTTATAAAAAAAATAGATAAATAAATATGTGTTTGTGCAGTGCAGTGTCAGTGCAGTGATAATTAATTATTTTTGTGCAAGATACTCAAGTAAAAAAAAAAAAAAAAAAAACATTGTGTCATATTTAAAAAAAAAAAAAATTATGCATTTCATTTAAATTTTTTTTTTTTTCCATAAACTAAAGGATGTAATATATAAGTATAAAGATGCCTTTTTTATGCTTGTATATTGGATGTATTGAGATACAGAATTTTAGAGAGTTATTTGTGTGAACACATGGCAAAGTGTATAAAGGATAGCTTTCTAAAATTTATTGTTTTAAAAAAAAAAAACCCAGAGATCCTTTTCGTTCCCCAGAGGGAGTAAAGGGTGGACAATTTTGCCAAGTGGCATAGGAGGGGAGAATGACCATTTTTACATGTAGAGACATTTTTTGGTCATTCTTGGATGGAGTTTAAGTGAAGCGACTTCTCTGGCTAAGTGAGAAGAAATACAAGGATCATCGCATAGAGCTGAAACCTGTGCCTGCCCAGATATGACGACATGATACCTTGAGGAAAATATCCAAGAATCATCTTACTTGAAGTCCCAGTGTTCCCCGAACTCATAATTAATTTGAACAACACAGCTAACTATTATCTATATAAATAATTGCAATTATTTTATGAACTCAATTCCATTCAATTTATACTCCTATTAATTTTTACGGTACCATTAAAATTATTTAATTTCTAATTAATTTCTTATTATCAATTGTATCAAATAATTTCTTCTATTCTTAGTAATAAATAATTTTATAGTTGTAATTTTATGAAAAGCATTTTTCATATTGAACCTATTCAATTTTAATAAAATGATTCATAATTCAATCCAGAGTGCTACCAATCAATTAAACCAATTTTAAACCCAAAATTTTCTCATAAAATACCTTCCCATTTCCCTCTTATATACGACAATATAAATCAATTTATATTCATTATTACTAAAATTGAGTATATATGGCATTTTATATATAAATAGAATATCGAAAAGACAATTATTTCAATACTCTTTGATAGCTTAATATATATGATTCCAGTAAGATGAAATAAACTGTTAACACCACAATCGTCACATTTCAAGTATATATTTTAATACTAATATTTTTATAATTATTTTTGTTTAGGTGTGATTTCAAACTCTATAACAATACCACTATCATTAAATACATCTGGGTCTCCTCATCTTCCTATGTGATAGAGGAATATCGAGAAAAGATAGGCAGGTAAGAATTTTTTCACTTAAAATTATCAATTATAAATCTTACCAGTGATTTCCTTTTTTAATTCCAAAACCACTTTCCACTTAAGGATTATTTACGGGTTGCTTTTTGTTTCTGAAATATAAAAATTATTAAGTTTGACAGATTAGCTGCTTATAGACGTCAAATTGTTCTGCCTTTTAGTAATGTTTTATTGAATAATTCACTAATTATTCACTTATTCTTATTGGTTTTTTTCGGTTAGGATGTAAGGAAATTATTTAATTAATTTATTTTTTTTTATTTTTCTATAACCAAATCGAACAGAAGAAGAAACAATCCCAGAAAATTATTAAAGCTCTCTACTGGCTAAATGAATAAAACTTAATAAATATGTTAGCTAAATTGAATTTTTATGCAAATTTTAATAATTTTTATTTTCTAAACTAGAAGCGACATGCATAAGGAAAGTTTCTTTGGAATTAAAAAAGGAATCCACTGGTAAATTTTTATCCAAATCTATGACACCATAATTAATATATATGTACAATATATGTATAATATATATATATATAAAACTTTTATAAAGTTTTATTATTTTATTCCAATATTTGAATTCACTCTTATCATAATATAGGGATTCCCAACAGGGTCCAGGATATCAAGCTGTGAAAAGGGTTGAAATAACCTGAGGGGACTATTGTGCGAAATTTCCTCTTTCAATTACTATAAAAATGTAAAGGATTCTTTTACGAAATAAAAAATAAATAGAAAAATAAATACAAACAATTGCCAAAGGATCCTGCTAATTCCACAGTAATTGTATTTATTAAAGTTATAGAGAGAGAGAGAGAGTATATTTATTAAACTTTATTTATATATAATCGTGCATGTTTTAAGGTTTTTTTTAAGGAATTTCGAATTATATATATATATAGAATTTTTGTTTTAAATTGTCGATCTAAATAAAATACCATTTATTTTTAATAATTTAATTTCTAATAATATTATATTAATATTTTTTTTATATATTACATTATTATTTAGATTAGTTAATTTTTCTCATATTTTATTTTTGAGATTTTGAGTAGGATTAGCCCCTTTACTGCATGAGAACAACCGTTACCCGAATGCATCCTCGATTTAAAAATATGCACTCTTTTATTCTTTTATTAATTGAAATTCAGCCTTCTAATATATTCTAATATATTTTACATTTTATTTAGAATTAATAAAAATCATTTTATTTATTTTAATCTTTTATCTTATGAAAAATTGTGTCAATTTGTATTTAATGACTAATAATTTCGATTGTTTACTATTTATCATCATTTCAAGTACAATACAGTGAACGCTATATTAATTTTTTAACACTTGGACTGGCAATAACGCGCCAGCACGTGACGTGGTGCCATCAACAAAGAGCCAAACACGCGCTAGTTTAATAAATATATTTTTTAATTTATAATTAATTAAATTAGTCGAGTGGAGACTCTCCAGAATTTTTTATGAAAATTTTTGAAGGGGTCCATATAGAATAATGATTAGTACAGTAGACAGTACAAAAAAGATTAAAGCCATGAATGGTTTACGCAATAGAATATAGAAATTGTATTAATTTTCTGAGATTCAAATGTGATTAATTGTTCATTCTTTGATTTCAGATGTATAATCACCGGGCTGCTTCTATCAAGAGAGTCATCTCTTTTACGAACAACTATCAACATATGAATAATGCTATACTTTATTCTAAATTACAAAAATATTATGCCTTAGTGGTACACCTTGGGAGGTTCTTTTATCCTATCTTTGCTCTAAATTTTTCTTAGTGATAACCACAACGTAATAGGATTAATGTTTTTGTATTTATTATATTTTAAAATAATATGAAAAACTATGCTATATGAATAACTTTTGGTACATTAATAGTATAAATATAAGATTATTTCTATTGAATAACACAGGATAATTTTGAGGACAATTTCTTATATATTCTTTCTATATGATCAATATGATCAAATCTACAATTATTATTTAATGTTTTAAGATTTTATATATATTTTTTCATGTTAATAATATTTTTTTATATATATTAAATGATAATAATAATATACATTATTATATAAGAACACAAAAATGGATTGATTCCTTTTATTGAGTACTAACCAAATACCTGCGTTTTACAATGACGAAACACTTTATTAAAAAGACACATGCTAAATTATTGTAAGTATACTATAATGAATACGATTGTCAAATTTCAACCTAAACGGGAATTTAGAGAATTAGTGTGGCTCAATGAGTCATTAAGGGAATTGACATTTACTAGTATACCTAATTTAGAAATTCAAAAAAAAATTTCTGTATTTTAATAATAATTGTGGAATTGCTAGAATTCATTACTTCCCTGATTTAGATATATTATATATATACATTTATTAGGATAAATTATTTCCTGATTATTTTCATGTCAAATTGTAAGATTTTCTTGACACTAACACTACCGGGCTCGGAATGTGGACAGGAGCAGACGTGTTAGTGTTAGTGCCAAGGAATCTTGGGAGATATGGATCAGTTTTTTACTAATTTTCATCATTTCAAATACAATAGAGTGAACGATCTTTTAATTTTTTAACATATTAACTCCTAATCACGCGCCAGCACGTGACCTGGTGCTATCAACAAAATAGCCAAACACGTGCTGTTTTAAAAAATATTTTTTATTAATTCTAGTTTATAATTTAATGAATTAAATTTAATTTAAATATAAAATATGCAGTGACGCAACCAGGATTTGATCCTGGGCGGGTTTTTGACTAGCCGCTCCACCTTCTTATGGCCCCCCCCCCCCCCGGGCTCTCTCTCAAAGACAAATTTTCATTAAGATTTATTTTTTATATTATATATTTAAAAAAGTTTTGTACCTGAACCACTGATTTTACAAAATCTGGCAAAAAATTTCATTTTGTATTTTATTTACTCGTATTCCCAGTTTTAGAAAGAGAAAATATTTTTTTCCAGCTATAAGTAATGTCGTTTGGTCGGAAAATTTTGAACCGGCCGTCTAACCAAAATGAGATATTGTCTTGAAATTTGATATTTAGATGTTTTTTTTGGGAATGAATAGCGGGGATTGGATTGTTTTTGGACAAGATCGGACCATAAGTAAGGGTAGTTTAAAGAAGAGTCAAAGCACATTTTATTGATTTTCTCAATAAATACCGATTTTTATGAGAATTATACTATCGTATTAAATTTATAGGGAATCGAATTTACTAAAAGTTTCATTATATTCATTTTTACCTAAACTTAATTATAAAGGAGTTATCTATATCTATATATTTAATACGACAGTGTCCGTCCGTACGCAAAAAACTCCAGAGCCTAAAATACAAGGAGTAAGGTAACCAAATTTTTCTGAGGTGAAGGGTTCCTCAAATGATGAAAAATAAAAAAGAAATTAGAATCTTAGGTAACTCCTGAGCTGAGCTGCGGATGTTCCATTTTCCAGAAATATATATAAAGGGGAGTCTTTGTTTGTATGTATGTAATTTGTTTACTTTTTTGCTGTCATAGAAACAGATATATATATATATATATATATAACTAGCTGCTCCGAGCGCCTTCGGCGCTCTCCACACCTAGACGGGGGCTCTGCCCCCTGTACCCCCCCGAGTGTCCCTATTCTGAGCTATAACCATCTAACTCATACCCTGTCCCATCTCTATAGTTTTTTATATATGTTTATTTATGCAGAAAAAATTAATTTTCATAATTATTAATTTAATAAAATAAAATTACTTAATAAAGTATTAAAATAATAAAAATTAATAAATTTGTAAAAAACATATATAATACTTAAAAAAAAAAGTGCCTTTGCGAGTTTCGAACTAAGAGTGCAAAGTCATAAGATAACGCCTTAGACGGTTCACCCACGAAGCACTTTTGTTTGCAAGTCTCCTATTACAATATATATACATGTCATGATCTAGCATTGTAACTAAACTATTTTTATTTAAATACCTCCCCCTGGACATACATTACCAATTAGCGGTTTAATAAAAGAAGTATGACATGCCCTGAGACCTACTGAATATGCATAAAAAATTTCATAAGAATCGGTCCAGCCGTTTTGGAGGAGTATCATTTCAAAGTTTTGTGACACGAGAATTTTATATATAAGATTAGAACCTCTCTCTCTCTCCCTCTATTTAAAATTTAGGATTAGCCCCTTTACTGCATGATAACAACCGCTACCCGAATGCATCCTCGATTTAAAAATATCTCAACATGCACTATTTTATTCTTTTATTATTTGAAATTCAGCCTTCTAATATATTCTAATATATTTTACATTTTATTTACAATAAATAAAAATCATTTTATTTATTTTAATCTTTTATCTTAAGAAAAATTGTGTCAATTTCTATTTAATGACTAATAATTTCGATTCTTTACTATTTATCATCATTTCAAGTACAATACAATGAACGCTATATTAATTTTTTAACACTTGGACTGGCAATAACGCGCCAGCACGTGACGTGGTGCCATCAACAAAGAGCCAAACACGCGCTAGTTTAATAAATATTATTTATTAATTTTAATTTATAATTTAATTAATTAAATTAAATTTAAATATAATATATGTTATTTAATCCAATTCACTAAAAAACTATTCACTAAATTTACTAAATGAAATATTCTGTACGAATTTTTGTACCAAGTTATAATTTAATTTACTAATTGCGAACATTAATTAACAAGTTCATCGAACGTTGAAAGTGAATGAACAGCGCATGGGAATTACATAAATATTTATTAAAGGTTTAATACCATAAAAAAATAAAAAGATTTGGGTTGGAGGATATTCATAAAGTTTAATTTAATTTACAAATATTACTAAAAAACTATTCACTAAATTTACTAAATCTTATTATGCTAGCTAAAATTATATATATCTATCTATCTATATATAGCCATTGGTTCTCAAAAACCGCTCTAACGATTTTATTCAAATTCACACTAGATATAGTATTTATAAAGAAAAATTAAGTTTTATTGATCATATCTCTTGAAACATACAGCTTCATTATTTATTTCTTAATTAAAAATTATATATGGGTGACGTCAAAACTGGCATCCATTTTGAAATTTTACTCCCGCCTTTTTTTAAAGGATATTGTATTAATATTTTTTTTATATTTAAAATATTTTAAAAATTTTTATTTAATTTCGAAATAAAATTAAAAATATATATTTTAATAATATTTTATAATTATAAATTACGATAAATATATATCATTCTTCCAATAAAAAAAAATATTCATGCACTTAGAAACATACCTAATAATACATATTTATGTATTATTGAGGACCCCAGTTCCATTCATTTTAATCAGATTGATGCAATGATAATAATTGTAATAAATCAATTAAAAAATTGTACATCAGCTCGGTGTCTCAAGTATTAATATTACCAGCCAAACCCAATAATAATGAATTAATTTTTTTTAACTTAATTACCGAGCCGAGGCTCAGGGTCCCGGTATGATCTTAATATATTGTGAGAATTAGATAAATAATGTATAGAGAAAAAAATATTTAAAAATAGATATTTATTTAAATGAAATAAAATTATTTAATTTACAGAATGAAAATGTCTACAATAATATCTAAGTATTTTTTCTTTATAATTTTACATTATAATAATACTAATTACAGTAGTTATAATATATGGGGGAATTTTCAACTTTGACCGCCGATTTGACCATGTTCCCAAATGAATTTTAAAAAACCAAGACCACACTTTACATTTACACATTTTAAACTCTAATCGAATCCAAAATCAAAATTTAAAAAATCGAGAAACAGACACACTGATATAATTAATTTGAAACATTTTAGGAAACAAATTTTGAATGGGTCATTTTTAGAAATCCCATTTAACAATTATAATAAATAATTAAAAAATTGTAAAATTTTTAAAGTATATAAAAATAAATTGTATAAATTGGTTAAAGGGTCGAGTGATAGTTCGGTGTCCCAAGTATATATTTTATATTAACACGCCTACTTTTCTGTATAATAAAGATATAACGAATAATATTTTAATTTTTATATAACCAAGAAATCATTTTTTCACTTAAAATATTGTTGTAAAGCCCAAATCTCCGATCCATATAACATCATCGACTGGGCCGCTACCTTAAGGAGTCTTCTCTTGCTCTGATTAGGGCCACCGGTATTTGCCATTAGTCCCGAAAAAATAATATTAAATTATATATAAATTTAAAAATTAGAATATTTGAATTTGTTTAAATTTTAACACATGTAATGAATCATATGCATAAAGAATAGAAAATTTTGAAAATCAACTTGGTATTAAATTCAGAAAAAAAGTACTGATATATAGAATATATCGACTATTCGAATATAATTGAAACTCTTTCTCTCCCTCTATTTTAAATTTTAAAAAAGGGAGTGTTAAGACATTATTTTGCCTTATGTAACATGGATGGTTAAATGAATTGGGCTCCCTACCTCCCTGAGAAATTTCCACTAAAAATGTTTATAATATTTTAGTTTATTAAATCAAACTCTTATTTTTTATTTCAATATTTTTAATGTTAATACAATAATTTTTATTTTATAATCTATAAAATAATTTAATTATTTTAAAAAACGGCGGTGTTCAATTACAATTTTTTTACTCTCTACTGACTGTTCATTTCATAACTGAAAATAGTGTCGAATAGAAATAGACGATATTACTTGGATTAATCTTATTATGCTAGCTAAAATTGTTTGTTTGTATTATTGAGGTCCCCAGTTCAATTCATTTTAATCAGATTGATGCAATGATGCAACATTTAATAATTGTAATAAATAATTAAAGAATTATATATTAATATTTTTTAAAGGGTCGAGCGACAGCTCGGTATCCCAGGTATTAATATTACCAGCCAAACCCAATAATAATGAATCATTTTTTTTAACTTAAGTACCGAGCCGAGGCTCGGGGTTCCGGTTTATTTTTCTGTGTATTGTAAGTCTACACTGTAGTTCCGTTAAAAAAATAATAAAGAATAATTTAATAGTTTTATAAACTTTATTATTATTATAATTTATTTAGTTGTATTAAATTTATGTAGATTTTAATTTTTATTTAGAAAAGCTGAATTGTATGCACCACCCATGAAATATTCTGTACGAATTTTTGTACCAAGTTATAATTTAATTTACTAATTGCGCATGCGCCAATAGAAAATATTCTAGACAGAATATATAAGAAATTGTGCTCAAAATTATCCTGTATTATTATTTTTATAATATATAAAATATGCTCTGGATGGGTTAATAAGTCATTGCCCTTAAAATAGTCGATATATCTTATAGAGTCTCTAAGATTTTTTGAAATGGCGCTCTTTTCCAACACATTGCCCCCACCTCTCACTTTCCACCAAGCCATTTGACAAAACTATATTTGCTAATTATCAATACTTCACTAGTCAAATAATTACAGAATTATAATTAAATTAATCCGAAATTAATATAAAAATGCTTTTAAAAATTATTAAAATTTTTTTAATATAATTTTCATAAATATTTCAAAATTAAAATTGATTATATATGCTATAAACTATTTATGAAAAGGCGCCATTATCCATTACACTCCCCCCCGCTCAAACTATATTTGCTAATTATCAGTACTTCACTAGTAAAATAATTACTGAATTATAATTAAATTAATCCTCAATTAATATAAAAATGATTTTAAAAATTATTAAAAAATTTTTATCATAATTTTCATAATTATTTCAAAATTAAAATTGATTATATATGTTATAAACTTTTTATGAAAAGGCGGTATTTATTTCAATCAACCTATCCCTTAATCTGTTTGGTAATTATCACTACATAATTAGACAAATAATACAATTTACCGATTAATTTAATTTTTATATAATTTAAAAGAAGAAGATATTTATATATCAAAGTGAGTTTATATGATTCAATTGATGTACTAATATAAATTAATATTTTAACAATTATTTAATATCATTTCCAGATGCCAGTACACACCATGAGATCTACGCGTAGGTTTAAGTACGTAAATCTTATTTTTATAATTATTCAACAATTATAATTGTGTAAATTTAAATCCATATATATATATATAATATGTATCATTAATTTAATTTAATTTAATTTATTTTAAGACTTATTAATTATTTTAATTTATAATATATGTATGTATATATGGCATTTTATATATAAATAGAATATCGAAAAGACAATTATTTCAATACTCTTTGATATCTTAATATATATGATTCCAGTAAGATTAAATAAACTGTTAACACCACAATCATCACATTTCAAGTATATATTTTAATACTAATATTTTTATAATTATTTTTGTTTAGTAACTGCGGATTTGCCTATAAAGTCTCGAAGATAATTTCCATTTATTGGAAATGTCCTTGTTCATATACAATCGTGAAAATTAGGGAGGTTAAGACGAGGTAAGATTTTTTTTTTACAATTTCAATTATTATAAATCTTAAATTAATACATAATTATATATTATTATACAAATATATATATATATATATTATATGTACTTGTATATATTAATAGTTTACGCTATAAATATAGAAATTGTATTAATGTCCTCAGATTCAAATCTGATTAATTGTTCATTCTTTGATTTCAGGTGCTTAGTCACCGGGCACCTCGTCTACAAAGACACTTCTTATAATCGAAAAATTATCTACATTTAATATTCATAATTTTTTTTTTATAATAATATAAATTAATGTATTTATTAAAGCTTTTGTGGTTATTTTATAATTATTAAGAGAATTTTTATTAAAAGACCACATTATTTGTATAAAATTATTTATTAAATTAAAATAAAAATTAAAATAATTGTACCTTAATTTAATAAATAATAAATAATTTTATACAAATAATGTGGTCTTTTAATAAAAATTCTCTTAATAAATATAAATCGATATATATTTCTTTATTTTTACTAAAATTGAGTATATATGGTATTTTATATATAAATAGAATATAGAAAAGACAATTATTTCAATACTCTTTGATAGCTTAATATATATGATTCCAGTAAGATTAAATAAACTATTAACACCACAATCGTCACATTTCAAGTATATATTTTAATACTAATTTTTTTATAATTATTTTTGTTTAGGTGTGATTTAAAAATATATAATCCACTGGTAAATTTTTATCCAAATCTGACACCATAATTAATATATATGTACAATATACAACCTATATATATATATATATATATAAAAAACTTTTATAAAGTTTTATATTTAGATAAATATTATTAATAAAGTAAAATGGCCATGTATTCTAAACTCTAAACTATAACAAAATATTTATACAATTTTATGGTGTATGTGACAATTTTCAAAAAATTTTATTCTAAAAATTTAATCTCTTATGAAAGTATTTTTCAATTTTAAATAATCAAAATAAATAGTATTAAAAAAGTATATTTTTTTAAAATATCCAAAAAATAAAAAAAATAAAAAATATTTTAAACAATTTATAGATTACTAAATAATATAAATTTCATAACTTATTAAATTTGTGTCAAAATTGAAATAACCAATATAAATTGTGTTAAAAAAATAAAATGATTATATTTCATAAAATATCAAAAATATAAAACAAATTTATTTTCAATACACAATTTATAGATAATTAAACCATACACATTTCATATCTTATATATATATTACAAAATTTTGTCAGGTATTTAAATAACAAAGAAAATTTGAATTGTTTTAGATTCTTAGAAAATCAATTGCATTTCAAAAATCTACAATCACAGAATGATCTTTAAAGTTGGATAAAATTTATCAAAACAGGTGAAATTTGTAAAATGAAATTCTCTTTAAATTGTTTTTCATATAAAATTATCTATATTTTTGATAAATTAGGAAATATGAACATTTTTCTTTTTTCTATGTACAATATACAACCTATATATATATATAAAAAACTTTTATTTATTTCTCGAGAGAAATTTCTTATAATCGAAAAATTATCCACATTTAATCCATTTAAATAAGTAAATTTACAATAAATTTTTTCTTTTTTTTTAATTTTTTCCTAATATATATTATTTGTTACTTTTATTTTTTATATTGTAAATTTGAATATTGTTATTAATTATTAGAAAGAATTCAGAATTGTACCAATATATTTTTCAATATATTTCGCTACGATTATAAAAAAATGGTATTTATTTAGAAATGTGTACAATATTTAATGCAATGGATGTAATAAGAGTGTTGGCAACAAATTCTTTCCTAAATAATTTTTATTAGAATAATTAAAATAAATAAATAAATAAATAATTTTATTTTTTTATTAAATTTCTCCATTCTTATGGATATTATATTATTTCCATGCTTGTTTTTGTTTCATCTAGGAATGGGATTTGGTAGTGTGAATATATAATTGTGAATGTGTGTGTGGATCAGATTACTCGTTCAGGTAGTTTACCTGTCCGTGTGTTTCAAGGTGTGCGTTCTTAAAATTCGTTTCGCGCTACAACCAAATTACATTTAATATTCACGTCGGCAAATATAATACCCAGGCCATAATTTATTCACAGACAAATTATATAGATACCTATTAAAAAAAAAAACGGCGATACGGAGAGATCCTGTATATTAATAATAAAAATAAATTATTATTACCATCATCATTATCTTTACAATTCCATTGAATACTTATTGTTGAGCTAATAATGAAAAAAGGAGTATAATTAAACAGTGGCGCAACCAGGATTTGATCCTGGGGGGGGTTTTGACTAGCCGCTCCACCTTCCTATGCCCCCCCCCCCCGGTCTGTCTCAAAGACAAATTTTCATTAAGATTTTTTTTTTATATTAAATATTTAAAAAAGTTTTGTAAATGAAACACTGATTTTACAAAATCTGGCAAAAAAATTTAATTTTGTATTTTATTTACTCGTATTCACAGTTTTAGAAAGACAATATTTTTTTCCAGCTATAAGTAAATCATTTTAGCTTTCATGGAATGAGGATAGCTTATACGATGGTCGGAAAATTTTGAAAATTTTTTCTCCGAGATTTTTCGAGATTTCCACTTTTCAGACGGTTCTGAATCCAAAACTGCAAAAAAAATTTTTTGAACCGGCCGGCCGTTCGTTACCGAGATTACCGACAATTATAGACAAAATGGGATATTGTCTTGAAATTTGATATTTAGATGTTTTTTTTTTGCGAATGATGGGCGGGGATTGGATTGTTTTTGGACAAGATCGGACCATAAGTAAGGTTAGTTTAATCCCTAATTTTTTTAAAGTATCAAAGCACATTTTATTGATTTTCTCAATAAATACCGATTTTTATGAGAATTATACTATCGTATTAAATTTATAGGAAATCGAATTTACTAAAAGTTTCATTATATTCATTTTTACCTAAACATAATAATAAAGGAGTTATTTATAAAAAACTACTTTAATATTTCGAAATCTTTTCGTCCGTCCGTAGTGGCAGGATATTTTGAAAGAAATCATGTAAAAATCCCTAAGAAAAAATCCCTAAGTAAAATATCTCTAAAAAAATAAATCCCTAAATAAAAAATTTCCCTAATATTTTTACTTATTTAATAATGAATATCCGAAGAGACTTGAATAAGGTAGTTATACATCATGCTTGGTGTCATCACATCTGTTCCATCTGGTTTTTTAGCCTCCCATTTTTCATGGTTTGCCTTCATTATGGTCAGAAGCTCATCATGCGAGTCGCGGAATCGTTTCCTTGGTGGATCAGGCTTCTTACCACGAACATCACGACAGATTTCCAAAGAGATAAGGTTATGCTCAATATGGATTTGCTTAATCAGGTCCCATACAGATGTCTTGTAACCTCCTAAGCGTGAACGAAGAGCATTGTTGTAACCTTCCAATGAATTGTTTGTTCGAGGCAAACTCATCAAAGTGGCATCGTAGATGTTCCAATGTTCCAATGTCGAATTCGGGGTCATAAAAGCCAGCCAAAAATTGTTCACCTAGCCAAGTGCGCTCGAAGTAAGAAAAAAGATCACGAATTTTTACCCTGTTGGTCGTCCGGCTAATGCTTGGTAGACTACAATGACTTTTGATGGCGGTACCAAAACCAAAGCTGCAAGAGTTCGTAAATGTGTGGAGTTGTCAGGATTATCTATATCATTATAGAGCTTCAAAACTTCTGGCATTGATTTGATGTTTCTATAAATGCATTGAGCAAAATGAAAAATACAACCTCTAATGATAGTAAATTTCACAAATTGCGTTATATATTCCCTGGTGAAATATACGGTGCAAATGGTGTATTTTGTATTTGGAATCATTAAGCTATTAAAACGTATGCTAATAAACGGAATTTGAGTAAATTCCCTTTATTTTACATACAAATTTGACACCCCTAATGTGTGGACCCTATGTATGTATTTTTTGACCTATGTTTCCCTACTTTCGGTCTAGGCCTGTTTACCTCCTTGGGACGTCGTGTCTCAGGCAACTGGGTGTCATGCTCACCTTGTAATTAAATTTTCTTAATCATAATTAAAATTAATACAAAAATGAAAAATTTTGATTTTAGTGATTTTTTCTTTTTGGGATTTTTTCAGTCAATGATATTTTTATTTAGGGATTTTCGGTCTTAGGGATTTTTGACTGGATTTTTTCCTTTAGGGATTTTTACCCGTTTCCATTTTGTAAAAAATAGTCTTCGCTTCATAATTTTTATGAAATTAGCAATTAATGTATTATTAATAAAAAATATTTAGAATTTGAGTAATATTTTTATTTATTTTATATTTAAATAATAGTCAAATTGGAAATTTTCACAATCATCTAGTAATTTTATATTAAGTCTTTTGTTTTTCATGATTTAGGAGAAATAATAAAATATTTTTTTTATTTCTTATATTGAATTCTGTACGAAAAAATAAGCAATTTTTATTTTTGTTAAAATTTTTTTAAAATAAAATAAACTTACTTACTATACACTAAGTTTTACTTTAAGAATTTTTTTTTTCAAATAAAAAAAAAGGATTATATTTTTTCTTTTCTATTTGTAATATAGTACATAATATACAGCAATTTTAATATTTTTTTCTCTCCTGGGGGAGGGGGGAGGTTATAACCCCCAAAACCCCCCCTGGTTGCGCCACTGGGAGAAATAATAAAATAATTTTTTATTTCTTATATTTGATTCTGTACGAAAAAATAAGCAATTTTTATTTTTGTTAAAATTTTTTTAAAATAAAATAAACTTACTTATTATGCACTAAGTTATACTGTAAGAATTTTTTTTTTCTTTTCTATTTGTAATATATTACATAATATACAGCAATTTATATTTTTTTCTCTCCTGGGGGGGGTTTTAACCCCCAAAACCCCCCCCTGGTTGCGCCACTGAATTAAAGTTCACATATATTATATATAATACTTGAGCGTAATTGAAATAATTTAATATGAATAATTAAATTACATTCAATTAATATTCAAAGGTAAAACGTCAAATTGCATGAATACAATAGTCAAGGAATAAACAATTTTTCATACAATAATTATAATAATTACAAAAAAACCAAAAAAAAAAAAAAAAATTCCTATTTTGAAGATCTTTTTCAACTATTCTATTTTCAATATATAATAATCATATAATATTTCATGAAAATAATTAACCAAGATAAATATTATTAATAAAGTAAAATGGCCATGTATTCTAAACTCTAAACTATAACAAAATATTTATACAATTTTATGGTGTATGAGAATTTTCAAAAAATTTTATTCTAAAAATTTAATCTCTTAGGAAAGTATTTTTCATTTTTAAATAATTAATATAAATAGTATTAAAAAAGTATATTTCCTAAAATATCCAAAAAATAAAAAAAAAAAAATTATTTTAAACAATTTATAGATTACTAAATAATATAAATTTCATAACTTATGAAATTTGTGTCAAAATTGAAATAACCAATATAAATTGTGTTAAAAAAATAAAATAATTATATTTCATAAAATATCAAAAATATAAAACAAATTTATTTTCATTACACAATTTATAGATAATTAAACCATACACATTTCATATCTTAAATATATACAAAATTTTGTCAAAATTTAAATAACAAAGAAAATTTGAATTGTTTTAGATTCTGAGAAAATCAATTGCATTTCAAAAATCTACAATCACAGAATGATCTTTAAAGTTGGACAAAATTTATCAAAAGAGGTGAAATTTGTAAAATGAAATTCTCTTTAAATTGTTTTTCATATAAAATTATCTATATTTTTGATAAATTAGGAAATATGAACTTTTTTCTTTTTTCTATCTCGAATATTTTCGATGTCGAGTTTTTGATGTTTTTATTTTGCAGGTCCCTGAGTCATTTTCACTAAGGTTGAGAAAAATGTCTGTGTATGTGTGTAGACAAGATGTATGTAGATAAGATTAGGCAAAAACGGTTTGAGCTAGAATAATGAAATTTGGTATATGGGCATTATTCAAAATTCGTACTCTTCTATCAACTTTTAAGAAATGTAGCTTTTTAAGAAGAGGTCCATTACCTACCATGTTTTCATTTCTTTTCCTCTAAAGTGACCGTAAAAATAAAGATATATGTTTGATAGTTTTTCTCAAGATTATAAATTATAGATTATAAAACTGCCATATATAGAATTTCAGCTTAATTGAATCGCTGAAAGTACCGGAATTCATTTTTTAACACTGCAATTCACGCGCCAGCACGTGACGTGGTGCCTTTAGCAAAGAGTCAAACACGCACTGGTTTAATAAATATTATTTATTAATAATAATTTATAATTTAATTTATTAATTTTAATTTAAATATAATATGTGTTAATTAATACAATTCAAATTTGCGAGATAGTCGGGTGGAGACACATAAGATTTTATTTTTGTTATCTAAATTCTGACAAAATTTTGTATATATATATATATATATGTAAGGTGGCTTTCAAATGAGAGAAAGGTTTCTTCGTTTTTGTCGTGATTTTATTAATTCTAAAAGAATATTTACAATTATTATAAACTATATACACTAAGGTTAAAAGAAGCTATAAATATAATTTATACCTCCCCCCCAAAGGTCACTTTTTCACTGAAAAGGTGATAATTTGCTTGAATGAACAAGTTTTCCCTTTTTCTCCCAATTAACTTTATATATCGAGGAAGAAATTCTTTTTAAAATTTTATAAGGACCTATTCTTACTTTATCCAATTTTTTCCTATTTAGTTTATTTCCATTTTCTATGTAAACTTCATCCCCATCAGAAAATTCATACTCTCTTCTGTTCTTGTCAAATCTTCTTTTATTTATTTCAAAGTTTTTTGATGAATTTAACAAGGCTCTTCTTCTATCTTCTAATAGATCACTTTTTATTTCGAAAGGAGAAATACTGGATTGTTTCCCGAAAAGTAGATAGCCAGGTTCATACTTGGTTGCTGTATGAATAGTGCGATTATATTCACATGCACACTCTTCCGCAATTTTCGACCAAGCTCTTCTATCTCCACTATTCACCTTGCACCTGATTCGATTAAGCAACGTCTGGTTTAACCTCTCATTAAGTCCATTCGATTGTGGACAGTCAATCGAGGTATATATCAATTTGATATTCATCCCAGTAAGATATTTTTGAAATTCTGTAGATTGCAATCCCGAATATTGATCAGCTAACAGAATTTTAATTTTGTTTTTCTTTGCTATTGGGTCAATCATCTTTATAAAATCTCTAGAACATTGGCTTACTGATGTTGAAATCCAAGTGTATCTACTAAAATGATCTAACAAGATATGTAAATATTTCTTTGGTGATCTATTACCTCCAAATCCACCAACCGTGTCAATAGACATGATCTCATATGGTTCTGTCGCTGGGCCTAGTTTTGACATTAAACCAATTAGTCTACTCCTACGAACCTTATTTTCTATGCAAATCGAACAGCTTTTACAAAATGTATCTATCAACTTACCAATATTTTTAAAATAATAATATTTTCTTATCCTTTCTTTCAGATGTGCAGCTCCAATATGACCATAATATTCATGTACTCTTTGTATTAGTTGAATGCCAAAACTGACTGAAACGAATATTCTAAATTTTCCTCTTAAATTTTTGAATGTAATATTATTACGTTGTACGGTGTTTGTCCATGCTGTTTTTAGTTCATCTATGTTTTCTTTCTGATCTTTTATTATTTCATTCAATTCTATTAAATTTACCACTTGAATAGCATCTTCATTCTCAAAATATTCCAAAACTGGTTGTCTTGATAATAAGTCAGGTAAAACATTGTCCCTCCCTTTCTTATAAATAATTTTAAAATTATATTGGGATAAGTAATTAACCAAATCACCTAGTATTTCATCCGTTCTAGCTTTGGATTTCAAATTTTCTAATGGTTTATGATCGCAGCATACAGTAAATTGCCGACCAATAACATAATATTGCCAATGTTTTATAGCATCTTTAATAGCTTTACATTCTAAATGTATTATGTCCATCCGTTTTTCTTTTTCAGATAATTTTCTCGAAAAATATGCTACCGAGTGTAGTTTTCCATCATCTTGTGGTTGTTTTAAAATGGCTCCCATACCTTTATAGCTCGCATCTGTTTCAATATATATATCCTTATTTATGTCATAAATCGATATATTGGTGAAGAACATAAATACTCCTTTATCATGTTAAAACTTTTTTCACATTCATCTGTCCAAATAAATGGGATATTCTTCTTGAGTAAGTTCAAATTTTTCAGAACTATTTTCAATATATTTTAGGTAAAAATTTATTGATCCTAAAACGCTACGCACTCCCGATTTATCAGTTGGTCTTTGGAGATTCTTTATTGCAACAAGGTTTTCACGGGCTGGTGAAATTTTATTCTCCTCGAGTAAATGGCCTAAATATTTAACAGATTTATTTGCAAATGTACATTTTAATAAGTTGAGCTTGAACCCTTCTTCTGCGATAACTTTTAACAGTTCTTCAATCTGTTTAATATGATCATCCCATGTTCTTGAAAATAGTAAAATGTCATCGATATAATTAATGCAAAATTCGGAAAGATTATTTTTTCTTATGATATTTGATAAAAAACTCTTTGAAAAATTGTAGGCGAATTCTTTAGCCCAAAAGGAAGCACTTTAAACATAAATTTACCAAATTTTGTAATAAATGATGTCTTCTCTCGGTCTTTTTCTGTAAGAACTATATTCCAAAATGCAGAATTTATATCGATGACTGTAAAATATTTACAGTTGGATACTTTTTCTATAACATCGTTAATAGTTGGAAAAGGGTAACATTCTGGTATTATTAAATTATTTAATTTTCTAAAATCAATGCATAATCTCGACTTACGCCCCTCTTGTTTTTTATAAGCAAGAGTTACAGGGGAAGAAAACGGCGAATCTGATTCTTCTATTAAATCTGCTTCTAGTAACTGTTTAATTTGTGATCTAATTTCTTTTTCATCTGGTATAGAACATTTGTATGGACGAGAATTTACATATTCTTCTCTTATTAATTTAATTTCTGCTTCTTTTGACTTCACCTTTCCAACGTCGAATTTATCTTTAGCGAATATATGTTTATAACTCTTGATTAAATTTTTTTCTGTTAAGAAAATGCATGATTCGTGGAGATATGTAAAAATCTCCACATGTGAAATTTGGTGTGAAAACAATACCTCCCTTACTATAGTCGGTCGGTAATAATCAATCTATCTATCTCTGTGATTCTACGGAACTCGAAAGTTCTTGGCCGCAGCAACCACATCCCTCAAAGTATTCCTATTCTGAGCCACAACCCTCCAGTCCCTATCCTCTCCCATCTCTCTCACATCCTTTCTCCCATTATCCACCCTCCGTGTCCTTGGTCTTCGAAGCGGACGTTTCCCACTCGGTCTCCCTACCAATATATTTTTTGCCATTCTATCTTCTCCCATTCTAGCCATGTGTCCTGCCCGTAGCCTTCTCGATTTTATAATTCTAAGTATATCTGGAGATGCATAGAGGTCATTCGATTCCTCGTTATGCAATCTTCGCCATTCCCCGGTGACATGATCTTTCTTTGGCCCATAAATGCTTCGCAGAATCCTATTCTCAAATACTCTGAATGTACACTCGTCACCTAAGGTCATAGACCATGCATCGCATCCATCTAATACAACCAGTAAAATAATTGTTTTATATATTTTAACTTTTATCCCCCTTGATAATAATTTTGATGCGATAAGCCCCTTTATTGCATGATAACAGGCGTCGCTTTAAACTTATCTCGAATATTATTATCTTTCGTTATCACAGAACCTAAGTATTTAAATTTTTCTACATTTTCAAATTCTATAACTTGTATATTAAGATTATGTGTGTTAATACTATTCCTCTCTGTTACTAAATACTTTGTCTTAGCATTATTACTATCTATAATTGCAATTGCCGAATCTCCTATTATATTTAAGTCGTCTGCGTAGCCAAATACTTGAATTTTTTCGTTTAATTAGATTCCGTTTGACCTCTTCCCAATTTCTCTAATTAGTTATTCCAGAACTAAATTAAATAAAATTGGTGATAATGCGTCTTCTTGCTTTAAACCATTTCGAATTTCGAAAGATTCTGACAATTGATTCCCGCATCTTACTCTTCCTTTACTACCTACAAGACAAATTTGAATCATTTTTAAAAAATAATAAAGAATAATCTCCCAATTCTCTTTAAATTTTATTTTTTAAAATTTTAAATGGATAGTCATAGTGAGTAGAATAAAAAAAAATTGCATGTAGAGTAGGAGGAGGGGGAAACATAAAGTGTCTAGAGGGTCCTGGCAACATTAATCCACCACTACAAACTTTATAATATTATATATGTTTTATTATTAGTAAGTATTAAATTTATGTACATTTTAATTATAATTTAGAAAAGCTGTATTGTATGCACAACCCATGAAATATTCTGTAGGAATTTTTGTACCAAGTTATAATTTTCTTTATTAATTGCGCATGCGCCAATAGAAAATATACTAGACAAAATATATAAGAAATTGTCCTCAAAATTATCCTGTATTATTATTTTTATAATATATAAAATATGCTATGGATGGTTTAATAAATTATTGCCCTTAAAATAGTCGATATATCTTATAGTCTATAAGATTTTTTGAAATGGCGCTTTTTTCCATTGCCCCCACCTCTCACTTTCCACGAAGCCATTTGACAAAACCCTATTTGCTAATTATCAATACTTCACTAGTCAAATAATTAATTAATTATAATTAAATTAATCCGAAATTAATATAAAAATGATTTTAAAAATTATTAAAATTTTTTGGATATAATTTTCATAATTATTTCAAAATTAAAATTGATTATATATGTTATAAACTATTTATGAAAAGGCGCCATTTTACATTACACTCACCCCCCCCCCTCTCATACTATATTTTGAAAATTTCCTATAACTAAATTTAAAAAAATTATTTAAATTTAAAATTATTTAAATAATTTTTATAAGGTGTGTTTATATGATTTAATTGATATACTAATATAGATTAATATTTTAACAATTATTTAATATCATTTCGAGATGGCCGAGGCACAAGTCATAACCTTACATGAAATATATGTGTACGTCAATATATTTTTTATAATTATTCAACAATTATAATTGTGTAAATTTAATTCAAAATATATATATATATATATATATAATATGTATCTTTAATTTAATTCAATTTAATTTATTTTAAGACTTATTAATTATTTTAATTTATAATATATGTATGTATATATGGCATTTTATATATAAATAGAATATTGAAAAGACAATTATTTCAATACTCTTTGATAGCTTAATATATTATATGATTCCAGTAAGATGAAATAAACTATTAACACCACAATCATCACATTTCAAGTATATATTTTAATACTAATATTTTTATAATTATTTTTGTTTAGGTGTGATTTTAAAGTCTACAACAACATCACTATCATTAAATACATCTGGGTCTCCTCATCTTCCTATGTGATAGAGGAATATAGGGAAAAGATAGGCAGGTAAGAATTTTTTCACTTAAAATTATCAATTATAAATCTTACCAGTGATTTCCTTTTTTAATTCCAAAAACACTTCCTCTTAAGGATTAATTCCGGGTCGCTTTTTGTTTCTGAAATATAAAAATTATTAAGTTTGACAGATTAGCTGCTTATGGACGTCAAATTGTTCTGCCTTTTAGTAATGTTTTATTGAATAATTCACTAATTATTCACTTATTCTTATTGGTTTTTTTCGGTTAGGATGTAAGGAAATTATTTAATTAATTTATTTTTTTTAATTTTTCTATAACCAAATCGAACAGAAGAAGAAACAATCCCAGAAAATTATTAAAGCTCTCTACTGGCTAAATGAATAAAACTTAATAAATATGTTAGCTAAATTGAATTTTTATGCAAATTTTAATAATTTTTATTTTCTAAACTAGAAGCGACATGCATAAGGAAAGTTTCTTTGGAATTAAAAAAGGAATCCACTGGTAAATTTTTATCCAAATCTATGACACCATAATTAATATATATGTACAATATATGTATAATATATATATATATAAAACTTTTATAAAGTTTTATTATTTTATTCCAATATTTGAATTCACTCTTATCATAATATAGGGATTCCCAACAGGGTCCAGGATATCAAGCTTTGAAAAACGTTGAAATAACCTGAGGGGACTATTGTGCGAAATTTCCTCTTTCAATTACTATAAAAATGTAAAGGATTCTTTTACGAAATAAAAAATAAATAGAAAAATAAATACAAACAATTGCCAAAGGATCCTGCTAATTCCACAGTAATTGTATTTATTAAAGTTATAGAGAGAGAGAGTATATTTATTAAACTTTATTTACATATAATCGTGCATGTTTTAAGGTTTTTTTTAAGGAATTTCGAATTATAGAATTTTTGTTTTAAATTGTCGATCTAAATAAAATACCATTTATTTTTAATAATTTAATTTCTAATAATATTATATTAATATTTTTTTTATATATTACATTATTATTTAGATTAGTTAATTTTTCTCATATTTTATTTTTGAGATTTTGAGTAGGATTAGCCCCTTTACTGCATGAGAACAACCGTTACCCGAATGCATCCTCGATTTAAAAATATGCACTATTTTATTCTTTTATTAATTGAAATTCAGCCTTCTAATATATTCTAATATATTTTACATTTTATTTAGAATTAATAAAAATCATTTTATTTATTTTAATCTTTTATCTTATGAAAAATTGTGTCAATTTGTATTTAATGACTAATAATTTCGATTGTTTACTATTTATCATCATTTCAAGAACAATACAGTGAACGCTATATTAATTTTTTAACACCTGGACTGGCAATAACGCGCCATCACGTGACGTGGTGCCATCAACAAAGAGCCAAACGCGCTAGTTTAATAAATATATTTTTAATATATAATTAATTAAATTTATTTTAAATATAATATATGTTAATTATTCCAATTCCAATTTGCGAGATAGTCGAGTGGAGACTCTCCAGAATTTTTTATGAAAATTTTTGAAGGGGTCCATATAGAATAATGGTTAGTACAGTAGACAGTACAAAAAAAGATTAAAGCCATGAATGGTTTACGCAATAGAATATAGAAATTGTATTAATTTTCTGAGATTCAAATGTGATTAATTGTTCATTCTTTGATTTCAGATGTATAATCACCGGGCTGCTTGTTTCAAGAGAGTCATCTCTTTTACGAACAACTATCAACATTTGAATAATGCTATACTTTATTCTAATTTAAAAAATATTATTCCTTAGTGGTACACCTTGGGAGGTTCTTTTATCCTATCTTTGCTCTAAATTTTTCTTAGTGATAACCACAACGTAATAGGATTAATGTTTTTGTTTTTATTATTATAAGATAATTTTGAGGACAATTTCTTATATATTCTGTCTATATGATCAATATGATCAAATCTACAATTATTATTAATTTTTTTTAAGATTTTTTATGTATTTTTTCATGTTTATAAAATTTTTTTATATATATTAAATTATAATAATATACATTATTATATAAGAACACAAAAATGGATTGATTCCTTTTATTGAGTACTAACCAAATACCTGCGTTTTACAATGACGAAACACTTTATTAAAAAGACACATGCTAAATTATTGTAAGTATACTATAATGAATACGATTGTCAAATTTCAACCTAAACGGGAATTTAGAGAATTAGTGTGGCTCAATGAGTCATTAAGGGAATTGACATTTACTAGTATACCTAATTTAGAAATTCAAAAAAAAATTTCTGTATTTTAATAATAATTGTGGAATTGCTAGAATTCATTACTTCCCTGATTTAGATATATTATATATATACATTTATTAGGATAAATTATTTCCTGATTATTTTCACGTCAAATTGTAAGATTTTCTTGACACTAACACTACCGGGCTCGGAATGTGGACAGGAGCAGACGTGTTAGTGTTAGTGCCAAGGAATCTTGGGAGATATGGATCAGTTTTTTACTAATTTTCATCATTTCAAATACAATACAGTGAACGATCTTTTTTATTTTTTAACATATTAACTCCTAATCACGCGCCAGCACGTGACCTGGTGCTATCAACAAAATAGCCAAACACGTGCTGTTTTAAAAAATATTTTTTATTAATTCTAGTTTATAATTTAATGAATTAAATTTAATTTAAATATAAAATATGCAGTGACGCAACCAGGATTTGATCCTGGGCGGGTTTTTGACTAGCCGCTCCACCTTCTTATGCCCCCCCCCCCCCCGGGCTCTCTCTCAAAGACAAATTTTCATTAAGATTTATTTTTTATATTATATATTTAAAAAAGTTTTGTACCTGAACCACTGATTTTACAAAATCTGGCAAAAAAATTTCATTTTGTATTTTATTTACTCGTATTCACAGTTTTAGAAAGAAAATATTTTTTTCCAGCTATAAGTAATGTCGTTTGGTCGGAAAATTTTGAACCGGCCGTCTAACCAAAATGAGATATTGTCTTGAAATTTGATATTTAGATGTTTTTTTTGGGAATGAATAGCGGGGATTGGATTAGGTAACTCCTGAGCTGAGCTGCGGATGTTCCATTTTCCAGAAATATATATAAAGGAGAGTGTTTGTTTGTATGTATGTAATTTGTTTACTTTTTTGCTGTCATAGAAACAGATATATATATATATATATAATTAGAACCTCTCTCTCTCCCTCTATTTAAAATTTAGGATTAGCCCCTTTACTGCATGTTAACAACCGTTACCCGAATGCATCCTCGATTTAAAAATATGCATTATTTTATTCTTTTATTATTTGAAATTCAGCCTTCTAATATATTCTAATATATTTTACATTTTATTTAGAATTAATAAAAATATTTTATTTATTTTAATCTTTTATCTTATGAAAAATTGTGTCAATTTGTATTTAATGACTAATAATTTCGATTGTTTACTATTTATCATCATTTCAAGTACAATACAGTGAACGCTATATTAATTTTTTAACACTTGGACTAGCAATAACGCGCCAGCACGTGACGTGGTGCCATCAACAAAGAGCCAAACACGCGTTAGTTTAATAAATATTATTTATTAATTTTAATTTATAATTTAATTAATTAAATTAAATTTAAATATAATATATGTTATTTAATCCAATTCACTAAAAAACTATTCACTAAATTTACTAAATGAAATATTCTGTACGAATTTTTGTACCAAGTTATAATTTAATTTACTAATTGCGAACATTAATTAACAAGTTCATCGAACGTTGAAAGTGAATGAACAGCGCATGGGAATTACATAAATATTTAATAAAGGTTTAATACCATAAAAAAATAAAAAAATTTGGGTTGGAGGATATTCATAAAGTTTAATTTAATTTACAAATATTACTAAAAAACTATTCACTAAATTTACTAAATAAATTCTCTTATGATCTTTGATTACTTTATTTTTCTGTGTATTGTAAGTCTACATTGTAGTTCCGTTAAAAAAATAATAAAGAATAATTTAATAGTTTTATAAACTTTATTATTATTATAATTTATTTACTTGTATTAAATTTATGTACATTTTAATTTTTATTTAGAAAAGCTGAATTGTATGCACCACCCATGAAATATTCTGTACGAATTTTTGTACCAAGTTATAATTTAATTTACTAATTGCGCATGCGCCAATAGAAAATATTCTAGACAGAATATATAAGAAATTGTGCTCAAAATTATCCTGTATTATTATTTTTATAATATATAAAATATGCTCTGGATGGGTTAATAAGTCATTGCCCTTAAAATAGTCGATATATCTTATAGAGTCTATAAGATTTTTTGAAATGGCGCTCTTTTCCAACACATTGCCCCCACCTCTCACTTTCCACCAAGCCATTTGACAAAACTATATTTGCTAATTATCAATACTTCACTAGTCAAATAATTACAGAATTATAATTAAATTTATCCGAAATTAATATAAAAATGCTTTTAAAAATTATTAAAATTTTTTTAATATAATTTTCATAAATATTTCAAAATTAAAATTGATTATATATGCTATAAACTATTTATGAAAAGGCGCCATTATCCATTACACTCCCCCCCGCTCAAACTATATTTGCTAATTATCAGTACTTCACTAGTCAAATAATTACTGAATTATAATTAAATTAATCCTCAATTAATATAAAAATGATTTTAAAAATTATTAAAAAATTTTTATCATAATTTTCATAATTATTTAAAAATTAAAATTGATTATATATGTTATAAACTTTTTATGAAAAGGCGGTATTTATATCAATCAACCTATCCCTTAATCTGTTTGGTAATTATCACTACATAATTAGACAAATAATACAATTTACCGATTAATTTAATTTTTATATAATTTAAAAGAAGAAGATATATTCAAAGTGAGTTTATATGATTCAATTGATGTACTAATATAAATTAATATTTTAACAATTATTTAATATCATTTCCAGATGCCAGTACACACCATGAGATCTACGCGTAGGTTTAAGTACGTAAATCTTATTTTTATAATTATTCAACAATTATAATTGTGTAAATTTAAATCCATATATATATATATAATATGTATCATTAATTTAATTTAATTTAATTTATTTTAAGACTTATTAATTATTTTAATTTATAATATATGTATGTATATATGGCATTTTATATATAAATAGAATATCGAAAAGACAATTATTTCAATACTCTTTGATATCTTAATATATATGATTCCAGTAAGATTAAATAAACTGTTAACACCACAATCGTCACATTTCAAGTATATATTTTAATACTAATATTTTTATAATTATTTTTGTTTAGTAACTGCGGATTTGCCTATAAAGTCTCGAAGATAATTTCCATTTATTGGAAATGTCCTTGTTCATATACAATCGTGAAAATTAGGGAGGTTAAGACGAGGTAAGATTTTTTTTTTACAATTTCAATTATTATAAATCTTAAATTAATACATAATTATATATTATTATACAAATATATATATATATATATATATATATATATATATTATATGTACTTGTATATATTAATAGTTTACGCTATAAATATAGAAATTGTATTAATGTCCTCAGATTCAAATCTGATTAATTGTTCATTCTTTGATTTCAGGTGCTTAGTCACCGGGCACCTCGTCTACAAAGACACTTCTTATAATCGAAAAATTATCTACATTTAATATTCATAATTTTTTTTTTATAATAATATAAATTAATGTATTTATTAAAGCTTTTGTGGTTATTTTATAATTATTAAGAGAATTTTTATTAAAAGACCACATTATTTGTATAAAATTATTTATTAAATTAAAATAAAAATTAAAATAAAAATTAAAATAAAAATTAAAATAATTGTACCTTAATTTAATAAATAATAAATAATTTTATACAAATAATGTGGTCTTTTAATAAAAATTCTCTTAATAAATATAAATCGATATATATTTCTTTATTTTTACTAAAATTGAGTATATATGGTATTTTATATATAAATAGAATATAGAAAAGACAATTATTTCAATACTCTTTGATAGCTTAATATATATGATTCCAGTAAGATTAAATAAACTATTAACACCACAATCGTCACATTTCAAGTATATATTTTAATACTAATTTTTTTATAATTATTTTTGTTTAGGTGTGATTTAAAAATATATAATCCACTGGTAAATTTTTATCCAAATCTGACACCATAATTAATATATATGTACAATATACAACCTATATATATATATATATATATATTTAGCAGTGTAATTACAATGGATATACTGCTTGGTCAAAAACTTGTTGAATTTATTTTGATATACTCATATACATATACACATATTTCACAAATGTTACTATCTATATAAACGTTCCGTTTATGCGCACGCCATCTGTTGGTATTCTTGTGACGCTACATAACTCCCCTCCTAGTAACTTGGTTACGATACTAGGTTGTAGTAGCGTCTCACTTTTCACTGCACTATCGTATACACTGCACTCACGAGCTTGTCTGGGAACTTGACTCTTCGCCCTGATCTTGTTCTGATGATGTTATCTTTCGGTGGTGTTGATGCCTTGTCGGTCTGATTTGTCCCATTATACTCGGGTAAACTATTATCTTCCGCTAATGTGAATCCTGGTTTGAGGCGGTCGATGTTGATGGTTTGTTTCCCTTTTTGAGTTTGTATCTCGAATGTTTTTTTGTTTCGCGAGATGATTTTGAAAGGACCGTCGTAGGTTGGTTGTAGGGGTTTTCTTTTTGCGTCGTGTCTCACAAAGAAGAGTTCACATTCATTAAGAGCTGGGTGTATGAAGGGTTTGATTTTTGTGTCATGTTCTGTTGGGATTGGTTTGAGGCTTTGCATGTGATCTTTTAATTTTATCACGTATGAAGGAATGTCAGGATTAATTTTGGTTGCGTCTAGAAAATCGCATGGGTGTTTGATAGAAGAACCGAAAACCATTTCCGCGGGTGTGACTTTGTCTTTTCCGATGACGTATGAGCGGAGCCCCATTAAAACTAATGGCAGCTTAGGGACCCAATTTTCGGTCAATTGGCATTTTAAAGCTGATTTGAGCTGACGGTGCCAGCGTTCAATCTTGCCGTTTGCTGCGGGATGGTATGCTGTGGTCTTTTGGTGTTGTATTCCCATTGACTTAGCTAATTGCTTGAACAGTTCAGATTCGAATTGCCTGCCTCTATCTGTTGTAATGGTGTCAGGAATTCCGTAACGGGAAAACCAATTTGAGACTAAGGCTTTAGCTACAGTTTCTGCTGTGATATCCGGTATAGGAATGGCTTCCGGCCACCTTGTGAAACGGTCTATCATGGTTAGAAGGTAACGGAAACCTTCAGATGTAGGTAGCGGTCCAACAAGATCTATGTTAATGTGGCTAAATCTTGCCTCTGGTGTCTGGTAGGTGCCGATTTCGCTGTTGGTGTGTCTAGTTACCTTGCTTCGCTGACAAGGAATACATGTTGATGCCCAACGCTTGATGTCTTTTCCATTGAAGGCCACACATATCTTTTTTTTATCATTTCGACCGATGCCTTTACTCCTGGATGTGCCAAGTTGTGCACAGATCGAAATATATCTTGTCTGTAAATTTGAGTTATGTAAGGTCTTACATTTTCTTGTGACATGTCGCAAACGAGAGTTCGGTAGAGGGCGTTGAGCACATCTAAAGTGTCTTGTTTACTTCTGTAATAAACCCGATATTTTCGCGAGTTACAAGGTGGAAAGACAGAGAAGCTGTTAGGAGAAAGAAACCTACTGTTTTTTTGTGCGTCAAGAGGAAAGAGATAGTAAAAGATTTGTATAAACGGTCCCAAAAAAAAAAGAAAAAAAAGTGAAGTAAGGTTAGATCTGACAAGAATTTTGAAGGAGCCAAATAGCCCGGCAATTTCGAACGAATTGAAGATGAGCCAATCAGATGATGGTACCAGAAAAAGAAATAGGGAGGAAGTGGCAGAATGGCCTTTTCAGAAAAGCAAAATGATGCAGAGATCTCCGCCAAAGGAGGAGGGAGACGACAGAATGAAGGAAGTATTAAAAATGCTGAAAGAAATATCAAATGAACTAAGGGAGGTGAGACGAGAACAACAGGAGTATAGAAGAGAAATAGAAGGCTTAAAAGAAGAAAATAAACAAATAAGGGAGGAAAACAAGTCTATACTAAGGAAATTGGAAGAGGTGTGTAAAGACGTGGAGCGATTAGAGAGAGAGAAGAGAAGAAATAACGTGATAATTCAGGGGAAGAAAGTTGAGAAGGCGGACCAAAAGGCGCTCAAGGAAGAAGTGGCGGAGTTCATAAAGAGAGAACTAGAAGTGGAGATATTTATAAGGGATATAAAGAAGATAGGTGAAAAGATGTGCCTAGTCGAACTAGATAATCACGTGGACAAAGAAATGATTATGAGAAATAAACACAAATTAAGAAAAATGGAAGGAGAAAAAATTTTCATTAATGCTGACCTAAGCAGGAATGAAAGATGGGCCCAGATTAGCATGAGAAGAAAGGTAAAAGAAGCGAGGGAACAGGGTAGGAGTGTGAGAACGGGCTTTCAGAGGATAACAATAGACGAAGAGGACTGGATATGGAATGGCGTGGCGGGAAGATTTGAAAATAATATCAATAAGAGGAGTCAAAAAAACCTGGAATCAGACAGGGGAAAAGAGGGTACGAGATGAAAGCAGCTTCAAAAATCAAGGGGGAGAGGGAGGGGGTGCCTTTGATGGTTGGATTTTGGAATGTGAGAGGCACGTATGCAGAAGGGAGTCTTAAGGAACTGATAAGGGAAATGAAAAGGTATGAAATAGACATTATGGCAGTTCAAGAAACTAAGCAGAGGGGCATAGAGATATCGACCATAGAAGACGTCTGTTTTTTTAAAAGTGGATGTGAAAATAGAAGACTGGGTACAGGCTTCTTGGTCAGAGGAAAGTTTAAAGAAAAAGTTATGAGGTTTGGGCCAATCTCGGAAAGAATGTGTACGTTAAGGGTGAAAAGCGGGGCAAGAAATATAAGTTTTTTAAATGGGCATGCTCCAACGGAGGACGCAGACGAAGAAGAAAAAAGTAATTTCTACGAAGAACTGGGAAGGGAATACGAACAGTTACCGAAACATGATATAAAAATTGTACTGGGAGATTTTAACGCCAAAATAGGCAAAGAAGAAATATATGAAGAATATGTGGGAAAACACAGTAAACACGAAAAAACAAATGATAACGGACAACGACTGATAAGCTTTGCAATTGAAAGCCAATTGGTTATTAGAAGTACGCAATTGAGAAGGAAAGAGATCCACAAAGGAACATGGATTTCACCCGACAAGAAGACAATAAACCAGATAGACCATGTGCTTATCGGAAAGAGACATATGAATCGGATAACTAAAGTAAGGTCCATGAGGGGAGCGGAATGCAGTTCTGACCATCTACTAGTTAAAACAACACTAAAAAGCATAACGAGGGAGGAAGAAAGGAAGACGAAGAAAGATACTAAGATGAGGGTTAAGAAAGTAAGCGGAGATATATTGAAAAGAGAAGAAACACAAGTAAAGTTCGAAAGACTAGTGAGGGAATCAATTATGACTGGGGAAAGAGACGTGGAAATAGAAGTAATTTGGGAACAAATAAAGACAGCAATAGGAAAAGCAAACGAAGCCATACAAGGGGCGGTATTACCCAACAAGGAAGGGAAGGAGTGGTTTGACCAAGAATGCGAGGAATGGATGGTAGTCATAAGAAGACGCAGGCAGAAAATGCTCACAGAAAACACAGCAGAGGTAGAGCAAGAGTATAAAGAAGCAAGAAGAGTTATGAAGGCAATGTGTAGGAGGAAGAAAAGAAAATTTAATGAAGATATATTAAGGGAAATTGAGGATAATTTTCAGAGGAAAGAAGCGAGGCAGTTTTTTAGAAAGACAAAAAAAATAGGAAAAGGCTACCAGAACCGAAATGTGTACATGAAAAATGAAGAAGGCGAGTTAACGAGTGATATAACAGAAGTTATGAACATATGGAAAAAACATTTTGAGAAGTTATTAAAGGGGGAGGAAGAAGAGATGGAATGGGAAGCACCAAGGGAGAAGGAGGGAGATGAGGCGGAGGTCCCAGAAGAAAGTGAAATTCTGCAAGTAATTAAGAAATTGAAAAACAATAAAAGTCCTGGCATGTCGCAAATCACAGCGGAAATGTTGAAAGCTGGGGGAAGCGAACTACACAAACTAATGACCAGGCTGTTGATGAGAGTATGGGAACAAGAAAAGATGCCAAGAGAGTGGAAAAAAGCGCTGCTGTGTCCATTGTTTAAGAAAGGCGATAACCTCTTATGTGAGAACTATATTCCCCAATAGCCTTACTAGAGCTTCCCTATAAAGTGCTTGCAGAGTTAATAAGGAGTAGAATAAGTGCGTTTGCGGAAGGGAATCTAGGGGAATACCAAGCTGGTTTTCGTAGAGGCAGATCAACAATAGACCAGATATTCTCGCTCAAAGAGATTCAGGCGAGTGCATATGAATATGGGATGAGGCTGTTTGTGGTTTTCGTTGATTTTAAGCAAGCGTACGACAGAATAAATAGGAACGAAATGTTTAAAGTGTTGAATGACATGGGGCTTCCGAGTAAGTTAGGGAGACTGATCAGGATGACGCTAACAGAGACAAAAAATGAAGTAACATGGAAAGGCAAAAACTCTGATGAATTTGAAGTAAAGAGAGGATTGAGACAAGGTGATCCTCTATCAACCACTCTGTTTAATTTGGTCATGGAGAGTATAATGAGGGAGTGCAAAATTATGACGAAAGAAACAATTTTCAAGAATAATCACCAAGTCATAGCATTTGCAGATGACTTAGCAATAATAGCTAGGTCAAAGACTGAACTAAAAAAAGTAATGAAAAATTTAATCGAGACAGCAGGAAAGTTTGGAATGATAATAAATGAGGAAAAGACCAAGTACATGGAAATGGGAAGAGAGGAAGAGGAGAACGAAGAGAGTATTAGCGTGGAGCATGAGGGAAAAGTGTATAATTTCGAAAGAGTGAAAGAATTTATCTATTTGGGGGTGAAATTGGAGGAGAGGGGTGGTGGGATGGGAGAAGTGAAAATGAGGACGATGAAGGGCAGACAGGTCTATGGGAGGTTGGGTAAGTTAATGAGAACAAAAGTAATCTCAAGAAAATCTAAAGAAAGAATCTATAGATCAATAATCCGACCTACAGTCATGTATGGGAGCGAGACCTGGGTACTAGGTAGGGCTGAAGAGGAAGTATTAGAAAGATGGGAAAGGAGTATCTTGAGGGGTATATATGGAGGGGTAAAGTCAGCTGAAGGATGGAGAAGAAGATCAAATGATGAATTGAAAGAGTTGTTCGCTGAACCTCTGATAGTGCCTCTGATAAAATCGCAAAGATTGAGATGGTTCGGGCATGTGCAGAGAATGGAGAATACAAGAATGCCTAAGCTGGTAACCAAAAGAAGACCGGTGGGAAAAAAAAGGAGAGGAAGACCAAGAAAAAGATGGTTCGATGAAGTGGCAAATGATCTGCGAAGAATGAAGATCGGATGCTGGAGAGAGAAGACAGAAGAAAGAGAAGAATGGAGAGAAATAGTGGGAAGAAGTAAACATGAACTAAACTAGTGAACTCAAACCGCCTTAGGTCTGCATGGCTTGTTGAGCACTTTAATAATAATAATGTCGCAAACGAGTGACTTGCCGTTTTTCTGTAGCATTTTTTTTAGCTGAAGTGATGTGTTGGATTGTGTCAGTTGTTTTAATGTTTCGTCTGTTTCTTGAGCTGTTGCTATGTCTTCTAGTGATATGTGAGATGGGGTCTCTATGGAAGCAATTCTAGAACAGGCATCCGCTGCTACGTTACTCTCACCTTCCGTAAAGCGGATGTCTGTTGTGAATTGTGCGATATAGCTGGTTTGTCTTAACTGTCTTGGTGACGATTTTTCCGGGCGTTGATTGAAAACATACGTCAGTGGTTTGTGGTCGGTGTAAATTGGAAAATCTCTACCTTCCAGTATGTGTTGAAAATGTTTGATTGCTGCGTATGCTGCCAGTAGTTCTCTGTCGTATGTAGAGTACTTTTTTTGAGCATCGTTGAGTTTTTGTGAAAAGAATGCTAATGGCTCGAGTTTACTGTTCCGTTTTTGGTGCAATGCGGCACCTATGGCGAAATCTGAGGCGTCCACCATCAATACCAAAGGTAAGTCTGGTGCCGGATGAACTAATAATGTAGCTTGCGAAAGACTTTCCTTTAAGTTGTTGAAAGCTTCAATCTCCTCTGTGGACCAATTGATTTTTCGTTTGTCGTTCTTTCTAGCCCCCTTTAAGTGATGTATTATTTTTGTTTAGGTGTGATTTCAAACTCTATAACAATACCACTATCATTAAATACATCTGGGTCTCCTCATCTTCCTATGTGATAGAGGAATATCGAGAAAAGATAGGCAGGTAAGAATTTTTTCACTTAAAATTATCAATTATAAATCTTACCAGTGATTTCCTTTTTTAATTCCAAAAACACTTTCCACTTAAGGATTATTTACGGGTTGCTTTTTGTTTCTGAAATATAAAAATTATTAAGTTTGACAGATTAGCTGCTTATGGACGTCAAATTGTTCTGCCTTTTAGTAATGTTTTATTGAATAATTCACTAATTATTCACTTATTCTTATTGGTTTTTTTCGGTTAGGATGTAAGGAAATTATTTAATTAATTTATTTTTTTTAATTTTTCTATAACCAAATCGAACAGAAGAAGAAACAATCCCAGAAAATTATTAAAGCTCTCTACTGGCTAAATGAATAAAACTTAATAAATATGTTAGCTAAATTGAATTTTTATGCAAATTTTAATAATTTTTATTTTGGAAACTAGAAGCGACATGCATAAGGAAAGTTTCTTTGGAATTAAAAAAGGAATCCACTGGTAAATTTTTATCCAAATCTATGACACCATAATTAATATATATGTACAATATACAACCTATATATATATATATAAAACTTTTATAAAGTTTTATTATTTTATTCCAATATTTGAATTCACTCTTATCATAATATAGGGATTCCCAACAGGGTCCAGGATATCAAGCTGTGAAAAGGGTTGAAATAACCTGAGGGGACTATTGTGCGAAATTTCCTCTTTCAATTACTATAAAAATGTAAAGGATTCTTTTACGAAATAAAAAATAAATAGAAAAATAAATACAAACAATTGCCAAAGGATCCTGCTAATTCCACAGTAATTGTATTTATTATAGTTATAGAGAGAGAGAGTATATTTATTAAACTTTATTTACATATAATCGTGCATGTTTTAAGGTTTTTGTTAAGGAATTTCGAATTATATATAGAATTTTTGTTTTAAATTGTCGATCTAAATAAAATACCATTTATTTTTAATAATTTAATTTCTAATAATATTATATTAATATTTTTTTTATATATTACATTATTATTTAGATTAGTTAATTTTTCTCATATTTTATTTTTGAGATTTTGAGTAGGATTAGCCCCTTTACTGCATGAGAACAACCGTTACCCGAATGCATCCTCGATTTAAAAATATGCACTATTTTATTCTTTTATTAATTGAAATTCAGCCTTCTAATATATTCTAATATATTTTACATTTTATTTAGAATTAATAAAAATCATTTTATTTATTTTAATCTTTTATCTTATGAAAAATTGTCTCAATTTGTATTTAATGACTAATAATTTCGATTGTTTACTATTTATCATCATTTCAAGAACACGCTATATTAATTTTTTAACACTTGGACTGGCAATAACGCGCCATCACGTGACGTGGTGCCATCAACAAAGAGCCAAACACGCGCTAGTTTAATAAATATATTTTTAATATATAATTAATTAAATTTATTTTAAATATAATATATGTTAATTATTCCAATTCCAATTTGCGAGATAGTCGAGTGGAGACTCTCCAGAATTTTTTATGAAAATTTTTGAAGGGGTCCATATAGAATAATGGTTAGTACAGTAGACAGTACAAAAAAGATTAAAGCCATGAATGGTTTACGCAATAGAATATAGAAATTGTATTAATTTTCTGAGATTCAAATGTGATTAATTGTTCATTCTTTGATTTCAGATGTATAATCACCGGGCTGCTTCTATCAAGAGAGTCATCTCTTTTACGAACAACTATCAACATATGAATAATGCTATACTTTATTCTAAATTACAAAAATATTATGCCTTAGTGGTACACCTTGGGAGGTTCTTTTATCCTATCTTTGCTCTAAATTTTTCTTAGTGATAACCACAACGTAATAGGATTAATGTTTTTGTTTTTATTATTATAAGATAATTTTGAGGACAATTTCTTATATATTCTGTCTATATGATCAATATGATCAAATCTACAATTATTATTAATTTTTTTTAAGATTTTTTATGTATTTTTTCATGTTTATAAAATTTTTTTATATATATTAAATTATAATAATATACATTATTATATAAGAACACAAAAATGGATTGATTCCTTTTATTGAGTACTAACCAAATACCTGCGTTTTACAATGACGAAACACTTTATTAAAAAGACACATGCTAAATTATTGTAAGTATACTATAATGAATACGATTGTCAAATTTCAACCTAAACGGGAATTTAGAGAATTAGTGTGGCTCAATGAGTCATTAAGGGAATTGACATTTACTAGTATACCTAATTTAGAAATTCAAAAAAAAATTTCTGTATTTTAATAATAATTGTGGAATTGCTAGAATTCATTACTTCCCTGATTTAGATATATTATATATATACATTTATTAGGATAAATTATTTCCTGATTATTTTCACGTCAAATTGTAAGATTTTCTTGACACTAACACTACCGGGCTCGGAATGTGGACAGGAGCAGACGTGTTAGTGTTAGTGCCAAGGAATCTTCGGAGATTCGGATCAGTTTTTTACTATTTTTCATCATTTCAAATACAATACAGTGAACGATCTTTTTTATTTTTTAACATATTAACTCCTAATCACGCGCCAGCACGTGACCTGGTGCTGTCAACAAAATATCCAAACACGTGCTGTTTTAAAAAATATTTTTTATTAATTCTAGTTTATAATTTAATGAATTAAATTTAATTTAAATATAAAATATGCAGTGACGCAACGAGGATTTGATCCTGGGCGGCTTTTTGACTAGCCGCTCCATCTTCCTATGGCGCCCCCCCCCCCCCCCGGGCTCTCTCAAAGACAAATTTTCATTAAGATTTATTTTTTATATTATATATTTAAAAAAGTTTTGTACCTGAACCACTGATTTTACAAAATCTGGCAAAAAAATTTCATTTTGTATTTTATTTACTCGTATTCACAGTTTTAGAAAGAAAATATTTTTTTCCAGGTATAAGTAATGTCGTTTGGTCGGAAAATTTTGAACCGGCCGTCTAAACAAAATGAGATATTGTCTTGAAATTTGATATTTAGATGTTTTTTTGGGAATGAATGGCGGGGATTGGATTGTTTTTGGACAAGATAATTATAAAGGAGTTATCTATATCTATATATTTAATACGACAGTGTCCGTCCGTACGCAAAAAACTCCAGAGCCTAAAATACAAGGAGTAAGGTTACCAAATTTTTCTGAGGTGAAGGGTTCCTCAAATGCTCAAAAATAAAAAAGAAATTAGAATCTTAGGTAACTCCTGAGCTGAGCTGCGGATGTTCCATTTTCCAGAAATATATATAAAGGAGAGTGTTTGTTTGTATGTATGTAATTTGTTTACTTTTTTGCTGTCATAGAAACAGATATATATATATATATATATAATTAGAACCTCTCTCTCTCCCTCTATTTAAAATTTAGGATTAGCCCCTTTACTGCATGTTAACAACCGTTACCCGAATGCATCCTTGATTTAAAAATATGCACTATTTTATTCTTTTATTATTTGAAATTCAGCCTTCTAATATATTCTAATATATTTTACATTTTATTTACAATAAATAAAAATCATTTTATTTATTTTAATCTTTTATCTTATGAAAAATTGTGTCAATTTGTATTTAATGACTAATAATTTCGATTGTTTACTATTTATCATCATTTCAAGTACAATACAGTGAACGCTATATTAATTTGTTAACACTTGGACTAGCAATAACGCGCCAGCACGTGACGTGGTGCCATCAACAAAGAGCCAAACACGCGTTAGTTTAATAAATATTATTTATTAATTTTAATTTATAATTTAATTAATTAAATTAAATTTAAATATAATATATGTTATTTAATCCAATTCACTAAAAAACTATTCACTAAATTTACTAAATGAAATATTCTGTACGAATTTTTGTACCAAGTTATAATTTAATTTACTAATTGCGAACATTAATTAACAAGTTCATCGAACGTTGAAAGTGAATGAACAGCGCATGGGAATTACATAAATATTTAATAAAGGTTTAATACCATAAAAAAATAAAAAAATTTGGGTTGGAGGATATTCATAAAGTTTAATTTAATTTACAAATATTACTAAAAAACTATTCACTAAATTTACTAAATAAATTCTCTTATGATCTTTGATTACTTTATTTTTCTGTGTATTGTAAGTCTACATTGTAGTTCCGTTAAAAAAATAATAAAGAATAATTTAATAGTTTTATAAACTTTATTATTATTATAATTTATTTACTTGTATTAAATTTATGTACATTTTAATTTTTATTTAGAAAAGCTGAATTGTATGCACCACCCATGAAATATTCTGTACGAATTTTTGTACCAAGTTATAATTTAATTTACTAATTGCGCATGCGCCAATAGAAAATATTCTAGACAGAATATATAAGAAATTGTGCTCAAAATTATCCTGTATTATTATTTTTATAATATATAAAATATGCTCTGGATGGGTTAATAAGTCATTGCCCTTAAAATAGTCGATATATCTTATAGAGTCTATAAGATTTTTTGAAATGGCGCTCTTTTCCAACACATTGCCCCCACCTCTCACTTTCCACCAAGCCATTTGACAAAACTATATTTGCTAATTATCAATACTTCACTAGTCAAATAATTACAGAATTATAATTAAATTAATCCGAAATTAATATAAAAATGCTTTTAAAAATTATTAAAATTTTTTTAATATAATTTTCATAAATATTTCAAAATTAAAATTGATTATATATGCTATAAACTATTTATGAAAAGGCTACATTATCCATTACACTCCCCCCCGCTCAAACTATATTTGCTAATTATCAGTACTTCACTAGTAAAATAATTACTGAATTATAATTAAATTAATCCTCAATTAATATAAAAATGATTTTAAAAATTATTAAAAAATTTTTATCATAATTTTCATAATTATTTAAAAATTAAAATTGATTATATATGTTATAAACTTTTTATGAAAAGGCGGTATTTATTTCAATCAACCTATCCCTTAATCTGTTTGGTAATTATCACTACATAATTAGACAAATAATACAATTTACCGATTAATTTAATTTTTATATAATTTAAAAGAAGAAGATATTTATATATCAAAGTGAGTTTATATGATTCAATTGATGTACTAATATAAATTAATATTTTAACAATTATTTAATATCATTTCCAGATGCCAGTACACACCATGAGATCTACGCGTAGGTTTAAGTACGTAAATCTTATTTTTATAATTATTCAACAATTATAATTGTGCAAATTTAAATCCATATATATATATATATATATATATATATATATATATATATATAATATGTATCATTAATTTAATTTAATATAATTTATTTTAAGACTTATTAATTATTTTAATTTATAATATATGTATGTATATATGGCATTTTATATATAAATAGAATATCGAAAAGACAATTATTTCAATACTCTTTGATATCTTAATATATATGATTCCAGTAAGATTAAATAAACTGTTAACACCACAATCGTCACATTTCAAGTATATATTTTAATACTAATATTTTTATAATTATTTTTGTTTAGTAACTGCGGATTTGCCTATAAAGTCTCGAAGATAATTTCCATTTATTGGAAATGTCCTTGTTCAAATACAATCGTGAAAATTAGGGAGGTTAAGACGAGGTAAGATTTTTTTTTTACAATTTCAATTATTATAAATCTTAAATTAATACATAATTATATATTATTATACAAATATATATATATATATATATATATTATATGTACTTGTATATATTAATAGTTTACGCTATAAATATAGAAATTGTATTAATGTCCTCAGATTCAAATCTGATTAATTGTTCATTCTTTGATTTCAGGTGCTTAGTCACCGGGCACCTCGTCTACAAAGACACTTCTTATAATCGAAAAATTATCTACATTTAATATTCATAATTTTTTTTTTATAATAATATAAATTAATGTATTTATTAAAGCTTCTGTGGTTATTTTATAATTATTAAGAGAATTTTTATTAAAAGACCACATTATTTGTATAAAATTATTTATTAAATTAAAATAAAAATTAAAATAAAAATTAAAATAATTGTACCTTAATTTAATAAATAATAAATAATTTTATACAAATAATGTGGTCTTTTAATAAAAATTCTCTTAATAAATATAAATCGATATATATTTCTTTATTTTTACTAAAATTGAGTATATATGGTATTTTATATATAAATAGAATATAGAAAAGACAATTATTTCAATACTCTTTGATAGCTTAATATATATGATTCCAGTAAGATTAAATAAACTATTAACACCACAATCGTCACATTTCAAGTATATATTTTAATACTAATTTTTTTATAATTATTTTTGTTTAGGTGTGATTTAAAAATATATAATCCACTGGTAAATTTTTATCCAAATCTGACACCATAATTAATATATATGTACAATAAACAACCTATATATATATATATATATATATAAAAAACTTTTATAAAGTTTTATATTTAGATAAATATTATTAATAAAGTAAAATGGCCATGTATTCTAAACTCTAAACTATAACAAAATATTTATACAATTTTATGGTGTATGAGACAATTTTCAAAAAATTTTATTCTAAAAATTTAATCTTTTAGGAAAGTATTTTTCATTTTTAAATAATTAATATAAATAGTATTAAAAAAGTATATTTCCTAAAATATCCAAAAAATAAAAAAAAAAAAAATTATTTTAAACAATTTATAGATTACTAATAATATAAATTTCATAACTTATGAAATTTGTGTCAAAATTGAAATAACCAATATAAATTGTGTTAAAAAAATAAAATAATTATATTTCATAAAATATCAAAATTATAAAACAAATTTATTTTCAATACAAAATTTATAGATAATTAAACCATACACATTTCATATCTTAAATATATACAAAATTTTGTCAAAATTTAAATAACAAAGAAAATTTGAATTGTTTTAGATTCTGAGAAAATCAATTGCATTTCAAAAATCTACAATCACAGAATGATCTTTAAAGTTGGATAAAATTTATCAAAACAGGTGAAATTTGTAAAATGAAATTCTCTTTATAAATTGTTTTTCATATAAAATTATCTATATTTTTGATAAATTAGGAAATATGAACATTTTTCTTTTTTCTATGTACAATATACAACCTATATATATATATATATATAAAACTTTTATTTATTTCTCGAGAGAAATTTCTTATCATCGAAAAATTATCCACATTTAATCCATTTAAATAAGTAAATTTACAATAAATTTTTTCTTTTTTTTTAATTTTTTCCTAATATATATTATTTGTTACTTTTATTTTTTATATTGTAAATTTGAATATTGTTATTAATTATTAGAAAGAATTCAGAATTGTACCAATATATTTTTCAATATATTTCGCTACGATTATAAAAAAATGGTATTTATTTAGAAATGTGTACAATATTTAATGCAATGGATGTAATAAGAGTGTTGGCAACAAATTCTTTCCTAAATAATTTTTATTAGAATAATTAAAATAAATAAATAAATAAATAATTTTATTTTTTTATTAAATTTCTCCATTCTTATGGATATTATATTATTTCCATGCTTGTTTTTGTTTCATCTAGGAATGGGATTTGGTAGTGTGAATATATAATTGTGAATGTGTGTGTGGATCAGATTACTCGTTCAGGTAGTTTACCTGTCCGTGTGTTTCAAGGTGTGCGTTCTTAAAATTCGTTTCGCGCTACAACCAAATTACATTTAATATTCACGTCGGCAAATATAATACCCAGGCCATAATTTATTCACAGACAAATTATATAGATACCTATTAAAAAAAAAAACGGCGATACGGAGAGATCCTGTATATTAATAATAAAAATAAATTATTATTACCATCATCATTATCTTTACAATTCCATTGAATACTTATTGTTGAGCTAATAATGAAAAAAGGAGTATAATTAAAGTTCACATATATTATATATAATACTTGAGCGTAATTGAAATAATTTAATATGAATAATTAAATTACATTCAATTAATATTCAAAGGTAAAACGTCAAATTGCATGAATACAATAGTCAAGGAATAAACAATTTTTCATACAATAATTATAATAATTACAAAAAAACCAAAAAAAAAAAAAAAATTCCTATTTTGAAGATCTTTTTCAACTATTCTATTTTCAATATATAATAATCATATAATATTTCATGAAAATAATTAACCAAGATAAATATTATTAATAAAGTAAAATGGCCATGTATTCTAAACTCTAAACTATAACAAAATATTTATACAATTTTATGGTGTATGTGACAATTTTCAAAAAATTTTATTCTAAAAATTTAATCTCTTATGAAAGTATTTTTCAATTTTAAATAATCAAAATAAATAGTATTAAAAAAGTATATTTTTTTAAAATATCCAAAAAATAAAAAAAATAAAAAATATTTTAAACAATTTATAGATTACTAAATAATATAAATTTCATAACTTATGAAATTTGTGTCAAAATTGAAATAACCAATATAAATTGTGTTAAAAAAATAAAATGATTATATTTCATAAAATATCATAAATATAAACCAAATTTATTTTCAATACACAATTTATAGATAATTAAACCATACACATTTCATATCTTAAATATATACAAAATTTTGTCAGGTATTTAAATAACAAAGAAAATTTGAATTGTTTTAGATTCTGAGAAAATCAATTGCATTTCAAAAATCTACAATCACAGAATGATCTTTAAAGTTGGATAAAATTTATCAAAACAGGTGAAATTTGTAAAATGAAATTCTCTTTAAATTGTTTTTCATATAAAATTATCTATATTTTTGATAAATTAGGAAATATGAACATTTTTCTTTTTTCTATCTCGAATATTTTCGATGTCGAGTTTTTGATGTTTTTATTTTGTAGGTCCCTGAGTCATTTTCACTAAGGTTGAGAAAAATGTCTGTGTATGTGTGTAGACAAGATGTATGTAGATAAGATTAGGCAAAAACGGTTTGAGCTAGAATAATGAAATTTGGTATATGGGCATTATTCAAAATTCGTACTCTTCTATCAACTTTTAAGAAATGTAGCTTTTTAAGAAGAGGTCCATTACCTACCATGTTTTCATTTCTTTTCCTCTAAAGTGACCGTAAAAATAAAGATATATGTTTGATAGTTTTTCTCAAGATTATAAATTATAGATTATAAAACTGCCATATATAGAATTTCAGCTTAATTGAATCGCTGAAAGTACCGGAATTCATTTTTTAACACTGCAATTCACGCGCCAGCTAGTGACGTGGTGCCTTTAACAAAGAGTCAAACACGCGCTGGTTTAATAAATATTATTTATTAATAATAATTTATAATTTAATTTATTAATTTTAATTTAAATATAATATGTGTTAATTAATACAATTCAAATTTGCGAGATAGTCGTGTGGAGACACATAAGATTTTATTTTTGTTATCTAAATTCTGACAAAATTTTGTATATATATATATATACTAGCTGATCAGAGCGCCTTCCAGGCGCTCTTCACATCTAGACGGGTAGTTTTTGAGTCTATAGACAGACAGACAGACGCACAGACATTGCCTTTTATATATATAGATAGATAGATATATGTAAGGTGGCTTTCAAATGAGAGAAAGGTTTCTTCGTTTTTGTCGTGATTTTATTAATTCTAAAAGAATATTTACAATTATTATACAATTATTAGAATATTTACACATTTAAATAATACATACCTAAAAGAATAATTAAATTACACGTTATTTATAGAATATTATATACACTATCAAAATTAAACTAACTGCTTATCTTACATTAATACTTAATAAATACTTAATAAGCCCTCTGTCCTAAACTATATACACTAAGGTTAAAAGAAGCTATAAATATAATTTATATATATATATTTATATTTTTGATAGTATTTTTATTTTGGTTATTTAAATTTGAAAAAAAAACATTTTATAAGAAATTAATATAATAATATATTTTCAATCTCAGACCTTTTCGATTCTTCCGGTCAAAAAAATGATCTAACAAGTATTAATAAAAAAAAATGAATATTAATCTCACCATTATTAAGTTTACCTACTCGAGCTATACATCATCTCCCCCTCCATTTGTATAAATATTTTTATAATGTTGAATTTTTTTTAAATTTTCAACGTAAATAACAAATTTAATTTTCAATTTACAAATAAATTGGTTTCATTAAAAAGTTTTTCCCGTTTTTTTTTTTTGTTTATAAATCGCAATTTTAATTTTGAAACTGATCATATATAATTGAACAAAATTTGTTCACTTAATAGTCTACTTTTTATTTAAAGAAATAATTTTATTTTTTTTTTAATAATTATTGAATAAAAAATTAAATTAAAAAAATATTAATCTCTTATTGAGTTGTATTTATTTATTTTTAATTCTTTATTTTTCTGTTAAAAATTCTTTCGAGTTCCCCCCTTTACCCTTGTTTCTTTCACATTTTATAATATTCAACCTGTCATATATCTGGAATTGCAAGGTCATCTAATATATAATATCTTCTGAATCATTTATTTTCTATCAGACTTAACACCATTAGTCTTAGCTTTTAGCCTATGTTTTATGATTATAATATCTAATATAAATTATGTAAATTCCAAGAGATACTCTGATGGTTCTGCTTTATTAATCTCCTCATTCAGGCAGGTAGCATTCAGTGGGGGGAGGGGGGGGGAGAGGCGGATAAAAAAAGAAAAGAATATTTTTCGAAGAATTTAATTACCTCTTAAATTATCTATCAATTTGAAATATCAATAAATTTACTTGTTTTTCCCAATAATCTTCGATAAATAACTAATCTATCTAAATATATAAATATATTATATATTATTATATGTATAATGGTCTCTTTAATTAATCTTTTGAATAATATATATATATTTACATATATATATATATATAAAATTTAAATTTAAAATTCAATTATAAGTTCAATTTATACTCAGGCTAACTTTTATAGAGATTGGTCACGAATTAATAGATATTATTTTATACTAAATAATTCATACATATATTATGTATATTTTCAGCATTGCGATTTTTTATTATTATATATATTATATATTGATTAATATTGTTATATAAAAGAAGTACCGGGACCCCGAGCCTCGGCTCGGTACTTAAGTTAAAAAAAATAATTCATTATTATTGGGTTTGGCTGATAATATTAATTCTTGAGACAACGAGCTGAAATACAATTCTTTAATTATTTATTACAATTATTAAATGTTGCATCAATGCATCAATCTGAATAAAATGAATGGAACTTGGTGTCCTCAATAATACATAAATATGTATTATTAGGTATGTTTCTAAGTGAATGAATATTTTTTTATTGGAAGAATGATAAATATATATCGTAATTTATAATTATAAAATATTATTAAAATATATATTTTTAATTTTATTTCGAAATTAAATAATAAATTTTAAAATATTTTAAATATAAAAAAATATTAATACAATAACCTTTAAAAAAAGGCGGGAGTCAAATTTCAATATGGATGTCATTTGTGTCGTGTTCCATATATAAATTTAAATTAAGAAAAAACACTAATTAAGATGTATTTTTCCTGAGATGTGATCAATAAAAATCAATTTTTCTTTATAAATACTATATCTAGTGTGAATTTGAAAAAAATCGTTAGAGCGGTTTTTGAGAACCCATGGCTATATATATATATATATATACAAACAACTTTAGCTAGCATAATAAGATAAGATTTATTAAGTGAAGTTCATTTCGTATAATTTTGATTATATATGTATATATGAAATGAACTTTACATAATAAATTTATATATTAAAATATAATATTCTTTTATTTTTTTTCCGTACAAAATTTTACATCTATAATTTATATTACAATATAATATGCTTTTATTGCAATATTTAAAAACATTTTATACTTTTTATTATATATGTATATATGAATTGAACTTTACATAATAAATATATATTTATATGTTAGAGATAACAATTTATAAAACAGTTCTAATGACAATTCAAATTTCGCGCTCTGTTATAAGAAATTTGAAAGCAGACGTAATTTGCGCTAGCTTCATGGTATTTGTCACATCATTGCATCAATCTGATTTAAATATTAAATAATATTTTATTGAAAAAATATTAAAAATTATAAAACTATCTAAAACTTAATTAATAAAAGAACAATGAATAAATAAATATAAAATAGTAATTCATTAAAAAATAATAGATTAAAAAAAAAAAAATTATTTTCCGCGGGTTTTGATCCTGCGAAGTTGACTCGTCAAAACAGTCCCTCTAACCACTGGACTAATATATTTAGATAATAAAAACAACATTTTTTACTGTCTTAGCAATCCGTATATGTTTTGTTGTTTTTTTTTGAGAGAGAGATTAATAAATATATATATATATTATTAAAAATAAATATTTTTAATTTTATTTCGAAATTAAATAATAAATTTTAAAATATTTTAAATAAAAAAAAATATTAATACAATTTCAGTTAAAAAATAAAAATGGATGCCATTTTTGACGTCTTTCATATATAATTTTAAATTAAGAAATAAATAATGAAGTTGTATTTTTCAAGAGACATGATCAATAAAACTTAATTTTTCTTTATAAATACTATATCTAGTGTTAATTTGAAAAAAATCGTTAGAGCGGTTTTTGAGAACCCATGGCTATATATATATATACAATTTTAGCTAGCATAATAAGATAAGATAAATTATAAATTAATTGTGAATTTTTTTTCTTATCTTTTAATGAACATCAACAGGCATGGTTAGGGTTATAAAATCGAGAAGGCTGCAATTGGCGGGATACGTGACTAGAATGAGAGAGGAAAGAATAGCGAAAAATATATTGGTGGGGAGACCGAATGGGAAACGTCCGCTTGGAAGACCAAGGACGCGGTGGGTGGACAATGTAGGAAGGGACGTGAGAGAGATGGGACAGGGTAGGAATTGGATGGTTGTGGCTTAGGATAGGGACATTTGGAGAAATATGGTTGCTGCGGCAATGCATTTTCGAGTTCCGTAGAACCACAGAGATAGATAAATATACTTTAAGGAAAAAATATTTTATATTACTTATAGTTATATTGTAGTTTTATCAATTTTAAAGATAAATTAGCACAAAAAAAACAAGAAATACTCTTCATAAAATATATTTAAAATTAAACTTTACTATATCCAAGTCAAAATCTTTTCAAACTTCTATTCTAAGATCCATAAACATTTAAACCCCTTATAAAATAGGGCAAAGAATCAGAAATAAAAAGTAAAAGATAGTAGTCGTAGAATTGCTTGGTTGCTCTAAAACCCCATTTAACCCTTGTAAATCCAAGGCAATATCGCATTTTAGGGCGTAATGTACAGGATTATATATTAATAAACATAAAGTGGCTTAGAAGTGGATCAAATGGCCAAATAAATACAAGACAATGAAAACTAGAAGGAGATAGTATCAATAAAATAAATACTTGCTAAGAAATATTCACATCGAGATATAAGGTTATGAATTTAAGTATATGATATACTATGTATAGAGTGTTCATTATCATTCATAAAAACAAAATTTGAATATTATAAAAATATCCAGAAGCTATTTTTTTTATAGAGGAAATTTTGATTGACCTGATAATATTTGTTATGATTCTCATTTTTAAGGTTATAATTTATTATACTTGAAATAGTGTAGTTTAAAGGATAATTTTTTTTTAATGAGAATAATAAAAATAAAGATACACTCTTTTTAAATTATAACAAAGAATTTCCTTCGGTAGGAAGGGTTAAATCCATAGAATGGTGTAATGCTAAAATAACTTGATTTTTTCATTTCAAGATGAAAAATATATTCAAATTTACTTGATAAAATATTAGTTCCTATATTATATATAAATATTTTATAATTAGATGGCTTCAGCTTTATATTTTTACCGACCGACGATAGTAAGGGAGGTATTGTTTTCACACCAAATTTCACATGTGGAGATTTTTACATATCTCCACGAATCATGCATTTTCTAAACAGAAAAAAGTATTTTTAGCATGATGTCTGTCCGTCTGTACGTCCGTCCGTCCGTATAGATGTGTACAGCCTGAACGGCTCAACCGATTTTGATGAAATTTGGTATATTTACTTAATGCATCAGTGGGATGAATTGATCAACTTTTGGTGCAATTCCGGAAACCGGAAGTGGTAGTATTAGCGATCGACGATAGGAAGGAAAGGGTTATTTTCACATCAAAGGAGATTTTTTTATATATCACCACGAATCATGCACTTTGTATTGGTTTTATCCTCGAGAAAAATCATATTTATTACTTTTTTCTTGATTTAAAATTATATGACGTCATCCAGCCATGCATGACGTCACAGCCTGGTCTTGCATATATATTATAAATAAAATAAAATTAAAAATGTTTATATTTATTATTTATGTATCCATATCTGTTTTTATTACATTAATAGATATATGAAAATTATTTGAAATTGTTTCTGTAGCTGGAAATTAATTTATTTCAAACCGTCGGTCGGTTCGGACCTGGCCACAGGACAACTTATTTAAAGTAGCAATAGCTTATTGACTGTTTCGTCCAAGGATTACTACTGATAATAATATAAATTCTTAAATTATATATTGACACCTGTATTTGTCGATATTTAAATTAAGAAAAAAAGGATTAAAAAAGGAGGTTATATTATTTTCTTTTTATTTATAATCAAATATCACACATTTATATTAATTATAATTTAATCTGAGAAACATTTTTAATTAATATAATATAATTTATTTAATATTATTACATTATTAGATCAAATTTATTCAACAATTTATTGGAAATTCCTTCCTTTATAATTGTTCATATTTATTATATGTTCATGAATATTTTTTTTTTCGCGTGGGGAAATGGTAAATTTATTTCGTAATTTGTAAAAATTTTTAAATATAAAAAATATTAATACAATATCAATTAAAAAAGAATGGCCGGAGGCAAATTTCAATATGCTTAAACTCCGACCATCTAAGCGATAGGTGAATATTTCTAGCATTTTAAGATATAATAATAACAAAATATATTAATACTTCTTAACAAATCTTCTTCTTCTTCTTAGCCTTATTTCCCACGGGGTGTGGGGTCGGCTCTCCTTGTTAATTGGCGCCAACTAATTTTGTTGTTGGCGTCATCTGTAGAGAGACCAGATGCCATTAGATCTCTCGTTATACGGCAGGACCAGCTGGTTTTAGGCCTCCCACGCGGTCTTTGGCCCACAACCACAAGGTTCGTTGCTTTCTTCGCCACTGAACCCTCATCCGCCCTGACGACATGCCCATACCATCTCAGGCGCGCCTCAAGCATCTTCTCTTCGATTGGCGCCACCCCCAGAATTTCTCTGACTCGCTCGTTCTTCACGCGGTCAAGTTTTGTGATGCCCAGGGCCCATCTTAACATTTTCATTTCCATAGAGCGGAGTTTTCTTTCGTGCACTTTTGTAGCAGGCCAGCACTCCGCTCCATACAACGCCACAGGTCTTATAATTGCCTTATATACCTTGGATTTAAGGGCGAGGGGGATTTTTTTATCACATACAACACCTGTTACCTGGCGCCATTTCATCCATGCTGCGTTTACACGAGTGGCGATATCTTCCATCAAATCCCCTTCGGATGTTAGATAGGAGCCTAGATATTTGAACTTTTTGGTCTTATTAAGCTCAACACCAGCGACCCTAATTGTGTCTGCAGATTGTTCACCACACTCCAGGTACTCGGTCTTTTTTAAGTTTAGCTTTAGCCCGTATTCCTCTAGACGGACTTTCCATTTTACGACCAGGTCTTCTAGGTGCTCCCTACTCTCGCAGGACAACATTACATCGTCGGCGTAGAGTAATGTCCATGGGTGTGTTGTTTGCAGGTCCTGTGTGATGGTATCGATGCACAAGATGAAAAGAAGTGGGGAGAGCGCCGATCCCTGATGAACCCCAACCTTGATAGGGATGTTATCCGTACAGCCAATGGGAGTTTGTACTATGCTGGTGGTGTCAGTGTAGATGGATTTAATCCAACTGACATAGGTTTCAGGGACGAGGTGACTTCTCAGCGAGTACCATATAAGGTCATGGGGAATACGGTCAAAGGCCTTTTCAAGATCTAAAAAGGCCATGTGGATAGTTCTCTTCCGTTCCCGATGCCTTTCCATCAGAAGTCGTGCCGCGTGCACCGCATCTGTTGTGCCGCAGTTCCTAACAAAGCCACATTGGTTGCTTGAGATGTTGATTATCTGTCGCAGGCGGTCGTCCAGAATTCTTTCAAAGATCTTTAGGCTATGACATAGCAACCTAATGGGCCTGTAGTTTGTACATTCGCTAATGTCACCCTTTCCTTTCCATATAGGTATAGTTTTGCTTGTTTTCCAGATGTTTGGGAACATATTTTCCTCTATACATTTATTGAAGAAAGTTGTTAGCCAAGCAATACCTTCACCGCCATTCAGCTTCCAGAATTCGGCCGGAATGTCATCAGGGCCGTTTGATTTTTTATTTTTCATTTTATTGATCGCTTGGGCAGTCTCTTCAGTTGTTATCTCTGGGACTGGGCCATAAGTAGGTGCCAGGGTTGGAATAGGAGGATGTGGGAATTCTTCATTGCTGATCATTTCATAAAAGCCCCTCCATCTCTCAAGGATATCTTTGGGCAAGTAGAGAGTCCTACCATTCTCGTCTTTGATATTTTTAATATGCCCAAAATCGTTTCCCGAATGGTGGCGTGACTTTGCGAGACGGAAAATATCGTTTGCACCCTCAGGTTTGTCAAGGCGATGGTAAAGGTCTTGGTAGTATTCAGATTTTGCGATCGCTACTTGCTTTTTTGCGATCTTTTTAAGATCATGATATTTGGTATAATCCTCGGCGTTTCTAGACTTAAGCCATACCTTGTAGGCGATTTTCTTGTTTTTAATAGACAATTGAACGTCAGGATTCCACCACCATGTTTCTTTTTCAATATAGCGCTTTCCAGGCTGGGTAACTCCCAGGGAGATTGTTGCCTGATCTTTTACGGTGCAGGTTAGATAGTTCCAAGTATCGTTGACAGTTGACTCTGAGCTGTGTTTGACATTCTGAAGGATGTTCTTTAGACTAAGCTCGTTTCCGCTCAGTTTCCACCATTTTATTCGATGTGTGGAAGTTAAAGGGGGTTTAGTTGTTCTACGAGAAGGGACCAGGGCATCAAGCACTAATAATTTATGCTGTGATGTTATATTATCTGAGGGGATAACCTTAGCATCCAATATCATGTTTAAACCTGTTCTTTGGGTCAACCAATAGTCAATCTGAGTATTGCGTTCTCCACTTGTGTAGGTAATCAGATGCGACTTTCTTTTTTTAAAAAAAGTATTTGCAATAACCATGTCATGGCTTTGCGCAAATTCTAGGATTCGATTTCCCTCTGCGTTTCTTTTCCCATAGCCCAGGCCACCATGGATCCTTTCGAAACCTGTTCGTTCCGCGCCTACATGTCCATTTAGGTCTCCTCCAATGAAAATAGGTTCTTTGGGGTTTAAACTATTGACGAGATCTTCAAGGTCATTCCAGAACTCCTCCTTAACACCTTCTGCACACCCTGATTGCGGCGCATAGCTCGAGATAATATTCAAGATGGTATCATTTAGGTTTATTTTTATGCACATTAAGCGGTCGGTAATTCTTAATACTTCGGAGATGTTTTCCCGAAATTGCTGGCTAACCACGATTGCCACTCCATTTTTTGGTTGTCGGCCATAAAATATTAATTTGTACCCATCGCCCAGTTCCCTGGATTTGGCACCTGCCCATTTAGACTCCTGGATGCAAGCGATGTCGATCTTTCGGTTCTTTAGAACTGCAGCAAGTTCTCTGCTGCGACCAGTTAGTGAACCCACATTTAAGGTGGCAAAACGAATCCTTGTGGTACTCAACTTTCGATGACGATGGTGATGGTGTTGACGACTTTGATGTAGCTGTGGACGATTTGAGTGAGGTTGATGGCAATGATGCTGATGATGTTGATATTGAGATACTTCTTAACAAATAAAAAAAAAAAAAAAAACAAATTTGCTTGCCACCCACCCAAAAAAAAAAAAAAAAAAAAAAAAAAAAAAAGGTTTTGAACGATTCTTAAATATTTTGCTCAATTTCAATACTTCTTAACAAATAAAAAAAACAAATTTGCTTGCCACCCACCCAAAAAAAAAAGGTTTTGAACGATTCTTAAATATTTTGCTCAATTTCAACGACCACCAATCGAACAAAAACAATTTTCTACAAAACATTTTGTTCAATGTTGTCTGATAAAGCTTAAATGTGTTTTTGCTTTCGCTTGATTGGTGTGCGTTATCTTATACGATTCATATTAAAAAAATCATTTTATGCATTGTTGTACAAAAACATTTTATATTCAGACGTTTTTTATCGAATCGGTATGCGGTTATCCTTATGGTTTAATTTATATTAACATTCTATTGAAAAAATATTTCAATATATCAAGGTTTTTATATTGTTCTGCTTTGGGATTGAAAAATTGCTGGTTGGGGGTGGGGAGGGGTTGTATACTAGGTGATATGTCTTTGACGACCAATGAAATTCTTATTTCCGACGCTTGTTCTTCTCTTCAAGAGTGGTTTGAAAATATCAATAAAAGATACCGGGCCTCACTCGAATACATTGTATTTCTTCTATTGAAAGGAAAGAAACAACAAAGAAACTTTAGTTTCGTCAAGTTTCATATTCGATATAGATATATAAAATATGCCGAGGTGTTGAAAGCAACAATAGGTAAGAAAGCTCGTTCGGAGAGAAATATTTTTAACAAAATTGAAAGAAATTTACACATGTTACAATTCCATGGAGGGTGGTTAGCAAAAATGGAATACTGATTTCCTAACTTTAACAAAAGGATCATGTTCTAAATATAAAACTGTCGAAGGTAAAGTTTATCATACATACCTTATCATATTAATTTAAAATATGAATTTTTTTTCTTTACTAAGTTTGGAAAATTATCGACATTTTCTCTTTAAAGAATATTTTTCCAATTTTATGATTAATATTTCTTATAATTTTAATTAAAATCTAAATAGGGTTTTAACTTAATAGGTTTTAGGTTAGATTATAGGTTATAGGTTAGGTATTTTAATATATTTAGGTATCCATTAGAAAATATTTTCAACTACTAACTGTAAAATTTGATCAGGACGGTAGCTTATTATAATCACATTATGTCCCAATTTTTTAATGGTAATAGTAAATAATAAAATCTCAAAAAATGTATGTTCAGATTTAGGTCAGTTTCTGTAAAAGTATTAATACATAAGACTATATATATAATGAACTATATATATGTTGGTTTAGATTTTCGGGAGTTAAATTATTATTATTATCAGATTTATCCGGAATATAATCACGTTTGTTTGTGAGATTGTTTTCTCGACTTTTCGGCACCCATTTTGGCGCCATTTTCAAGAGGTTATTCAGGCGGGAATATTTCTGGGATTCTGGGTCTTAGTCTGTCTGACCAAGAGTCGATATAGGAATTTAGGGTTGATAGGTTGGGTGATAGTGCCCAGGATTCTTCGGAGCTTCGCAGCAACACAGTAAGTGCGAAATCACCCAACCTAGCAACCCAAAATCCCGATATCGACTCATGATCTCGGTGATAGTGCCCAGGATTCTTCGGAGCTTCGCAGCAACACAGTAAGTGCGAAATCACCCAACCTAGCAACCCAAAATCCCGATATCGACTCATGATCTCACAGACTAAGACAAGAATAACAACGACTATATATCTTACATGTATAATGTAGTTAATCACGAATTAAAAATTAAGTTCGAATCTCCATGTGTCTAGGAATTTTAATTGTTCACAGACGAAAAAAAGTAAACGCCATGGCTTTCTCAACCAGTTACTTGCCTGACAACAACGCCCTCATGGGGATTACATTTTTCCGTCACTATACATTGCTGTAAATGTTCTGATCATAATAAACACCATTAAATCAAGGCTAGGTTATTTTTATAGTTATAGTCCTTCGAAGTAGGTCAAACATCCTCACCAAGTTAACTTAGATTTAAGAATTAATAATTAATTTCAATTAATGGGCGGAGATCATAGATCCCAAAAGCCAATAAAATTAAAAAAAAGCCTTCTTATATTGTAAATAAACTTTACTACCAAAATTTAATATTTCTATGGCGTTTCTTAACCTAACCTTGAACTCTATTCACTAATATAAGAAATATTTCTTTAATGTTTTGATCTTAATGGACTCGTAACAAACGCATAACCCTCTTCGTCTTTCTTCTGTTGTTTTTATCCAACTTGCTTTTTTCTCTTTAACGAAATCTCCAAATTGAATTTTTCGAATTATCCTCAAAGGTGGTAACCAAAAGTCGCCTGTTTTATTTATTTATTTTTTTTTTTTTCCTCTCTCTCCTTCAGCCAACATGAAATACGACTTTTTCCATTAGCATTATTGTGTTTTCCATTTGCTTATGTGCAGGGGCGATTTTTTTTTTTACTGGCATGTCACCATGAATGTAATCACGTGACACGATGTGCGCTACGCATGTAGTGGGCCTTTGATGCGGAATTTCCATTGTGTAGATTAAGATGCTTCGTTAAATCCATTTTGATAGATTAATGTTCGATTTAATGTCATAAGGCATTACTCTCGTTATGGCAATTGAATTATCGGATAGCCAGGCAACATATTTCCATTTCCCTTTGTACAAGATTAATATTATTAAATAAATGCATTTACAATTGAACATACACATAATATAGTGTATGTATGATCAAAATCATTTATTTAATTAAAATTTATATTAATAATAATATACAACAACCAACTATACTACTATTCAAATGGCGAATGATTAAAAATATCGGTGTTAGCAATTATGATTATTGATTGGATGTTTCCCTAAATTAACCAAACAATTTTCTATATTATATATTTATATTACTATAATATTAAATTGATGAAAAATCGATTTCAATTTGTCAAAAGAGCGAACAGACAGAAGGACAGACAGACGCCAAGTGAAGTTGAGTAAATCATTATAAAATAAATGTCATTTTCCTTCTCCCCTCCTTCTGACTTTTTGTTGTACCTGAATATTTCTATGAAAATTAGTCAACCAAAAGTTTCTATTTACTTTTTTTTTTATTTTTTTATTTAATATTTATTTAAAAAAAATTTTAACGATATTAAATTAAATTCTCTGAAATATTATTTTCTTAACATGCTATATAATTATAATAATGTTTTATATTAGAGTGACAAGGGGCAGGTTGAAATAATATATATATATATATATATATATTCCCATAAATAACTCTTTAAAACAATGGTTAAGTTAAACAAAAAAAAAATAAGGTAAACGTTTATAGAATAAACAACGTTTGTTCTTTACCATGATGGTATTTTGTTATGGTTTAGTACTTGAAAGAGAAATTAAAAAAAATAAAAAAAAAAGCCAATTTATTTCATTCGGCCTTCTATGTGGGATAAAATGAAATACAGAAAACATAATATGAAAACATTTTATTATCATTTAAATTGGAATATCGAAATATTCATAATAACAATAAAGATTAATTTCTCTGAGCCAGTTATATATCAAAGTCAGTTCTATTGTATAAAATTTAGAATAATTAAGGTAAAATAAATGTTTTTACAGAAAAAAATATTGTTAGGTTATCATAATAGATAACCTAAAATGTTAGGTTAGGTTATCTTTCAGACAATATTTTGTTTTAAAACTAATAGCAAGTATGAATTTGGTGATAAATTTTGATTTGTTTGGTTTTGTCGCAATGCATATTTTTTTTTTTATGAAATCATTTTATTATATTAAATAGAAAAAACATATATTTCCAACAAAAATATTTCCAACAATAAAAATTATATTTATTTACTAGTTTATTATTAGCGGATAGACCCTGAGGATCACGCAGAAAAATTATTAATTATTAAATTTTCCCGAAATCAAGTCTTCAGTGTGGTAGACTGTCGTGCTAACCACTAAACCACAGAAGAGTATAAAAATTGTATTATTATTATTTTCACTAATATGAGATTTTCAAAATGTATTGTTCAAATCAAATTATCTATAAGAATGTATACCGTGAATAGAATTGAATAATTTGATTAATATTATTGATTAGTTATAATTTACTTAAATAATTAACCAATCACTCCTTATCTATTCAATTAATATCAATTATGCATTACCTATTTTTTTTTCTCCGAACAAAATTACTAATTAAAAAAAAATCTCTTTAAAATTTTAAATAGCTTTTTTTTAAACGTAAATTTGATTGACTTAATTCATTAACGGCTAATCAATTTTAATTTCCGTGAATATAAAATGTATTTCAAAAAAAAAAGCGCTAAATTAACTAATAACATTTAATTAAGGAATAGAAAGCTAATTGAAAAAAAAAAAATTTAATATAAAAATAAATTTCATATGTGAATACAGAAAGAGAGAGAAGTATGGTATGGTATGAATAATTTAACAATAAAATAATCGTATAATTTTTACCTCTTCAGATTGAATATTGTCTGTCAATAAAATGGCAAACCTTCTAGTAAAATCAATTTTTTATGATAGAGATAAGTGAAAAGTTACTTTTGAACAATAAATAATCATACACAACATTATTTAGGATGTTAAGTTACTTACTTCGGCGCAGTGGTTACATGGTAGAAGGGCTTTGAATGGAAGACAGCAATTAAGGCAATAGCTACTTAACATTTCTTCCTGTAGAGTCCAAGCCCAGGGTTCTTCATAAATAACAATAGAACCTTTAAAAAAAACAAAAAAACAAACATATAGTTAACTTCCTTAAAGAAGTATTTTTGAAAGCCAACCCTTTAAGTAAAATACTGCTAAAGCTAATGAAAAATATTTTTGATTTATTTTTATAAAATTTAATATTATCAATTGTTATTATCATCAGATGTGAGGTTGACAGGATTAAATAGCAATTGTTAAGTCATATGAGGCGTGGTAAACGATTTTGAAGGAGGAAAATAAATTTAGATTATTTAAAAATAGGATTCTTTAAAATTTTTAGTTTCACAAAATGATTATATATATACACATATATATATATATATAATTATAAAAATGGAAAAACAGGAATCTTGATTAAACATTGTTTTCGAAGGAGCAGATGTGGGATAACATTCCTGCAACCACTGCAATGATTGTTCATAAGTTTTTCCCATTAAAAAACAATGTTTAATCAAGACGCGATATTCCTGTTTTTCCATTTTTCTTATGAAGGCGAAAGTAGCGTCACTCAAACGACTGTAGCTTGTAAACGAAAATGAACGAAATGTCATAATACTTCATACATAAACTAGTGACAGATGAGCCTCTCGAATTGAGTCATGTTCATTTTCTAGTGGCATCACCTATTGAAAAATCCCGGAACTTTTCAGTCCATGTAGTACATATAAAAGACGCCACGCCAACGGTGTTGACCCACATCCTCGTGGTGCCGGGTTCAAGTCCCGGGTCTGACAAGGGAATTTATCTTTCTGGGGTCGGTCTATCGGTCGCGGTTAACCCAACCTCCGGGATCAAAATTGGGAATCTACTTGATAAAAAAAGTAGCGCCTCCGATCAAGAAAATCAAGATAAAGGTTGATAAGACCCGTTCTACTGATCATAGAACAAATTAAGTCAGAGGTAATATATACATATATATAGATCTAATCCTTTTTTATTTATCTCTTACAACTATATATATAAAATGCATAGACTTCCAAATCACTAACAATTTAATGAATTTAAATGAAATAATTATAAATTTTTTTTTGTCCTATAAACGAAGTTGAAATATAGAAATATTTTATATAAATAATAAATTTAAAAAATAATATTTTTAAATATTTTAATGAAGAATATTAATCTTAAAAATATACCATCCACTTTTGATATATAGATGATATTTTGCAATGTGAGACAAAATATCTGTTTCTGAGAATTGCATTCCCAGGGGCCACACTTTGAGGTAAGGTCCCAAAACAATCAGTACCAAATTGATACACAGTTAAATGTCATTGCTATGAAGTGTATTTCTGTCTATCTTTCTCTATGGGAATATTTTAATTAATAAAATACTTTAAATTAAATTTTTTATAAGTGAGGATGCTAACGATCAATATAAAAAAAATATCCTACTCAACAAGTGAAAAATTTATAAATGAAAAAATATTCTATATATATATATATATATATATATATATATCAATACACAAGTTGTACTAATTAAAAATAATGTTTTATATTATTTTTTGTTATTTTAAAAAAATATTTTATCTTATAAATAAATAAAAAATATTGAATAATTATAAGTTACAGAGTTACTGTTTTTAATATGAAACATTTTTGATATTTGTTTTGAGAACAATCATGATTTCAAAATCATTACAATACTTTTTGAGAGGTGTTTAATAGAATATAGATACATGTAATATTTTTTTAATAATTGGCAATAAAGGGATATATATATATATATATATATGGTATCTGTAAATTTGGCATGTAATGCGTCATACTTTAACTAATCCAATTATATTTTTCAATCTATAATTTATGTATCAAAGTGTGTTTTCCTATAATAATAATTTAAATAATTATTTAAAGCCCTTTTTACCGACCGGCGATAGGAAGGGAAGGTATTGTTTTCATACCAAATTTCACATGTGGAGATTTTTTACATATCTCCACGAATAAAAAAATATTTTTAGATGTCTGTCCGTCTGTCCATTGTGTATCAGTAAAGACGTGTATAGCTTGAACGGCTCGACAGATTTTGATAAAATTTGATATCTTTTGGTAGTGGTAGTTTACAAAGTTTTAATTTTATATTCATTGTAGGAAATTTTTCACTTAAAATTTAGTAGTAATTAATAATTGAGTAATTAAACTAAAATTAAAAACTAAGATAATATAATTTAGTCATTTTAATTCAAGTTTTAAAAATATTGTTTTTTGATACTTTATATATATACTAACTGCTCCGAGCGCCTTCAGCGCTCTCCACACCTAGACGGGGGCTCTGCCCCCTGTACCCCCGAGTGGTACATAGTATTTGGTTAAGAGTAGTAAAAGGTTTTCATCCATTTTGTTTCAATCAGTATATTACATAAAGCAGTGCCTCTATGATCTAGCACGGTAACTAAACTATTTTTAGGTAAATACCACCCCTGGACACACCTTAGCAATTAGCGGTTTAATAAAAGAAGTCTGACATGCCTTGAGGCCTACTGAATATGCATAAAAAATTTCATAAGAATCTGTCCAGCCGTTTCGGAGGAGTATAATTTCAAAGTTTTGTGACACGAGAATTTTATATATAAGATATATACATATAATGTTGTTTGAAAATTAATTTATTTCAAATCGTCGGTCAATTCTGTGACTGGCCACAGCTCATTTTTATTATTATTTAGCTCCTATATGATATTCAAATAAATTGTTTTATTTTTTTGTATTATATAATAATTAATATTTGTTTATTAACATGAGACAATTTGTCAATATACAATAGAAGTAAAATTAAGAAATAATTTAAAAGAAGAAGTATTATTTTTAAAATTTTTTATAAAATATTATTGATGGAGACCTATTGTATTAAGTTCAACATATACTTTTTTTCTAGTAATATAATATAATAATTCATATATACGCCCCCTAAAAATTCCTGAAGAATTTCAAATTTATTAAATCTTCGTTAAAAAATTTTGATAATAAAAAAATTATATTCCCAATTAAATGAATTTCTTTTATTATTCTTTATTTAAGTCGAACTCTAAAGTGCATTTTTATTGATTTGACCTAAACGAACTGCCACCTGCTTGCTGTCTGTCTTTTCTATCTCACTTTTTGGATCATTTCTTTTATCCTCTACATCTGCTCCAAAGTAAGAGTTTATTTGGATCTACTCCCACCCTTCTTTCTTGTCCAGAACTTTTCCCTGTCTTTCTTATTTATTTATTTATTTTTTTTTTTGTTGATTATTAACTTTGAAACTTTCTTGATACTTATTTATTGAGCCACTGGATATCTATCTGTCTCTCGATTTTGAGTTTCTCATATTGAATGGAAACTCATTTTGTTCTTCGCTTTGATTTTGTTGACCCAATCTTCGAGTCCGCTATCCTTTTATTTCCACTTCTATCTATTTCGAATTTCTTCAGGGAATTCATCTTCTATCTTCTTGTTTTTTTTCACTTTTCTTTTAACGTATTCTTTTATTTTAGCTTTAGGTGACATTTAATCGTTTGATTGTTTTTATACACACCAACACAAAACACCTTTAAACACATCCACCCACACCTGTATACCCATCAACATAAACAATTTACATGTCGTTAGATACAAGCTTACCTGGCATTTCATTCATTTTCATTTCCTTTAAGCTTCACTCATTTCTATTCCACGTTGACATACAGGATATTTCAATTACGTGTTTGTATATTTGTTGGTTGTTTTTTTTTAATCCTACGTTAACCAACACAATATTTCGTTACTAGTTTTATCAAAATGCATCTCACCTTCCCACGAAATAAATATTTAATCAATGCAAATAATAAATTAACTATTCCTGGGAAATATTTATCATTTGTTCAAATTCAAATGGCTGCTGCTCCTCCCCCATCTCTCCCTCTTTTCCATCTCGCTTACCCCTTTCCTATCCTAGCTGTTCTCTTCTTAATTAATTTGCCGACATTCAAATTACCTCTACTGTCCAGTTGTATTTAACTCACTCACCACTTAAATCATTATATTATTATAATATCAGAGTGAAAGAGAGAGAGAGAGAGAGGAAGGGGGGGATGTGGGATCTCACTGAATAGGATCATAGATTCATGTTTTGTGGAGGTGGATCGAGGTCGATAAAAAATGATACAGCCTCTGTTCAAGTTTTAGTCGGACTATAAATCCTTGCCATAAGATGATGGTAATTTCAATATACAAGAATAAGTCACGTTTAAAGGTAAACAAGATGTCAAGGTAATTGCTAGGCTTTTCTTTAACACCCATTTAACAAGCATTTGGGACAATTATTTATTTCCCTTTAAGGTATCGTGAAGATGCTATTTGTATCAGTACAAAGAATATAATATTTATTCATATAACCAAATTTACAAATATGTATACAAAATACAAATTTCACTTTTTACAATTTTATTTTATTTTTTTTTTTTACTATCTCGCCAGAGATGTCGAGATTTTGATGTTTTTATACGTTTTGAAGGTCCCTGAGTCATTTTCACTAAGCTTGAGAAAAATGTCTGTCTGTCTCTCTCTCTGTGTGTGTGTGTATGTAAACAAGATTACGCAAAAACTGGTTGTGCTAGAATAATGAAATTTGGTACACGGGCATTATTTAAAATTCGTAGTTTTCTATCAACTTTTGAGAAATGTAGCTCATTCAGAAAAGGGCCATTACCTATCATGTTTTCATTTTTTTCCTGTTAACTAACCGTAAAAATAAAGATATATGTTTGATAATTTTTTACATGATTATAATAATAATCATGTTATTATAATCATGTTAATTTGTTACTATCTCTTCAAAATTTTCGATGTTGAGATTTTGATGTTTTTATACGTTTAGATGGTCCCTGAGTCATTTTCACTAAGATTGAGAAAAATGTTTGTGTGTGTGTGTGTGTGTATGTAGACAAGATTAGGCAAAAACGGTTTGAGTTAGAATAATGAAATTTGGTACACGGGCATTATTCAAAATTCCTAGTTTTCTATCAACTTTTGAGAAATGTAGCTCATTAGGAAGAGAACCATCACCTACCACGTTTTTCTTTTTTTCCCTCTAAACGTAAAAATAAAGATATATGTTGGATAGTTTTTCAAAAAATTGTATAGAACTGCTAAATATAGAATTTGAGTTTGATTGAATCACTGAAAGTACCGGAATTAATTTTTTAACTCGTTGACTGCTAATCACGCGCCAGCACGTGACGTGGTGCGATCAACAAAGAGCCAAACACGTGCTGGTTTAATAAATATTATTTAATTTATAATTGAATTAATTAAATTTAATTTAAATATAATATATTATAATTATTCCAATTCAAATTTGCGAGATAGTCGACTGGAGGCACTCCATATTTTTTTTTAAATCATTATTCCATTCCAAGATAATAATATACCTTTTTATTACAAAAACAAATCATACATTATACATAAAATATATTAATGCTAATAAAAACGAATTAAAATATATAATTATTGTATTTAAATGGATTCAAATAAAAAGTTAAAATAGAATTATATTCATTGACTTTCATAATTCATTATTACGATTATCCTTTTATTCTTTTGTTTAATTCAAAATATAAATGTGTGAATTGTAAAGTTAACTAATATTATATATATATATATATATATATATATATATAACCTTCTAGATATTTATTTTGTTGTAGTATGTTATTATATCAAAAGGGAATAATTATTTTTCGATAAAAATGTAAATTTGAAATTTTGTAATCCAAACCGCCTCTGTCCATAAATTGCTTAGGACATTACCCGAGGGAAAAATTCTCAAGACTGGTCATCAACCTTCAAAGATAGAATATACAATAAATATATGAATAAATGAAAACTTTTCCCTTTTTATTTTTTTTTCCAGTTAAAACACTTTAAAAATACATAAAATATTATATGTATGTACATATATGCACTCGATGTGAGTTTCACTTAGTTATATTTATAATTCAGTTTGCATATATTCATTAAATCCCACATGAGATTCAAGAAAATTTAATTTGGTTTACTTTATTATTTTGGAAATTTTAATTTAAATAAATTTATATATATAACATATATATATATATATTTATTTATTAATATTAATTATTATATTATTATTTGTGAAAGTGTAGTTTTAACAACGAGGATTTTATTAATAAAAATTATTATGAACTCTTAATAGATTTAAAGTAGGCACTAGTTCAAACATTTTCATAAGTTAATTAAACTAAAACTGCATTTGAAAATATAGAACGTTATAAAAATAATTTTTAATTAAACACTCGATGCAATTTCAAGTTACTTGATATATTTGCTTGTTGAGTAGGTGGTTTAGTAGTTAGCACGACGTCTACCACAAGAAGACTTGAATTCGGACCTAGGAAAATTCAATAATTGATCTTTCTCTTTAAAAGCTCTTCGTGATCCGCAGGGTCTATCCGCAAATAATAAAATAGTAAATAAATATAATTTTTTTTGTTGGAAATATATTTTTTTTCTATTTAATCTTATATATAAAATTCTCGTGTCACAAAACTTTGAAATCATACTCCTCCGAAACGGCTTGACCGATTCTTATGAAATTTTTTATGTATATTCAGTAGGTCTCAGGGCATGTCAGACTTCCTTTAGAAAACCGCTAATTGGTAAGGTGTGTCCAGGAAATGCTAATTAATTAAAAATAGTTTAGTTACCATACTAGCTCATAGAGGCGCTGGTGGCAAAAATTTGAAATCTTATATATACCCTTATAAGAAGCTTCTAAACAAAAGCGGTTCCTGGCCGAGCGAGCTAGCGCGTCTTCTTATGACTTTGCACCCTGAGTTCGAAACTTGCAAAGGCACATTTTTTTCTTTAAGTATTATATATTTTTTTTTTAAATTTATTAATTTTTATTATTTTAATATTTTATTAAATTAAATTTTATTATTAAAATAATTTTATTTTATTAAATTATAATATTAAATTTTATTTTATTAAATTAATAATTATGTCAATTACTTTTTTCTGCATAAATAAACATATATAAAAAACTATATAAAATTTGAATTTTCATTCATTCATTTAAAATGATATTAAAATATTCCTTTGAAATATAATAAATAATTAAATTAATCCCTACTAGGGCCTCGGGGGGGGGAGGGGGAGGTAACTTTCTCTTTTTGGAAAAACCCATATTGCCATCCCCAGCTCGACTATCTATATATAAAAAAAAGGTTTTTGTCTGCATATTGCTCAGAATTTAAAAATTAATATAATATTTCACTTTTTATTTTAAATTCTAATATTTAAATATCAATTAAATTAAATAATTTATTCTAAAAGTTCTCATTTAAATTTATTTAATAAAATATTTAGATCATATTTAACTTAATTTTTATTTATTCTTTCTATATAATTGAATATTTCTTCTTTTCTATTTGAAAGTGAAAGCTTAAAAAAACTGAATATATTATTTTTAAACTTTTATCAATACAAAAATATTTTCAAAACTTCAATTAAAATGACAAAATTTTATTATTTTTGTTTTTGTTTCAATTATTAATTACAAATATATTTTAAGTGCAAAAATGATTTCTTGGTTAATTAAAATATGTTTTTTAGACAAAAGATATAAACGAGATGTTTTAAATTTATGTCTTTTTTATATTGAGTATTTTTTTTTAAAATTAAAATTTGTTTTAAATCAAAATTATTGTATTCTATTATATTTTTTTATTAATAGGCTTCTTTTTTTATTTTTAATTTTTTAATAAATTCTCTTTTTTGATATGATATTAATAAAAAATAATATTCAATTGTATTTAAATTTAAAAATTAGAATATTTGAATTTTTTTAAATTTTAACACATGTAATCAATCATATGGATAACGAATGGAACATTTTGAAAATCAAGTTGGTATTAAATTCAGAAAAAAATACTGATATATAGAATATAATAGACCATTCGAATATAATTTAAAACTATTTATCTCCTTTTATTTTAAATTTAAAAAAACGGAGTGTTAAGAAATTAAGATGCCTGGATAGGTAAATGGGCTGGAAGAGGAGGTAATTTATAATTTTCTTCTAATTCAGATTGAAATTAATGGTGATAAGAAAAAATATTTAGTAACAAAATCTATATACAAAATGTAGAATTTGAATATGTAGAAAAATTGAATGTAATCACGAAGGATAATAATATTTGAGAAGAATATATATATTTAAATCGAAGTTGTAATCGGGAAACGCCTGTTATCATGCAGTAAAGAGGCTTATCTCATCAAAATTATTATCAAAAGGAATCAAAATTAAAATATATAAACCAATTATTTTGCCTGTTGTATTATATGGGTGGGACGCAAGGTCTATGACCCTGGGAGATGAGAGTAGATCCAGAGTATTCTTTCCAGCATTTATTGGCCAAAGAAAGATGAAGTCACCGGGGAGTGGCGGAGACTGCACATCGAGGAATTGCATGACCTCTATGCATCTTCAGAAATAGTTAGGGTTAGGCACGGGACGCGGCTAGAATGGGAGAGGAAAAAGATTTTGGATTGGAAAACGTCCGCTTGGAAGACCAAGGACGTGTAGAAAGGGACGTAAGAGAGATGGGACAAGGGCTCAGGATAGGGACACTTGGAGAAATGTGGTTGCTGCGGCCTAGAACTTTCGAGTTCCTTAGAGTCACATAGATAGATAGATATAACATATACAATAATAATATATATAATTAATTTAGTGATTAAATTAAAATGTATTTTAAATAAGAACACAAAAAGAAATGAATGTTTTATGTAATATACTGATTGAAACAAAATGGATGAAAACCTTTTACTCGGGGGGGTACAGGGGGCGGAGCCCCCGTCTAGGTGCGGAGAGCGCCGAAGGCGCTCGGGGCAGCTAGTAATTTATAAAATGATTTCAAAAAATATTATGATAACATAACAATATTTTTTATGTAAAATGCGCATAAAGTCAATTTATCAATCTTCTTGAAACTTCACTTTGTGTTTAATTAAAAATTATTCTTATTACCTTCTATATTTTCAAATTTAATTTTAGTTTATAAAATTTATAAAATACTTTGCTAGAAATTAAAAAATATTCTTAAAAAAAATATAAAATTTAATATGAATATGGCGAAATTTCAAATTTATTGATACATTTCTTTTATTCGCATTTCGGCTGTTTTCTTATAAGCAATACTTCTGATAATAGCTGAAATGCACATAATAGCTGAAATGCACATAAAGCAATATCAATAATCCTGAAACTTCGCCGAGTATTTAATTCAAAATTATAAATCTACTATATTTAAAAAAAATCATTTTTTTTTAAATTTGATTTTAGTTTATATAACTTATAAAATGTTCTGCTAACAATTAAAATATATTTGAAAGTAATATTTATTTTTTTTTTTAATTTTGAATATTCGATTAAATCATCCAATAAATATGCGTATCTTTTTTATCTTTACTTTATGCGCATATCATGATCAAAAGTTTTAATTAATTTAAGTTTAATTAAAAATTATGAAAAATGCATTTTTACTATATTTCGCCAGATAATATTGCGATCACGAAAATTTTCGATATCGAGATTTTGATGTTTTTATACGTTTTGAAGGCCTCTGAGTCATTTTGAGAAAAATGTCTCTCTCTCTCTCTCTGTGAATGTATGTAGACAAGATTACGCAAAAATAGTTTGAGCTATTGAAATTGAAATTTCTATCAGTATTTGAGAAATTTAGATCATTCGGAAGTGGATCATTAGTCATTACCTACCATACCAGGTTTTCATTTCTCTTCTAAAGTGACCGTAAACATAAATATATATGTTTGATAGTTTTTCCCATGATTAAAAATTGTATAAAACTGCTATATATCGAATTTCGCTGAAAGTATCGGAATTAATTTTTTAAATTTTTAAATTTTGACTTAAAAATGGAGGTAAAGGTTTTTAATTTAAATTTTTTTTAAAATTAATTAATCCAATTCAATTATACTTAATTTATAATTTAATTAATTAAATTTAATCTAAATATAATATATGTTAATTAATACAATTCAAATTTGCGAGAGAGTCGAGTGGAGACACTCCAGAAATTTTTTTTTTAATAAAATCTAGAAATCACAATATTAAATCAATTTTACTGAAATATTTAGTTCTTGTTTAGATATAGAAATAGACAAAAAAAACAAACAAACAAACAAAAACAACAAAATGGGATTTTCATAAAATGTTTTTGTGAAAATAATGAGTGACAGGACATGATTAGTTTCAAATGAGTTTTTCTTTTCTGATTGTCTTAGAAATTATTGATCACACTTGTCTGAATGTTCACTTTCCTACCAACTAATCTTTGACTTGCAATCTTATCACTAGGCTATAGTCGATTTATTATGAAAGAGGTAATAAATTTTTATAAAGATGACATCATTATTTTTTATCGTATTAAATTGATCGTTTAGGAAATTGTTCCCGTGGAAGAAATCGAAGCCAATCCACACAAAAACAGTTATTTTTTTTTTATTTTTATTTCCTTTCTCTCAGTGTATTATAATATCGTGTAATATATAATCATATGATCATAGTTTATCTATCTCTATACAGAACACCAAATATAATTCGATTATATAATACTGATAATTCATACTCTTGTGGTCTTAGATCAATTCATATTCTCTATCCATTCAATCAAAGAATATATAAATATTATATGCAAAAACACCTAATAAATCATTTTATAAGACCAGAAATGACATTTATTTCTTTATATGCAAATACGCAAGACCCTGACCCTGGCTCCAAAATATATATACTTCTGGGATGTTCTAGGATGTTGACAGATCTTTTGGGGTGAATTTATTAAATTTATCAGAATTGTTTACTGGAATTTTATATAAGAAAAAAAAAAAACGTAAACAAGCAAGTGCATATATATTTCTGTTCTTAGAAATATTTTTTGATGAAAATGTTATTTTATATATAGGTATATATTATGTTCGTTTAGGTAAAATTTTGATGATAAGAAGTTTTTTCCGGGTTATACAGGGTCTGGCAGGGAGGTATTACACTTTTCAAAACATACTAACACATGTATTTTTAAATAAACTTCAATTATTATTTTTCTGAAACATTACAAATACAATGCCATTTAATAACCATAAAGCATAACAACAATGTATTGTAATTTAAGTGCGAAAAATCGACATCATGTAAGGACCGGTCTCCACAGCGTGTCGAACTCTCCTGATGTTTTCTGGTGTTCTAACTGTCCGAACACCTCCCCGAACTGTTCTGGGTTTCACTGTTCCTCTCGTTCTGAAGTTATTGAACCATTTTAGTATAGTTGGACGAGATGGGACGGCACCGTGTCGACCAATATTGAATTGTGAGCGAAATCTTTACTACAAACCGACCAAGGCTCCATGACTACTGAAATGGCAAATAATAACGAATGTATATGAACCTTTGCGCATGCACTAGCCCTCCTTCTACGTAAGTTATGGCGGACTCGAAAATGTAACACCTCCCTGCTGGACCCTGTATATTAGTATACTTATATATCAATTTATGACGAATTCCACTCAGTCTCTGGGGTCAAACTTGGAAAGCTACTTGAAAAAAAAGTAGCGCCTCCGATCAATATAATCAGGATAAAGGTTGATCATAGAACACCTTTACCCCGCTTAAGTGGCAACCAACTTAGAAACGGCTACCCTACGTAGAATGTACAAATGTCAGAGGTTATATATATATATATATTATTTATATTCATAAAGCTTAAACATTTCATACATTTAACAACCTTTAAATTTAAACATTTAATCATTTATTTTATTAAACATAGATATTAGTATTTTTTTTTATTCTTCTCATAATAGAAAGTAGAAAGAAGTCTGTTTGTAAAAATTTGTTAATGTATATTTTTATTCTCATGGCATTGAGCAAATTTAAGGGACAACATTAATCACAAAAACGAGTTAAATTCCTTTCTAGGGATTGTTTATTTTTTCGGGATAGGAAAAAAAAAATATACGAATCGAATCTCTAAATGAAGTTCCAGTTACCCGTAGCTACCCCCTCCACCTCCCCGTACTCTCTTTTCTCGTCACGTTAATTTCATCAATAAAACGAGAAGCTCTGTCAGACTCCCTCCCTTCCCGAATCGAGTTCATTTGGCTTTTTTCCATCCGCTTCTACGTCTTCTTTCGAATGACCATAGTTAAACGATCCCCCCCTCTCTCTTTTCTCTTCTACGCTTATTACAGGTGGACTATGCGAGCCAAATACAAAACATTCGCAATTGCCCACCCACCAATTTGATAATTGAACTGACGATTAGTGAATTTCCATTCGGGTTTTTTTCCTCCTTTTGAAAGAAATGGATTCCAAAAATTTAATAAAAAAAAAAAAAAAAAAAAACAAAACAAAATAATATTAAAAAAAATATGTCTACTGATAACAAATGGATACATGCTATTATGAAATTAATTAGTTCGATTGTATTGTTTCATATTAGTTTATTGTATGTAATCAAATAATATTTTCATCAATATTTAATAAAAGAAATGTTTTGTAATTTTCTAAAGGGAAAAGTAAAATATTCATTTTGTAAGAATAGTTTAGAATAGACTCTATTTTGTAATTTAACAATTATTCTTTTTCTGGGGCCTAGCTTATGTATTCAAATGTGGAAAACTATTTATAAGAAGAATAATTTCTGAGAATGAAAATCATGATATTATAGAAAGGATCCGTTGTACAGATCATACATCATTTCTAACTATCCACTCCGCCAGATATTAGATTAAATGAATGAAAAATAATTTATTGTTGAAATCTATTCAATTAATTTATTTATTTCAATTTTTGATCTTCATGCAATTTGATTTTATTATACTCTCATTTCATTTCATATATCTTTATCATTAAAATAATTTTGTAAAAAAATCAACTTTATATATTGTATTATTTTAAAGAATTTTATTATAAATCAATTAATTTATTGATCAATTTTTGTAATTAATTAAACTCTAAGTAAAATTTGACAATTCAAATACGATGTCAAAAAATTGTCGAGTTTGAAATAATATATTTGAAAAAAAAATTGACATGTAATCTACCCAATTAGTCCAGAGGAAAAAAAAACCCTTGCCAATATCATAAACCCTCCAAAAAATGTCATTTTTCTGTTGTAAGCCCACCCTCCATGCCAATTTGCCAAGAAATCAAAGTCATCAAATCTCCTCATGCATAATAACTAAACATCCCTTCTCTTCGATGAGTATTGTTGATAGAATTGAATAAATAAATTAGATACATTCGGTCAAGTTTAATGATGTCAAAATACTTGAAACTTCTTATTTAAATTAAATTAGATATATATATATACCATCTTAAAAAAAATGTTAAGTTTTTGAAAGCTCAATCTTATCTTTCAACCAATTTTGAGAAATGCCTTGTAGAGAGGATACTTTAAATTGATTCGAAATTATATAAATTCTATATAACTAACTCACTCTTCAGAATTTTAATAATTGAAATAGTTAAAAAACTGAAAATTTAAAAATTTAACGATTTTTTTTTAAATTAAAAAAAAAAATTAATTGTATTATATTATTCTTATATTTACAAAGACACCAAACAGTTTGGGGATTCCCTTTCTCGTGGTTCTGGCTTTAAATCATGAGACTGGCAAGGGAATTTCTCTAGGTTGGGCATTTGGTTAGGTGTCCACCCAGCCTCCGGGATCAAAATTGAAAAGTCACTTGATAAAAAGTAGCACCTCCGATCGAGAAAATAAATCATTATCGTTTCCGTTCTACTGATCATACAACTTTACCCCGCGTAGGCGGCAACAGATTTGATAGACGCTTTCGAAGAATGTACAAAGTTTTTTTTTTTTTATTATTATTCTTAAAAAGATAAATTTTACAAAGATATTCTTCTTTTTAATCTCTAAAAAATAAAATATTAAACTTTTAACGATATTTTATAAAGATGAATGAATATCTATAGTAATATTTATATAAAGTATATTAATATAAAAGATTGAATATTTTAAAATTTAAAAAGTCTCAAAATAAATTATTTCTAAGAGTTTAATTGATTAGTACCTGGTTCACCGAGCAACGGCTCGGTACTTTAAAAAAATTATTGCTTATTAATTCTGAATATATTTAAAATTATGATTATTATTTAAAATAAATAAACGACAAAATATATCAAACAATTTCAAATAATTTAAAAGAACATAAATTAAAAAAAATAGTCATAAAACATACACCCCTTCAACGAAATTATTAATACACTGAAAGACAGAAAAGTATGGCCTGTGGATATAACATAATATATAATTCGTAATTTGATTACAAAATATTAAAAATATTTTTAATTTTATTTTATTTATAATATTTTGTATTTAAGCAAGCGCTGTCCAGCGTTGCCCGGCGCCATTTTTTTATTATTAAAATTCCTATTTTAAATTAAGAAAAAACTAACAAAGATGATTTTTCCCAAAGCTGAAAGTTATATAGATTGATTTTTCTTCATAAATATGGTGTGAATTTCAAAAAAATCCTTCGAGCAGTTTAATATTTCAAAAATACAAATATATATATACAATTTTTGCTAGTATAATAAGATAAAATAAAATATCCGAAAAATGATAGCTAAATACTTTGGTTTCTTCTACTCGATGGTTCTGTTCTTAATCAAGTGATTCGATTAATTCCTTAATATCCCAAATTAAAATAAACAATTTCCAATATTTAGATACATAAGTAAAATAACTTAATGTAAACTGGATGCTGAGTAAACGGCACGAAATTGGAAATAGTTATGAATTCAAAGCAAATGGTGATGGGTTTACCGACGGTGGTGGCACTAATGTCGAATAATTTGCAAGAGAGAGGTAAATAAGAGGCTTCATTTAGAAGGGTTTGGGCCAAATGACCTCATCTGAATTGAATTCATTTACTTATTGACATTTACGATCGTAGCATAATAAGGCTCAAGTCGAGGGGTTGCCTCTACAATTGTAATTCGATTACAAATCAATTTTTATTTGGTTTTTGTTTTTATACAAGTTTACAAACGAAAACAGTTTAATGAGGTAATTTGTGGGGATTTTCCATTTTTGCGACAAAACATTCCACATCGCATGGGATCAAATGTCATTAGATTAATTTACATATCTTAAACCAGTGATTCTCAACCTTTTTTTTTTTACCGCGGCACACTTTTAACATTTTAAAAATTTGGCGGCACACAAAGAAAAAGATAAATGTAAAAGTTATTTACTTAGCTATAATATAGTTTATGATAATAATGTCGGCAACCTTTTACAATAGTCGGGTATATTTCTGAAATAATATAACAAAGGTGGGCACACTTGGTGATACTTAGAGCCATATTGAAAAATCGAAAATGTTTAAGAGCCTGATCGCAAAAACATTTTACTTTTTTTTTACATACATATAAAATAAATAAGTACTTTTTCTTAATTTGAACTTTACATTTGTAAAATTTGGCTACACATTTTGAAAATCTCGTGGCACACAAAAGTGCCCCGGCACAGTGGTTGAGAATCACTGTCTTAAACCATAGAATCTAAAATTATATATATATATATATATATATATATGTATGTATATATTATATATAATGGATTATGAGTCAGAGTGGAAATTCAGCAAATAAACAGAAAATTCTGAAATGAATCTCTATAACTTCTTTTACAATATATAGTAGACATTTCGATCCCATATCAAACAAAACCCACTTCACAACTTTGGTTTTGATTAATTCATTTTTTAATTATCTTCTTATGCTAAAAATAACAAAATAAAAGTTCTGAAGATGGCAATGCTACGTGCCCGAAACGTTGATACTTGGTTGAAAAACAAAACTAGAAAATTTAATTTTTGAACTTTTCTTTACTGACTCATAATTCAAAATACATTTTCAAATTAGCCAATTCAGTATAAAACGATATAATATTGAAATTTTTTTAACATAGAATTTAATAATTTTTTTCTATCTATAATCACATCCAATATTGTTATTATAATCTTATATATATACTGCTGTTTCAATTTAGTTTATAGAATATTAAAAGTTAATTTCAAGTTGATTAATCAAATTTGAATCTTGACGTTTCGGATACTATTTGTTGAGCCATTTTCAAGAATTTTGGGAGATTGGATTTTAGTTTCTGTAAATAAAAGTCATAGTTGTAGTTTTAGTCTAAATAGATAAGTTTTGTCAAATTAAATTAATCCAATGGGAAACAAACCTGATTTAATTTCTCATAAACTTTCACGCAATCTATAAATAATAAATAGGAAATACGTATATCAAATAATCACTAGAATATAGCTTATACATTTGTCTTTAGAAAACATTATATATATATTTACTAAACTTTAGCAAAAATATTACTCATTAATCTATTTGATCTTTTAATTACATATAAATGATTAATAATAATAATAATAATAATAATAAATCTTTCTCTCTCTCTCTCTCTCTCTAATATATATATATATATATATATATATATATATATATATATATATATTTATACTATATTTAGATATTTTTGTTTACCAAACGGCTGTTCGATGAATAAATAACCCCTGTAAATATGATTTATATATTTAACCTGTCATATTATTAAAATAATAATTTTTCTATAAAATAAATCAATTATTTATATATGATAAATTTATATAAGTTTATATTTTTATTCTAAATTTTCAAAAAGAAGTCAATTTTCTTTTTTAAATAAGTTAATAAATTTCTTTAAGTATTTATTTTATTTATTTATATATATTTTTACCGATCGACGATAGGAAGGGAAGGTATTGTTTTCACACCAAATTTCCCATGTGGAGATTTTTACAGATCTCCACGAATCATCCATTTTGTTAACAGAAAAAGTATTTTTAGCATGATGTCTGTCCATTGTGTGTCCGTGTATTGATTGAACGGCTAAACGGATTTTGATAAAAATAAAATAAAATAAATTTATTAAAATAGTATATTTACTTAAAGCATCAGTTGAATTCCTCAACTTTTGGTGTATATCCGGAAACCGGAAGTGGTGGTTTATAAAGAATTAATTTTATATTCATTGTCGGAAAATATTTCACTTAAAATATAGTAGTAATTAACAATTGAGTAATTAAACTAAAAATCAAAATCAAGATAAAATAATAAATAAATATATAAATAAATATATAAATATAATATATTCATTTTAATTCAAATTTTACAAATATTTGTTTTTTTATACTTTATATATATATATAATGTTGTTTGGAAATTAATTTCTTTCAAATCGGCGGCCGGTTCTGTGCCAGCTGATTTTTACTATCTCGTCAGAGATGGTATTGCTATCATGAAAATTTTCGATGTCGAGATTTTGATGTTTTTATACGCTTTGAAGGTCCCTGAGTCATTTTCACTAAGCTGTCTCTCCTTCTCTCTCTGTGTGTGTATGTAGACAAGATTACGCAAAAACAGTTTGAGCTAGAATAACGAAATTTGATACACGGGCATTGTTCAAAATTCGTAGTTTTCTATCAACTTTTGAGAAATGTAGTTCTTTCGGAAGAGAGTCATTACCTACCACGTTTTCATTTTCTTCTTCTAAATTGACCGTAAAAATGAAGATATATGTCGGATAGTTTTTCACAGGATTAAAAATTGTATAAAACCACTATATATAGAATTTCAGCTTGATTGGATCTCTGAAAGTACCGGAATTAATTTTTTAACACTTTGACTGGCAATAACGCTCCATCAACAAAGAGCCAAACACGCACTAGTTTAATAAATATATTTTTTAATTTATAATTAATTAAATTATAATATATGTTAATTATCCAATTCTAATTTGTGAGATAGTCGAGTGGAGACACTCCAGATTTTTTTATTAAAAATTTGGAAGGAGTGCATATAGAATAATAGCAAGTACAGTAGACAATACAAAGAAGATTAAAGCCATGAATGATTTACGCCGCCATAGAATATAAAAATTTTATTAATTTTTTGAGATTCAAATCTGATTAATTGTTGATTCTTTGATTTCAGATGATTAATCATCGGGCAGCTACTCTCGAGAGAAACCTCCCTTTTTTTACAATGATTTGTTTTTTTCGATCTTTTTCTATTATAGTTATGTCAATTTACAATTTTTTTTTTGTGTAATTTTTTTGTAAGTATATATTTTTTTAATCTAAATAATAATATTTTTATATATATATTCAATTATAATAATAATATACATTATTATATAAGAACAAAAATGGATTGATTCATTTTATTGAGTACTAACCAAATACCCGCGCTTTACAATGGCAAAACACTTTATTAAAAAGACACATGCTAAATTATTGTAAGTATACTATAATGAATAAGACTGCCAAATTTCAGCCTCGGAATGTGGTCAGGAGCAGACGTGTATCATTATTAGTGTTAGTGCCAAGGATTCCTCGGGGTGTTTCGGAACACAGTAACTTCAATATTTTTCCTACCCATTCAATCCAAAATCCCAACATCAACTCTTGGTTACTTAGAATCCCTCGAAAAATTCCCTTCTTAATAAACTCCCTTGAAGATGGCCCTAAAATGAACTTCAAAACGTCGAAACCTAAATTTTACAATTAAATGTGAAATTAACCAGGAAATAATTTATCATTATAATAAAAACTTTTACAGAAATCTAAACAGACAAAGTTATATATGTACACCATGGTATATATATATATATATATATATAATCTTAATACATTTTATAACAAAAATTAATTTTAGAATTTTTAATTTCTATAGATATTGATAGATGATTTATAGGCTATGTAAAAAGAGGGGTATATATTTAAGATAAGGATAAGTGAATAAAATATATTCAAAATAATTTTTGCTGAGCAAATTAATTCTAAGTATATATAACAGAGGACATAATTCAGGGGCGGATACGAATTATGTTTTTTTAAACTCTAGAGATGATGAAACTTGAAGATAAAATAAACATTTTAAATTTAAAACTGTATATATATGTATATATATCTTATCTTATTATGCTAGCTAAAATTGTATATATCTATATATATATATTGGTTCTCAAAAACCGCTCTAACGATTTTTTTCAAATTCACACTAGATATAGTATTTATAAAGAAAAATTGAGTTTTATTGATCACATCTCTTGAAACATACAGCTTCATTATTTATTTCTTAATTAAAAATTATATATGAGTGACGTCAATGGCATCCATTTTGAAATTTTACTCCCGCCTTTTTTTAAAGGATATTGTATTAATATTTTTTTTATATTTAAAATATTTTAAAATAAAATAAATTTCGAAATAAAATTAAAAATATTTATTTTTAATAAAATATATATATATTTATTAATCTCTCTCAAAAAAAACAAAAACAAAATCAAAAAACATATAATTTGGAATTTTACTCCCGCCTTTTTTTAAAAGATATTGTATTAATATTTTTTTTATATGACATTCATATTGAAATTTGACTCCCGCCTTTTTTTAAAAGAAAAATATTTTAAAATTGTTTATTTAATTTCGAAATAAAATTAAAAATATATATTTTAATAATATTTTATAATTATAAATTACGATATATATTTATCATTCTTCCAATAAAAAAAAAATATTCATGCACTTAGAAACATTCCTAATAATACATTTTAATCAGATTGATGCAATGATGCAACATTTAATAATTGTAATAAATAATTAAAGAATTGTATATCAGCTCGGTGTCCCAAGTATTATTATTACCAGCCAAACCCAATATAATAATGAATTATTTTTTTTAACTTAATTACCTAGCCGAGGCTCGGGGTCCCGGTGTGATCTTAATATATTGTCAGAATTAGATAAATAATGTAGAGAGAAAAATTATTTAAAAATAGATATTTATTTAAATGAAATAAAATTATTTAATTCACAGAATGAAAATGTCTATAATAATGTCTAAACATTTTTTCGAGCGACAGCTCGGTATCTCAGGTATTAATATTACCAGCCAAACCCAATAATAATGAATCATTTTTTTTAACTTAAGTACCGAGCCGAGGCTCGGGGTCCCGGTACTATACATATATATAGGTACACTACTTTTAATATTTTAGTAAAAATAAAATATTCATGTTTCTTTATTATTTAAAAAAAATTTCACTTAATGAATTAATAAAAAAATTGATAATATTTGTAATATATCATATATGACAAAAGCACCAGTGTAAATAAGTGAACCAGTGGATGACAATTATTTAAAATGCCCCTTAATATAAGGCTCTAATATATTTCTGGCATGCTGACATAAAATCAATCAAAAGACATCTGCCAGTTTTAATTGCTAACTTACTATCAAGATTATTGTGATGGCTCTAAGAATAAGAAAATAAAAACTGAAAGCTGGTCAGTTTATATTTGTGCCACTCAGAAGCCAAACCGATTAACTCCAATTTTTAAAATTTTGCTAGTTATGTAATGTAATGTAAGGTAATCTGCAACATAATAAGTGAATAATGAACTTGATAATCTTAATATTGCAATGCAATATATATTTTTCTGTATTCAATAACGCTGAATTTAATACAAACTGTGAACTTTGGGCTTCATTTTCTCAGTTTCTTTAAATGTGGAGTTAATCGCTTTGGCTTGTGACTGGCACATTTATGTTATGTATACACTCTTTTAAGGATTTCCCACCATATTTAATTAATTCTGCATTCAAAATATTTTCCTGGATTAAAAACTTCAAATCTGGGCTGTTTTTGATCTTTAGAGATACATTGTCAAAGACTGGAACTTTAAAACAGTCAATAATTGGGTAATTGCTATTTTTTACCGACCGACAATAGTAAGGGAGGTATTGTTTTCACACTAAATTTCACATGTGGAGATTTTTACATATCTCCACGATCATGCATTAGGTTAACCGAAAAAAAGTATTTTTAGCATGATGTCTGTCCATCTGTCCGTCTGTCCGTATAGAAGTGTACAGCTTAACCGGCTCCACGGATTTTGATAAAATTTGGTATATTTACTTGTTTCACTAGTAGCATAAATTCCTTTACTTTTGGTGTATATCCGGAAACCGGAAGTTATAGTTTACAAAGTAGGATTAATTTTATATTCATTGTCGGAAAATATTTCACTTAAAATATAGTAGTAATAAATTATTGAGTAATTAAACTAAAAATAAAAAGCAAGATAATATAATTTAGTCATTTTAATTCAAGTTTTAAAAATATTTTTTTTCTTTATACTTTATATATTTATATATAATGTTTTTTGTAAATTAATTTATTTCAAATCGTCGGTCGGTCATATTTATTTTTATTTTTATTTTTTTGGTTAAAAATTTTTTTCTGGTGTAATAAAAGTCTGTAGCTATGCCTCTTCTATGAATCTAAGTCTAAGTATACTTTCAGGTGGACATAAAGCAGATTTCAATCAGCAGTCTGTAAGAAATTGAAGTTCAAAGTGACAAAAGTTATGAGTGTCATACACAGGAACCTATGCCTTATATATATATAGATAGAGAGAGAGAGAGAGAGAGTGAGAGAGAAATTAAATAATAATTTTAGGACGTCGAACTAGGATAGACAAAAATTAAGTAATAAACATTCCTATTTCATTTTTTAAATTAAAAATGACGTTTCGGGCACCCGTCGAGTCCTTCTTCAAAGGTAATATGTTATCAACAAAATAAAAATTTTATTAATAATAGTCATATATTAAGAATATCAATGTCATAAAGGCAAAAGTGTAATTTTATTAAAATTATTAAATTTCAGATAAATACTAAGGCTTTAGAAAATATAAAAAAAAATTAATTAAAGTATTAAATTTTATTATAATTATATAAGCATATATAATACGTATATATAGTATATGTTCTAATAAGTTACTTTGAATCCTTATAATGTAATAGTTTTGATATTCTTTGATATTTATATTTACTAAATAAATTAATTAAAAAAATAAATAAAAATATTTTTCAGTTTATAAACTCTTAATTCATCATTTTCAAAAAATTATTTATTATTATCAAGATTAGAAATTCTATAGTATTTTAATTTAAAAATAATATTAGTTATACATATAAACAATATTAAATTCCTGCTACTAGTACCAAAAATGGGGGGTATATTACAAGTAAATGTCAAAACAAATACCCATTTAAATGGAAGCGAAACAATCACCTCTTGAATTCTTACCAGTTCTAATCTGATTAGTTGAGTTTGATAGTGAATTCTAGGATAGAACTTCTCGAATCACGGAGAGGGAAAAGCTCTAGGCAAGATGATCTTATTAAAGGAGCGGCCCAAGTTTCCTCTACTTATCAAGAAATGACCCGCAATTTCATAGGTACTCTCGCCTCTAGCCTAAGAAATTCACCTGGGCAAATGGAAATTACTACACAAATTGCTTATGATCATCGCCTTTTTCAAATCTAATTTAGCTTATTAGGAAATAAGTAGTGGGTAAATATACAAAAAAAAAAATACATAAAATCATATTTTTTTTAAATTATACCTTTATCAAAATTTAAAATTCATTGATATAAAAATAGACATTTTGTAATTTATACTTCAATTAGATTTAAAAATTGGACTGACAACTGTCGGTGAAACATTGTATTATTGATAGACTTAAGCTGGAATTTATTTTTCTTTTATAACAACTATCAATTTATAAATGTAAATGATAAATAATAATAAAATTAAAAGGTTAAAGGTAAGTTATACTTTACAACACTTGGTTTTATGTTTCAAAATAATTTCGACAGTAACGTTGAACTTTATTCAAGTATAGTATAAACTTTTGATGATATACTATATTCAAGTATAGTACATACTTCTAAATAAAAATTAATATTACTTTTATACTACATAAATTTATTACTAAATTTAAATTACTAAAAATTTACTTCTAAATTTATACTACTAAAAATATACTGCTAAATTTATACTACAAATTTTTACTATTAAATATTTACTATTAAAAATTTATAATACTCCAAATAAAAATTTATTTTGAAACAAAAAACCGAGTGTTGTTAATAATCACTTACCTTTACCTTTTAATTCTTTTAATAATTTTCAGTTACATTTATAATTGCAAATTGTTGTAAAAGAAAATTCAAGTTGAATCTACAAATAATTCATATTTCATTCATTAGGGGGGGGGGATGGGTAGGAATGGGGGAATGGGGGGGGGGGGTGGATAAAGAAAAAAAAAATTACTATTCAAAATCATATATTTTATCAAATTAAATTTTTTAGTTTAGTATAATGATCATCAATTAGAAATAAGCGACAAATTATTATTTTTTTTTTAAATTAATTTATTTTATTTTAGATATGGATTTGGGAATATGTTTTTTTTTTAGGAAATATGAGGAAGAGAGATAATTAATGGGGTCAAACTCACCGACAGGAATGTCCTCATCGGCGACCAGACATCGTCCTCGTTTTTGACTCATCGACAATTTCAAATATCGAGAAGCACCCGGCAACGATCCATGCTCTCCACCAAACAAGCAGGTAGTTTCATTCTCCTAATCGAAATATAAATCATTTAATAATGATACAAACTCTTTTTTTTTGAAAATTATTATTATCATAAACACATTTTCTGATGATTTATTTTGAAATTTTTATCATTCTTTATTTATGTGTTACTTTGATTTATTACATTTTTCTAGAGACATTCAAAATATTATTTTAAATTTGATTATTATTAATTGTTTTGTTTTTATTTTTTATATATAATTTCTGTTGTTTAATTTTTTTTTAATTCCGTTACTTTTCAATAATATTAGCAAAAATTTGATTTACTAAATAAATTAAAAGAAAAAATTTTTATTTATATTTAGATAACCATTATGTGGTTCTGGTCTATTTCTACATCTGCGCCCCCATGGAGAAAGCAGTGAACTATTAATTGTAGGTATTTTTTTAATTAATAATTTAATGATTATTATTACATAGATAAATTCCTTGAAAATGAATTATATTTATTTTTAATTATTAATATACTTTTTATTAAAATATAGAATAAAGTGATTTTATGTACCTATCTTTGATTTATAAAATCAAATTAATTATTATACAACCTCAAGCCGCGTTTTGCGTCGTTTCGAAGTTCCATCACTTTTATATCGTTGAAAATTTGATTTTTTTGTTTTATATATATATATATATGGTATATATATTTACAACCTTATAAATCAAAAATGAATTTTAAATGTATTTATGAATAATTATTTTCAAGAAAGAAAAATTTGATTTTGCAACCGATTATTAAAGGCATTAAATATTTGAATAATATAAATATATATATATATAAAATATAAAATAACATTTTTCTCATCGACTAAAAAGAATAAAATAATTTTTTTATAAGCCTGACAAAGTTTATGGAAGCTTCAGATGCTGCTTCATAATCAACGAAAAACATTGGGCGCATTTAGTTTTATTTATTTATGTGAAAAATCAAATATGTATTATGAATAATTAAAAATAATATTCAAATATTAAATATTATTAGTTTAATGTTTTTTCTTATTTCATCTTCTTCAGAAAATTCTATTTCATTAAATAATCTTAATCTTAAATCGTTTTTCCGAGAGAAAAATAAGTAAAACCATATAAAAATAAATAAGTTAATATAAATTCATAGTCTGTTCAATGTTTAGAAGATGTCCTTATTCCTTTTTTTCTTGATTTCTTTGTTAAACTTTGAATGAGGGAGAGGACGATGGGTAGGGGGGGGCAGTGAGTGATGATGGTGTTGAATGAATACCTGTTGCCTGTTTGAAGGATCCTCTGCAGAAGAGTTCTTCGTCACTCTTTTCAGTTGCTTGGCCAGCTGTGCGGCTAAAGAGGCTTTCGTCGAATTTTCAAGGGAGGCCTCCGCGAGGGTAGAGAGCGCCTTACGGAGCACCACCTGCGGCATTTCCGTCCAAAACTTACGATTAATTATGCCCCAAACAGCTCATTAGAGAAGGATATCTGATTACTCTGCAGTGGATAGTCAGTATTGCCCTCAGGCGGAGATTCTTGATGAGGATTTTACCGAGGGAGGGGGACAAATATTAAAAAATAAATTCACATATTATTCTACTATATATATAAAAAAAAAAAATTATAAATACACCAACCGTTAATTATATGCGTCTTAAAACACAATATATAACTTATTATTATCATTATACTTAAAATATGAATTGAATATCACAAAGCAATACCAGATGATTATACTTTGGCTAAAATGACTGGTGGTTTTGAAAATAAACATTTAAATTATTATGATTATTATTTAGTATGTTTCTTCTACAGTGACGTTAATCATAACTTGCAATTGGAAAGTTTTCATAAGAAACAAACAATAAATGTTCAAGATTTTTTTATGTGTTCTCTTTCAATAAAATTAAAATATTTAATATATATTATATTTATCCAAATGTTTAACAAAATATATAATTTATTAATTATGATATCATTGCATATATAATTAAATATCTTATTAATTATGGTATAGCCGCGTTGAATGCGCCTCCTTTTTTGGGTCATTGAAGAGAGGAGGGGAGAGGTATTAAAATATTATTATTATTATTATTATTATTCTGATATCTTCCCCACTTCAACGACTGAAAATTGACGCTATCTATAATATAAAAATGAATCACAAAATGTGTTGGTAAGCGCATAACTCAATAACGCCTGGACCAATTTTGTCAATTCTTTTATTTAAAAATTCGTTGAAATTCAATGATAGTTTTTACGGAAAGAAAACATCGAATAAATACGGGGAAAATCCTAAAAACACCGGATAGAACGTTAGGTCATCTGAATGCAGCAGGTCGCTCTACTGAGACAGAAGAAGAAAAAGAAGAGAGGTTAAAAAAGATAGACTTCAGGGGGTATAGGAGGCAGAGCCCCCGCCTATAGGTATGAAGAGCGCCGATGGCGCTCTGAGCAGCTAGTTATATATATAATTAACCTATATATATATAACTTGTAAAAAACTTGTATATATATATATATATATATATGGTGTTGCTATTAAAGCTCTTTCCAATCGGAGAAATTTATAAGGTTTTCAAGATTAAAGGTATTATAATACGGTATGCGTTTTTCACAGAACTCCACGTTTCAACTTTCTGATTCCAAAAAGTGATTTTCTTATTATGTGTGTGTGTGTGTGTGACAGAAATTTTGTGAACAAAATTCTAATCACAAACGGTAAAAGTAAAATATATATTTCTTGTATATAAAAAAGAAAAATAGTTATATTTCTTAAACTATAAAAAAGGCATAAAATTTTATACGAAACAATTTATAGTGAATTTTTTTTTAAGAGAATGATGGGACAACCAAAATTTATTTTATTTATTCAGTCAAAAAATATAATTTTTAATGCTATATTTTTATATATGAAAATTATAAATTAATAAATATTTAAATATTTTTTTATGCATATATATATAAAATATGTTCATATATATATATATATATATATATATTAATTTATAAACAAGATTTTTTATAAATCCTTTATCAATGAAATATCATCAAAATTATTCTAATGAAATTTAATCTTTCCTATTATTCTTTGTTGTTTTTTTTTAAATCTTAGATAAAATTCTTTGAACAAAAAAGAAATTCATTCAGGAATGAAAAATTATTCTTTATATATCAATCAATGAATTTCTCGAAAAATACCATAAATAGTCTTCGATCAAGTGTCATCGTCTTATTTGGCGTTTTCCATTTGGATTCTACTCCGCATGCGTTCTTTTCATTTTATTTTTTTTTTTTTGATTATCCGGCCTGGTTACCTTCATATACCACACGATTTAATTCAATTACCTTCTTAAATACAAGGTACGTCCATGTCTTTCATCTACTTATTTATACTTCACCTTTATTTATACTTCTTTCATTCAAAAAAAGATTATTTTTCCTTTTATTATTTTTATTTATGTATTTCAATGACATACCAAAAGGATTAAATTATCTATGAATGAGCCGAAGAAAAAAAGGAAAACTATTTCAACTATTTCGTTTTCTCGATCAAACGTAACATCACCTTGACTTAATTTTCATTTCTTTTTCAAAACACATGACAATTATTATCACTAATAATTATATAGTTAAATAAAGATTAGAGTTGGCAATTAATAAAAAATTTAAATTAATTTTCTTAAAGGAATAATGAAATAATGTTTTTACATAAGTAAATAAATCATTTTTTTAAATTTAATACAATAAATAGATTATATAATCTAAAAATAAACTTAAAGATCATACACAAATTAATAAGAATAATTTTTAATTAAACATTCGGTGAAGTTTCATGTTAATATATACTTTATGCGCTGTTCAATATTTTCAAAATTTTGTTGAATATTTTAAATTCTTAACAGAGATCATTTTATGAGTTATTTAAACTAAAATCAAACTTGAAAAATATAAAATTTTAAAAAATGTAATTTTATAATATACGGAAAGGGGAGATTTATAATTTTGAATTAAACATTCAGTGAAGTTCCAAGATTAGTGATATTGCTTTATGCGCATTTCAGCTCATCAGAAGCATTGCTTAGAAGAAAACAACCAAAATGTGAATCAAGTAAAGTTACCAAGAGTTTTAACAATTATTCACATCAAGTTAAATATTTTTTAATTATATTTTATGTATTAGCAGGAAATTGTATAAACTAAAATTAAACTTAAAAAATTTTACACAACTTAATAAAAATAATTTTTAATTATACACTCGTTTAAGTTACAATTTGATATATATATTCTTTATACACATTACGATTGTTAAAAAGTAGATAACTATTGATGATAGTGAAATGCGCATAAAGCAAATATATCAATCAACTTCACCGAGTGTTTAATAACTTGTGTATAATTTTTAAGTTTAATTTTAGTTTACATATAAGCTATATATATTATATTAATTAATTAAGTTTATATAAAAAATTATATTAAAAAATCAAAATATTTTTATAATAACTCTAATATATTAATGTCAATATTAAAAATTTCTCTAAAACAATTGGAAATGATTGAATTGTAGACAAAAGGAGCTCACACATACATTTTATATTCTGGATAATATTAAATATAAATTATATATAGTTCACATTAAAGTATTTTTCTCCCCTCTTTTGAATTCTAAATTTTATCTTTTTTTTAATCCTTTAAATTCAAATAAACACTTTCTCATATAAATTCAAAGCATTTTGGAAGTAAATGAGGTTGACTAATAGCAGCAAACTTACACCCAATACCTCATATATATGTATATATATATATTTATATAAGTTTGCATTTTTAAAAATATAACTGATGAAATTTCATATTTATGATGTCTTTCATTAGAGTTATTTTTATGTTCATATTTTTTTCTTGTTTTATTTATATAATAATTAAATTAGCAAATTCACAAAATTATACATTCATAATAAAATAAGTAAAAAAAAAAAAAAAAAGAAAGAATATAAATGCGAGGTCATTCATTTTTTTGAGGATATTTTGTATGCTGCCATCCAGGAAAAATTTAAATATTCCCATTATGCAAATTTGATTTAAACTTTAAATAAATGACCAAATTTAATAGGTTAATACCATAAATTTTCTAATCGTCCTATTTGAAAACCAGGTTGTCCCATCGAATAAATCTTGTTTAAGATCTTTTATACAACAACGTAGAAATATCTAAACTAATTACCAAACTGCAAAAAAATGAGATCTTTATGAGTTCAAGACAAAATCTGAATATTTTGTATGTTTCTAGAATGAATTGTAATGAGAGTTATCCTTTCCCATTTAATTCACCTCACAATATATTATTTAATTATAATATATTTAAATATATGATCTTTTACCGACCGAAGATAGGAAGGGAATGTATTGTTTTCACACCAAATTTCACATGTGAAGATTTTTACATATCTCCACGAATCATCCATTTTATTAATAGAAAAATGTATTTTTAGCAATATGTCTGTCCGTCTGTCCATTGTGTGTCAGTAAAGACGTGTATAGCTTGAACGGCCCAACGGATTTTGATAAAATGTGTTATCTTTGAATGAATTCATCAACTTTTGGTGTATATCCAGAAACCGGAAGTGGTAGTTTACAAAAGTTTAATTTTATATTCATTGTCGGAAATTTTTCACTTAAAATATAGTAGTAATAAGTAATTGAGTAATTAAACTAAAAATAAAAACCAAGATAATATAATTTAGTCATTTTAATTCAAGTTTTAAAAAATTTAATACGTTGATACCATAAATTTTCTAATCGTTCTATTTGAAAACCAGGTTGTCCCATCGAATAAATCTTGTTTAAGATCATTTATGAAACAACTTATAGATATCTAAACTAATTACCAAATTGCAAAAAAATAAGGTGTTTATGAGTTCAAGACAAAATCTGAATATTTTGTATATTTCTATAATGTTTAAGAGGGAGAGACATTTTATAACGTTTTTATCATTCTGTCTGCCTGTTCGCTCTTATGACAAATTGAAATCGATTTTTCATCAACTTTAAACTTACCTAGACTTTTGAAAATTCTTATAGATATTTCAATGGATCCTTAGAAGGTATGAAAGTAATATAATTTAATTTTAATTAATTAATTTTAATGCAATTAGCAAATAATTGTCTAGAATTTTATTAAAAAGTGCGCCCAACGTTTTTCGTTGTATATGAAGAAATTCATTCATAAACTTTGTCAGGCTTATAGAAAAATTATTTTATTCTTATTAGTCCTTGATAAAAACGTTATTTTATAATTTTTTTTATATTTATATTATTTAGAAATAGATTTAAACCAATAGAAAAATTACCTAATAATATATTGTATTTATTCTTTCCATTTCTCGATCGTTCTATGAAAAACATGGAGACATGATTATTTTCAATGAAAGACGCCCTGAGCAAGGATTGTGAAATTGATATATATGCATAATAAAAAATTCAAAGTAAAATTATATTGAATTAATTTCTTTTTATCTACATATATCTATCATATGTTATCATTTATTTTAATTTATGAATACTTATTTTAATAATAAGGTAATTTAATTTCTTAATGGTTCTTAATTTATGGCATGTCGGCTTCTGTCTTGTCTGGCCAGTTACCACGAAGAAATTGAATATTTAAAGAGATCAGGATCCCTAAATTCGTGTTTCTGTTTCAATGGTTAGAAAGGAAAGGAGGAGGGGGAACGGGAATCTCAGTTTCATTTATTTATTTATGCCTTGATGATGAATTCACCAGTTATTCAAAGATTTACAAAATGATAAATAATAACATTAATAATAATAATAATAAATAGAAGAAGAAATATGTTAAAAAAATAAATCATTCAAAATATAAGAATATGTAAGAAAGTTAAAATACTTTAATGAGTAAACAATTTATATAAATTGGAAATATTTTATTCATTAGACATTTTAATTAATTTTTTAATAATATACATTTGGAAACTTAATTTGTCAGATCTTAATTTTAAGTTTTATTTAAATTTGATTTGTCTATAAATATAGTAGTACCTGGTTCACCGAGCAGCCGCTCTCGGTAGTTTAAAAAAATTATTCCTTATGAACTATGAATATTTATGATTAAGATTATTATTTAAAATAAATAAATGACGAAATATATGAAACAATTTCAAATAATTTATAAGAACATAAATTAAAAAAAAATAGTCATAAAACATACAGCCCTTAAATGTACTTATTAATGCTCTGATAGACAGAAAAGTATGGCCTATTAATATAACATAATTACAATTTGATTACAAATTATTATTAAAATAAATATTCCTAATTTTATTTTATTTATTTATTTTACACCGGTGTTGCCCGGTGCCAATTTTTTTATTATTTAAATTTTATTTAATTGGGGTAGTTATTGTCGTCATTTAAATTTAAATTAAGAAAAAACTAACAAAGATGATTTTTCCACGAGGCTGAAACCAATACAGATCGATTTTTCTTTATAAAAATTATCTATGGTGTGAATTTCAAAAGTAAAGGAAGTAAAGGAAGAGTAAAATGCGGGAATCAATTGTCAGAAACTTTCGAAATTCGAAATGGGTTAAAACAAGGAAACGCATTAACACCAATTTTATTTAATTTAGTTCTGGAATATGTAATTAGACAAATTGGGGAAAGGTCAAACGGAATCGAATTAAACAAAAAAATTCAGGTATTTGGTTGCGCAGACGACTTAAATATAATAGGAGATTCGGCAATTGCAATTATAGATAGTGTAGAAAAATTAATTGAAGCAGGAAAAGAGGTGGGACTAGAAATTAATAATCCTAAGACAAAGGATTTAGTAGCAGAGAGGAATAGTATTAATACACAAAATCTTAATATATAAGATATAAAATTTGAAAATCTAGAAAAATTTAAATACTTAGGTTCTGTGATAACGAAAGATAATAATATTCGATTAAAGCGAGGTTACAATCGGTAAACGCCTGTTATCATGCAATAAAGGGGCTTATCGCATCAAAATTATTATCAAAGGGGATAAAAGTTAAAATATATAACACAATTATTTTACCGGTTGTATTATATGGATGTGAGGCATGGTCTATGACCTTAGGTGACGAGAGTAGATTTAGAGTATTTGAGAATAGGATTCTGCGAAGCATTTATGGGCCAAAGAAAGATGAGGTCACCGGGGAATGGCGAAGATTGCATAACGAGGAATTGCATGACCTCTATGCATTTCCAGATATAGTTAGAATTATAAAATCGAGAAGTCTACGGTGGGCAGGGCACGTGGCTAGAATGGGAGAAGAGAGCATGGCAAAAAATATATTGGTAAGGAGACCGAGTGGGAAACGTCTTGGAAATGTGGGAAAAGATGTGAGAGAGATGGGAGAGGATAGGGACTGGAAGGTTGTGGTTCAGAATAGGAATACTTGGAGGGGTGTGGTTGCTGCGGCCAAGAACTTTCGAGTACCGTAGAGTCACAGAGATAGATAGTAAATTTCAAAAATATCCTTAGAGCGGATTAATTTTTCAAAAATACAAATACATTATATATATATTTTATATGCAATTTTTGTTAGTATCATAAGATAAGCACCATCAATTTAAAATATTTTTATATTGAATATTAGAAAGTTTTATTCAATCAAATATTATTTAAATTTCATAAATTATTCTAAAAGTTATAATTTTATTTAGGATAATGTAATTATAAGATCATGTTTATTTTTATATACCTACGTATATTTATATTAATAGGAATAAGATTCAATGTTTCCTTAATTAATATTTTAAATGTATGTCAATTAATGAAATTGAGCAAGTTTAATTAAATGATCATATATATAAATTTATAATATTTTTAATAAACCCAGAAACGTATAGTAGGCTGTATTTTATGTTTTAAAAAGTCATATAGGATATCTGCAACGGTTAATATATATATAATATCATTTAATATTTATCAATCCATGTTGATTAACTTCATTAATTAAAGAAACACCAAAAACCAAAAATAAATAAACTTAGTAAAATTTTCAGTTCTAAAACATCATAATGTGTCTCAGTTATATAAAAATACTCGAGATCAAAAAGACATATTACTTTATTAGATAAATACTTATATATATATATATATATATATATATAATTTTTGAAAGTATAATGAAATTAGATATAGTAATAAAGTTCCTTGAATATCTCCAAACACAAATTAAATACCTTTTAACATTTCAAATTTGCCGTATAATTTCATTTTGTTATAGGATTATAAGTATTTTCTAACTCTTCCTAAGATAAAATAAATACGCCCTTTTTAAATGTCATAAATAATTAATTAAACTATAATTAATATTTTATTGATATCACTGAGATTGTAATTCTTTATAACTTAACACGATAAAATTTTATTCTCTAATTCTAAATCTATTGTTAAGATCTGTTTATCTTTTCTATCTTCACTGTAATCAAGAATCAATGTAAGATGTACGTGAAACTAGGAATGAGAGCGTTTATTGATAAATTCCTCGATAATCCTCTTAATTGATTAGTTTGAAACGAGTTCGTTGACTTGTGTCTCTATTTTATTTTATTTCTTCCCCCCCCCTCCCCCACCCCAGATCTAATTCAAACAAGGTCAAAGTCATTGTGAAATTAACGCCAGACATTTCTCCAAGAGTTGGGTTTAATTAGTTTGTTTTGAATCGGACGCTTATTTGCATGACGTACCATACATTCCAGATGGCCTTGAGGAAGATCGTTTTGCCCCAAAGGTTATCGTGTCAGTACTTTCTGTTTTTCTGTTTCTGCGGCTGTCATTACTGATGGTGATTAATTGGCTAGGTACAGATGGGAGTTGGCCTCTTCGTGGATTTTCCTTTGTCAATTGCCGCCAACCAACAAATGAAAATAATCTACAGGTGGCTCGATTCGTCCTAAACGAAATGGCAAGAGCCGAATTAATTATTTATAATTTTTTTTTTTTTTTTTTTTTTTTTTCGAATTAACATCTGAAATTGATCCGAATGAAAACAATCAGATGATGTTCCTTAAACAATAGATTACTTTCTGAAATCGAATACAATTTCAAGAGAACTAATGAAGCAGCTAAGATATTTTCAGATTTCGATTTATAATTTCTTTCTATAAGTGTTTAACACTTTCACTTTTATTCGATTCCAAGTTTGTTTTATTCTATTATACTGTAGAATAATTAATTTTAAATAGAGTACTATTAATAATCTTTTATAAACAAGTGACCATAATATAATCATAATAATAATTTGTTACTATCTCGTCAAAATTTTCGATGTTGAGATTTTGATGTTTTTATAAGTTTACAAGGTCCCTGAGTCATTTTCACTAAGTTGAGAAAAATGTTTGTGTGTGTGTGTGTATGTGTGTGCATGTAGACAAGATTACGCAAAAACGGTTTGAGCTAGAATAATGAAATTTGGTACATGGGCAAAATTCAAAATTCGTAGTTTTCTATCCACTTTTGAGAAATGTAGTTCTTTCGGAAGAGAGTCATTATACCTACCACGTTTTAATTGTCTTTCCTCTAAAATGACAGTAAAAATAAAGATATATTTTTGATAGTTTTTCTCATGATTAAAAATTGTATAAAACTGCTATATATAGAATTTCAACTTAATTGAATCGCTGAAAGTACCAGAATAAATTTTTTAACTTTGCAAATCACGCGCCAGCACGTGACGCGGTGCCATCAACAAAGAGCCAAACAACCGCTGGTTTAATAAATATTATTTATTAATTTTAATTTATAATTTAACTAATTAAATTTAATTTAAATTTATTTAATCCAATTAAAATTGCGAGATAGTCGAGTGGAGACACTCCAGATTTTTAAATATGCAGAAAGTTATCTAAAAAGTTTTACAGCCATCATAGTAAAGTATAAATAAAATTGTTATTCATTTCCATCGATTATAAAATAATTGTTTGAAATTTTACATCAAATTTAAAACTACTAAAAACAAAATTAAGTCTTTCTCTTATCTTGAGATTTCAATAAAAATTGAAATTTAATTTTATAAAACCTAATCTTAATTATAAACTCTTGATTATCTTTTTCATATAAAAATTTTTAAAATGAAATATACATTTATTTCACATTCATATATATATATATATGTATAGACGCCACGTAACGGTGTTAACCCACTTCCTCGTAGTTCCAGGCCTGTCAAGGGGATCTCTCAACCTGAAGTCCATGGGACGTAGTCACCAAGCCTCCGGGATCAAAATTGGGAATCTACTTGATAAAAAAGTAGCGCCTCCGATCAAGAAAATCAAGATAAAGGTTGATACGATCACTGACCATAGAACACCTAATTAATATAATCGACTTAATAGGCACTGTCCTTGTGTAAGATGTAAAATAGTCTAAGTTTTATATGTATATATATATACATTAAGGATAGTTTTAAATAAAAATGAATACATCTTTTTTTTAAATTACTTAATTAAATTATCCCCCCCCCCCAATCTCTCGATCGATCTTGCATCTTATAAAATAAAACCCTCATTAATTGCACTTATCTCGATTGTATTTGAAATAATTTTAAATTTAACAGATCTATTGATAGAGTGGAATGTTTTCAATTATATGTATTTAATTCCGCATTTGATTAGGCAAATAATTGATGAAAATGTTTCGCTATTTGAAAACAACAATCATTTAAATTTATACGACGCATTTTCCTATTTATATATATATATAAAAATATATATTAATAAAAACAAACCTCACCCTCCCGAGGTTTTCAAAAAAATTTATTCTTTAAAATTACTCTTTTTCTTATTATTTCTTTAAAAATGAATTTAATTAAATATATTTAAATTACATTTATATAAAATAAACAAACCTCTGACTTTTCTACGTCCTACGCAAGGACAAAGGCTATCAAGTCGGTTATAATTATCAATTAGGTGCCCTATGTTCAGTAGAACGGGTCCTATCAACCTTTATCTTGATTTTCTTGATCGGCGGCGCTACTTTTTATCAAGTAGCTTCCCTATGGCGCCTAAATTACATTTATAAATATAACTTATTTCATTGATTTTTGAAGTTATCTTTAATGATTAAATTATTAAAAAATAATTTCATCAAATTATTTATTTTAAAATTTTCCCACCTATTTCAATTTTAAAATATTTTTCCACCCAAAACATCATATCGAAATTATAATTTAGCCTGATAAATAATATCCATTATTATTTTTATATTCTTTTACCTAATTTACAACTACAAAAATAAAACAGGTCAATATAATATATTTAATCAAACTTTTGACAGATTACTTCATAGTTAGATAATTGAATATCGAGCTCAAATATTATTTATTTAATTTGATATTATATTATCATTATTTTATTTATTTTTTATTCTCTTTTTTTGTTTGTTTTTTCTATTAGAAAACATGAAAACATTCGCTACCTCTTGGATAATATCTATATAATATAAAGTTCATCTGTCTGCTCCATCTGTAAACTAATTTAACTTAATTTCCATTTATTATTATTAGTATTATTTTAAATAATCAATTCCTCATTTGCACCCCGAGTTTTCACGTTAACTTTTGAAATATTTCTAAATATCAATTAAAAGTTCAAATGACAAAATTGGATAGCGAATAAATCATCATGAATCATTAAAAGTATCACTATTTTACCCTAAAAATCACAAAAAAAAAAAAAAAAAAAATATTTATTTGAACAAGAAAAAATTATTCTAATAATTTTTAGAACACTTTCAAATATTAACGCATACATAATTTTTCTATTTTTTCAAGTTAACTTGAACTGAATTGATGTTTAATTAGATTTTCTCCTTTACAAATTTGATTTTATTTCACTTGAATTGTCACCTTATTTATTTTATTTATTTTTATTTTTTTTTTAATTTAATTTTCAATTTTCTTGATTAATCGTCATACAATTGAATTATTTAGTAAAATAAGTGTAATTAATTTATTTTATTAAACTAGAGCAAAGTATCAATCTAAAAAATAAATTGGGACATAATTCCAATAAAGTAAATTTGTGTAGGGCATTATTATTATACTTATTAATCACTACCGCAGATCAATTAGGTTATTGTTCTTTCTAAGTTTCTTTTTTCAATAATACTTACTATACTACCTATTATTAATAATAATATTCTTATACCTATTGTATAATGTTTATTTATAATAACAATAAATTAATATAGAGACTTTTAAAAATATATTATAACTTTTAAAGACACCATGAAGTCTGGATGTCTTTCAACATCGTGATCTCGGGTTCAAACACCGGGTCTGGGAATGTTTTTTTTCCATAAGTCTGGTTCCCCCTGCTTACGCAATCAAAATTACAAAGCTACTTGAAATGAAGTAGCACCTACATTCAAGAAAATCAAGATAGAGGTTGAGTGAATTTGTTGTACTGATCAAACAATACATTCACTCCCCTTAGGAGGCTACCAACTTGATAAACGATGTCCTTTAATAGGATATAGAAAAGTCAGAGGTTTTTCTTTTATTATAACTTTTATTTTCTTCTTCATTTTATTATTATTTTGTTATTTTACACTCCTCCACCAACATTCAATGAAAGCAGCATCTAGTCTTTTTTTAGGATGAGATTGTTCTGTTGAGTTCTGAATCAAGAGACGCTCTTCGTTTGTTATTCACGTGAAATCCGTTGTTCTTTTCAAGTCAAGCAACGTTGGACATGTTTAGCACTTGGACCAGTGACCGCTGGCCAACGCCACGTGCTGTTGAATAGTTAATTATGTCTGTCAGGCCCAAAACACCCATCCGACTCCCAGTAGTGTTGTTTCCTGGAGAGTTACGAGCGGCTTTTGTGCCTTATCTGATTAGCCAACAACAACTGTTCAGAATTTTTGTCCTAACCAACTAAATTTCTACGTGAATTAATCTTTTATTAATAATTGACCTTGCGATGAGGTGATAAATAATTTATGGAGAAAGCCTTCTCGCTTAAGGCAGCCGTTTCATCAATGTGGGATTAATTACGAGGGAATGAATCTATGATTCAAATCTAATTAAAAGTGACGAGAAACATCGATTTTGGTCAAACTAGGACTGATCCAATTGTCGAATATAGTCCCAATTGAAGTAATGAATCTATTGAATTTAAACAAACAAATCTTAATTTCATTGTGAATGTTGCTCTCGGGGCTTTCTTGAAAATACTTCACCTGACTAAGGGATCATATCCCAATTTTAGTTTAATTATAAACCTCTTTATTGAATTATTTCTATCTGTTTAAATATATATCTAGATATTCATCATTCTGTGCAAAGGCTACTATATGCTGCACACCTGGCTCTATTGGGTGAATAACACGTTGTTATGTCAATATACAGATAGATATAAGGAAATTAGGAGAAGATAAAAATTGGATGGAGATTTTGGTTGCTACCATTGATTGGTACGATAAAGGGATATAAAGATTTTTTCCCAAAAAAATAAAAAGTTAGAGTAAACATTATTATACTGTTATTAAGCTTTTTTGGAACATCAAAATGTTATTTTAATTGACTCTAATTTTATCCCCTATTATTCTGTATTCATTTATTTCCACGTAATTATTTCGTTAAACACCATAAAGGTGAATCGCTAATTATCACCCTTAGGATGGAAAAATCAATTCCAAATTATTATTCCATCTAGAACCGCCTATTTCACTAAATGAATGAACCACCACTACCAGCCTGTCTAAAAATAGTTCACCCATTAAATTGATTGATTAAATACAACTAAAATTTATAAATTAAAGGGTATTTAAATCAATATTCAAATGAAAACGTTATTTAAAATTATTGAAGTAATTTTGAAAATAAATAAATAATTATTAAATTATTATTTTAGGTTATTGTATATGTGTGTGAATTTCAATTATAAAATGAGTTGGTAAATATAGTTATATATCACAAAGTTCAAATAATAAATTGAATTATTTAATGTAATTGCTTATAATTCTGTATTGTAGAAAAATAAGTTGTTGTTGATTTTTTTTTGTTATTGAATGAAAATAGCTAACCAGGTGATTTGGTAAACTAATCAATAAAGGTCATCAGTAATCCAAAGTCAATTAGGCTCTTTTACCTCGATTTGAATTCGTGCAATCTTTCATAATTAACTAGTTAAGAGGATCTATTTTAAGGGACAAAATTGATTTGGAATGTTTATGAGGCTAAATGGATTAAATGGGGTATGTTGCTCACCTGATTTCCCATTCAATCGTTTCAACCCTTTGGAAATGAAAATCGCAGGGAGAATATTTATGATAGATTTTTAGGAGTTTTGAACTATCATAGGGAATGTAACAATTCAATTCTAGTTCAATGGTATATTTATCTGATTCTATATCTAACTTTGTAGTTCTACTGAATTTTCAAGTTGTTGTTTGAAGTAAACGACCTCTTCTAAATTTCTATCCCCTATTCTTAATTACTTCTACTTAAATTTAATTTTATGATAGAGGGATCTGCTACCTTGACTATTGGTATTTAAATTTAAACAAATTCAAATATTATTTTCTTTTTATTTATTTATTTATTATTATTTATTTATTTATTTATTTATTATTTATTTATTATTTATTTATTTATTTTTTATGATTATTAAATATGATTTTCTATTAATATAAAATCACAAAAGAGAATTTATTAATATTTAATAATGAAAAAGAAACATTTTAATAAATTTATTTGTTTATTTATAAATTTATAAAATTTGATTAAAATTATTATTTTATTTTATTTTATTTTATTTTTTTTTTTGTTTTTTTAATTTGAAATTTTCCAATTTATTAATTCTATACAACAAAAGTACATACTATTTTCTTTATAATTATCTGAATTAAAAACAAATTTAAAATAACACGTTGTTACAATTCGAATCAAAAAGTCATTTAATCATTAATTTTTCATATAATTAGAAATTGAGTAATTAAAATAAAATCATAAATAAAGAAAATATAATTTAATGATTTTAATTGGTGTATTTAAAATATTATTGACTTCATAAGACACTAAAGATCATGAAACGTGAAATTATGCAAAAAATTTTAAATTCTAAGCAATGTCCAGACAAAAATCTTTTTTTTATATATTCCTGTATAGATAAAATAGAAGCAGAACTCTAAGAAATCAATTAATCATTAAAATTTCACATTTTTAATAATTTTAATAAAATATTATCTTTTTACCGACCGACGATAGGAAGGGAAGGTAATGTTTTCACACCAAATTTCACATGTAGAGATTTTTTACATATCTCCAAGAATCATGCATTTTGTTACAGAAAAAAACTATTTTTAGCAATCTGTCTGTCCGTCCATCTGTGAGTGCCCGTATAGACGTGTACATCTCGAACGGCTCAACGGATGTTAATAAAATTTCGTATATTTACTTAATGCATCAGTAGCATGAATTCATCAACTTTTGGTGTATATCTCGAAACTGGAAGTGGTAGTTTACAAAATATTAATTTTATATTCATTGTCGGAAATTTTCCATTTAGTAATTAATAATTGAGTAATTAAATTAAAAATAAAAACCAACATAATAAATTTAGTCATTTTAATTCTAGTTTTAAAAATATTTTTTTTTATACTTTATATATGTATATACGTATATTAGTTGATTGGAAATTAATTTATTTCAAATCGTCGATCGGTTCTGTGCCTGGCCTCATTTTTTAGATTTTAATGAGAAACTGACAAATTTAATTGTTTAGACAAGCTATTGACAAAATTTGTTATGTAAATTTCAAAAGCCCCTTTATAAGGGAGAGTCTGATGTATACATATTTCTTATGTTAAAGAAGGCCCAATTGGAATTTACTATAGTAGTCACCCCCACTAGCCTAATACGAGTCCCATCTGGACTTTAGAGATTGGTCAAGCTAAACGATGACCACTCGGTTCGAGATTTATTCGTTTCCTCCCCCTCTTCTATCTCTTTCCCCGTATAGACATTCATAGTTCCTTGTTTGCTCAACTCAAGGCGTATTGAAGGGGAAACGTCCTTGTTTTTGGGTGACATCAAAATTAATCAAACGAACAACAAAAAGGTAACAACTTCCCAAAGAGAAAACTGTTTTACATTTACATTTCGTTTTTACATTGTAATTCTTATAATAACAAATGAGACTGAAAATCCAAATAAATATATTTAAAAAATAAAAATAAAATCTCTCATTTTGCACTTTCTACGAGATAACAGTACTGCTTATAAAGTTGGTTGCCAATTAAGGGGTTGGTAGAGGAATGATCAGTACAACGAATCATCTAAACTTTTATCTTGATATTATTGATATTTATTTCTAGTAACTTTTTATTTTTAATTACATAGGCTGGGTGAATCTCGTTTCCATAAACCCATGGTAGAAAGTAATTTTCTCTTGAACCCTGGACCTCGAGGTTGCAAGTCAAGCATGTGGCGTCCCAGACAGTATGGCGTCTTTATCAATAAATTAATCCATTCCAAATTATACAAAATAATAGATATCCTTGGAATCAAAGGTTAAATTAATTATTATTTGCTAATTATATTTAAAAAATAACCTGATATAATAATTTAATGTTAAACTTCGAGCCTTAGGAATGAGATGAGAGGTGGTTGGGAGGTGAGGCTTAAATAACTCTATCATTTCAATTAAACAAATGTAGTGTAAATACAATGGGACTATTCGTTGAAACATTTAACAATTTACTTTTCTTCAATCTATTCCATTATTATAATAACGAGTGAAACCGCTCAACTGTAAATACAAATATCTATTGAACCGGTGACCCGGTCATTATATCATTGTCAAAAACTATACCAGTGATAATATTGGGGATTGTATTCCACTAACATTTCATCTCCTCTCTCTTTGCATTTGGTTACATTCAGATGAAAAGTGGAATAGTAATGCATGCCATTCTTTTCTTTCTCGTTGGGTTGAAGGCCAATTTTCTGAACAAACTCATTGAAAACAAGTCTTTTTGACATCTCATGACATTCATTCACGGTTGACACTCACTGACTATGAATTTGAATAAAACAAAAATGATCAATGTTTTTACTCATAAATTCTTAAGTACCTGGAATACTGTGCTATCTCTCCACCCTTTAACAAATTTATACAATTTATTATTATAAACTTTAAAAATTTTACAATTTTTTAATTATTTATTACAATTGTTAAATGGGTTTTATAAAAATGATACATCCAAAATTTCTTTCCTAAAATAGTACAAATTAATTAAAATAACTTGATTTTCATTTCAAGATGAAAAAATTATTTAAATTCACTTGATAAAATATTTTATCCTATTAAGTATATATATATTTTGTTCGTTTAGGTTTTCGTGAAAGTTTTTATATTTTTTATTATTTTTATTATATTCATGAAATTAGCAACTTAATATGAACAATTATATATAAAGAAACATTAAATATTATTTTTTTTTTATTTAAAAAGGCTTTGAATGAACACCGGGGAGCTTTTAATAAATTCTTATAAAATGTATTATACAAAAAGATTTCTGAGGTTTTGAAATAAAAAATTGATTGATATTTTCTATGTACAAATTGGTAGTTTAAAATTCGGAAAATTAATTTAAATTAATCTAGTTGAAATTGTTTATAAATTATTGCTTTGAAACCATCTAAGTATAACAATATATATTATATATATATATATATATATAATGAAAAATTATTTCTGGGTTATTTTCATGTTTAATTGTGAGATTTGAGTCACGACGTTTCGGCGCCCATTTTGGCGTCATTTTCAAGAGAATTTATTTAGGAGGGAATTTTTTTAGGATTCTGGGTCTTAGTCTGTGTAACCATGATATTGGAATTTTGGGTTGAATGGGTGGAAGACTTGCTTTGTTTCGAAGCTCCGAAGAATCTTTGGCACTACCACTACCACTGAGCCAGGTCTATTCCTGACGACATCTCGACGCCTCCTAAATAAATTCTCTTAAAAATGGCGCCAAAATGGGCGTCGAAACGTCAAGACTCAAATCTCACAATTAAATGTGAAAATAACCCAGAAATAATTTTGTGAACGTGAAAATAACTAGAAAATAATTTTTCATATTATATATTGTTATACTTAGATGGCTTCAAAGCAATACCTTATAGATTGTTTCTACCAAGTTTTAGTAAATTAATTTTACTAATTTAATCTTTATTTAATTTTTCTTCATTTATAATTCTTCATAACTAATATTAAGTTGCTAACTTCATGAATATATATATTTTTTGGGTAGAGGAATGATATTCCTATATATTCCTTAATTTGATTCTTAAATATTATTAAAATAAATATTTTTTATTATATTTCTAAATTAAAGTAAAAAGTTTAAAATATTTTAAGTATAAAAAATGATTAAGACGATTGTCACTGGGCGCTGATGTCGTTGCTGACGCCATTTTATCATTTAGAATGCTATAGTTAATATAAGAAAAACTTACAAAGATGATTTTTCAGGAAGCTGAATCTTTAGCAGCATAGAATATCTCAAAAATATACAAATATAATACTACAAATATACTTATATTAATATATATATATATATGTAAATTTGTAATTGCCGCGTTTGCTAGAATTCGTTTGAAGCTTGCAACAACATAGCACACATCACAAGTGAGATTCAGAATTGTGACAGCCACTTATAAACTATTTACAAATTGTGTATATAAAATAATAGAATTAATATAGTTTAAATTAATCATATATATAAGGACATTAAAAATCGATTTCATTTTTTCAGGTAATTCTTATAAATCTTCTAAATGTATTTATTTATATTGTTATTGTTGTAAAATAAAATAAAATCATTTTTTCAGTGAACCTCGATTTGTCTCTTAATTAAAAACCAATTTACAAATCGATTTTTGTCAACATGCCAGTACAAGTGAAGATTCATTTCAAGAAAAAGACCGTTAATGATGAACTAGTGAATGCAGTCGAATCAATAAAGTTTATAAAAGATGAAACACTTTATATTTTTCCGGAAAATCTTCAACATGAATATAAACACAAAGAATTATTTGAAATGAGTATTGTCAAAAATGGCTGCAAGAGCATGCTAAATGAAGGTAACTTTCGCAATATTCAAATATCTTTACCAGATCCAGTAGCAGCACTTTATATAGACTCAGATGAAAACTTTGTTTTTAAAAATCATTATTTAGAAGAGAAATCAAACCAGATTATAGTCAAGAAAGATATGACAAATGAAGATTGTGAAGAAAGAAATGAGTTAATAAAATTAGTTAATGAATTAAAAGAGAAATTATCAACTAATGAAATCACTCTTGCAGACATTGAAAGAAAATTTATCATTGAAAAATTTCATGGAAAACAACAAAATGCTCAAGAATGGTTAGAAAAATTTGAGAAGGAATGTGAAAGATATAAGGTGATAAATGAAGGTAAAAAAATACAAGCTATGAGACTATTCCTAGAAGGAAACACTATAGAGTGGTATAGCTCAAAAATGAGAACTTTACCTCTTGAAAACTGGTCAGAGTGGTCAAAATCATTTTTGTTAGTATATGCTACTAAAGGTTGGTCTGAAGTTAGATTTGCATATACCTTTAAATATATTAATGGTTCCTTAGTTGATTATAGTCTTAAAAAAGAAAAATTATTGTTGGACACTGAAAATACAATGTCAGAAATTTCGAAAATTAATCATATTGTTGTTGGATTGCCTATGAACATACAAGATAATATAGACAAAGAAGAAATTAAAAGTACGGATCAACTAATAAATATTCTTAGAAAATATGACACAGAGTACTTCAAGAAGAATTCAAATAATATACAGACAAAAATGAATATCCAACAGAATAATGTAGAAAGAAAAATATATACAAATAAAAACGTTATTAAGAAACCATGTTACATGTGTGAAAAACTAAAAAAATTTAATCGCTATCATCCCGCTGACTTATGTTTTAATAAACAAAAATATTTAGAACAATTTCATATAAATTTAACAGAAAATATTGAAGAAATTCCGACAATTGAACTACAAAAAAACTAGCGGGCCCGGAAAAATTTACGCCATTAATTAAATTGAACGTTTTAATTAACAATCAAAAAAATATCAAAGCTATTTATGATAGTGGTTCCAATGTAACTTTAATAAATCACAATATTATAAAACAAATAAAAGCTAAGATAATGAAAAATAGAAGTATCTTCAAGACAATTAATGGCTTAGATTTTATTAACAGCCGGGCGCGTCTTCGCTTGACAATAAACAAAATTGAAGATAATCTAGATGTTTATATAATTAAAAATAATAACTTTTCCTATGATCTCATATTAGGATTAGATGCAATAAAAAAATTCAAGCTCATTCAAGATGAAAATTTAAAAATTTTTCAAAAAACCAGTAATAAAAATATAATTACTGATAAAAATGATAATGATAATAAAAATGAAATAAAGGCCCAAATCAATTTTAATGAATATATTAATGAGAATGAAGTTGAATTGGATCATTTAGAGAATACTAAAAGAAGAAAGATTGATGAAATAATAAAAAGACATAAGTTAGTTTTCGCTAAAAATAAATATGATGTTGGAAAAGTTAAGAATGAAGAAGCGCAAATAAAACTTAAAGAAGATAAATATGTTTCAAAGAAGCCATACAGATGTTCATTGCCAGACCAAAAAGAAATTGAATCTCAAGTCTCCAAATTACTAGAAGCTGGATTAATTGAAGAATCAAACTCACCATATGCTGCACCTGTTACAATGGCTTTTAAAAAGGATGACGGTCGAAAATCGCGTCTCTGCATAGATTTTAGGGAATTGAATAAATTAGTTGTGGCAGAGGCTCATCCATTTCCTAGAATTGAAGATATTATGGTAAAAGCTGGTGAATGCAACTGGTTTTCAGCTTTTGACATAAACTCTGCCTTTTGGTCAATCCCTATAAGACAAAAAGATAAAAAGAAAACGGCATTTGTCACACAGAATGGACACTGGCAATGGAATTGTTTACCATTTGGTTTAAAGGTATCATCCTCAATATTCCAGAGAACCATGGCAAACATTATACGACGCAATAAATTAAATGAATTTACCATAAATTATATTGATGATGTTTTAATATTCTCAAAGACCTTTGAAGAACATTTGAATCATATAGAACTTGTACTTAATGCAATTGAGAAAGAAGGCTTTAAACTGAAGCTATCCAAATGCAAATTTGCAAAAAATTCAGTGAAATATCTAGGACACATTATTGAAAAGAATAAAGTCAGTCCCTATAAAGACAATTTAATAGCAATTAGAAATTTTGAAACGCCAAGAAATAAAAAAAATGTGAGACAATTTTTAGGAAAAATCAATTTTTATCATAAATACATTGAAAATGCGGTTGAAAAACTTGAACCATTACATAATCTGCTAAGAAATAATGTAAAATTTGAATGGAACGAGGACTGTGAAAAATCCTTCAGATTTGTGAAACAATATTTATGTTCAGGGCCAATATTAGCAATATATAGCCAAGATAAACCGGTATATATATATAGTGATGCCAGTGGTATCGGATTAGGAGCCATATTAAAACAACCTCAAGAAGATGGTATACTTCATCCGGTAGCATATTTTTCAAAAAAGTTAAGCCCATCTCAAAAGAAAAAGAGAGCTATTCACTTGGAATGCCTTGCGATCAAAGAGGCCATATTATACTGGCAACATTGGTTAATAGGAAGAGAATTCATTATTGTTTCGGATCATAAACCGCTTGAAAGTTTGAAAGTAAAAGCAAGAACTGATGAACCTCTTGGCGATCTCATGTATTATCTATCTCAATATAATTTCAAGATTATATATGCTCCAGGTAAAGAAAATGTAGAAGCTGATTCCTTATCAAGAAACCCGGTTCTAGAGAGCTTTGAAAATGAAGAAGACGTTTTGAAAGTTACAAATTTAGTGATATTAGAAGAAATAATTGCTGATCAAAACTTAAATAAAGATGAAATCAGAGACTCAAAAAATATAATTAAGAAAGGTGAAGTCTGCTTCAAAAAGAATAGAATTTTTGTATCCGAATCGTTTGGACAAAATCTTATAGAAAAACTACATAACTTCTACGGTCATATAGGAGTTAGTCAACTAGTTCAGAAGATAAGACCTCATTACTATTTTAAGAATCTGGATAAACTGGTGGATCAATTCTGTAAAAGCTGCTCAGTATGCATTGAAAATAAATCTAGAAGATGTAGAGTGATAGGCTTAATGTCACAATTGGGACCAGCAACCAAGCCATATGAAATTATGTCTCTAGACACGATAGGTGGGTTTGCTGGAAATAAATCAACTAAGAGATACATGCATATCCTGGTAGATCATCTATCACGATATGTTTTTATGTCAACATCCAGGGGACAATCAGCAAGTGATTTTATAAAATTAATTGAACCTATAACAAAGAATAACTCTATAAAAACTATTTTGGCAGACCAATATGCAGGAATAAATTCAAGAGAATTTAGAGATTATTTGAAGAAAAAGAATATTCAATTGATTTTTACTTCTACCGATTGTCCGGAATCGAATGGTTTAAATGAACGTCTAAACCAGACATTGGTAAATAGAATGCGTTGTAAGTTCAACAGCACTGAGAAAAAGGCTTGGACAACTGTAGCAGAAGAATGTGTTCAAGATTACAATCAAACAACACATAGTGTTACAAAATTTTCACCAGCCTATTTACTATACGGAAAGAAGTCTGAAATTGTTCCTAAAGAATTTCAAGAAACATATAACTTAGAAGAGGATCGGAAAGAAGCAATACAAAATTCCAAAAATAATTTCACAAAGAACAAGAAAAGAATTGATAAAACGAGAAGCAATTATGAATTTAAAAACAATGATTTAGTTTATATAGAAAAAGGCAATAAATTAAATAGGAACAAGCTGGAAACATTAAGAAGTGGACCCTACCGGATAATAAGGAGATTATCAAATTCAATTTATGAAGTTGCCTTCGGAAGAAGAGGCCAAGATATAACTCTTTTTCATAGTAAAAAACTAATCCCTTATATCTCGAAACCTTTTCGAGACTTAAGGAGGGGAGGTGTAAATTTGTAATTGCCGCGTTTGCTAGAATTCGTTTGAAGCTTGCAACAACATAGCACACATCACAAGTGAGATTCAGAATTGTGACAGCCACTTATAAACTATTTACAAATTGTGTATATAAAATAATAGAATTAATATAGTTTAAATTAATCATATATATAAGGACATTAAAAATCGATTTCATTTTTTCAGGTAATTCTTATAAATCTTCTAAATGTATTTATTTATATTGTTATTGTTGTAAAATAAAATAAAATCATTTTTTCAGTGAACCTCGATTTGTCTCTTAATTAAAAACCAATTTACATATATATATATACAAACGTACCATTTTTGCTAGTATAATTAGTTAAGATACATATTAAACTTAAATTAATATGAAATTTTTAATTTACTCTTTAAACTTAACAAAAGTAATAATAAAAGAAATAATATTTAAATAAATTATTTTTATATAATTTTATTTGTTTTAATATATATATATATATGTATACTTGTTTATCATTGAATCATTGTGCCAGTACCTGATTTGTATTTACCGGTAGTTTCCCAATTGGCTTTTCTATAAACTAATTTTTAGATAATTTTTGTCACCCATTCGAGCAACATATTTCGTCCATGTTAATTTTAATAATTTTATGTCTCTAATTTTTTAACAGTTATCTTAGTTATTCTTCTTTGATTTCATTCTTGTTTTAGTTTATATATTTTACAAAGAATCTATTTTCAAAATTTTTTTAATCTATATATGAAATGTATTAGAAAAAAGCGATATTTAAAAGCGAAGCTAAAAAAAAAATGTCTGAAAAATTGAAATTAGAGATTTCATAAAGTGTTAATCCACTTTTTATGTAATCATAAATCGGGAATTTTTATTTTATTTTATTTTTTTTTTTTTTTTTTAATTTTTACTTTCTTTTAATATTTCTAAAATATTTTTTTTCTTTATAACGGAATTTTGTAAATTAAACCACATATTGATATTTGTTATTGTAAATTTATTCAAAAAATACAAACATATATACAACGTTTCGATTGCTGCTTCTGCAATCGTTATCAAGCGACTGCACTGTTCGAGCGTCCAGTGACAAGTGACCAATGATCATTAATATAAGACCAAAGTCACCAACCAGATGGCGCTCTGAACGTGCTTACAATTTCTTAAACAATTAAATTAAAAAAAATTATAAACAAAATAATTATTCTTAAACAATTAAATTAAAAATTATAAACAATTGTTTAAGAATAATTATTTTTTCTCCTGTAATTGTGAAATTGTAAGCACGTTCAGAGCGCCATCTGGTTGGTGACTTTGGTCTTATATTAATGATCATTGGTCACTTGTCACTGGACGCTCGAACAGTGCAGTCGCTTGATAACGATTGCAGAAGCAGCAATCGAAACGTTGTATATATGTTTGTATTTTTTGAATAAATTTACAATAACAAATATCAATATGTGGTTTAATTTACAAAATTCCGTTATAAATAAAAACAACCACCAAAGCTTTAATAATTTAATTTTTTTTCTTTCTTTAATGGAATGGTAAATATTATTTAATTATGTAATGCGAAAAGTCATCTTAGATCTAATTTTATATATTATTATCATAAATAAATATTTCGGCTACTCTTACCAATAACCATTCATTTATTCATGATTTTATTTTTTTTCTAATTTCCTTTTTAACGATAGACATTCAACATCTTCTCAATATAATCCCTTCAGTCTTTCTGTGGTTAGGAAAGAAGAGGGTTGACCTTCCCCTATCTGATCCCTTCCTTTTGGCCACCACGAATTTTTTTAAACCGATCACGTCTGTCAAACTAAATAAAATCATTTCTCTCGGTCACACGAACATTTCAAGGAGAGGGCGCGTTTTATTATTTACTTTAGTTATTATTATACTTATACTTATCATAGTAATAAAATTAAATATTGCTTTATAAAAAAAAAAATTATAATTTTTATTTCATTAAAATTTATTTATCTCTCTCTATCTTCCTATATAATCTCCTTTAAATTCAATGTTACGGAGCTATTATGCCATCAAAAAAGAAAAATTCTGTTAGTCCTCGTTTAGGATGTATAAAATTGAAAGCAAATTTACTCTATTGTAATAAATAAATCATCGGGCAAAATTCGGACTAAATTCTCATTTCATGGCGGTTCTCCTTTAATGTCATTATTCGCGGCACCTACCTAAGCTTTTCATTTTTGAATCGATCCACATTTAAGATAGCGTGTATTTCATCTCAGATAACCCATAACATTTTTTTAAAATTTATTTTATTCTATTTTTTTTTTTTTCAAACTATTGCTGCAATTTGTGTTTCTTTTTATAAACTCAACATTCGTGTATATAATAAAAATATAATTAACAAATTAACTTATTATATTATTCAACCTAATTATTCTAAACAAAATTTATTTTTTATGAAAAAATTTAATGAAATTTCAAAACATAAGAATATTATATTTGTATATTATAGTTAAAAAAAAAACTTGAAAAGAGTTATATATATATATATATATATATATATATATATACTATATACTTTTTAATGTGATTAAAGCAAAGTTAGCTAGATCTCTTCTTAAACTTTTGACCGTTTACTAATGAACAGTTATATAAATAATTAAAAAATATGTAAATTACTTAAATAGTATATATATATAGATAATATATCTACGTTCAAAAATATTTTTTCACATTAAAAAATTAAATTAAAATAATTAGTTAAATTAAAAATTGTGAATATATTTAAATAAAAATTATTTTTTCTTCGTTCATTTAAAATTAAAAGTTGAATTTTTTTATTAAGCTATAATGATATAAATATTTTAAGTTAAGTAAATTGATAATGAATTCATAAAAATAATATTTTGATGAAAACATATTATAAATTTATTTTAATATTGAAATAGATTTTTATATAAATAAATTAATAAAATTAATTGCTGCTCTTATTACCTCTGACTTTTGTACATCTACGCAAGGGCAACGCCTATCAAGTCGGTTATATCAATTAGGTGTCCTATGTAGAACCTTTACCTTGATTATCTTGATCGGAGGCGCTACTTTTTATCAAGTAGCTTCCCAATATTAATCCCGGTGGCTAGGTTGACTCCGTCCCATAGACCCCAGCTAGAGAAATTCCCTTGCCTGGCCCGGGACTTGAACCCGGGACCACAAGAATGTGAGACAGCGACGCTAGCCTCTCACCCTGTGGCGCCTTCTTCTCTTATTACATAACAAGAAAATTCTTATTTTAATGAAAGTTGATAAAAATTAATTTTATTTTAACTTTTTTTTAATAGGACATGATATGGATTTTTTTTTCAATTGAATTTTTATTCAACAAAATTATTTTTACGAAATTATTTTATTATGGTTATTATAAGTTATTTTTATTTATTTATTACTTTTTAATTGGGAAAATTTTTTTGAGAGTAAAGTATTATATTACCGATTCATATTTCGGGTATGCATTTTTTTCACAGATGCCCACGTTTCAAGTCATTCTGATTCCAAAAAAAGTGGTTTTCCCGTTGATGTATGGGTGTGTTTTTTTGCTTCCCCCCTTCTACCTACCCTTCTATTTCACTCGACCTTAATAGCTCACGTTTCTTCTAATCGCTCACTCTTTTTTCTTTTTCAATTAATTTTATACCATAATTCAATTCTTTTCTATCAATGGTTTTCAAAGTCCTTTTTTATACATGATATTTTTTTTTTATATTTTAGTCAATTTTAATAAAAAATATTGTTTCTTAATTTTTTTAAAACTTAAATAATATTACTTTTTTTTATTTTCAATATACTATTTCAAATATTTTACTTTTTTACTGCTTAAAACATTTTTTTTAAATATGTATATACAAAAAGAGGATAACCAGTGGATACACATATAGTTAAACTACGGTATATATCGATTAAATAGTCATATGTGGGCTACGGCATAAATTCAACAAGTTTATCATATTTATTGTAAATCTAGTTAATTGTTATTTTTTTTTGTCTATTAGGCATGATAGTTTTGAATTTTGGGGGACGAAAATATGTAATTTGAGGATATTTGAAAATAGAATTGTTCGAAATATTTATGAGTTTAAACAAAGATTTGATGAAAGGGGAATGATGGAGATTGCATAAAAGATGATCTCTAAATATAGAAAATAAATCGGGATACGTGATTCACACAAATGGGTTCGAAGTTTGTTTATAGAAAAGTCAATTGTGAGACCAAGGATAGTCGAATGACAATATCAAGGTAGATTGGTAAAAGATCGGTGAGGTGGCTTAGGATAGGGACGGCTGGAGGAATATGGTTGCTGCGGCCAATCACCATTAAGTTAAGTACCTCCACTGCATTATAATTAATCATTTTTTTTTTTACTAAGAAATATTATTTATCTAAATTTATTTTTACGTAAGTTTGTTGTTTACCTGTGCCTTTGACCATCTGGCTTGATGTTCATGGAAGGTGGCGCGTATTGCCATCATTGAGATCCGATCTGGAATGGGAAGACAACTTCCATTTTGAAGTACAAATCGCGCATCTCGAGATGCCAATGCCGGTTGTTGATTCTGATGCAGCCAAGCAGCTCGAACACAGACACTGCAGACAACAAACAATCCACCACACCCTTCAAATAATAATTCACTCCAACGTACCACTGTCACCAAATTCATGTTCTCCACTTTTATTCGTTTTATTTATTACACTTTCTTCATTTCCTATCAACCAGTTATTAATTATTATTGTTACAACGCCCAACCATTTCGCCTCCGCATTTTATTATTCAATTCTATATCGATGAATTCTCTGACCAATCTTTTTTTTCTAAGGTCTAAATCTAAATAAATGAAAAAAACTACTCTAAATATATAAAGTCTAGGAATTTTTTTTTTAAATATATAGTACCAGGAACACCGAGCTATCGCTTAACCCAGCAATTTATTTGAAATATGATTTACTTTAATTATAATTTTAAATGAATATTAATTATAAAAATATTTTTAAAAGGAGAAACGCCCGCAATATGCCAAAGGCATGACAAAGTCATTCTTCAGCATGACAACGCGAGGCCGCACGTCGCTAAAGTTGTGAAAAAATACCTGGAGACACTGAAATGGGAGATCCTTTCCCACCCGCCGTATTCCCCAGACCTTGCCCCTTCCGATTACCACCTGTTTAGATCAATGGCCCATGGCCTTGCGGACCAGTACTTCTCTTCTTTCGAGGAATGCAAAAATTGGATCGATTCTTGGATCGCGTCCAAAGACCAGGGGTTCTTCGAGCGTGGGATCCGAATGCTGCCCGATAGATGGGAGAAGGTTGTGGCTAGTGATGGCCAATACTTTAAATGATATGAGTGTAACTATTTTTGTATAATAAAGCGTTCATTTTCATAAAAAAAAACAGCGAGAACATATTTACACATCTAATATTATAAATAATATGTGGAGAATTTTCAAAATCTGAAAGATAGAAAGAAAATATATACTTAATAAGATAAATTTTAGATTAATATTTAAATTTTACAATATCAAACCGTATTTGTACATAGAAAATATCAATTAATTTTTTTGAATCTGTTAACATAAATAATTTAGTATAAAATATTTTATAAGAATTTGTTAAAAGCTCCTCGCTGTTCATTTAATGACTTTTTAAATAATAGAAATATTATTTAAACATTCTTCATTGATAATTGTGCATGTGTGTTATTATGTTGGTAACTTCATGGATTTATTTTTTAGTGAGCGATTAATAAATATATTTCGTAATATGAATCTAAAATATTATTAAAATAAATATTTATAATTTTATTTCGAAATTAAATTAAAAATTTAAAAATATTTTAAATATAAAAAAAATATTAATACAATACCAATTAAAAAAAAAGACGGGAGGCAAATTTCAATATGGATGACATAGTGACGTCATATAAATTAAGAAAATACTAATAAATAAATAAATGTTTCCTGAGGCTGAAACCAATACAGATCGATGTTTCAATATAAATATTATCTATGGTGTGAATGTCAATTAAATTTTTTAGAGCGGTTTAATATCTCAAAAATATTAAAATATATATACAAATACATATATATAAAACTTTTGCTAGTATAATAAGATAAGATTTATATACCATATATATATTATTATTATTCAGTCGTGAAAATTTTTTTGATTTGAGAGTAAAGTATTATATTACCAATTAATTTCGGTTATACATTTTTTCACAGATATCCACGTTTCAAGTAATTCTGATTCCAAATAAATGGTTTTCCCGTAGACGTATGTGTGTAGTTTTTTGCCTGCCCCCCCCCCCCCCATATATATATATATATATATTATTCAGTCGTGAAAATTTTTTTGATTTGAGAGTACAGTATTATATTACCAATTAATTTCGGTTATGCATTTTTTCACAGATGTCCACGTTTCAAGTAATTCTGATTCCAAATAAATGGTTTTCCCGTAGACGTATGTGTGTAGTTTTTTGCCTGCCCCCCCCCATATATATATATATATATATATTATTCAGTCGTGAAAATTTTTTTGATTTGAGAGTACAGTATTATATTACCAATTAATTTCGGTTATGCATTTTTTCACAGATGTCCACGTTTCAAATAATTCTGATTCCAAATAAATGGTTTTCCCGTAGACGTATGTATGTATGTGTGTGTTTTTTTGCCTGCCCCCCCCCCATATATATATATATATATATATATATATATTATTCAGTCGTGAAAATTTTTTTGATTTGAGAGTACAGTATTATATTACCAATTAATTTCGGTTATGCATTTTTTCACAGATGTCCACGTTTCAAATAATTCTGATTCCAAATAAATGGTTTTCCCGTAGACGTATGTATGTATGTGTGTGTTTTTTTGCCTGCCCCCCCCCCCCCCTCCTACTCTTCTATTCTACTCGACCTTACAAGCTCACGTTTCTTCTAATCGTTCATTCTTTTTTTCTTTTTCAATTATTTTTAAACATTAATTCAATTCTTTTTATGAATGGTTATTATATGTATATATATAATTAATAATATATATATATATATATATATATATATTAATAATATATCATTATTAAAAACAAAAAACAAATCCCCAGACAATTTCTTTTTCTAAATTGGAACCACATACTAATTCTTTTAAGACCTAATCTAATATTGATTTTATAAATGAAATTATTCGCTGCGTGTTAGTTTGATGTTTATAGTTATTTTATCGATGATTGAAAAGTACTTTAATCTAAACACACTCGATTTTCTCCGTTCATGATAATTGATAAGGCAACAAAAATAAACTTCCACTTCCAATGCATTGCATAATAAATATGTGAATAATTTAAAATCTTATCAATTTACTTTGTAATCAATTATTCATCTGGATATTCCATTTAAACAAACTAAAGAGCTATTTAGTAATTATTAATAAATCACAATTTAATTTCTAAATATAAAGTTAGATTTTTGTTTAATATCAATCACCTAATTAATTTTCATTATTCACTCCAACAGACTCACGTGTAGTAACTATAGTATACTATAGTATTTATAGGTTTTCTTCTAGTTTATTACCCATAGACGAATTTCGGAAAATTATGTTCTTTAACTCAAGGGACCTTAAAAATTTTTATTCCGATGAAATCTTGATTTGAGAGTTTTGGTAAGAAAACATTTTAAAATTCTATATATTATGTGTGTTTTTTTTTTATAGCTAAGTTTAAAGAGGCGAATATCTTTAAACCTCCTGTATATATATTATATACGTACATTGTTCCTTTTGAAACATTATATATATATATTGAAAATTTATTTCCCGGTTATTTTTACATTTTATTGTTAGATTTGACACTCGACGTTTCGGAGTCCATTTTAACGCCATTTTCAAGAGTAAATATTTGAGATTCTAGGTCTTAGTCTGCGTAATCACAGACCAAGTTCAACTGTGGTACGAGCCAAACATGTTTTGGTGTCAGTACTAAAAGTAAGGATTCCTCAGAGCTTCACACAGAACCCCAGTAAGTCAAATATTTCCTAAACATTCAACGAAAAAATTCAAAATTGACTCTGAACCATCAAGTTAAGACTCATAATCTCAAAAATTCCCACTTGAAAATTTTCTTGACAATAGAGTCAAGTACCTGTTTCACCGAGCCGCTGCTCGATCATTAAAAAAATTCCTTATTATCGGGTTTGGCTTGAAATATTAATAACTGGTTCACCGAGCCACCGTTCAAATAATTTAAAAGAACATAAAATAGTAATAAAACATATACTCCTTAGACATATGTATTAATGCACTGAAAGACAGAAAAGTATGGCCTGTTGATATAAAATAATATATATTTTCGTAATTTGATTTATTTATATTTATAATATTTTGTATTTACGAAAACACTGGTTGACGTAGTTGCTTTTTATTTATTTATTTATTTATTTAGCCTTTATTGGTACAGAATATTTACAAAAAAAAATAGGTAACTTTTAAGTGTACAAAAGAAGATAATTACAATTTTTTTTTTTTTTTTTTTTTTTTTTTTTTTTTATTATAATTATTTCACTAAGTACCAGGCCCGTTTGGGCATAGGCCTCTCCCAAATATAAGTACTTATATAACCTGGCCCTTTCGGGCATAGACCCCCTCCAGTTAATAATGACCAACTCTAATAAAAGTTGATTTAAAGAAAAAATAAATTAAAATTAAAAGTTGAATTAGTGAATTATGAGAAATTTGCTTTTTTTTTTTTTTTTTTTTTTTTTTTTTTTTTCACAATTAGTTCATCTTTTTAGGATTTTTTTTTGTTGTTGTTTTGTTTGTTTTTTGTTTTATATAAAATCTTCAAATGTAATCCACCATTATAACAGATTAAAATAGTCATTTGTGAATAAATTTTTGTCATTTAATATTTCTTATTTAAGAGATTATTTTTAATCATAGATATATCTAATAATTTATTTTTTATTTATATATTTCCATATATCCATATACTTGTATTTATTGTCAATTTAAATTTTTCTACCTTTGTTCAAAAATTAATATTAAATTTTAGTTCCTATTATAATCTTGAATCGTGTCTCAAATTATCAAAACCTTTATTTTTATTTATTTTTTTGAGGTTATTTATTTAATTATTTTTATCGTTATTTAAATGAAATAGGTTTTTTCTTTTATTTAGATTTTTGTTTTCTAATTCCTCAAGATTTTCTTCCTCCTGTTTCAAACCATATTGGATGACGTTTCTCATTTTTGATTCACGATTTAAGTTATTTTTATTTATATATATTTCTCTCAATTAAACCATTTCGTTCTTCGACCATGTTCACAAATTTTTGCTCCAAAATTTTATTATTTCTGTACATCTCTATTTTAATTTAATCCATTTTCAAGTTAATTAGTTCATCTTTATCTATATTCATTTTATTAGTTTTTTTTTTTTTTTTTTCCTTTTATATATTTATTTTTAATTTATTTTATATTTTTCTATTTCTATATTTAAAATAATAACAATTCTATATTTAAAACGATAATATTACCACATTGTATATTATTCATATGAGTGTTTTATAATATTTTTTGAAATCGTAAATTAATTTATCTTAATTAATGTAATCAAACTTTTGGCTTTAAAAACTTCTTGGTTTTTTAATGATTTATACGATATGATTTATTATATTTTTCTTTTGAGCTAATTTTTTTTTTTTTTTTTTTTTTTTTTTTGATTTTAGGATTTATTTTGTTTTTATTTATGAATATTCATATTGGAAATGGCGCCTTCAGAACCGACATTTCCTCTATTTTTTTTTTTTTTTTTTTTTCAGATATCACATGATAAAGAATATAAGATCTTAACATTTTTTCTCTTTTTACTATAAACAAAAATTTATAAATAAATCTGGATGATTATATTTTTATATGTCATTCTACATAATTTAGCATTATTTTTATAAATTTCCTTTAAATTTATATATTTATATATTTTCTCTTTTTTTTTTTTGAATTTTATTATCGTATTTATTTTTGGAAGGATGTGGTCTGACTCACCCTCGTTGACCAGGCTTTCTGGGTGGTGGGTTGTGTATGTATATGTTTGTTTAATTTCATTATCTAATTTAGCATTATTTATATAGATTTCCTTTAAAATTATATATTTATACATTTTTTTCTTTTCTTTGAATTTTATTATCGTATTTATTTTTTGTCAAAATTAGATTATTTATGAGATTATTTTTTGAATTCTCATATTTATTTTTATAATTTTTAAGATTTAAATGTTTATTTTTAATTTGATAATTCAAGAGTTTTATATTTAAATTATTTTTTAAATTATTTGTAAAATTAGTTTTATTATTACTAATTTTATTATTATTACCAATATTGATTCTTTTTGGGAGGATGTGGTCTGATCCACCCTCGTTGACGTAGTTGCTAACGTCATTTAAATTTCATATTTTAAATTAAGAAAATAACTAATAAACGTTCTGAAACAATTTCAAATAATTTTAAAGTAGGTATTAATGCACTGATGAACAGATATGGATATCACATACATTTTTTTAATTTTATTTATAATATTGTGTATTTAAGGGAGCGCTTGTGGACGTAGTTACTGGCGTCATTTAAATTTAAATTAAGAAAAAACAAATAAATATATGATTTTTCCCGAGATTGAAACCAATACAGATCGATTTTTCTTTGTAAAAATATCTATGGTGTGAATTTCAAACAAATCCTTATAGTGGTTTAATATTTCAAAAATACAAATATCTATCTATCTATCTATCAATCTATCTATCTATCTATCTATCTATCTATATATATACAATTTTTGCTAGTATAATAAGATAATATATATACAAAGTATATGTATTATTATAAGATTTACAAGTTATCAAGTTCGTTTTGAAACACCCTGTTTATCTATTTGTTATCACTAGTATAATATAACAAAATATCAAAAATAATAGCAATGTTTAAAGAATATTTTATTTTGTATATTTTACACAACAAAAACTATCAATGATCTTTTCCCTTCCATTAACATGGTTTCCATTTAAATGAGAATTAAATTTTCATTGGCTTTGATTGACAAGCGGTTAGCGACAAATACTAAATAAACAAACTTGCGGCAAGATAAACAACAAAATTGTTTATTTCCGATTTAGTCATTATTCATTTATTTAGTTTAATAGAACGTGTGATTAATTCTATACTAAGTTCAAAAATTTTCACCTGTTTTACTACCCTTCCCTCCACCACCTCCCGCCGTTCAACAACCGCACTCCTTACATTCCTCCCCTACAACCCTGAATTGTTTCTCTTTTATAATTCGATATTCTGTGGGATATTACGTGTTTCGTAATTAAATATTTAACTGTTTCCAAATGAAAGGGATTATTTCTAATATACTATGCAGTGGAATTTATACTCGTAACATTTTCAATGAATTTCCAAATCACTAAGATGTGAATTCAACTTAAAATATTTTTTAAAAATGAATAAACTTTGTTTATTAATAGTAATTGAAATAGGAATATATATTATTTTAATAATTTTTGGGGGGTAATATTGTGATACTATAGAGACTCGACCGATTATTATAATTAGCCTATACACAATATATATACAATATATAATAAATAACCCAGAAATTAAGTTTTGTATTAAGAATATAATCTCTAAAAGGATTTATGAAAAGTCTGGCCATAATCATGAATATGACTGTCTATAATAAGAATTCTTGACGGTCTCGATCTGTCTTTAAAGACAGATCGAGACCGTCATCAGTCTGAAGATAGTAATGTTGAAATATTGAAATTAAAATATTATTGTTTATTTCTTTTTATCATTATTATAATTATATATTCATTTAAAATTAAATTAAATTTTATATTTCAATTTAATTATCAAAAAAAGGGGATAATTATACCTATATTTGGGTATGAATTTAACTTAAAATATTTTTTAAAAATGAATAAACTTTGTTTATTAATAGTAATTGAAATAGGAATATATATTATTTTAATAATTTTTGGGGGGTAATATTGTGATACTATAGAGACTCGACCGATTATTATAATTAGCCTATACACAATATATATACAATATATAATAAATAACCCAGAAATTAAGTTTTGTATTAAGAATATAATCTCTAAAAGGATTTATGAAAAGTCTGGCCATAATCATGAATATGACTGTCTATAATAAGAATTCTTGACGGTCTCGATCTGTCTTTAAAGACAGATCGAGACCGTCATCAGTCTGAAGATAGTAATGTTGAAATATTGAAATTAAAATATTATTGTTTATTTCTTTTTATCATTATTATAATTATATATTCATTTAAAATTAAATTAAATTTTATATTTCAATTTAATTATCAAAAAAAGGGGATAATTATACCTATATTTGGGTATGAATTTTTAATTTTTTTTTAAGTAAGTATAACTTTCTTCTATAACTTAAAATCATTTGTTAATGCAGATTTAATTTCAAATAAAATATGAATTTTAATAATTACAATAATCGTATTATATTATAAATTAAATTAATTTTTATTTTAATTCCTAATAATGAAACAAATATAATTTTATCAATTAAAATAATTTTCTCTAAATATAAATAATAAAGATAAATGTGCTTTGCCTTATTTTTTTAATTTTCATATTAAAGGGTATTTACGCTATAATACGAATATTTCGTAATAATAAATATTATAATTATTTATTTCCTCTTTTAAGTTAAATATGTCTAAAATTATATTAAATTTTAAAATAATTGGGGTGTATTTAAATAAAAGAATAAATAAATTCGTAGTATGGAAATAATATAAAAAAGATGATTATTTCATAAAAAAAAGTAAATTTGGTAGAAAAATTTTATTATTAACTACTTTATATTATATTAATGGGTACTTTTATAATTTTAAACAAAATATTAATCTTAATAAATTTTTATATGAATTGTATCAGTCGTTAAGCGTGCAAGTACCTTTGGATGAGCTGGTTGCTTTGTGCAGGCGCTAAAAATACTGCTTCGTTTAATGCTTTCAGTGTTTCTGTTCTCGTAATCTTTTCTGTTCGTTGTAATCGAAGTAGACTCCCACATTCATCTTTGTTTTTAAATCGCGTCTCAATTTGTAGTTGGGCAACGGGGATGATTTTAAGCACGCGAGCTATTTGTTGGTCATCGGTTTCTTGAACGACATCATCTGGCCAGAGGGTGTTCGATGCCTCCGCCAACTCTTGACTCTTCTTTAATAATTCAGCAAATAGCATTTTCTGAAATCGAGGAAAAAATAAAAATTCCATTGACTTAACCAATTTATTATCTATCAGAAATGAGAGACGTGTGCGATTCTATAAATAAATAACGTAACTGGATATTGTCGAAGGGATTGAAATACGAACTTCTCGCAAAATGGAAACTTTTTTATATTAAAAAGAATCTCTATATATCTACTTATTATTATTATTATTATTATTATTATTAAATTGTTATTTTTTCCATTTCTCTTAATACTTATATAATAAATAAAATTAGTGAGTATTTAAAAGTCTGGCAAAATTTTCTGACAACAATTTTGGTGAGAACTACATAATACATACATTTTATATAAGTATAACAAATAAATAATATAAATACTAAATTTTTTTTGTTTTGTAACTCGATAAGCAATTAAATAAATGAATGGTTAGGTGATTTACAAATATTTATATATAAAGAATATATGGGATCTTTGGATTAAAAAAATTAATACGTTAAAATTTTACAAGTTTTGAAAGTCTATGTTGAGAAAAATGTCTGTGTGTATGTGTATGTAGACAAGATTACGAAAAACGGTTTGTAGAATAATGAGCTTTGGTACATGGGCATTATTACAAATTTGTAGTTTTCTATTAACTTTTGAGAAATGTAGCTTTTCCGAAAGAGGATCATTACCTACCTCGTTTTCATTTTTTTTACTCTAAACTGACCGTAAAAATAAAGATATATGTTTGATAGTTTTTCACATGATTAAAAATTGTATAAAACTGCTATATATAGAATTTCAGCTTGATTGAATCGCTGAAATACCCCAATTAATTTTTTTAACACGTTGACTGTCAATAACGCGCCAGGACGTGACGTGATGTCATCAACAAAGAGCCAAACACGCGCTACTTTAATAAATAATATTTTAATTTATAATTTAATTAATTTTAATTAAATTAATAATAATAAATTAATAATATTTAACATTTATTAATATATATCTGGTTCACTGAGCGACCGGTCAATAAAAAATGACTCCTTATTATCGCGTGTGATTGGTAATATTAATACCAGACTCACCGAATCGCCATTCAAATAATTTAAAATGACATAATTAAAAAAAAAATATTCATAAAATATACACCCCTTAAACGTACGTATTAATGCAGTGACTGGAAGACAAAATAATGGCCTTAAAAATTATTTATTTTAAGTTTAAACTGGCATTTCAGTTATGCTGCTTTTATGCTTTCCTTAGATCATACATGGTTCACCGAGCCGCCGCTTGGTCATTAAAAAAATGATTCCTAATTATCGAGTTTGGCTAGTAATACTAATAACTGGTTCACCGAGTCACCGTTCGAATAATTTAAAAAAACATTAATGACTAATAAAACATATTCTCCTTAAAAGAATATACAATTAATGCACTGAAAGACAGAAAAGGAGGCCTGTTGATATAAAATATATATATTTTCCTAAATTTTTGATATATTTATTTGCATAGGTATAAATTAAAGTTTTTGTCTGCACAATTTAAAATTTTTTGCATATCTTCGCGTTTCATGACCTCTAGAATACAAGAGTGACTTTAGAATTTTCCATGTATGTCTATCTGTCTGGAAATTTTGACGTTATAGACTCAAAATTGGCTGAACCGATTTCGATGAAATTACAACAGAATATTCTTGCATATCTCAGAAGTTAATTTTTTAAAATTTGATATTTACATGTTGTCATTCAGCAGAGCAAAGAATACAATTCAAAGAATGTTTATAATATTTATATTTTTATTTTTCTAATATTGACCTTTTTAACTTATTTAATACATTGAAAACATTCACATTGAGACTATTATTATCGCTTTTAATTTTTAAGATTATAAGAATACATAATTTTAATTTTGATCTCATAATTGGATTTTCAAGTAAGATTTTAATATGGGTCGACAATGTATGAAGGGACACTTGGAGAAATGAGATTGTTGCGGCCAAGAAGTTTCGAGTAGATAGATAAAATTTGATATCAACATGTTGTCATTCAGCAGATATAACATACACAATAATAATATATAATTAATTTACTGATTAAATTAAAATATATTTTAAGTAAGAACTCAAAAACAAATTAATGTTTTATGTAATAAAACAAAATGAATGAAACCCTTTTAGATATAAACTTCCAACCAAATACAGGGACGGAAGCGCTGTCTGATGAAACTGATGACTTCATTTAATTTCCCTCTTTAAATAAAGATAAATATTCTAAACGTTTTGAGAAATTTTCAAATAATTTAAATGTATCTATTAATGCAATAAAAAACAAATATGGATATAACATAAATATTTTTAATTTTATTTTATTTATAATATAAGATGTGACGTCATGCTGGGTGATGAAAAACCTAATGAAGATGATTTTTCCAGGGGATGAAACCAATAAAGAACGATTTTTCTTTGTAAATACTATCTATGGTGTGAATTTCAAAAAAATCGTTAAAGCGTTTTCTGACACCCCATTTACATTTATATATACAATTTTTGCTAGCATAATAAGATTAGATATATGTGAATATGTGTTAGTTAATCCAATTCAAATTTGCGAGATAGTCGAGTGGAGACACTCCAGATTTTTTTTTAAATATTTTTTCTTCTTTCTTTGTTTTTGCCATTTCGACAGGGTGTTTTTTAAATATTTTATTATTATTATTATTATTATTATATTTATTATCATTCTATTATTCTATTATTATTATTATTATTTTAATAAAAATATAAAAAATATTCTTAATCGAATCAATTTAACTCTCATAGAAATTTTACATTCTTAAGAAAATCTCGCAAATTATGCATATTCAATTAAATATAAATTAATTTTCGGGAAATATTATAAAATCGAAAAATCTTTTCTAAAAGGGTAAAAGGAACGCTTAATAGATATCCAAAGGTTGGTTTTCCTTTCCCCTCTATTCATCTGAAAATAACGCAGATTGAAGCAAAACTCTTAACGATCCGTAAGCAAAATTGCTACATTATAATTTTCCCGTAATGTCAAGTTGGGCAGAGAGAGGAAGTGGTGGTGGTGGTGGGAGTGAGGTTGTTTCTCTTTTTGAACCCTTCCTTCACTTTCTCTCATTGGAAATCACTTAGCAATTCATTTTAATAACGAACCAGAATTGTAAAAGTTTTACTTACACCCCCTGAGGATAATTTCTTCTAGAAATAATTTACATTTCAAAACCAAATGGCCCTGAATAAATGAAAAAAAAATCAATTTAAAAAAGAAATATAAATATACAAGATGTGTTTATTTTCAAATTTATTAAAAAAAATAAAAAAAAACAAAACAACAAAATTATTAATTTTCGACAGTTTTTATTTTTATTAATAAATATTGATTTTTTTCGAGAATTAAATTTGAAAAATTATAATATTAATATGTAAACTATATATTTTTAAAAAATATTTATTGAATTTTGGAATCTATGACCATTTTGCTCATTTTTTGTATTTATTTGAAATTATTTAGAAATTCTTAAATCTAAGTGAACTGAGGGAGGTTTGATCCCACAAACTTAAGTTCGTTACATCAGAGCTATTTTTTTGTTTTAATTGTTTATTTATTATGCCCAAATATTTACAACTTTGTAAATTTATAATCCCTGGCGCATTATCGTGATGGAGAAGCCAGTCATCACTTGACCAAATGTGCGGGCGTTTTCTTCTCACTGCTTCACGCAAACGTTTCAAAATTTGAACGAAGTATTGTTTATTGATTGTCTGACCTGTCTGTGCATATTCTTGGTGCACACACAACACCTTCACAATCAAAGAAAACAATCAACATTGACTTCACACTGCTCGAGAACGAGAATCACTATCAACAGAAGTGCGGCCTCCTTTGAAACGATTATACCAGTCCTTTATTCGTGTTTTGCTCATACACTCATTCCCAAAGGCCTTCTGCATCATCTGAATAGTTTCCGAACTCGTTATTTTGAGTTGAAAACAAAATTTGATGCAAATTTGTTGATCTTGTTTTTCAGTCATTTTTAACAATCCCAAAATCTGCCGAACTCAAAAACAGCTTTGTAAACAAAGACACGCTGCACATGAACTATACGTCCGGCAGATATCAGCAAGCAACCGAGGTTCGTGAGGCTTTACTGTTGACGTTCATGTCCCGCAAAGGTCGCTCGAACACTATGGCGTGGAGATATAAAGGTAGGCCCGATACTTTCCGGACAGACCTCGTACAGTGAGTTAAAAATGTGATCGCTATGGACGCGCTTTTGGTGGGCAATGGCATTGGCCTTTCACACTGTATGATTGTTTGACAACAGCGCCCTCATGGCGATAATATTTTTCCGTTACTATACTTAATTATAGTCATTACTTGCTAATATTTTGCAGGTAACTAACTTAGACCAGAACATACAACGTTTGTTCCAATGAAAAGATGAATTTTGAATTATTTCGAAAAGTATTTATTTATTCATCAATATCCATTTTCTCCTCTTCAAAGTAATTCCCCTCAGATATAATGCACTGATGCCAGCGCTTCTTACAATCGTCGAAGCACTTCTGAAATGCGCTTTTCGGTATGGCCATCAGCTCGTTCGTCGATTCCGACTTTATTTCAACAATTGTGGCAAAACGCTTTTCTTTCATAGTCTCTTCAATTTTGGGAATACTAAATAGTCACAGGGAGCCAAATCAGGTGAATAAGGTGGTTGAGACGTGATTACGGTATTGCTTTTGGCCAAAAAATCACGAACAAGCAATGATGTGTGAGCTGCTGCATTATCGTGATGCAGAATCGATGATTTGTTTTTCCACAATTCCGATCGTTTGTCCCGTATTGCTTCACGCAAACGTTGCATAACTTCCTTATAGTATTCCTTATTAACAGTACGCGTACGCCCTGTTGGCAAAAACTCATGATGCACCAAGCCACTGTAATCGAAGTGAGCAAAACCGTCTCATTTGATCAAACTTGTCGTGCTTTTATCACCAATTATAAACATTTTTTTGAGACAAAGTAGACTCTCCGAATGCCACAGTCAATATTTTAAGTGCTATGGAGCACTTTATTCCATTTTTAACTCAAAATTTAATACAGATTATTTAAAAAATCGAAAAAAAACGTGACTAACTTTTTCAGTTGTCAAAAACAAAATACAAATCCAAAATGGCTGATAATGTCAACATATGGGAAACATGTCTACCAACATAACAAAAATTTCGATAATCGGATATTTTCTGCCCGAGAAAATTCAAAAATCACCTTTTCTTTTGAACATACACCGTATATATTTATTTTTGAGATTTAATTAATTATACATGCTTTATTATTATGATAGGAAATTTGAACATGACGAGATTATTTTAGGAATATATATATATAAAATAATGATAAATATATTAACAAAAGAGTGGATAAGGCCTGAAAAATAGGCAGGAAGCGGGAATGATCTGCCTGAATTAATATTAAATACCTATTTTTCAGATGTTTGTTATATATAAAATGTTACATTACACACACATTTATAAAGCAATATTTAAATTATTATTTACCAATTATTAAGTATCAATAGCCTTTATTATTTAATTTTTCCTTCTTATCTCTTTGTATTTCCGTTCTATTATATCTTAATAATCTGTATTGATCCTGCCCATTAAGGAAATGATCTAAAGTTATTCTTTTGTCTTTCCTTTTTCTAAATATATCTTATCTTATTATACTAGCAAAAATTTTATATATATTTGTATATATATGTTATTTGTATATATATTAGTATATATATTTATTTGTATATTTTTGAATTAATTTATTAACCGCCCTAAGGATTTTTTGAAATTCACATCATAGATAATATTTATAAAGACAAATCGATCTGTATTTGTTTCAGCCTCGGGAAAAATCATCTTCATTATTTTTTTCTTAATTTAAATTTATTTGACGTCACAAATGTCGTCATTCATATTGTAATTTAATGATTATAATTGATATTGTATTAATATTTTTTTATATTTAAAATATTTTAAAATTTATTATTTAATTTCGAAATAAAATTAAAAATATTTATTTTAATAAAAAATATTTATTAATCTCTCAAAAAAAAAAACAAAAACAAAAAAACAAATACGGTTTGCAAACATTGTAAGTATTGTTATTTTTTTTCTCTAAAATATTTGAAATTTTTTAATATGTTTTATTAATTCTTCTAAATTTTTTTTTTAATAATTTTATATGTTTTTTTAATTTATTTTTGTGTTTATTTTTTATTAAATTACTAATTTATCTATTTTTATTCATTGGTCTTTTATTAATTAATTTTTAGATAGTTTTACAATTTTAATATTTTTTCACACTAAAATATTATTTATTATTTATTATTATTTATTATTATTGAGAACCCTAAGTTACATTCATTTTAAACAGTTTGATGCTATGATGTAACATTTAATAATTGTAATAAATAGTTAAAGAATTGTATATCAATACTTTTTAAAGGGTCGAGCGATAGATCGATGTCCCAGGTACTATATAATTATACAAATACTATTTTTATCCTGGATATAAGACTATAAACTAAGCTACAAATAAAAATATTAAAATGAAAATAAAAACGCTTAAAATATTGTTGTTTTATTCTGTAACTTTTAGATTTAGTAAAAACAAAATGCATTATGATTAAAAATTTAAAAGGTAGATTATAACATTGAAAAAGTTGAAGATATATATATATATTTAATTTTAATTATAAAATAAGATAGAATTATTGTTTATTAAATTATTTCTCACTGAACCAATGGAAAAATGACTGTTGATTAAATATTTGACTAATATTATTTTTATTTTCATTCCCCTTTATTATTATGTCTAATTTAATAATAAAAAAAGGATATGAATAGAAGATTTAAATTGCAATATAAACAAAATTAAAATAATTAAAAAAAGGTAAAAAAAACGCTGGCTTAGGTTAATTGGTAGACGCGAGAATAAAATTATAAACGGAAAAAAATGATTTTTTTTTTTGATTACAAATTATTATACTTATAAGGTAAATAAACACATAAATGCGTCAAGAAGAGAGATTAAAAAAAATATTTTAATATTTAATGTATATGTAATTATTATATGGCTTGAAATAAACGAAAAGCAAAATAATTAAGACATTGATATATGACTAAATAATTATTAAATTACAGTACTAGTATATTTTCTTTTTACTATCTATAAACTATTTGAATAAATATGAGTTCTAATATATATATATATATATATATATATATATTATTATCAGATTTATCAGGGATATAATCACGTATTTTTGTGAGATTGTTTTCTCGACGTTTCGGCACCCATTTTGGCGCCATTTTCTAGAGATTATTTAGGTGGGATTATTTTTGGGATTCTGGGCCTTAGTCTGTGTGACTGGACAACAGTTGGCCTCGGAGTGTTGTCCAGTGCGGACGTGTGCCGGTCTCAGGATTGCCCAGGATTCTTCGGAGCTCTACAGCAACGCAGTGAGTACAAAACCACCCATTCTATCAACCCAAAATCCCGATATTAACCCTTGGTCACACAGACTAAGACCCAGAATCCCAAAAATAATCCCACCTAAATAATCTCTAGAAAATGGCGCCAAAATGGGTGCCGAAACGTCGAGAAAACAATCTCACAAAAATACGTGATTATATCCCTGATAAATCTGATAATAATAATAACAATATCATTCACGGAAACCTAAACCAACACATATATATATATATATATATATATAATTAATGAAAAATTATTTCTGAATTATTTTCACTTTTAATTGTGAGATTTGGGTCCCGACGTTTCGACACCAATTTCGGAGCCATTTTCAAGAGAATTTATTTAGTAGGTAATTTTTTTTGGGATTCTGGGTCGTAGTCAGTGTGGCCAAGAGTCGATGTTGGGATTTTTGGGTTGAATGGATGGAAGATGTTGGAATTACTGTTTTCCGAAGAGTCCTTGGTACTAACGATACCGCTGGAACACGTCTGCTCCTGACGACAGATCAAGGTCCGCTGTGTCTTCCATCTCACAGTCATATGTAATAAAATCTTTCACGGGAAACTAAACGAATGTATATATATACTAGCTGCTCCGAGTGCCTTCGGCGCTCTCCACACCTAGACGGGGGCTCCGCCCCCTGTACCCCCCGAGTGTCCCTATATTCTGAGCTATAACCATCTAACTCCTACCCTGTCCCATCTCTCTCACCTTCCTTCCTACATTGTCCGCCCTGTTCACAATTGGTCTTCCAAACGGACGTTTTCCAATCGAACTCCCCACCAATATATTTTTCCTCTCCCATTCTAGCCAAGTGCCCTGCCGATCCCAGCCTTCTCTATTTTATGACCTATATCTAGAGATGCATAGAGGTCATGCAATTCCTTGTTATGCAGTCTCCGCTATTCCCCGGTGTCCTCATCTTTCTTTGGCCCATAAATGCTGGGAAGAATCCTATTCTCAAATACTCTGAATCTACTCTCATCTCCCAGGGTTATAGACCATGCCTCCCACCCATATAATACAACAGAAAAAATAATTGTTTTATATATTTTAATTTTGATCCCCTTTGATAATAATTTCCCGATTGCAACCTCGATTTAAATTCTTTGCAAATATTATTCTCTCTGATACTAATTATTTTGTCTTATCAAATTAATTAATTTCAAACCCCATCACTTTTCCTGCCTCGATTAATTTTTTTATGCTACTTTAAATGTTATTAATTTATTTAAAAAAAAACAAAGTAAACAAAATAAAAATAAAATATAAAGAAATTAGCATAACACTAAACTACTATAAAAAAATAATATTAAAAAATATATATTAAAATCTTACGTGAAAATCCAATTATGAGATAAAATTTTCTTAATTAAAATGATTTACTCACATAATCTTAAAAATTAATAGTATTAAATTATAGCCGTAATGTGAATGTTTTCAAAGTTTAGAAGGCCAATAAGATCAATTGTGATATTGTAAATATCAATATATATATAAAAAGATTTTTATCTGCACATTGCTCAGAATTTAAATTTTTTTGCGTATATTCGCGTTTCATGTCCTCTAGAATCCAAAAGTGACATTAGAATTTTTCATTTCTGTTCATAGACTATAAATTTTATTAATATCTAATCAATAACCGCAGAAATTAATTTTTAAAAATTTGATATAAACATGTTGTCATTTAGCAGCGCAAAGAATACAATAAAAAAAGATGTTTTTAATATTTATATTTTTATTTTTATTTTTCTAATATTTACAATATTTCAATTAATCATATAGTTTTTTATATATGTTTATTTATGCACAAAAAATTAATTGACATAATTATTAATTTAATAAAATCAAATTTAATAATAAAATTTAATTTAATAAAATATTAAAATAATAAAAAATTAATAAATTTGTAAAAAAAATATATAATACTTAAAGAAAAAAATGTGCCTTTGCGAGTTTCGAACTGAGGGTGCAAAGTCATAAGATAACGCCCTAGCCCGCCCAGCTATGAACAATTCCTGTTCGCAAGTTCCTTATTAGAATTTATATAGATGTCATATTATCGCCACCAGCGCCTCTATGATCTAGCATTGTAACTAAACTATTTTTATTTAAATTCCACCTCCTGGACACACCTTAGCAATTAGCGGTTTAATAAAAGAAGTCTGACATGCCCTGAGACCTACTGAATATGCATAAAAAATTTCATAAGAATCGGTCCAGCCGTTTCGGAGGAGTATTTTTTCAAAGTTTTGTGACACGAGAATTTTATATATAAGATATATATATATATATATATATGGCTTTGGGCCTTAACCATTTGGCCAGTTACATATCTTATTTATTATACATACATATTTACACATTATATTTTATAAAATATTGTTTTTTATTAAATTATAAAATGCACAAACTTGGTGTTGTTCGATCTTTCGGCCTTAACTTTGACACAGCAAAATATAACTAAACGACAACTATCCTGGTAATACTATGAAACATTAATCAATAAATATATTCTAAGATTTAAAACATTAATTAAAGCAGTGATTCTCAACCTTTTTTTTACCGCGGCACACTTTTAGCGGTTTAAAAATTTGGCGGCACACAAAGAAAAAGATAAGTGTAAAAGTTATTTACTTATTTACCATATTGAAAAATTTAAAAAAAAGTCGGAAATGTTTAAGAGCCTCTTAACATTTGTAAAATTTGGCGACACATTTTGAAAATCTCGTGGTACACAAAAGTGCCGCGGCACAGTGTTTGAAAATCACTGATTTTAAGCATATATAATCGAAAAAAAATGAAATAAATTTTCTAATTTCCATGAACTGATATCAGTTGAAAAATAAACAAAGTTAGGTTAATTTTAAAGTAATTGAAGTGAATGGTGGGTGGTGTTGTATATTTTTAACTTTAGAAAGGTTGCATGCAATTTATAGAAGAATACTATAATTCGATTGAAATATTATTCAACATAAATTCCTTAATTTTCCTTGAAATAATTTACAATAACATAATACAATGATTAATTTATATTCTAATTAATAAAATATCAATTAATTTGATTTAAATATAAATATATAAATTAATTAATGAAATAATCAATCCATTTAAGTTATGTATTTAAGTTCGAATTGGGGAAGTAATTCATGAGAGAAATAAAAGTAGATGGTAACAATTTCATTAAAAATACAATCGTTCTAATAGATGAATCAGTTTGGAGTAAGATCCGATTGGAGTTTAGGAGAAAGGAGGTAGGTTGGAGAGGGTAGGGGGGGGGGGAGAATGGGTTGATGGAAGGTCCAAAGTCAGGTTGGTTTCCGAATGTCACAACGAACAAAGAAATCGAATTGTTCATCCCTTTCCAGGGCATCTTTCGAATTGGCGACCCCATTTTCTCGACAAATAAATGTTACCGGAACTGGGAGGCCCAAGTGCATCGTCCCTTGGCACGGATTTGGTTGCGTGCCTGAAATCGTGACCAGCCACGTTGCTCCCACCACCCATCCCTTCTTCTTTTCCCCACTCTCCTATACCTACCTTTAATCATTCCTTCCAACTCAATTTAAAAAGAGAAATACGAATCATCCTGATTCCCTCCTACCCACCCACCCACCCTCTTCCCCACCACATATTCACCCTCTTCACTTTTAATTATTTATCTATGAGTTGATTTGCATCGAATTGGTTTTCATTGGTTGTTGTTCACCAACAAAAACCCTCCAGGCGTCGTCCACTTTCCTATCAACAAATGAACAACCAACCATCACTTCACGGGAACCGAGTTGAATAAACAAAAAAAAAAAAAAAAAAAAAACAAAAACAAAAACAAAACGTCAACAACCATGAAAAAATACTTTACTATATATTTATGATCATTATTTCAGTTCAAAATAAAAATTTCTTCTTTCAAGTAGATTCTGATAGTAATTTGTAGTGATTCTCATGGTTTAACGAAAAACAAAAAAAAAACAAAAACAAAAAAAAAAAATGAAGAATTGTAGTTTATAATTTAAATAAGGCTTTTATATATTATATTTACTGAAAATCGGTAAAATCTTTTCAAAAATTCCACTAAAGAGAAAGATAAAGAGAATGACAACTAAAAAAATAAACTTCAGAAACATTTTGTTGTGAATGTATTTTTGCCTTTAAATTACATGCATTGTATTTGTTTTCAAAAGTAATTTAATTTAATCTCTTTATTAAAAAAAAAAAAAAAACAAAATGTTTTAGAACTTAACGGAAGTTTTTTTTGGTCAGACTATGTGTTAGTGTGTGTGTTGGTGTGTGTGTTAGTGTTAGTGTATGTGTGTGTATGTGGTATTCTTTAGGTTGGTTAGTACAATAAGTACTGGCTTTGTCTCGGCGGAATTGCATTGTGCTAATTGTCCTCGAGCCAGGCGCTATGTCCTTTGAGCAGCGTTTTTTATTTCGGGTAACCCTATAGCCAACCAACCAGCTAGCCTGGGCCTGATCTAATGGGCAAGGCGTTTAGCGAGAGGCAGGTGGCTGCGTATTGTTTTCAATATCGCTGGTGCTTACATTAAACGCCTGAAGCATCCATCACGCCCACGTCTCCCTCCTGAACGCCTGAAAGCAGCCATCGCTCATCGTGCTTATTTCCTATGCATAAATCAGGAATAGCTAAGCAGATCGCTAATAGGCGCCAGGCGCAGATGCATACGGGACCCACGACTAATTGCCAGCCACGGGAATCGCGTTATAGGCTGATTTCCATTCCAAGCCGCAATACAATGTGAAGCCTATGACATCATCGTTGTTTATTTATTAGCATCGCTCACACTACCTGCCCCTGGATTAATAGAATGGCAAATACACAATAGGATATTGGAACGTCACGAGAAAAAATATTTCCTATTCGCGACGCTCTTAATAAGATAGGAAAGATTTACTAGCAATATTTTATTATGCAAAATACGCATACGATTTACCTCGTTAAAATAAAGCACGCGCAGAAATTGGATTCAGACCAAATAGATTTTTCTTGACAATCTGGAACACCAAAAGATAGGACATGATTTTAATTAGAATAATTTCGGTATTTATAGATATCTACATATATAAGGTTAGCTAATATAATAAAATTAGATAGATAGATAGATGTATATATACTACACCAGGATTGATCAAACGATCGACCGTGAACAGATCAGAGATGTTTTAGTGTCAAACACGGAGTTTCTTTGCGAAGTCTAGCTAAAAAAATCTGGAGTGTCTTCACTCGACAATCTCGCAAATTTGACACCACGTCACTTGCTGGCGCGTGATTGGCGGTCAACGTGTTAAAAAATTAATTTCGGTACTTTCAGCGATTCAATCAAGCTGAAATTCTATATATAGTAGTTTTATACAATCTTTAATCATATGAAAAACTATCAAACATAAATCTTTATTTTTACGGTCAGTTTAGAGGAAAACAAATGAATATGTGGTAGGTAATGGTCCTCTTCCGAAAGAGCTACATTTCTAAAATGTTGATACCAAAATTTCATTATTCTAACTCAAACCGTTTTTGCGTAATCTTGTCTACCCACACACACACAGACAGACATTTTTCTCAACCTTAGTGAAAATAACTCTGGCGAGATAGTAAAAATGATAAATTGAAATATTTAAAAATTTGATTTGTTTAAATTTTTAATATGAAATCGAATTTTTAAAATAAAATAAATTGGCGCGAGGCGCAATGTGCAATATTTTCATTTCAACTTTTAATAATAAATCACATTAATAAAGTGTATATATTAATAATAATAATAATAATAATAATAATAACATTGATATTTAATTAATTTTAAAATCAAATAAAAAACAATAACAAGAATTTAATTAATATGATTTATTGGATTTTTTTTGGTTATTATTATTATAATATATATATATACAAACCTTAGTAATAATAATATATAAACTTCACTAGAAATGATAATGATTTGTTTAATTTATTATCATTATCACTCATAATTACTCATCATTATTTACATAATTTAAGAAATGAATTGAGGACAACTTAAAAAAATTGTTTTTTTAAGAAATTCAATTAGAAAAATCCTTGTTGGATAGACTAAGAACACGATAAGGTGATAATATAAGGATAAAGAAAGATATAGAGAGAAAATAAAAATTGAGTAGAGTTAGCTCAGCATAGGGACGTTTGGAGGAATGTGGTTGCTGAGGCAGAGACCGTACAAGTTCAAGTAGAAAGAAAGAAATATATAGATAGATGAATAAATATAAAATTAAAAAAAAACTTCAATACATCCTACGGAAGGACAGCTTCTTAAAATTCAGTTGCCACCTAAACGGTGTAAAGGTGTTCTATGATCCGTAAATCGGATCTTCTCAACCTTTAATATAAATGAATAAATGAAAATGATTATATTTAATAAATTTATAGAATATATCATTTAGTCATTGATTACCATTTTTAAACTTTTAACTTGTTATTAAACATTCTAGTGTGGTTGAATTAATTCTAGATATATTTTTTTTAATTTTATCCGAGTTGTGATATGAGCATTCCTCAATTTTTTTAACGTACCACTTTTTTTTTTTTTTTTTTTTTTTAATAAAATATATGTGGAAAGTTTTTTAATAGGATTTACCTTCATTCTCGATGCGAGAGTTACTGAAGCTTAGAGAGAGCGCCCATTTAATAAGACTGCAAAAGCCTCATAAATTCAAACAACGAGATCTTTATTCTTTTATTTTTTTAATATATCTATCGTATTTTTGGTTTGAATCCAGTGTTTAATGGATGTGCGAAAAACGAGGAAGGAGAGGGGAGGGTACTGATGGGCGCTCTGTATGTGTATGTGTGTGTTTGTGTGGATTGGGAGAATGGAATGTTCTCTACATTTCTCTATTCATTTCTTCAAAATATAAATTGGTTTAACTGAATTAAAAAGCTGTCCCGAAAGTTTATATTTTAAAAGGATAAAACTATATATATATATATATATATATATATATATATATTAAAGATGTCTGACATTCTCTTAACCCATCAATCTTTTCGGATAGGACACCTGAATGTCACGAATAGAAGAGAGAGAGAGAGAGAGAAAGAATTTGAAATGTTCCACTCCAATTTAAAACCCGGCCAGGAGTGTATCATCCATCCTATTAATGCATTTGGAGAAGAAGGAAAATGAAGAATTGTATGCAATTCAAAATCATTGCATCTCTTTTTATATTGAATGAACACGCACACTTGATTATCTTTATTATGTTTTAGTGTAATTGAAAATTTAACATACGCTGTAACTTTTATAACAAATCAATAGATTCGAAATTTTTATGATATTATTTATTGTCTTTTCGATCTTTTAGATAATAATAATAATAATAATAATAATAATATAAAATAAATATATAATATGTGCATAAAGAAAATATTTTATTGAATTGAACATATTGAATACTTTTTAAAAAATAAAATATTATTCGTCTTCGATGATGGATGATAGAAAGAAAACTCGTTTTATATATTTTATGAGATGATAGGGAAAGAAATAGAATAAAATAGATAAAAATGCATTTATATGCGTTTATTACAAATAAAAAATTGCATTGGAATGATCAAGGCTGTGATAAGAGGAAGGAGAGAAAGGGCGGATTCTCCGGGCGCCATATTTTAGTGGGCGCCAAATCCTACACGGGAACGGGAGACAGGAAAGGGGGAGTTAAAAATAGGTGCGCTCATTTTGTCCTTCATCTGAATGAAATAGAATAAAATAGATAAAAATGCATTTATATGCGTTTATTACAAATAAAAAATTGCATTGGAATGATCAAGGCTGTGATAAGAGGAAGGAGAGAAAGGGCGGATTCTCCGGGCGCCATATTTTAGTGGGCGCCAAATCCTACACGGGAACGGGAGACAGGAAAGGGGGAGTTAAAAATAGGTGCGCTCATTTTGTCCTTCATCTGAATGAAATAGAATAAAATAGATAAAAATGCATTTATATGCATTTATTACAAATAAAAAATTGCATTGGAATGATCAAGGCTGTGATAGGAGGAAGGAGAGAAAGGGCGGATTCTCCGGGCGCCAAATCCTACACAGAGACAGGAAAGGGGTAGTTGAAAATGGGGGACGCTCATTTTATCCTTCACCTAAAGGCCATGAGTATGAAAACGGTTTTTTTTTTAATTAATTATTTATCAACTAATCTATAAAATATTATTATAAGTTTGGAAAAAATTTGAATTCATTTTTTTATTTTTATTTTTTTTTAAAAAAAACAAACATTAAAAATATTAATTATGAATATGCTAGGATGGATAAATATTTAATAATAATATTTAATTCAATATAATTTAATAAATATGAGTTTATAAATCATTTAAGTAATAAATTATTTTGACATATAAAATACCTATGCGATATATTTTAAAAAATTTAAATAAATAATTTTAATCTAAAATTTTTTACCATACTTTTTAATGCAAATCAAGCTAATAGAATAACCTTTTAATTAACAATTTTTTTTTATACTACATCTATTATTTCAATATTTTGATTTTTCGATTTCATTTAAACATTCATTAATTCTTTTGTCGAATTTAGTTACAATAAAATGTAATTTATTTTTTTTTTATCTCCATAAAAGAAAAAGTTTAATAAGTAAGTTTAATAATTAATTTCACTTAAACATTAGTAAATCTAAATTGATCAAAGTTTATTTGTTGATCTTTACCCGGTAATATTTAATAATTTATTCTAATTTGCCACTAAGCAGTTTTCAACTAGTAGTGTCATCTATAATTAATGAGATGTTATACGTGAATAATGAAAAACCAACAAATAGCATATTTTACAGGACAAAAAATCAAAGATTTTAGTTTTTAAAAATAGAATTTTTATAAAGAATATATACCTATATAATAGTATTATAATGGGAGAATTATATAATAAAATACTCATTAATTTTTCAAAAGTTAACGTCATAATTGTTTTGGTTGAACGAATGAATGTAATGTATTTTCTAAATTGCCTGTAAAGAGAAATAACACATAAAACTACAAAACTACGTCACTTAATTCCTCTTAAACAAATCGTAAATGCACATCACATAGAGAATTTTAAAAGTGTTTATCTGTTTAAAATTACTGTTGAAATTCAAGAAGATTAAATGCTTACATTATATAATAAATACATTGTAGTTCATGATTCGATTTATTTTAAATTTTGATTTTAATCGATGGCACTAACAGAAACATTTTAAAAATTCCAATAAACTTAATCTAAACTTAAAGATGTTATATATATTTACTTGATGCGCATTTCGGCTGTTAAAAGAATAATTTTTAGTAAAACACTCGTTGAAGTTTTAAGTTAATTGATATAATTTCTGAAAAAAAAATCTTCTAATGGCGCCGTAACAGCCGAAATGCGCATCAAGTAAATATATCTAACATCTTTAAACTTAAAGCATATATAATTTAAAAATAATATTTTTTTTATAAAACACTTGTACTTTTTTAAGTTTATTGATATAATTTCTGAAAAACAAATCTTCTAATGACGGCGTAACAGCCGAAATACACATAAAGTAATTATACAGGGTCCGGTAGGGAGGTATTATACTTTTCAAAACATACTAACACATGTATTTTTAAATAAACTCAATTATTATTTTTCTGAAACATTTAAAATACAATGCCATTTAATAACCATAAAGCATAACAACAATGTACACCTATCCCCCGATTTACACGGTACTTGTTTTACACGGTTTTCCAAATAAATTTTTTTTTGTTTTTACCGCACTCTACTAAATGCTACTGTGTTTGAACACGTGCGCCGTGTACACATCTCACGGGTTATCCCGAGCTTATGTGCTGACTTGGTGCACATGCACACTGTGTCTGTATTTCTTCTCATAAAATTAAAGTTTTATCTACGGAAAATTGTATTTGAGTGAAAGTTTCACAGTTTCAGAAAGATTTAATTTTCCATATTCGTAAATTACAAGTGAGTGCATAATTTAGATTATTATAAATTAACATTAATTAAAAAAAATTATAGGCTTATAATGTCGAAAGAAGTTAAAAGAAAAGTTATTTCTTTAGAAACTAAAATCGAAATTTTGGATCGCTAACGAAAGGGAGATAGAGTAGTAGATGTTGCAAAATCATATCCCATGAACGAAGCTACAATAAGAACTATTAGAACAAATGAAAACACAATTAGAAAGAGTGTTGCAGCTGGCAATACCACGAGTATGGGCACAATTGTTATTAACCGATTTTATTACCACCTCTCAGAATGTAAATATTTCTGCTTCAAACATCGAATCGGCGCAAATAACTTCGAGTGATGAAAGTGAATTCCAACCTTCGATTCCGAAAAAAAGAATGAGAGTAATTTCTGATAGTGATGAAGGATAATAAAACACTTTGGTTTTATTTTTTGTTCTTCTGTTTAATGTATTGTAATTAAATAAAAAACAGTGTTTCCGTAATATATTACATATTTTAACCTGTCAATGCATTTTATTTTTATTTCTGTGTTCACCTAAAAATATTGAAAAAAATCACAACTGTTAAATAGCAAAATTATGCATTTTCTGCAAGCTTTTCGATTTACACGGTTTTGACTTGAAAATTTTTAATTTTCGATTTACACGTTTTTCTCAGGAACGTATCTACCGTGTAAATCGGGGGATAGGTGTATTGAAATTTAAGTGCGAAAAATGACATCATCCAAATTGCAGCCGTTCTTGTCTTGGCATTGTTGCAGGAAGAAATTGTCCATACACCTTTCAACCTTAGCAAGGGGAATTTCTCGAATTTCTCGAGTAATTACTTCGGCAAGAACTTCAAGAGTCCGTGGTTTTCAATAAAAACTCGAGATTTCAAGTAGCACCATAATAAATAATAAATAATATAATATAAAATGACCGGTTGCAACAAATGTATCGTAAACAAAGAAACGTTGTTAAATCGACCAAGGCTCCATGACTACTGAAATGGCAAATAATAACGAATGTATATGAATCTTTTCGCGTGCGCTAGCCCTCCTTCCATGTAAGTTATGGCTGAGTCTAAAACTTAACACCTCCCTGCCGGACCCTATATCAACCATCTTTAAACTTAAAGCATATATAATAATAAATATAAATTAATAAAACACTCGGTGAAGTTTTAAGTTTATTGATATGAAAAAAATCTTCTAATGAGGGCGTAACATCCAAAATGCGCATCGAGTAAATAAATCCAATATCTTTAACCATCGTCTTTAAATTTTTTAAATTTTATTTTAATTTCTTTGAATTATTCAAATTGGATTACGACGACAACAGAATAAATTTAGACAAAATTAATTAAAACAATTGTATTATTATTATTATTATTATTTTATGAGCAAAATATATATTTTGTTCATTTATTGAACTTTCAGCTAGAATATTTTTTTTTGTCACCCATTCTATATATAATGTTACTTTTCGTTGAATTTTCTTCACTGAATTGATATTGATAATAATTTCTATGAAATAATATATATTTTTGAAAAAAAAAAATGTCTAAATTTGTGTAACTCTTTTTTCATGAATGGCATGCAAATGGACGAAGTTTGGCTGGCTATTAAAAAATTTCTGCCGGATAACGTGACTTGCGATAGCGTGCAGATTACAAGCTAATGATAAGCGCCAATCGATACAATGTGATAATTACAGGCTAATCAATCTAAACAAAGCTCGCCTCCAGTCAAGATAACTATATTAAGCAAATAAAACTCATTACTTTAGACAAAAATGCACTCTCCATTTTAGTCGGTTTTGGAAGTACATTAATTCATTGTATGGACGTTTTGATAAGCAGAGATAACCGAACCATTCGAACGAATCCATTTATTTGGGGAGTGGTGGGGGTAGAGAGAGAAGGGATGGGGCTAGTGTTGATACCAAATGAGTTCCATTCTTCAATTTTAAAACAGAATATACTAATTTCTCTTTTGGATGTGAAAATTAAAAGCGACTTAATCAAGAGTGAGTGAATGATTAGAAGGACTGATTGATGTAGCCAAATCTTGTTCTTTAACTAATTACCTTCATTTGAGAACAAGAAAAATAATAGAAAAGAGTTAGAGAATGGACCAAGAGTTCTTATTGGCTTATAAGCGGATATTAGCTCAAAAATTGAGTATACTTTTTAATGAAAAACTTAAATAAATACTCAATTAAAGGCTATATGATTTTTTTTATTTTAATTTATTTAAAAAAAAACCCTGACTTTAGAACATCCTACGAAAGGAAAGCAGGTTGCCGTAAAGTGGGGTAAAGGTGTTAAGTGATCAGCACAACGATTCCCCTCAACCTTTATCTTGATTTTCTCTATGGGAGGCCGCTACTTTTTAATAGCTTATGTAGATTTTCGTATGCTGGGTGGATCTTGTTTCCTAGAGAGAAATGATTTTATCAAATAAAAATAAAAAATAATTTTTAAGCATTTAATTATATTATTCCTATGTATTTTATAAGTGTAATTTTGGGTTTGAGTTAATAATAAAATAAATGCATGTGAATTTATGTATAATATACAAACAGTTTATATATATACAACGAGTTTATATATATACATTGTCTCAAAAAAATGTACTAGCACATTGAATGACTATATTATTTATGAATATAAAGACAAGTTTAAAGGCTTGAATTACAGAAAAAAAAAATCTAATTAAAGAATAAAACAATCATGTTTGCAAAAAATGTACTAACTATTTGACTGCTCATAAATAATAAATAAATAATAAAATAAATAAACATTTTTTTGAGACACCCTGTATATAACTAGTGAGTGAAGGGAATGGACCAAGTGGGGAATCTTAATAAAATATTTTAGCATTCATAGAATAATATATAACATACTAATAAAAAATAAACTTTTATATTAAAGAAAAAGAAAAAGAATAAATCATTTGTGGAAAATTTTGAAAGGGAATTTATCAAAAACAATTTATCACTAATTCAATTATAAATTGCTAGGAAAATTGAATAAATTTGTTCAAATTTTCATTTATTTTTGATTCCGTCTCACTCTCTTTCCATTTAGGCTACATAGAATATACATTTTGCTTTACAATTTATATACTTTTTTTTTCTATTTTCTTCTTCTTTCCTCTTTTCTGTTTGCAATTGTCTCTCCTTTCTTACTCGCACCACTCACTCATTTCTTCATTTTTTAATCACACATCTTTCATTCCATCACATACCCATACATTTACAAAATTATCTTTCTCCTCTTTACACACTCTACGACACTGTTTTTAGACGATTTTACACGATTTTATTTAGTTTCACATTGTATCCTGTCATCAAATCTTACAATGTAAATTTGAACCAGTTCGAATGAGCTGAAATTTTGCATACATATGTAACTCTGATGACAATGCAATATTCAGGGTCATCCCAGGTCATAGATGACCTCACAGGTATTATTTTATAACAATTACTAATTATATAATACATAATATTGAAATATTATATATTAATAAGAGCTAATTTAATTTTTTTATCCAAAAACCTGGGTTTGATTCAAAAAGTCACGGAACTTATTGACCTGCCCTCGTAACTCATTTGAATTAAATAATTTATTCTAAAAGTTATCATTTTAATTAAATTAATTTAAATCATGTTTAATTATTTTGTAAAAATAAGATACGTTATTGTTTATTTTAAATGAATAAAGTAATGGCGATATTGTTTTTGAAAAGTTATATGTATATATAAAAAATGATAGTGTGGGCGCCAAACATTTATTGGAAAACGCAAATTCTACTTCAAATAGACATAGTTATAAAGTATAGTGGAAAAAGAAAAAAAAATAGATAGGTTTGTGCATATACAATGAAATGTCCTTTGAATTCTTTTCTTTTCCATACATGTTTGGCGCCCATGCTTTCATTTTTTAGATATAATTAATTGTAAGGAAATCGTGGTGTGTGTAGATAAATTATTTTCTCCTTTTTAGTGCATTTAAATAAAAGCGCGTTTTTAAAAAGTTTTTTGTTTAATTTTTTTTTATGCCTGCTTTTAAAAACTTAAAATGTCCCCCATGTTACACATGAATAATTTTTACATTTAAATATTGTTCACTAAGTAGCTTAAATGATGGACTTCTGACATCTCATCAATTTTTCCCATTGCCCCCCTGGACAGTTGAATTCCCTCCCCCTGTTGTGCGTACGTTGGGAAACACTGCTCTAAACTATTTCGTCTTTTCAAACCAGTAATATAACACGACAAATAATTTTCTTTGATAGAGAAATGAATCACATTTTTCAAAATATAATCAAATTAATTAATTAATAATTGAAATGATCAATTGGATGGAATTTCAATAAATCGTTTTGTATTGTATATTTTCTTTGACGCATCATTGGATATTGAAAATGATCAATCGGAATCTGTATATATATTTAATATCATATTTAATTTCCATTATATTATGGTACACCTGATCGGACAAAACCGCGGAGAGTGAAATAGTAATTATCTTGGAATCGATAGGAGTGAGCAGCAATTCATTCATTCAGCGAGGCGTTTTAATTATTTGCTGATATTCCTCCCTCTCCCCCCCCCCATCCACATTAAGTGCCTTTTGAAATAAATTAAATATTATTTTCTAAGGAAAAACAAAATAAAAAAAAAAAAAATAAAAAAGTTTACTATCATTTTTCCCCCCAACAGTATTCCCAAAAGAGTTTTCATGTTATTATTTGAAAATGAAGAAAAAAAGAAAAGAAATTAATATAAATAAAAAAAAAAAATAAAAATCAAAATATTAAAAAAAAAAAAAAATATCAAAACTAGATGCTCCATTCAAAAAGTCATTTCTAAGTATTTTCTGTTGTAAACGGAAATGGGCAAAATAATCTCCAATTTTCTTCTTTAGTGAAAAAAGGATGACGTTGCAAAAGATATGATAAGATTAAATATAGTAAATATAAAAATATTATTTTCATTATGAGATAATGGGTCAGGATTTATCTAGAGTTGAAAAGGACAATGAAATTGCATTTAGTCGTATGACAAAAGTTCTTTCGAAGTCATCAAAATTACTAAGGCTTAGTATAAAGGGAACCATTTATACAAAAGTCAAAAAAAAAAAAACAGATTAAAAGATAGAGAAGAATGTTTACGCATTTTTTTACTAAGAAGATATAAGTATTAATATAAACCAGGGGGGTCAGTCTTACGGAAGGACCTGAAGCAGAGTTTCGCTTGGCTGCAACACTAGAGGCGCTGCTGGCACTAATTTTAATTCGGTTATCCGAAACAATCCGAAAACTGCCGAAAACAGCCAACACCAGGCTCATTTTAAATCATTTTAAATATCGTAAATATCTGACAGCACTATAGGTTACATAGAACATTATTCTTTTCATTCTAGTTGTGCAATTTATATAATTACATAATTGAAAAATTGTGTAAATTTTAGTTAAGTGAGAAATTTAATATGTGTTTAAAGAAAAATATGTATATAAAAGATTTGTTTACAAATGAGATAAACATAATTATTGTTAATGATATTTTGTAATAATCTATTTTTAAATAAATATGTCACATACAACATTATTCTTTTCTTCTAGACATGCAAATTATGAAATTTTTCAGTTAAGTGAAAAATTATTTATTTGGGGATAAGACAAACATTTCAGCAATTTTCTGAAAAAAAAAATTTATTTCTGAAATGTCAGTTTTAGCTCTAAATAAATAATTTTTCACTGAACTGAAAAATTTCATAATTTTTTCATTCATTCAAAATGGATTTTAAAAATGGTGCCAGGCCGTTTTTTTCTCAATTAGTTCGTGGCTGCATCCCTATGAATGTAGTGGCGCTAAACACAATTTCAAAATTTAACATTGCGTGTCCCTCTCCCTGATATAAACTTAAAATATAGAATTTATATAGAAATTAAAATTATTTTAATTAGTTGAGTTCTAACAAAATTTAATTTTTTCACCCTTTAATAGCTTTTTTTTATTTTTTCTTTGTTTTGTCAAATTTGTTATTAGTCGGTTTTCTATTTGCTTATTAAGTCTCAAGAGGAAAGAATGACGAAAAATTATATTGGTGAGGAGACCGATTGGGAAACATCCGCTTGGAAGACCAAAGACACGGTAGGCGGACAATTTGGGACGGGACGTGAGAGAGATAGGAGGTGGTAGGGGGTGGATGGTTCTGTCTCAGGATACGGTCATTTGGAGGAATCTGGTTGCTGCGGTCAAGAACTTTCGAGTTCCGTAGAGCCATAGAGATAAATAGATTATTAATTCTCATTAATAATTTTAGATTTACTAATATTTAAGTGAAATTAATTATTAAAGATTAGTTTTTTTTTAGTGAAACAAAATTATTTATGAAGACAAAAATAAATTTCATTTTATTGTAACTATATTCGACATGTTCAACGTTCAATACGAAAATGCCCTTGACATTTTGGGAGATTAACATGCTAAAAATAACACTAACTAGAAAATGTGGGACATGAAGTCTTATTTGACAGTGATGGGACTGCATGTGATCCTGATGCTATATCAGTGAAAAAGAACGGAGGGACCTTTTTCTCTACAGTGGTACCAGAGTTTTAGTAGCACAACTTGCCCACCCCTTTATACCATAGATCAGGGATGGCGAACCTTTTTCAATGTCTGTGCCACAAAATTATAAAAAATCTTTTTGAAGTAACTAACGTGCCACAAAATTGTTATTTTTTTCTCTAGCTTGAATATATAATCGAATATTTTTGTATAACTTCTAAATATTCTATATAAAAGTGTTATAATTTTAAATATTAAACTTTATTCCAAAAAAAAAATAAAATGATTATTAAAAATTTTGGAATTTATTTTTGGTAAAAATATATCTTTCCTAAAAAAATTTTTTCTTATTTTTATTGTATGGAAATTCTTTAATTGATTTTAGTTTGTAGTTTTTATTTATAGATAATGACAAAAAAGCAAAATTTATATTTGATACCGTGAACCACTTACATTTTCTTGTTTTGACTTCTAGTAAAAGATTGAGATTCTGGCACTATTCTCCAACCGTCCTATGGGAAAAGTAAAGCTTTGTTAAGCTTGATGCAAATTTTATAAAATTAATTTTTCTTTTTTTACTATCTCGTAAGAGATAGTATTGCGATCACGAAAATTTTCGATGTTGAGATTTTGATGTTTTTATACGTTTTGAAGGTTCCTGAATCATTTTCACTAAGGTTGATAAAAATGTCTCTGTGTGTGTGTATGTGTGTGTATGTATGTATGTGTGTGTGTGTGTGTGTGTGTGTGTGTGTATGTAACCAAGATTACGCAAAAACGGTTTGAGCTAGAATGATGAAATTTGGTAAATGAGTATTATTCAAAATTCGTAGTTTTCTATCAACTTTTGAGAAATGTAGCTCAACCGGAAGAGGGTCATTACTTACAATGTTTTGATTTTTTTTCCTCTTAAGTGACCGTAAAAATAAAGATATATGTTTGATAATTTTTCACAAGATTAAAAATTGTATAAAACTGCTATATATAGAATTTCAGTTTGATTGATTCTCTGAAATTACCAGAATTAATTTTTTAACACTGCAAATCTTGCGAGCCAACACGTGACGTGGTGCCATCAACAAAAAGCCAAACATGCGCTGGTTTAATATTTATTATTTATAATTTATAATTAATTAAATTTAATTTAAATATAATATATTATGTTATTTAATCCTATTCAAATTGCGAGATAGTCAAGTGGAGACACTCCAGCTAATTTTAATAAATATTGATAAAATGTACAGCATATATTAAAATAAGAGCATATAAGAATATTCTGGTAATAGGTCATCGCCCCAATCAATTTGGAGTTTATAACTTCACAATTTCCCAGACAAACAGACAAATCAAATGACAGACACGAAAAATACAAAAGTCATATTTTATTGATCTATTTTAATAGATACCTGCCATAGATCATAAGTAAATAACTACTAAAAATATTTTATTTTTATATCGGCGCTCCTCGAAATTTGGCGCCCCGTTAGTAGCACTGCTTTCTCTCCCCTTTATACGATAGATAATAAGTAAAACTACTAAAAAAATATCTTGCAATTTTTATAATATAATTAACTTTTGAAAATAAAAATACTACTACTTCTAGTATTTTATAACAAAATATTATTTTTTATAAACTCAATTAAATATATTTCAAAGAATATTTGATTTTTTTTAAAATTGAAATTGAATAATTTTTACAATTTTTCTCATTAAAAACCCTGTAAGTATAATCAAATTCGTCTAAAACAATATATATAATCAAATAACATATTAATAAATAAGTAAAAACATTTTCACAGACTTCAATTGCCTAAATTTTTTAATTAAACTTATATATCCTTGCTTACCTTTAATTTTCTCGAAACAAGAGAAAAGGGATTTACACCATTTTCAAAATAAACGGTTCAAATATTGTTTTCATCGTTAATGAAATGGCTAATGGAAATAAATATTAATGCAAGATTAAGTTCAACGGAGAGAGAAAAAGAAAAATTTCAATTTCCCCCTTTCTATCTCTATAATTCGAAAAAATGGTGATCAGGACCGATGTTTGAGAGCGCTGTTCGAAATAGAATAAGTAACCATTGACGCAGGAACTTGACCATTAATTAGGAGTCCAATCCGATTGGGATTCACTAGAATGATTCTCATTTCAAACAACAACGGAAGGGCAACCACCTTTTGGAGTACCGCCCATTCACATTTAACACGAGTCTTGTTAATGTTGTTTAGCTTAGTATAAAATCATACCATAAAAATGGTTCCAATTTAATATTTCATAAAAGAAGAAATAAAAAAAGATCATTTTGTAAAATAGTTTTCTTTTTCTAACTCGAAACCATCCATTGAAACGGAAAATATAAGAGTGAGACTAAGTTTGGATAAAAGGAGATGGATATATATAGTTAGTTATTCAGAGGAAAAGAGAGGATGGTGTTTAAAGAGAGATTACTCTGAAAATAGCTAGCCAAAAAGTTTATCTAACGATTATACTTATATAATAAAAGTAAGAAAAATAAAAAAAAAAATTAAACTAACAATCCGACTTAAATCTTTTGGAAATAATGTCAGAAATAAATATATATTATACAGTGGCGTACCTAGAACTTTTGCCGCCCGGGGCGATCTCCAGTTTGCCGCCCTTTTTATTATAAGTCAATCAAATAGTGGTATTTATAAATTAATGCACATAAATAAATTATTAAGTTATTTATTCAATATTAATTAATACACAGAGTAAATTTATTATATGCACTCGTAAACGTATTAATATAATATTTACTCTTCTAGCTTTCATACTAGAAAAATCGTGTATAATGCTCTCAAAATTTATATTTATATTTTTTCCGCCGGCCCTGCTTTTCAAAAGAAAAATCGATGATTTAAAAAAATATTGGTATATCACTTCAAAGTAATCATATAAACTTTTCAAAAGAAATGACATTTATAAACTGATATCAAAAAATTTTATTTAGGAAAAATTGCCGAACAAAATCGTAAAGATGCGTTTACGAATTCAACGAATTTTAATGAATACAATAAAATAAAATTATTATCCTGTTCTTGGAATTAGAATTCAAAATTTACACTAAAATGCATTTATATACACGGAGGAATAATATTCGAAATCATATAGTTGATCATAATTTATATAAATCAAATAGTAAACTTATAATAGTAATAATCATAATAATCATTTATTATTCAAAAAAGAAAAAAAAGAAATATGAAATAAGTTGCTTTTTACAACTATAACTAAATAAAAAAAATGCCGCCCCAAGGTAATTGCCGCCCGGTGCGGACCGCACCCACCGCACACCCCTAGGTACGCCACTGATTATAAATAATTTTACAATTAATAAAGCTTTTTTACTATCTCGCCAAAAATAGTATTGCGATCACGAAAATTTCCGATGTTGAGATTTTGATGTTTTTATACGTTTTGAAGGTCCCTGAGTCATTTTCAATAAGGTTGACAAAATACGCAAAAATTCAAAATTCGTAGTTTTTTATCAACTTATGAGAAATGTAGCTCTTTCGGAAGAGGGTCATTACCTACCACGTATTCATTTTTTTCCTCTAAACTGACCGTGAAAATAAAGATATATGTTTTATAGTTTTTCACATGATTAAAAATTGTATAAAACTGCTATATATAAAATTTCAGCTTGATTGAATCGCTGAGAGTACTGGAATTAATTTTTTAACACTGCAAATCACGCACCAGCACGTGACATGGAGCCATCATCAAAGAGCCAAACACTCGCTGGTTTAATAAATATTATTTATTAATTTTAATTTATAATTTATAATTAATTAAATTTTTAATTTAAATATAATAAATTTGTTAATTAATCCAATTTAAATTTACGAGATAATCGAGTGGAAACACTCCAGATTTTTTTAATAAATTTTGAGAAAAATCGGTTCCTTTAATTTTGTTAACTATTCATTATTTTACTTACCTAAAATATTTACAATTATATTTTAATATCACTATTATTGATTTCATATAAACTTTAGTAAATAAAAATATTAAAGTTAATTATATAATTATATACATATATTATATCCTTTTATATCCCTTAAATATTAATTTTATTTATTATTATAATATTAACTAAAAATTCTATTTAGTTTTAAATTAACATTTAATTTTCCAAAGAATGATAATTATAAATTGGGAGATGAATTTAAGTAAGTAAAATTCCCTTTTATAATTATAATCTGAAAACATCAGGTTAAGTTTTATTTTCTAAGTAGTTAACTAAAATTGGCTCATGTAAAAAATCATTTGGATATTTGAATTGGATGATAGGTGATAAAATGTAATTTATTTAAGTAGAAATAAATAATTAAATATATTATTTATTAATAATAAAAAAATAATATTTTAATAAATAAAAATACTACTACTTCTAGTATTTTATAACACAAAATATTATTTTTTATAAACACAATTAAGTATATTCCAAAGAATATTTTATTTTTCAAAATTGAAATTGAATAATTTTTACAATTTTTGATTGAAAATTGATAATTTGCAATGAAGCATTATGTAAATGTGCCTCATTCTAATTCAGCATATTACTTTATAAATATTATAATGGTGGTGTGAAGGTGGTTTCCCGTTTTAGGTGGGTTAGCCCCCTCCTCTTCTAGTCATATGTGACGAAAAAATGAGGGCGCTGTTATCGGGCAGTAGAAATGACTTTTCTTAACTGGTTGATTGTCCGCCAACAGCGCCCCCATGGCGTTTACATTTTTCCTTCACTTTATAAAAGGTATGCATTTCCAGCCGTGTCTTCTTATATATTATGATTATATTATTTCTAAATTCTTGATCATATTAAATAAATATTAGTTAATTTTATTTCCCTCTCAATTAATTTATTAATTTATTTAAGTAATTTAATTAAATATATATATATATATATATATACTCATGCCCTGCTATTATCTCTGATAAATATTATTGTTATCAAATTCTACAATTGATTTGTGTAACAAATATCCATACACATAAATAAATTAATTTTTATAGATATAATTGTCAAATAAATAAAACAAGCATTTTATCGTATAATCAAGCGTAACTTATTCGAATTGAAAGGGTGCAATAGTCATCTCATTCCCTATGGTTAATGTCCTTTTTGAATGGAATAATCATTGATACAATTTCATCCAAAAGTTTCGATAATTAATTATTTCCAATTAATCCCAATTAAACCGATCACTCTTTCATGGAATGCTATTTTTATTTTTAAATTATGTTTTGTCTTCGTAAATCTATTAAATTTTCCCTAAAGGCAAAGGGTGGAACTTTACGGAGTGGAGAGCACCTACCCTTTAAGGCTGCCAAAAGCAGGGGGTTATTAATGAATAGAAAGGGGGTGCGATACGAGACTAAGAAATGCATAAAGATGGAGAACCAATGGAGAGGGTGAGTTTATTGTAGTGAGTGCGATTTTATTAAACACCCAGAATAGGATTGGCGTTGCCAAAATTAAGACGCACCCCGATCACCCACAAAACACCCTCTGCCATTTTTTTTTATTCATCAGTGTGTCGGATAATAAATCAACAGCGAGAAGAAAAGAGGAGGTTGCCAGTATTTTTATTTAATAAGTTGTGAAGAAAATTTAAAAAATATTCAATCGTCTATAACAGCTATTCTCAACCGGTGGTCCACGGGGAAATTTTACTGGTCTGCGGACATTTTCGCTATCCACTAAAAAAAAACTTATTATTATATGTATGTATTATTATATATTTTTAGATTTAAATATTACTGTGGGCAAATGATAATAAAAATGTTAAACTAACTAACTACGTAGTAGTTTTTTATAAATACTTAGTAAAAATTTGTTGTTAAAAAAATATCACTGGTCTGCAAATTTTTTACCGACCGACGATAGTAAGGGAGGTATTGTTTTCACACCAAATTTCACATGTGGAGATTTTTACATATCTCCACGAATCATGCATTTTCTAAACAGAAAAAAGTATTTTTAGCATGATGTCTGTCCGTCCGTCTGTCCGTTCGTATAGATGTGTACAGCCTGAACGGCTCAACCGATTTTGATGAAATTTGGTATATTTACTTAATGCATCAGTGGGATGAATTGATCAACTTTTGGTGCAAATCCGTGAACCGGAAGTGGTAGTATTAGCGATCGACGATAGGAAGGGAAGGGTTATTTTCACACCAAATTTCACATGAGGAGATTTTTTTATATATTACCACGAATCATACACTTTGTATTGGTTTTATCCTCGGGAAAATCATATTTATTAGTTTTTTCTTGATTTAAAATTATATGACGTCATCCAGCCATTCATGACGTCACAGCCTGGTCTTACATATATATTATAAATAAAATAAAATTAAAAATGTTTATATTTATTATTTATGTATTCATATCTGTTTTTTTATTACATTAATAGATATATTAAAATTATTTGAAATTGTTTCTGTAGCTAGAAATTAATTTACTTCAAACCGTCGGTCGGTTCGGACCTGGCCACAGGTCAACTTATTTTAATAAATCTACTGGTCCACGGGCGAAAAAAGGTTGAGAAACGCTGGTCTATAATATATATATATATATATATTAGTATAAAAAATAATTTCATTAATTAAATATAAATAAAAAGGGTAATTGTTCACAAAACGGGAAGCTTCAGGGATTTTGATGAAACTTTGCCACTGGATTCCGTTTTTAATTCAAAAAAAAAAATTCGCTTTGCAATATTTCTCGGTCTCTTCTAGTTTGCAAGATAAAAATTATTAAAGTTTGACAAGATATATTAGTTATTAATGAGCAGCCATTTAATAATGTATTATTGAATAATTCACTAATTATTCATTTATTCAGTAATTTTCGGTTTTTATTAATTTATTAAATAACTTTTTTATATGCAAACCGAACCGGAAAAAAAAATCAAAAATTAGTGAAGCCCTCTGCTGTCTAAATAATAAAACATGGTAGCTAATTTGAATGTTAATGGTTTTATATGCAAACTTTAATAATTTTTATCTCGTAAACTAGAAGAGACCGAGAAATATTGCATAAGGAAAGTTTCTTTGGAATTAATAAAGGAATCCTTTAGCAAAGTTTCATTCAAACCTCTGAAGCTTCCCGTTTTGTAAACAATTACCATAAAAAGAGACATTTAGTCAGGGTCCCTTATACAATATTAAATTAAAAATTAAAAAATCTAGGATTTGCAATTTAACAAATTATTTGAGAAAATTTTTTTAAAAATTATTTCAAAATTAAACTTAAAAAAATCTAATTGTAAGATTCAAAAAGTAAAAGTATTTTTAATTAAATATTCAGTATACAATTTCTAGTTTATTGATATATAACTTTGCTTTATACGCATTTTGGTTGTTACACCATATACAAATTTAAAAATAATTATTTTTTCTCATTGAAATTTCTAGTTTATTAATATATGAATGGGTTTTAAACACATTTTGGTTATTACACAATCATCAACAGAGTTCAAATTGTGAATTTGATTTAGATTTGATTCTAATGATGGTGTAACAACCGAAATGCTCATTTAGCAAATTCATATATTAATAAACTAGAAATTTCACACTGATTGTTTAACTAAAATAAAATTTCTTTTTACATTATTATTATATTTTTTTTAAGTTTACATAACTTATTAATAAAATGTTCCAACTAATGCTTATTATTATTTCAATAAATATGAAACTATTCTTATAAATATTAATAGAAAATATTTTTCCTGCTATCTTCGAAGGGAAGAGGGAGGAATCATGAAGAATAATAATAAATGATTACTAATATACAGTAATTAAAGTTACTTGATCAAATATAAATATTCTGAATTCCTTTACCGTTTTCTCTCTCTCTCGCGTTCTCGCTCTCAAATTCAGGTTCTTTATGCTTCAACGATAAATTAAAATAAATCCCATATTTATTTCTATATATTGTTTTATAAAATGATGTTTGAAATTATTCCGGGTGTGTCAAATGAGAAAGACAATTATTTTGATAGATGATAATGCTCCATGGACAGATACATCGATAGATTTTTAACCAACTAGCAGCCAGCGTTGTTTAATATTTATCCCAGATAAATATCAATATTATCAATTCCCTTCAATGAACTCATCCAGTATCCATTTCATTCCGGTTATTGATATGCCGATAATGAAACAAATTCAAATAAGCCAAATTATCTATACATATACGTAGTTACATGCCTGTTCTCTATAAATATATATTTATATTAATAAATGATCGTACAAGCGTGCTTTTGATAATTCAACACGACTACCATCAACCACAATAAAATATAATCAATATATACAACCAAAAAATAGTTAAATGTAGTAGATCTTTTAGTATTTAGAAAAAAACACACACAAATTAAATTATAGGTATCATTTTTTAACTAATTACTAATTAATAAAAACAGTTTTTTAATTAATTTAAATAATTTAATATTATATAATTAAAAATTTGTCATTTAAATAAAATAAACCTCTGACTTTTGTACATCATACGCAAGGACAGCACCTCCTATGATCAGTAGAACGAGACTTATCAACCTTTATCTTGATTTGCTTGATCGGAGGCGTTACTTTAAATCAATTAGATTCCCAAATTTGATCTAAAAGGCTGGGTTGAATCAGTCTAGAGAAATTCCCTTGCTAAGGACTTGAACCCGGGACTACAAGAATGTGGGATAACACCGTTAACCACCAAGCTGCAGTGTTATTTAAAACATTTAATTAATAAAGGTTTTTTTTAATAAGAAACTTTATTATTTAAATAATTCATAGTGATATATGTGGCTAGTTTAATTAAAAATTTGTTATTTGGCATTTTGTTTAATAAATGATTGTGAAGCGTAGACCATGACTTTAGTGGACGAGGGAATAAAGGATATGAACCGGAAAAGATGAAATCACTAGATTGCGTAAATAGGAGTTACAGGGTCACTATGCATTTTTATGCAGTTTTATGACTTTATGATTTGTGTCATAAAATTGAGGAGATACAATAGGCTGGACACGTGCACTCGAATGAGGGAGAAAAGAAGAAGTAATCCAAATGGAAAATTACCGAAGGGTATATCAAGGAGAGTCAGAATATAAAGAAGAATGGAGAAAAGTTCGAAATTGGGCTTAGGATTGGAAAAGTTGGAGGAATATGGTTGCTGCAGCATTCAAGCTTAATGACTGGGATAAAGATACCCCATTGATAATAATTTAAAAAAATATATTTCAGTTAAATACATATTAATATCTATAAAATTCAGGTAAAATAAAGCATTTTTTTATTCATTCTCTCTTTGGTTTATTCATCTTATCTTATTATACTACCAAAAATCTCGACATGTGAAATTTGTTGTGAAAACAATACCTCCCTTACTATCGTCGGTCGGTAAAAATTGTATACAATTGTATATATATTTGTAAATATATTTGTATATATATATATATATATATATATATATATATATATATATATATATATGTAAATATATTTGTATATATATTTGTGTATATATATTTGTAAATATATTTGTATATTTTTGAAATATTAAACTTCTCTATGGATTTTTTTGAAATTCACACCATAGATAAAGAAAAATTGTATTGGTTTCAGATATATTAGTATTTTCTTAATTTAAAATAGTAAATTTAAATTACGTCACAAATTTAGGTCATCCATATTTGCCTCCCGCCTTTTTTTAAATTAATATTGTATTACTATTTTTATTTAATTTCGAAATAATATTAAAAATATTTATTTTAATAAAATTTAGAATAAAATTACGAAATATATTTATCATTCCCCCACCCAAAAAAAATATTCATGAAGTTAGCAACATATAATAAATATGAACATATATAAAGGAAGGAATTTCAAATAAATGGTTAAAATGGTTTTTAGATTAAATTATAAATAATATAAAAGATATTTGATTATTATAAATAAAAAGAAAAAAATGTAACCTCCTTTCTTTATTAAAATATTGACAAGTTCATGTGTCAATATAATTTCAGGACTTATATTATTATCAGTAGTAATCCTTGGTCTATAAGTTATTGCTATTTTGAAAAATATAAAACTGAAGCTAAATCTATTTAGTTATTTTAATTAATTAGTACCATTTTAGGAAACAAATTTTTGGTGAGTCATTTTTAGAAAACCCATTTAACAATTGTAATTAAAAATTGTAAAATTTTCAAAGTTTATAATAATAAATTGTATAAATTTGTTAAAGGATCGAGCGATAGACTCGGTGTTCCAGGTACTTTCTCTAAAAAGGAAAAATTTTCCCCATAAATAGATCCCCATTTGAATATATTACGTATTAAATAATTTTATTATTAATATTTTTCTTCGGTCGATTTTTAATTCCCTTTGAACGGAGATTGCTTGATAAAAAAGAGCCGCCATTTTCTTGACAGGATCAACGCCTCGTTCCAATCTCTATTATTCAAGTAAACCACTCCCGTCTGACAGTCAATATTAAAAGAAACGTGGAAGGGGGCAAAGGCAGCTTCTTTTATTTTATTTTATTTTTCATTTTAACGTGTTATGAACCTCGAAACGCAACTGGCAGACATTTTGTTGATTAATGGTACTCTAGATAATGCGAACTTCACCAAATTCATACAATTTAATCAAAATCTAAATTGAATTAGAACACGAGCCAAAGTTGATTTTTTTCAACTGTTTGTTTTTTTTTTATTCACTTATACACCCACACATATACGTAAATTTATATATATATAGAAACAAGGAAAAGACAAGACACATTTATGGTTTTGTTCATCCAACCTTCCTTCACCCCTACTCAATTCAATATTATATCAAAATAATCTTATTTAAATATAAAATGAACTTATATGAATAAATATTAGATGTTCATTAACTAAATAATATCTCTCTTGTTACTAAGAGACATTATAAAATACAATCAATAAATTCTAAATTTAATTTCTTCTTAATATTTATAAATATATTTATATCTTTATATCTTATCTTATTATACTAGCAAAAATTGTATATATATATATATATATATATATATATATTTGTATATTTTTGAATTATTTTATTAATTAACCGCTGGAAGGATTTTTTTGAAATTCACACCATAGATAATATTTATAAAGCCAAATCGATCTGTATTGGTTTCAGCCTCGGGAAAAATCATCTTTGTTAATTTTTTCTTAATTTAAAATAACAATTTTAATAGTAAAAAAATATGGCGCTGGACAGCGATTCCTAAAATACAAAATATTATAAATAAAATAAAATTAAAAATATTTATTTTAATAATATTTTGTAATCATATTACGAAATATATATTATGTTCTATCCACAGGCCATACTTTTCACTCTTTCAGTGCATTAATACGTACCTTTAAGGGCTGTATGTTTTATGAGTATTTTTTTTAATTTATGTTCTTATAAATTATTTGAAATTGTTTCATATATTTTGTCGTTTATTTAAATAATAATCTTAATCTTAAATATTAAAAGATCAGAAGGAATATTATTTTTAATGTACCGAGCGGCGGCTCGGTAAACCAAGTACTAAGTTAATTATACACTCTCTGTCCAAAAACATTATAAATGTCAACATTTTTTTTTTTTTTTTTTTTTTTTTTTTGAATATGAATTCTTACTATTATCTTGGCCTTTTTTATCTAATAATAAAAATGAAAAATTATAATAATCAAACAATTTTTAAAATAGGAAGGTTAGAAATCAAATAATAATCATTCATTCTCCTTTTTACTATCTCGCCAGAGATAGTATTGCGATCATGAAAATTTTCGATGTTGAAATTTTGATGTTTTTATACGTTTTGAAGGTTCCTGAATCATTTTCACTAAGGTTGAGAAAAATGTCTGTGTGTGTGTATGTGTGTGTATGTATGTAGACAAGATTACGCAAAAACGGTTTGAGCTAGAATGATGAAATTTGGTACATAGACATTATTCAAAATTCATAGTTTTCTATCAACTTTTGAGAAATGTAGTTCAACCGGAAGAGGGTCATTACCTACAACGTTTTGATTTTTTTTCCTCTAAAGTGACCGTAAAAATAAAAATATATGTTTGATAATTTTTCACATGATTAATAATTGTATAAAACTGTATTATATAGAATTTCAGCTTGATTGAATTGCTGAAAGTACCAGAATTAATTTTTTAACACTGCAAATCTCACGCGCCAACACGTGCCATGGTGCCATCAATAAAAAGCCAAACATGCGCTGGTTTAATATTTATTATTTATAATTTATAATTAATTAAATTTAATTTAAATATAATATATTATGTTATTTAATCCAATTCAAATCAAGAGTGAGGTTTCGGTTGAGTCCTTCTTCAAAGACGATAATTCTTAAAAAAAATTGAATTATTATTAAAACAAGTCATATAACAAGTAAAAAAAATCCTTATCATAAAAGTAAAAAATGTATATTAATATATAAAAAATTTAATCTTTTAATTTTCAAATGAATATTAAGACTGAAAATATAAAAATATAACTAAAAGTATCAAATTTTATTATTGTATATTACATAGAAGAATATTTATTTTTCTTGAATTAATTATCTTTCTTAATTATTATCTTAAATTATTTATCTTAAAGTACCAACTTAATTCAAATGCAATATCTGTCAAATTTTAGGTTATGTACATAACAATATACGTGTAGTACCAATTGTTACGAAACTCAAAATAATTTAAAATTTTGCTTTTAAATTAGTTAATAGGGAATAAGTATTTCTGTACTCATATATATTGTAATAGAAGTAATAATAAAAATATATATGTTATATTTTATTATTTTGAAAAGTTAACTTCGGGCTGTTGTTTGAACCAGACTTGTTTTAGTGTCAATGTTAGTACCAAGGATTCTTAGGAACTTAAAAACTCTATATGTAAATGAATACTCACACATTCAAGCCAAAATCCCAACATCGACTCTTGGCCTGACATACTGTATTTTGCCCAAAATACCAAAAACATTCTCTCAAAACGTTCTTGAAAATGTCTTTAAAATAGGCACCCAAACGCCTTCTTATAATATGTGTATATTATGTATTTTATAAAGATATAATATGTTTGTGTTGTGTTCTTTTAACATATATTCATAAGTATAACAATAATAATAATAATAATAATAATAATAATAATAGTAATAATAATAATAAATGGAAAAATAGATTTATTTAAATTTGCAGATCTCCATTTTGTAAAGTTTAAGAATAAATGATATGTTGGAGGAACTTTCTTCATTTAGATAAAATTATTGTCATTAAATTAAAGTCCGCGTTTTAATTGCGAGACATAAAATATTATAATGATACAATTTGCTTTAGAAAGATTGTGCTTATGGGTCTCAGCTAAACCCTAATGTTTTTTATTGATCGTACCCCGCCCGGGTTAAAATAACTTTTGTTTCAAATTTGATTATTAAAGAATAAGCAACACCGACACGACAAATACAATACAATACAAAGATACAAATCAGACAATTAACAGAGATCACCATTGTGGTAAATAGATACTTCTACTACCTCGATATTACCATTAATCTATTATTTTTATTTTAAACCAATAAATAAAAAAATTATATTTTTAGTTAAAAAAATCTATAATTTTTAATTTTTGGTAGAAATAAAAATATGAGCTGTGGCCAGGCACAAAACCGGCCCATAATTTGAAATACATTAATATTTCCAAAAAACATTATATATATATATATATATATAAAATATAAAAAAACATTGTATTTTTAAAATTTGAATTAAAATGACTAAATTATATTATCTTGGTTTTTATTTTTAGTTTAATTACTCAATTATTAATTACTACTATAATTTTAAGTGAAAAATTTCCGACAATGAATATAAAATTAATACTTTGTAAACTATCACTTCCGGTTTCCGGATATACACCAAAAGTTGATGAATTCATGCTACTGATGCATTAAGTAATTATAATAAATTTTATCAAAATCCGTTGAGACGTTCAAGCTGTACACAACAGGCATCATGCTAAAAATACTTTTTTTTGTCAACAAAATGTATGAATTGTGGATATATGCAAAAACCTCTACATGTGAAATTTGGTGTAAAAAAAGGTTGCTTTAACGAGTAAATTCATTTTTTTTTAATTTTTCAAATGTAATAAGTTTCCATAGAACTAAAATAACTTTATATACAATTTTATCTTCACTTTTCAATTGTTCTATTATTTATAACAATTAATCAATTATTAACCTTCTCTCATCTCTGTTCTGAGCCATTTTCATTATCATTCTCCTCAATTCCCTCATATTTACATTTAATATCAACCTACCTGTTATTTTCCAATTAATTTTCTTAAAAACAACTTATTTGTAAAACTTTCTTCACCCATTCAAGCCACATGTTCCACTCATTGTAACCTTTTTGATTTTATGACTTTATATTTGGCATTGCATTTTTTTAGTATGCAATCTCCCTCCTCCATTTTACTGTGGTTTCATTTTATATTCTTCAAATAATCTTATGTTCAAATACCCTGAAACTCGCTTCTTAATTTTAATTGAAAGTTGTATCGGCAAATATTCACTAAAGAGGTTAATTTGATTCTAATTATTATATTTCTTAAAGGATTGATTACAATAATAATAATTGTCTTTTACTCTAAAATTTTTCGAATATAAAGCAAACCGCTTAATTCAGGTTCACCGTTCTTCTTCCCTTACATTGCAATAGAATTCCAGTTCACAACTCTAACTTAAAAAAAAAATTTGGTGATCGTGAAGTTCTTAATCAAATTTGGGGATTAATCCAAGAAACTTGTGCCATGTACCCAAGCAAGACAATTGATGTCAAACAAAGTAAAGGGTGGTCGAGTAGACCTGAAAAGGAGCCAAAGAACCCCTGCAGGCCTGTTTTCGCTTTCAATGTTGAACAATTAACAGGGAAATCTATGAAATCCCTTTTAAACATTAAACATTCTTCAATTGTCCAATGATGTCTATTGTAAAACGTCCTTAGATTGTGCTTTCGCTTAAACGCCACTTAAAGAGTTTATTCAACTGAGTGAAAGGAAACAAAAAAAAATCGGAAAAAAATAGTAACATATAAGTTATTTTTCTGAAATATATATTTAAATATAAAAAAAACCTCTGACTCTTCTACATCCTACTCGAGGACGACTATCAAGTTGGTTATATAAATTAGGAGTCCGATGATCAGTAGAACGGGCCCTATCAACCTTTACCTTGATTTTTTTGATCGGGGGCGCTACTTTTTATCAAATAGCTTATAAAGTTTGATCCCGGAGGCAGAGTTAAATCCGTGCCATAGACCCCATCTATAGAAATTCTCTTGCCAGGCCTGGGACTTGAACACGGTACTACGAGAATATGAGCCAGCTACGCTACCTCTCACCCTGTGGCGCCTTCCTTTTTTTTAATATTAGTATTTAATATTAAGATATTATTTTTTTTTACTATCTCAATTCAATATCCACTAACGAAAAAAATTAAATTATTGAATGCAATACCCAATAAATTTGTCTAACCTCGAGAATGTCAGCTGTTAAGTTTTAGTTTTTAGTTTAAAAATGTATGTTTATATATTAGCCAATTTGTGATAAATAAAAAAATTTTTTATCCCATAACATAATAAAAAAGGGTTTACAATAATTTTTACAATCAATTGATGACTCATGGTCGTACTTAGTATACATTTACATTTTTATCTTTAGAGCGAATTTCATTATTTACAACGAATTTCATTGCTAACTCTGTTAACCATCACCCTGTGAGGCGTCTTTAAATAAAAAAAAAACATATTTTATTTATATAATTATTTTTGAAGTTATAACTCAATACTCAATATATCACATTCCATTTTATTTATTTATTTATTTATTTTTTGATTTCATTTATTGATATTATAACATTGAATTAGGAAAAAATGCTTTGATTCATTTTTAGTCTGAAATTCATTTATTTGACTTTTCTAATTCAATAAAGTTATTGGATGACATTTATGCATTTAATTTATTTTCATTTTATTGATTTATGATAAATAAGTCCAAAGTAAATATAAAAAAAAGAACTACCTAGTAATTAAAACTAATGGATGTCCCAAGCGATGAGAATGAAACACAGAAAATAATATCCAGAACGAATATTTGTTCCACGCATGAATTGCAATTTTATTAGGAAAAAAAAAATGTTCAATTTATTTAATACACCTCTCTGGCGTTCTTTACATTGAGTTGGGGAGGGGGGGGATCGTTCTATTCTCTAGACCACCCTCTATTGTTAAATAGGATGTAAATGTATGTTCCATTCTATGACGATGTGTTATTTGAAATCGAAAATGACTCTTTATCATCAACAATATTTATATTTATTAATCAATCAATGAGGGTGTACACTTCATAATATTATATCCATTGAAAATAAATATACTAGTTAAGGGCAAACAAGCTAGCGGAAATTGTGTTTTTAGGGAAATCAAACGAGAAAAGTTTGATTCTGATATTATATTGACACCTGTACTTGTCTATATTCTAATTAAGAAAGGTGGATTAAGAAATGATGTTATATATTTTTTTATTGGATCCGCATGGAACCTAAATTCAAATTAATTTGAATTACCGCCCTCCGACTATGTTTATATATTAATTAAATTAAGAAATTATAAATGTTAGTGTTAAGTAATTATAGAATTTATATCGAGAATTTTAAGTTAATTTCATTTATAATTTTAAATATTTATTTGTATTGTAATAAATTAATAAGTTTGACCACCTCAATCCCTTACCACCCCTAATGAGTGACATTCCCCACCCTTACATTTCTCCATAAAAAAGCGGACCGAGCGCTCTGAAGAGCCCTTTGTTGTTTCGCCGCTCTTGCCTATTTGCCTGCCTTGTTGTCTTTGCTTGCCCGCCGACCAAGTAAATTTGAATATATAAAAAATTGTAAAGTTTTTTAAAGTTTATAATAATAAATTGTATAAATTTGTTAAAGGGTCGAGCCATAGCTCGGTGTTCCAGGTACTTAATATTAATAACTAAACTAACTAATAACTTAAATATTAATAAAATTATTATTTAATTAAAACTTTTAACTAATAACATTAAAAACTATTTTTTTTAGTTTTTAAAATTATTTTCCAATGAAAAATTAAAAAAAGATGTTTCACTTTTATTTAATTAAGAATAATTTAAATTTTCAATATAGAGTTTACATTGAATGATTCCACATTCATTTAAAGTCAATAATTGAAATAAATAAATAAATAAATAAATTGAAATAAAATAAAATAATTAAAAACTTTCAGATTCTCTATTATATAATTTCCTCAAATGGACCTGATCACTTTAATCACCAACCCGACGATATATGTATCTCATTAGTAAGGACAAAACCGACTATATTTAGGTAATAGTTTCTAAATTAAAATCATTTATTTCATGATTCAACCACTTGGAATCGTGAAAATCACGTTTATATTTGTTTATTATGTTTAACAGTGACATTAAATTAATACATGTTATTGCTCTACTATATTTAATATATATATATAATGGAAAACTAATTGGTCTGAAATTTCCTCTGCCCTCTTGCTAAACTACCTGATTTCATACTATAGACTTCCAAATATTGATTAAGTTTATAAAATTTTTGTTAATTTTTGTTGAGGACAATGAAAATAATTAATATTTAATTTAATTAATAAATGCATATATTTCTTTGAAATATAATTTATTTAATCCATTAATATGAGTGTTCGTTTAAGTTTCTGGGAATGTTTTTTATTATTATAAGAAGTAATTTCCGGATGAAACAATGCGGCTCAAACGATCGGAATTGTGGAAAAACAAATCACGGATTCTTCATCACGATAATGCACTAGCTCACACATCATTGTTTGTTCGTGATTTTTTTTTGCCAAAAACAACACCATAATCATGCCTCAACCACCATATTCACCAGATTTGGCTCCCTGCGACTTTTTCCTATTCCCAAAACTGAAGAGACCGATGAAAGGAAAACGAGTTGCAACAATGGATGAGATAAAGTCGTAATCGAAGAACGAGCTGAGGACCATACCGAAAAGTGTATTTCAGAAGTGCTTCGACGATTGGAAGAAGCGCTGGCAAAAGTGCATTATATCTGAGAAAAATTACTTTGAAGTGGACAAAATGGATATTGATGAATAAATAAATACTTTTCGAAATAATTCAAAATTCATCCTTTCTTTTGAACAGACATCGTAAATATATATATATATATATATATACTAATTATTCCATTTTAACGTTCTCCATATTCGCTCTGTGTATTAAATATATAAATGAATATAGAAATTAGGTTTAAAATTACAAAATTGCTATAGATAGAAATTTACCAATAGAGGTCGAATGGTCTTGAACCGGATTAACTAATCGAGCTTAATTAGATGTTACAATTCCAAGGGGAAAAAAAAAGTGGTGCAAGAGAAAAACGAATCCGACCTGTGATAAGGGTTGAATGGGGAAAAAACAAAACAAACAGGAAAGAGGAGTTAATTTTTGCTAATCTTTTGGAATCCAATCTAAATAAACAGAATAAAATTCTATATCATCTACAAAAGTTGTTTTGCAAGGTTAAATATATATATATATATATCGATGGGGTTGATAATTTAAATCGTGAGGCATTTACCAATACCCATTGTTCTATATTTTCTGCAAAATAATCTTTTTCATTTATCTACATTGTTTAGTGTCATCCAATTGTTTTATTATTTTTAGTTAAATATAATGAATCCTTTTAATAGCTCGTTTGAATTATTATATATATATATATATATATATATATATATATTTATTTTTTATTTCCGAAAATAAAATATCGCATGCTTTAACGGACGCGACACTCTTCATCTGCGTTTCTATGAAATTTTCCGTCAGGTCTTCTATATATTGAGCAAAGTTTAATTTGATGTCATTAGCCGATATTAATGGTATACCATTCCCGTGATATGATTATGTTCATTCGAAAAGAAATTCGAAATTAACAATAGGCAAGAGGGACACGCAAACGAATCTTTAACACACACACACACAAAAAAAAAAAAAAAAAATACTATTTAAATAAAGACGGTGCGCCGTAATGGTCGTTACAGGTTCCAACAGGGACAATTGGCAATAAGTAGTCCGCGTTAGAAGAAGCCATTTCATGCTTAAATCAAATCACGTTATCCTATCTAATATGACAATATTTATTTGACTAAATACCCTTCGTGCAAAGATGACATTGTATTGAAATGAAACCAGGAACATGAATTGCTCGGTTTATCGGGCCTATATTTTACTTTAGGTCTTTGATGAAAAGAGAGGGGAGTGGTAGAAGCGTGTTTTAACAAGTTGCTCATTCATATATGCATGATAGGAAGGGGTATTATAGTTATAATCAAATTTTTTTATCAAGATTTAATAAAACTTCAACTTCAATATTAATAAACAAAATATTTATTTATTTACAAAATTATACGGTATATTTTCTTTGCTCCTTTACTGTCACTATTCGAGTTTTAGAATTTTGTTTTCTTAATCTGTTTAAAATTTTCAGTAAAATTTTTTTTTTTTTGAGTTTAATAAAAAATGAAGTAAAAAATAAAGTGTCCGATGTATGAATGTGTCTTGGGAGGTGAGTTGAGAGAGGGGTGGGGGTGGGGGAGAGTGTCGAAAAATTCAATAAGTTAAATAGACTTCTGATGGAATGAAAAGTGAACATTTTCGCTTACGATCACCAAACTTATATTAAACTCATAGACTTTTAATCTCCCAGTAATGTAACATTAAAACAAATAACAAATCTAATTAAGAAAAAGAACAACGTTTTGCTCTTAATTAAAAAACTTTCTTCAACTTTCACAAAAATATAATCAAAATATGTTGAAACCAAATGAATGATTTAATTAAAAATAGAGAGAAAATTTCCCCGAGAATTTATTTATTTATTTTTTTTTTCTTAATGCATTTTATTGGACAGCCTAATAAGAATAGGAGATAGGAGAAAAGAGGGGATTGGAACTTGGCTGGGGTAAATTGCAACAAATACGATTTACCACAAGCTGTGAATAATAGCTTTCTATCTATGGAATCAATGCCAAGATCAAATTATTTATTTATTATTTTTAATATTATTTTATTTTAACAGTAAATCTATAAAAAATTTAAATGTTTACAAAAACCTTCTAAATGAAAAAGTTAATTTGATTTTTTTACTATCTCGCAAGTGTGAGCTAGAATAATGATAGTATAGAACCAGGGCTTGTCAGTTCCTGGAGCCGGAGGCAGCTGGTGTTAAATTGAATTTATTAGAAAAATCCGTTCTTGGTTAGAATCGAACGCCGACTTCTTGTGTAGAAGGTTGCCACCCTACACTCTCGGCCAAGCCACCTATTATTTTAAATATTTAATACTTAACTACGTTATTGTTTACTATTTAATTATTTCTTTTTCTTTTTCTTTTTTTAAATAAGATATATAAAAATTTTGTTTTCAATTAAAAACATTTTTTTTTCTAAATTTGAACTGAATATTTAAACTGCTTGTTTAAATTCCAAATCTGTTTTATACACCAATTACTTTTATCTTAGATAGTAAAATCTGGGTCTTCCTTATTTAAGAGGAATGAAGTAATATTCTAGCTCTAATAAGAAACTACCCTTCTTTGCCTCCCCTTCCAATGAAAACATCTTTTTCCATTGGAGTGGAACATCAAAAAAAAAATAAAAAAAAAATAGGAATAATAGTAATAATAATAATAATAATAATAATAATAATGTATGAACCGCTAATGAAACACCTTCCACGCTTTGGGTACGTTTATCAGCGATGCAATCAGCTGGCACAATAAAATATTGTTGTAGACAATGCAAGATCTCAAGACCCATAATTATCATCTCGTCTAATCAAGATACAGTGACAAATTGAACCACGGAAGGATTGTAACAACAGTAAAACTATATAATGTTACCAGTACTGATAAGAAGGGAAGGAGGAAATAAGTTTTTAAAAGTTCACCTCCCCTCTCCTTTTCCCCTTGACTACCCTTTCCATCTATATATTTACCACTTAACATTTACTACGCATTCACTCTTCTAATTTTCTTTAATTTCCGTTTTGGTTACCTATCAAAACCATCTATCTCTTTATGTTTCAAATGGAAATGGAAATCTTTAAAGACCCAAAGCACAACAAATAGTACAAAAATCAGCTTTCGGAAATATCTATCATAGGGTAAGGATGACCATTCAAGGTGTTTGTTTGTGGCGGAATGGATTTTATATTTATATAGATATTAACAAAGTTTAGAGAAATAATGAATATACATATGTTTAGTTTATTTATAGTTAATTTAATTTAAAAAACAATTTAATTAATATAATAAAATTTATTTAATATTATTAAATCAAGTTTATTCAACAATTTATTTGAAATTTCTTCCTTTATAATTGTTCATATTTATTATATGTTGCTAACTTCATGAATATTTTTTTTTTTGTGTGGGGAATAATAAATTTATTTTTAATTATATTTCGAAATTAAATAAAAAATTTTAAAATATTTTAAATATAAAAAAATATTAATACAGTATCAATTAAAAAAGAATGGCTGGAGGTAAATTTCAATATAGATGACGTAATTGCTGACGTAATTTAAATTTAATATTTTAAATAAAGAAAATACTAATAAAGTTGATTGTTCTCGAGGCAGAAACCAATACACAGATCGATTTTTCTTTATAAAAATTATCTATGGTGTGAATTTCAAAAAAAAACCTTAGAGCGGTTTATTCTTCTTTTAATGCTTCCATATGGCGACCGCGACTATTTGTTTATATCTCTCTCTGCTGTGCACTACGCGTAGAATTTGTGCTGTTGTCAGATGAAGCCAATTCTTATTCTTACCCATCCATTTTGTTTACCATCTGCCAGGTCGTTTCCTTTCCTTCCATTTTTCCTTCTAAGGCGATTTGTAGCAGGTTGTATTTGTTGTTGTTTCTTGTTAGATGTTCCAGGTATTTACATTTTCTTTCGATGATGATGTTGAGCAACTCTTGACCAGTGTGCATGTCATTCAGGACTTAGTAGTTTAGTAGAGCGGTTTAACATTTCAAAAATACAAATATATATACCATTTTTGCTAGTATAATAAGATAAGATTGTAGAACTTCTCTGAATATATTGGTAATACTGGCTATCTCATTTCTTGTACTGCTACCACTGGCTATATTATTTTTTGACCAAATTGAGATTCGATTTGTATCTAAATTAATATTACTCAGATAATTGTTTCTTCTACTGGGCTTAGTTTCTCGGTTCAAACACTTGGAATCATGCAAATCAAGTTTATATTTATCAGTGAAAATCAGTGTATCAACAAAAGAACACATATTCTATATATATAGGGTAATGTATACAGTCGTTGGCCCCCTTAATCAATTCCTAGCAGTCTTTAATGCATATCTGGGAAAATTGCGGCACAATCTGTGTCAAATTAGGTTTGCAGAACATAGATATTATGAGCATTTTGATGAATAAAAAAAAATCATTTTCTCATGACATTTTCAATAGGCACGCAAAAATTATTTGTGTTTTAGTGATAGGGGGACAATGACTGCCTCGGGGCCAACGACTGTATACTTTACCCCAGGGGTGTCAAACTCGTAGGTACACTTGGTCCAAACAAACAAGGTTTAACTTTAGGCGGGCCGAAAAAAAACATTTTACCTTTTTGTTTTTTTTTAGAGACAAATTGAAAATTTTTTAAAAAAGTCGAAACTGGCCGCGAGTTTGACACCCCTGCTTTACCCTATATAAAAACAATGAATACTTAGTTTTTTTCAAAATATTTGTTTAAACTTAATTTTTTTATAAAATTAATTTTATAAGGGAAAATAAGGTATTTTTTTGTCATTTTTGTTTTTTATATTTTAATAAATAAAGTAAAAAATAACAATATCTCTTTTCTTTTGCCTTTAGATATTCATTGTATATATATATATATATATATATATATATATGGATGGATCTGGCATGTCCTAAAGCTGAAAAAAATTTTTAAAAATATTTACTAATAATCATGTCAGAAATTGTTATAACAACTGCAATTAAAATGATGTTTTATAAATTTTATTATATATATATTCTAAATCTCGGAAAAAAATAGTCAAAATCTTTTTGTAAAAACTGACTAAACAAAGATACAAATGTTGAGAGTTATATATTGTTATTATTTTTATTTTCTCTCTCTCTTTATATATATATATATATTTATATAAATATATAATTTAACTCTTTGATGTTGTTTGCTGTGTTGTAATTTACTTTAATTTGTTTTATCTGATAATTAATTAAATATTATAAAACATTATGTAATCCCTTTGGCTTTTAGTTTTAATGAAAATTCAACAGATTTCCACCGAGTGCAATCCGGAGAGGAGATTTAAAGAGGATTTTTCAAATCCATCAACAGACTTTATGTATTATATTATATAAACATATATATATATATATATATATATATATATATATAGGGAGAAAGAAGGAGGGAAAGAGAGAGAGAGAGAGAATAAAAGTCCAAGATGTGCTGTGCTATCATTTCCTTGTTATCATATTTAATTTTTTTAATTATTGTTAATAAAAAAAAAACATAATTGTTCCAAGTTCCCATTCTATTGTATATTAAGAATATTATTATTATTATCTTATCTTATTATACGAGCAAAAATTGTATATATATATATATATATATATATACATATGTATATATATTTGTATTTTTGTATTTGTAGTTTTGAAGGCGGTTTACGCTGAGAATTTTTTTGAAATTCACACTATAGATAAATTTTATAAAGAAAAATCGATCTGTATTGGTCTCAGCCTCGGGAAACATCATCATCTTTGTTAGTTTTTTCTTAATTTAAAATAGGAATTTTAATAATAAAAATTAGCTGGAGTGTCTCCACTCGACTATCTCCCAAATTTGAATTGGATTAATTAACAAATATATTATTAAATTAAATTTAATTAATTGTAAATTATAAATTATTTACTAAACCAGCGCATGTTTGGCTCTTTGTTGATGGCGCCACGTCACGTGTTGGCGCGTGAGATTTGCAGTGTTAAAAAATTAATTCTGGTACTTTCAGCGATTCAATCAAGCTGAAATGCTATATATAGCAGTTTTATACAATTTTTAATCATGTGAAAAATTATCCAACATATATCTTTATTTTTAGAATTGATTTGGTTGATATTTTTGTATAATCCCCTCCCCTCCAATTCCCTATCCTTTCTCTACACCTTACTTGCCATATGCTTTAAATTATAAGTGTCCGATCCAAGCATAAATGATCTATTATCCGAACTTATCTTTTTCAATAACTTCATTGAAATGAAGATGAGTGGGGGATAAATTCTTAAAACAACCCTTTGGAGAAAAAAAAATATATAACAATTTAAGTGAAAATACAATTTTTTCCTTCTTTTATTTCTATCTGATCCAATAAAAAAAGTTAACATCTTCAAGTGCTTAAAAAACTTATCCATCGTTCGAACAACTCTTGATTTTTCTTAACAGTTTAGAGACATCAACGACTTTAAGGGGTTGAAAAAAAAAAAAATAAAAATAAAAAAAATCCTAAAATTCTGAAGAGCGAAAAGAAAAAAGATTATTTCTTATTAATTGAACTCAGTAACAACCTTATTATTATATAATTTGCAAATAATAATAATAATAAATATATTTATATTTAAATCAGTTCAAAATATAATGTATTATAATAATTTTAAATATTTTGAAAGGAGTTAAAGCATATATGAGATAAACAATATTCTTGTTAAACAACAATCTCTATATAAGGTAATAATATTGTGTGTTCACACTTATATACTTACCTTAATTTAATTTCAAATATTTTATGAGCAACAATGCACAATATTATATCCATCAGTTTTTAATGTAGGAATGTTTATCATAAATGTATATTAAATAATCTTTATATGTATTATGAATTTTAATTTATTGAAAATGATGATCTGAGGACCACTATAATAAGAATTTGAATTAATTATATTTTTAGGAATGAATATAAACTTTTGATGAATATAGAAAAATAAAGGGAAATAAATTTGTATTCAGTTATTTAAAATACAAAACTTCTGAAGATGGTATTAAACATGACCGAAACGTCAGTCTAATAAGTGAAACAAAACAGTTATTTTTGTTATCTTGCCAGAGATAGTATTGCGATCACGAGAATTTTCGATGTCGAGATTTTGATGTTTTTATACATTTTGAAGGTTCCTGAATCATTTTCACTAAGGTTGAGAAAAATGTATGTATGTGTGTGTGTGTGTGTGTGTGTGTGTGTGTATGTGTATGTAGACAAGATTACTCAAAAACGGTTTGAGCTATAATAATAAAATTTGGTATACTGGTATTATTCAAAATTCGTAATTTTCTATCAACTTTTGAGAAATGTATCTCAACCGGAAGAGGGTCATTACCTACAACGTTTTGATTTTTTTCCTCTAAAAATAAAGTTATATGTTTGATAATTTTTCACATGCTTAAAAATTGTAAATAACTGCTAAATATAGAATTTCAGCTTGATTGAATTGCTGAAAGAACCAGAATTAATTTTTTAACGATGCTAATCTCACACACCAACACGTGGTGTGGTGCCATCAACAAAGAGCCAAACATGCGCTGGTTTAATAAATTTTATTTATTAATTTTAATTTATAATTAATTAAATTTAATTTAAATATAATATATATGTGAATTAATCCAATTCAAATTTGCGAGATATTCGAGTGGAGACACTCCAGATTTTTCCTTTTTATATTATTATTAATTAATTATAATAATTAATGTTTTGGATTTTATTATCCAAATTTTTATTGTTTTTTCATCATTTATAATTTATAATTACTTTTGTTCTTTTAGTTATTACTGTAGCAGTCGCATCATTTTATTCTTGGTTTGAGTAATACTCATAATATTTCGTCTCAATATGATTAAGAATAAAAAGAACTATTAAAATATCGAAATCCAAACCGACTCTATTCTTCTTTTATAAAATAAATAAATAAAATAATAGAAAAAGTTTCTTTGTTTCCCTTCTGGTAGATTTATGGATTTCTTTTCAACTTGAAAAAAGGATAAATCTTTAGATGATGTTTTTCCATTAAATCAACAAAATAATAAAGTTAAAATTTTGTATAATACATAGAAGTTGAAAAAAAGTAGAGTAAGATGGGAGTGAGAGAATGTCATTGGAACTTTCCAAAGAATATATATTTATCAATAATCTTTGATTTGGTCTAATATTCCATCTTAATCAGAAGTTTAAAGTTGAATAAATATATTTAATCTTATTATACTTACTAAAATTGATTTTATAGATATTGTGTGTATGTATGACACATGGAGACTATGAAACTAAGGCGTTTTTAGGGTAAATGGTGCTTATGTCAAACATCGATTTTGTGATCCCCTTAGTGAATATATTTGTTGGTTTTTGGAACAAGATATTTCACCTTGCATTTTCACTTTTCTTATAAAGCCTCTTTTTTGCCTACATAGTTTTTTAATACTCATATTTATATCTATACTAAATGCTCAGAGCACCTTCACACCTAGACGGGGGCTCCGCCTCCTGTACCCACAAGTGGTACATAGTATTTGATTGAAAGTAGTAAAAGGTTTTCATCCATTTTGTTTCATTCAGTATATTACATAAAACATTCATTTCTTTTTGTGTTCTTATTTAAAATATATTTTAATTTAATCACAGTAAATTAATTATATATATGTATTATTATTGTATATGTTATATCTATCTATCTATGTGGCTCAAAGATACTCAAAAGTTCTTGGCCGCAACAACCACATTTCTCCAAGTGTTCCTATCCTGAGCCCTTGTCCCAGCTCTCTTACGTCTCTTCCTACGAGTCCTTGGTCTTCCAAGCGGACGTTTTCCAATCGGTCTCTTCCCACCAATATCTTTTTCCTCTTCCATTCTAGCCACGTGCCCTGCCTATCGCAGCCTTCCTGCTTTTAGAACTCTAACTATTTCTGGAGATGCATTGAGGTCATGCAATTCCTCGTTATGCAGTCTCCGCCATTCCCCGGTAACCTCATCTATCTTTGGCCCATAAATGCTGGGAAGACCCCTATTTTCAACCCATATAATACAACAGGCAAAATAATTGTTTTAAATATTTTAATTTTGATTCCCTTTGATAATAATTTAAATTCTTCTCAAATATTATTATCCTTCGTGATTACATTCAATTTTTCTACATATTCAAATTCTACATTTTGTATATTAAGATTTTGTATGTTAATGCTGTTCCTCTTTGTTAGTAAATATTTTTTCTTATCATAATTAATTTCAAACCCCATCTCTTTTCCTACCTCCATTAATTTTTCCTTGCTATCTATAATTGCAATTGCCGAATTTCCTATTATATTTAAGTCGTCTGGATAACCTAATATTTTAGAATTGATTTCCGAATCTTACACTTTCTTTACTACCTTCAATACAAATTTGAAGATCAAAATTTGAAAAAGTTTATCCGGATCTATTGAGCCATGCGTATGTTTTACTAAACTCTACAAATAATTAATGAACAGAAATATTGAATTCGCGGTTTTTTTCTAATATCTGTCATAATGAAAATATCTTAATTAATGTTGATTGATTTGACCTGAACCCGCAATGATATCCTAATATTTCCTCCACCTATGGTTCGTAAGTATTGTATATGTTATAATAGTGAAATAGAGTATAATATTTCTTGATCATTACATTTTGATATTTTATTTTCATTGCTTGATTTTTATTGAATATTTTTAATTATAATGAAATTTGAGAAAATGCAAAGTTAGAGACTTGAGAAAATTTATAAAAATTAACGGTATAAATCTATAGATAAAATTATAGATAAATTAACAATATATACATTCATTTATAGTATTAATTTAAATTAATTGATTTATTTGTTTTTTTTTTATTATTAAGTTCATTTATTAATTTTTTTAGATCATAGTTAATTTCCTCCCTTAAAAGATAGTTATCTAATTCTGTGGTGCTAAGAGATTTGAAAATTATTAGTCGCAACATGAAGATTTCGCTTACAGTTTCTGTCTTGTCCGACCTCCATCCAACAGTTATTTTCTCTCAAGTTTCTTGCTTCTCTTAATCACGTGACCTATATGTTTAATTTTTTTTGTGTGATTCATTATAATAAAATTTAAACAAATAACAATTTTCACTTTGTTAATTTATATAAATTTCAATTTCTTAACACTCCGTTTTTTTTTTTAGAAGAGAAAGAGTTTTAAATTATATTAGAATAGTCTATATATTCTATATATCAGATTTTTTTCTGAATTTAATACCAATTTGATTTTCAAAATTTTCCATTCTTAATGCATATGATTGATTACATGTGTTAAAATTAAAAAAATTCAAATATTCTAAAAACCCGAAGGCGCTCTGAGAAGCTGGTCTATATAAATATTTTTAAGTTAGGTACTTTTTCGCGCCCCGTTTCCGTTGGCGCCCATGACACCTGCCATACTCTAATTATATAGAACAAAGAAACCTCTGTTTTGAATCTCCCTGTTTCCAAGTCTATTTGAATACAGTTTCTATATCTAGCTATCTAATTAATTTTATCATACTAATAGAATATTCAAGTGATTAATTAATTTTATATTAATCTAATTATAGTCCTTTTTAATTTAATTATATATTTATATGATTTTTTTATATTGATTATTATAAATTAAAATAAACTTTTAAAATATTTTATAATTAATATTTTAGGATTGCTAGGATAAATATTAATAATACAATTTATTGGATTGGGTTCTCTGAAAGTGACATCTGTTGAGCAGTGTTGGACTCAATTTAGTAATGTGTAGAATAATTTAATAAACATGAAGATAGACTATAGAAAAAATGAATGAGGTTAATTTGAAATAGAGAGAATAGATAAAAGTCCAATTTTTGATTTAATCATATAATTTTGTTTTTTAATAAATAAAAAACAATAATAATAATAATATTTGTTCTAATATTATACTACTTTGGAGGTTATATAAATTTCCCAATCGACCAAAAGAGATTTAGTAACCTTGGCTACCTCCTCTATTAAAGCATCGTTAATTAAAATTAATAATTTTTAATTCCATAATTTACAAATAATAAAAAAAAACATTGTATGATTTATGCGTGACACAATGATTTCATATTTGTTTTTTTGTTTCTCATTTTTGTCAGCTATTTTCAATTCAATCAATGTTTGTACAAGTGTATCCCTAAATTTAGTCCAATGATTTTTAGGTAAGCTTGATTTAATCCAATTTCAATTTGATATTAGATATACGAACAATTTTATTAAAATGAAAAAATCAAAATAATTAAAGAAAACAAAAAAAAAAAACAAAAATTATAAAATAAAAAATAAAAATAAAAAAAAAAAATCAAATAAATAAATAAAATACAGAAAGATATAAAAGTGGAGATAAATATTTATTGTCCTTGTTTATATATATATATATATATAAATTAATACACAAAGAGGTTTCTTTTATTTTGTTTTATGGGTCACCGAAATGAAAAAAACAATAATGTAAATATGTATGTCTCTTTAAGTGTATAAAGTTTTCTATATAAAATTGAATCCAAAAAAAAAAAAAAAAAAAAAAAAAATTGAATTTATTTAGCTCTCTTTTGGTCAGTTGAAAAGTTTTTTTTTTTTTTTATTTTATTTTTTTATATATTTTTTATTTTTACATTTGGCATGAAAGTTTCGAGATTGGACTAATAAAAAAACAATATTTCCAAAGTCCCCAGCCGTCTCTTCAAGTTGGATGTCGACCCCGGTGCACCCGACCACTCAACCGGGGTTTCCACCGAACATGGCCGACAAAACACCGGCACACGGAGTTTAAATAATCGAATGAGACAGGGTGACGCTGTTCAAACCACCCCCACCCCCCCCCCCCCTCTGCCCACTTACCCCACCACTTTCCCAATAGAACCCACTCATGCTCACAGAACCAGGGTTGGTTCCCTTCATAAATTGTTAATTCGCAGGTGAGCCAAGTCATTTATGATGGATCAACACATCCTCCACATGACGGATCTAATAAAAAAAAAAAAAAAAAAAAAACACATCTAAACTAAACCACTCGACTAGGTTAATAAAAAGAAAAAGATAGCATGCTTAAAGAGGGAATCCCCTTAACGGGGAGAGCGCACAATTCATTTATCGCACAACATTCTACTTTTTCATTCCATTTTATAAAGAAATACTATTTCATCCCCATTTTTGGTAATGATCCAAAACTGTTAGAAAATTAATTCCAATCCAAATGAACGTTTTTTTTTTGTTTTTTTTTTTTGTTAATTTTAATTTATTAGGCTTGGGTTTAAATTTTAATTTGAAATTATTGGTGTTGCAATAAGTATAGGATTGATACCGAATCATTGATTTAATTAAATATATATATTCACATTTTTTTATTATTAAATTTAATTATTTTTATTACTTAACAGGGTGGTTGAATATCTCATGCGAAGATAGCAATGTTGATATATTTATTATTATTATTATATTGTATTTATTATCATTATTATTACTATTATTATTATGAATATATTGAAAATTCAATTTAATTTTAAATTTTAATAATATGTTAATTATATATTTTTTCGTATGAATGTTTAATTTAAAAATTCCTCTATTTATATAAAATTTTAAACTAAAAACACCTGTCCATATTGAAATTAATATATGTATATTATATTTTCTGTTATTATAAAATATAGGTATGATTGGTTGACAATTTTTCAAAATCAGAAAAACATACATATTAGATATACGAGAGCAGGCCAATAAGTTCGTGACTTTTTGAATTTCCCGTCTCTTAAATGAAATACCAAGACTCCTCATATCAGCAGGTTATTATCAGGTGACTCCTGTCGAAATTTGAAACAGCTGTTTTTTTAGTTTTTGTTTGACATTCATTAATAGCGGACTTCTTTGCGATTTGAGAAGAAAATGAAAAAACTAAATTTCCATGAAAATCAATGAGTTGAAAAGAATTGATCCCTCATCCGCCCTATTCTCCGGATCTAGACTCGATTTTTTATTTCCAAACCGGAAGAAATGGCTTGGCGGGAAGAGAGTGGACTCCAACGATGAAATCATCTCTTAGGCAAATCTTATATTTTGAAGGGATAAAATAATTGGAGAGACATTGTTCGAAGTGTATAGAGCTCAAAGGAGACTACGTTGAGAAATAAAATAATTTTTTATCCAAAAACCTGTTTCATTCAAAAGATCACATACTTATTGACCTGCCCTCATATAATGATAGTATAATGAATATGTATATATAATTTCATTTGATTTTCTAATAAATTATTTAATAATATTTATTATATAATATAATATTTATAAATTTTTCTTTTTAACCAATTTAATAAAAATTATTAGATAAATTTTACATTAATATATTAATTGAAATAATATTTCAAGTTTCTTCAATTATAATTTTTCATTTGTATTATGTTGCTAACTTCATGAATATTTTATGAAGAATTTGTTTATTTTAGGAAAGTTAAATGAATATTGTTTCGTCGAAAACTAGTCCTTAAGCCTAATTCTCGTGCTTCAGTTTTAAACCCTTTTTTTGTTTACTGTAAAATAAATGTTTGGAGAAGGATTAAATATGAATAGGTATTATTAAATAATTATGCTCAATTTGGGGTGTATATTGAAGAATTTATTAGCCCCAAGAAGGGAGAAAACCTTGGCGTGGCCAAAGAAAAAACTCCCTGAAGACTTTACATTTGATGAAAGCTATATGCATACGTAAAGGAGTGTGTTTGTTATAAATGTTAATTGTATATAGTAATGATCAAGAGGTCTGTTATATGATAATAGCCAATAGGCCTGATATAAATGCATTGAATGATCGTTCGTAATGGCGTCACAGTAAGTTGAGCCAGCGTTGAGCGAATCATTCGTATATATATATTAAATAAATACCTTTCGATTTGGAATATGTTATATTATAATACATTACGATTATACAATCCTGATATACATGTTGAAATGTGAATATTGAAGAAAGAATAATTAATACAATTCGTTGTGTAGAGAAACGTGTTGTCTTTTAGCTGTTGTCTTGCCGGCCAACCTCCAAGCCCGTCCCAACCAATATATCTCCGCCAAGCCACGCGCCAAGCCCACTTAGCATATACGAATCATAGCGAGCCTATCCGAACCAACCCGAACCCTCAACAGTTACCTTAGTCTCATAATTCAAAAAACGTAGAATAATATTAATAGAAAATTATTAAGTGAAATTTAGATTTGGCTTAAACACACTCCCCCCGTTGCGAATCAATGAGCAAGATATATGTATAGTGATTACAATAGAATGGACAATGGTTTAGAATGTTAACAACAAGTATTGATGAATTAATTGTTAAAAAACATAGCAAAGTGATGTTTTCGTTTGAAAATTCCATGCGACTCGAGATATTCCATCATCTGCAGGAAGGACGTCGACGATGATCTGATTGATCTCGAGTTTACCTTGAGAACATTGCCATTTTTGACGAGTTTGAAGTTCGTGTAGATATTCTAAATACCATCGTTTCCAGAGTTACTGTGTGGCCTTAGTAATTAATTGTCATATGTTGAGACGATAATCTGGAACATCAGAGATATTATTTTCGGGAAGTATCGTGAGAGATTAGAATGTGAGCAAGAGTTACTACAATAAGATCATTAGGATCGTTAGATAATGAAGACAAGAGGTGAGAATTGAATATAGATTCTATATGTATAGCAAGTTAGTTAAGTTTTTCAAAAGTTAATAATTGATCTTTCACCACTCGTTTTGAAATGATGTTTAAAGGATTTCATTTCAGCTTCCCAAATGCCACTAAAATGAGGAGATGTTTAGAAGATTTCATTTCAGCATCCCAAATGCCACTAAAATGAGGAGATAGGGGGTGGATTAAATCGCCAAGTAATACCTTTTTTCCAAGGCAAAATCGTTGACAATGCCTTGATGGGATTTAGATGAGAACAATATATAAAGCTCACGTAATTGATTGTTTGCACCTATGAAATGTGTACCATTGTCAGGATACACGTGAGACGGGACACCTCGTCGACCAATGAACCGTCCAAATGCATCCTAAAAACCGTTAGTTGTTAGATCACTCACTATTTCGAGATGTACGGCCTTTGTGGCCATGCAGATGAAGAGACATCCATATAAAAAACTCTCTGTTCGATTACGGAATTTTCATTCCTTGATGTACAGGAGACCGAAGTAATCGACAGCCACATGAGAAAATGCAGCTGACTTGGTGACCCGAGCAGAAGGCAGATCTGCCATCTTTCCATGCAATAACACTGGTCGATATCGAAGACAATCAATGCATCATCGAATGATTCGTCGAACTGTACCCTTACCATTCAGAATCCAAAGTCTGGCGAAGATTGTATAGAGTAGTTTGGATTCCGGCATGAAATGTGTATTTGTGAATATCACGGATAATCAAATCGGTCACGTGATGATGAGAAGGTAAGAGAGTAAGATGTTTTTTCTTTTCGTGAATGAGAGTGCGGCATGTTTTAAACGCCATCCAATTGTTAAAACACCTTGTTTGTCAATTGATTAATATCAACACGCAGTCGAAGAATTTCAGCCAGAGAATTGGTTCCAGTTAAGAGATCGTCTACATAAAGATCCCTTTTTTAGAATTTCGAAAGTTCTAGAAGAGTTATGAGCTTGGTCATCAACAAACTGATTAACAGTTCGAATAGCAAGGAAGTATGGAGCAGAGACTCCAAAGATAATTCTCTGAAGATCAAAGATATTGATAACATTATTATGATAATATAGAATCCTTTGAAACTTACGATGGTTGGATTTGTCAATACCTCTGAGCGATATCTGAAGTCATAACACAGATGTAAGATCGAAAACGTAGCAGCATAGTGAATAGACCATCTTGGATAGTAGGATCAATCAATAGAACCTCATTCAATGAGATATTTCTCTGATTTGGCAAAAGAAATCGAACACGACCCGTACCTTTGTAGTGGTGCTGGAGGTTTTGATTATTGGATGATGAGGCTTGTAACATCCTGGCTCTTGGACATCGGGGACATATATCATATGGCCCATATCAATATTTTCTTGCATTACCTTGCAATATTCAGTTTTTAATTGTGAGTTAGCATTCAATCTCCTCTGTAAAGATAAAAATTGTCGATAAGCTTGATTTCTAAAATTTCCAAATTCAATATTATTTATATGGAATGACAATTTAACAATATATTGACCATATGGATTGCGAGTAGTGTGAATTTGATAATAAGTTTCAAATATGAAATCATCTAAAGATTTAGAGCACCTTTGATTTATGTTTTCATTTTCCAAAAATTGAGTTAATTGATTTGACAGATCAGTCAGTTGTCAGGACACAGGTTGTTTTTGCAAAATCAAATAACAATCATGTGTTGAAAGGTTGATCTGTTCAATGGATAGAAGAGAGAAACTTGTTCCTTAGCCAATAAGAACATCTTTTGGACGTGGTAAATGGAATTGTGGATCAGTTAATTTAATGTTTCGTGGAAACGTTGACATGTCACGTGGAAAAACTTGACTGGTACTCAGATCAGCAATTTGATTAACTGTCAAGAAGGATAATGATCTTTAAAAGTTATTATTCATGGATTTGCATTTGATTTGTATTAGATTTTTTGAGAAAGTTTGCATTTCATTAACTACTCCTATAGGAATAGAACATGTTTACTTATTAAAGCTTTGGTGGTTGTTTTTATTTACAGTGGAACCCCGCAAACCAAACCACACACCGACACCCGCCACCGCGAATCCATCCAAAGAGCACAAACACACACACAACGCCCCGACCGTCACCCCCTTGATCGCCACCAAACGTCCGCGGAAGTAGCAACCGAAACGCCGCGCACACGCCCGCATCCCCCGAACAAACCCACAACAACAAGCACCAATACGCGGTCCAATCCACAAAATTCCCTTAGAGAACGTGTTTGTTTGGGAATTTAAAATTTATGTGTTAACGATTCAATAATGAAATTAGCAGTCGCACAGGTATCGTGCACTCATTGAGCTGGTATGAAATTACCTGATGAATCCTGCATCATTATAATGGCATTCATCATTGATTGGAATCTGGGATGTTTAAGATAAGTCGTGAGATTGTGTGTGACCAATCATTTAGACGTATCATTATGAAATACTGTTAAATGATGGGTAGTGTTTTGAGGATTTTATAAACATAATATATGCGTTGATCAATCGAGAGAGAGAGAGTTGAAAGATGGACACTTAGAGTATATGATAGCCAGGAGAATGGGTGTATTATAGCCAAGTGGGCCTAATGAATGAATAGTCAAGTAGGTTCAATGAATGAATTTGTGTAATGTATATGGTTAAATATCGGAAAAAGGAAGATACTAATTATATGAATGAATTAGGGATATGTATTGTAAAAAGTGTCTCATGAAAAGTTCACTAATTATAAAATTAATTAGTATGATATGTATGGAGACTATGAGGCTAAATATACTTTAGCCAAATGGGTTTATTGAATAAATTGTTCGATGTGTATGTTTCGTGGAAACAGATTGTTCATAACAACGTTTGAGAGATCGAATGTATGATGACCATGGGTCAGACATACTTCAGCCATGGGCATGAAAGTCGCAAGTAGGCGAGCAGGCGTGGTGTTTGTTTTATAACAACGATCACGGATCGAATGTATGATGACCATGGGCCAGACATACTTCAGCCATGGGCATGAAAGTCGCAAGCAGGCGAGCAGGCGTATGTTTGTTTTATAACAACGATCACGGATCGAATGTATGATGACCGTGGGCCAGACATACTTCAGCCACGGGCATGAAAGTCGCAAGCAGGTGAGCAGGCGTATGTTTTAATAGTGTCCCATGATGGGAATACCATAAGATACGTTTTAATAATTATATGAATGAATTGATACAATACACATGTTTAAATATTGTATCCTGGTCATAGCTCTATAAAAAGGCTACTGTTTATATATGAATAAAATTGATACAATATATATATATTTACATATTGTACCCTTGTAAGAGTTCTATAAAGAAGGTTTTGTTAACTTTGCAAATTGCAAAATTGCTATTTCTTGTATAATTCTGAAATGTTTTAATAACTATAGTTACTATAGTATTTCTTGTATAATTTTGAAATGTTTTAATAACTATAGTAATATTATTATTAGAAAAGAGTATTTAAAAAATAATAATTAAATATCAATAGCAGAAATATTAATTAATTATAATAACAAAAATACCAATTAATAATGTATTGATATATTTAATGTCGTTAATCTTTATAAGAATTAGTTGATGGAAGTGACAAATTTTAAATTTATAATTTTGATAATAATAAGTAAATGATGGAATTAAAGAATATAGCGTTATTAATCTTTATAAGAATTGATTGATCGAATTGAAAATTGAAAATTGATAATTTTGGTAATAATTAAATAATGGAATTAAAGAATATATCGTTATTAATCTTTATAAGAATTAATTGTTCGAATTGAAAATTTAAAATTGATAATTTTATAATGATAATAATAATTAAATAATGGAATTAAAGACTATAGCGTTGTTAATCCTTATAAGATTTAATTGTTGGAATTGAAAATTTTAAAATTGATAATTGATTGAAAATTAAATTTTAATAATAATAATTAAATAATAGAATTAAAGGATACAGCGTTGTTAATAAGTTAAATTTGTAACTTATCTTAATTTGATTGCGTTTCACGATGTTGATGGAGATCAGGCACTGATTTAGAAATGTTTTTCAATTTTTAATCTCGTTGTATGTAGATATTATCAGTCCATAACCTCACCAGGAGGCACCATTTGTTTCGTCGAAAACTAGTCCTTAAGCCTAATTCTCGTGCTTCAGTTTTAAACCCTTTTTTTGTTTACTGTAAAATAAATGTTTGGAGAAGGATTAAATATGAATAGGTATTATTAAATAATTATGCTCAATTTGGGGTGTATATTGAAGAATTTATTAGCCCCAAGAAGGGAGAAAACCTTGGCGTGGCCAAAGAAAAAACTCCCTGAAGACTTTACATTTGATGAAAGCTATATGCATACGTAAAGGAGTGTGTTTGTTATAAATGTTAATTGTATATAGTAATGATCAAGAGGTCTGTTATATGATAATAGCCAATAGGCCTGATATAAATGCATTGAATGATCGTTCGTAATGGCGTCACAGTAAGTTGAGCCAGCGTTGAGCGAATCATTCGTATATATATATTAAATAAATACCTTTCGATTTGGAATATGTTATATTATAATACATTACGATTATACAATCCTGATATACATGTTGAAATGTGAATATTGAAGAAAGAATAATTAATACAATTCGTTGTGTAGAGAAACGTGTTGTCTTTTAGCTGTTGTCTTGCCGGCCAACCTCCAAGCCCGTCCCAACCAATATATCTCCGCCAAGCCACGCGCCAAGCCCACTTAGCATATACGAATCATAGCGAGCCTATCCGAACCAACCCGAACCCTCAACAGTTACCTTAGTCTCATAATTCAAAAAACGTAGAATAATATTAATAGAAAATTATTAAGTGAAATTTAGATTTGGCTTAAACAAATATGAAAGATAATTCTTTTTTAAAACCATATGATTAATATTTATACATATTTATTAAAATGTTAGTAATAATAATAATAATATAATGATAATAATATAATAATTTCATTTGGATATTTATTGACAATAGTTATTAATTACTTTAATTAATTCCATAAAAATTATATGTATAATCAGAGCCGATTCGAGTGTTATGAGAAAATTTGAAACACTTTCATAAAAATTATCTTTTAAATAATGAATATAAAAAATATTTTATTTTTATATCAGCGCTCCTTAATATTTGGCGCCCCTGCAGTCTCCCGACTTGTCCGCCCCTAATAAATTGTAGTGTCCGCCTCTTTATCCGGCACTGTTTATAAAAAGATATACGATTATAATATAAAATAGTATAAAATACTTATATAGTATAGTTATATATATTTATATAAATTTTTTGACATTGTGTAATAAAATTAGATATGTAAGTGTCATATATGTGCCATATATATATAAACTTTAAAATTCAGATAAATTATATATTTGCCTAAATGGGTGTTTGTCCATTTATTAATAATTTAATAAAAGGAAATAATTATACTTTGAATATTTAATTATATATTTATATAAATAACCATCAAAATACGTATATTTTTAGAAAAATGTTTTCAGTCTGGATAATATGACATCAAAATCATGATTTCGTTGCATTTAAATATCCAAATGATTTTCATTCAATGTTAATTCAATTAGTTTCACTGTTGCCACTTAATGGTTTACAACCGGGTTTGCTGCTACACGCGTACTCCTTCCCTCCCACATCCCATCCTACTCTATCATCCAAATTCATTCAACTTAACATAATTTTGTTATTTATTATCCAAATTGTAGCTAATTTAATATATATAGAAATATCAATCTAAAACCATATGATACCTACATAGATTATATATTATATGATCATAATAATAAGAATTTAGATAAAAAATACCGGTTAAGTCAAAATGAATATAGCGATTAAAATCGGCTATATCTATTTAATGGAAAATAATTTATCGATAAGATTAATAGAGAATGTAGACAAAACCTCAATATGTGGTCTACATACGTCATAAATAGGGCGACTATATTGTCTAGTGACAAAAATAGAACATTGTCATGTGAAAAACGGATCGTTGTCATTATAAAATGAAGAGTTGAGAATTAGAGGGAAAACATTATAAAAATGGATTGTAGACCCTGTCTAATGCTCAAATCTTTATGTATTTATAAAATAGTAAGTTGATCAAAAAATTGTATTATATTAACATTCCAATTCTACAAATGATTATTCTATAGTGACAGATCCGATTCAAAAATTTGATGAGGTAATCTTACTCAGCAAATTTCGATTTACTCCATAACACAATTTTAGTTTTTACTCTAGTTTGGCAAATTTGACATTTTTATTAAAGCAACGGTATGATAAAAAAACGGTTCTGTCCCATTAAAAACGGAACTTATGGTGAACATAATCATGGATGTTCTATTTGCGTTCCCTTCGTGACATGGACAACATCTGGGCGGTATTCCATTTCATTTTACACAGACATCCTGTTTATCAAATGCGATGCCGTATCTATTGTTCGCATTTGGAAGTTTTGGTTCTAATGCTGAAGAAATCATCTCTGCACTATGATACCAGAATGACAAAATTTGAACTTCCGTCTACATTCTATGTTAAAATAAATACCCCTGACTTTTGTAGACTCTACGACAGTGCCTATCAAGTCGGTAATTTTAATTGGGTGTCCTATCATCAGTAGAATGGGTCCTATCAACCTTTATCTTGATTTTCTTGATTAAAGGCACTACTTTTCAAGTAGATTCCAAATTTTGATCCTGGAGGCTGGGTTGACTCCATCCCACCCCAGCTAGAGAAAATCCCTTTGCCAGACCCCGAACTTGAACCCGGAAGTACGAGAATGTGAGTTTAAACAGTTAACCAACAAGAAGTCTAATTCTATGTTAACCTTTTAGATAAATTCTTTTTAAATAATTTGTAATTGCTTTATTAATTTTTGACTTATCCGGTATATTTTAATTTACTATTCGCATACTCTTGGTACAAAAATATTTGTGAGATAAACAAAAAAGAAATTTAAAATCCATAATTAGATTGGTTTAGTAAATAATCTAGTTATCTTTAGGCTGATGAAAATCTTTATGTGAAATGAATGTCGAGATAATTGGCTTCTATTTCTACCATCCAAATGTTTCACTGCGTTTATTAAGATTTCCCTTTTTTTGCTTCTTTCTTTTCCTTCCATCTCACACCTTGAAATCTTTTCCATTCGTTTCCACTCTATGAGTTTATTTACTGTCTGAACAGATGAAATTGGGAAGAAAAAAAAATCCATTTTCACTGACTCGAGTATAACATTCGGTCACGAGAGTCTTTATCCTTCAACCTCCAAATTTTATTACTTTTTCGTTCAATGGAACAATGGAAAATATTCAATTTACTGTAAATATTGATAAATCATTTTTTTTTCCTCTAAAAGTTAACAAAATCATATTCAAAACTTCTGATTAAAAGTTAGATTAAGCATTTATTAATTAAACTTGCTTTAGATTGAAATTTTAATTTAAAATAAAGATTAACTCATTAAATCGACCCTGATTAGTAAGCATTAAGGATACATGTAACTTTCGACTCATATTTTATTAACTTCATTTGTATCTATCTATCTTCTATGTAAATAAATCAAACCGTTGAATTTTACACCCACTTACTGATTAACTTTAATTTTTTCCACATGTATTAGGCATCATTTACAATTCTATAACTCAATTTCAACTAAGGAAACTCTATGTCAGAAGTGTGCTCCTTTTCTAATTGTACAACAAAATTAACTGAATTTAAATTTTGTGAAGACATTTTGGATAAGTGGGTTGAAATAGGTTTTTAATAAAAAAATATTACAATAAATTTTATTGAGAAAAAAAGTGAATAAAAATTTTAAATGTTAAATATATAAAAGTTCATATTTATATATTGAAGTAAAATGTCAGTAAATATTGAACAGTAATTTTTATCGTAAATCAAATTATTCTCACATTCCGTATAGATGTGTGCAGCTTGAACGGCTCAACGGATGTTGATAAAATTTGGTATATTTACTTAATGCATCAGTAGCATAAATTCATTTCACTTTTGGTGTATTTCTGGAAACCGGAAGTGGTATTAACGTATTAATTTTATATTCATTGTCGGAAAATATTTCACTTCAAATATAGTAGTAATTAATAATTGAGTAATTAAACTAAAATAAAAAACAAGATAATATAATTTAGTTATTTTAATTCAAGTTTTAAAAATATTTTTTTTATACTTTATATATATATATATATTGGCAGCATTTTAAAGAAAAGAAAGAAAAATCAATTTTTTACCTGGAATTCATTTAATGTACTGTTAATGAATGATGGAATTAATTGGAACTCCAAATTGAAGGTGTTTAATGCCGTGTCAAAATCAATATTATGATATGGAGCGCAAGTATGGGGGTATAAATACTATAATGATGTGGAGATACTATTAAAGTTTTTCATTAAAAGGTCTTTCAATCTTTCTCGTAATACTCCTGATTATATCCTATATCTGGAGACTAAATTATCTCCAACCTATTTCTACACTTTGAAGTTACATGATTGACTATATAGTAAAATGTTTAAAACTACCCACTAATAGGTACTCATTTATTACTTTAAAAGAAATTATAAACGAGAAACTTTTGTGGTTTAATGAATGGCAGTGTATGAGTAATAAGTGTGGTGTGAATATTAGTGATATATTAAATGGTGAAATAAAAACTAATTTTATAATATCTAAGATGAAAGAAATAGTTATTAGAGAATTGATTGATAAAGCAAATAAAAGCAAAAGACATGTACTGTACAAACAATTGGGCGCTTTAGAGTATGATTATGGTCGGATGAGTACAAGGTGTATAAGCTGGATGATGAAAATTAGAGGCGAATTGCTGTATCTCAACAAATATTCCTATTCTGAGAATCAAATAAAGTTGTGTTCTTTATGCAATATGGAGGAGGAGGAAGATATCTTCCACTTAGTCGCAACTTGCCCTATTTTGAAAGAATTCAAAGTGGGAGTGTTTGGTAGGGACTGCCTACCCTTCAGAACTTTTAGAAGGTAAAAATTGGAGGTCTCTTGTGGAATATGTGAGGGCTACCTGGAAATACAGGTACTCCCTGGTAGTAGAATTTAATTATTAGGGAATGTGAAAGACTTATTAAAGAATGTAGAAGAATTGTATTTTGTATGTTTGATTTTTCTTTGATTATTGTGTGCCTGGCCACAGCTCATTTTTTTAAAATTATTATTATTTATCAACAGTTACTAAATTCAGGTCTTAGGTTGAACTGTTAGATGTGCAACTGAAACACGTTTATATTTTTCATTATTACTATTTTTGCGTTAATATTTATTTTTATTTCTATTATAAATATTGTTTTCAGAATTTTGATGGATCAGTTAATGTTACTTTGGTAACACCTAATCAATGTCTTACTTTGTACATTATTATCAGTGAAAATTTAAAAAACACTGACACAGTTATATTCAACTGTAAGTATTTTATATTTTTCGAGATTTAAATTTAAACATTATAATTTTTTAGTTTTTTTTTTGTTTTAATTCAACGAATGGCGTGCTCTCTTTCAATGAGGACCATTTTCCTTCCAATCTAGTTTCACCATTGTTTACACAAACAAATAGTTTCTCTCATCGCTTCAAATATTTCGAAAGATTCCTAATTGCTCCAAGTAAAGAACAGATATAAGTTTGTCGAGAACTAATTAACATTACATCAGGGCAAAGTTACCATAGAACTCTGCAATTTTGTGAATCATAGACCTTCTTCTCCCCTCCACCTCTATCGGACTTTCATTCACGCACATCCACAATCTAATAAATTTAACGTGTATAGTCTCAAGTTGGATATGTTCCTAGATAAAATGATAATGACTTCAATAAAACATCAATTAAAGTTGGTGCCAACCGAAAGGGAAAGGAATAAATAATCAATGCCAATTGAATTTGCAAATGAGACAGGCTCGATAAAAAAAATGAACAAAAACAGAGTCTTATTTCGAAGTTTTCAACAACAAGCAGAAATGCTTTACCTTGTTTATTATTTATTTGTTTTATATATATACTTTGTGATAAAAGAAAGTTATCTTTGCGTATTGATTTAAGAACAAAAGCAACTTGACATCTGCTTTTTACTTCAAAAAATTTCCTGAAAATCTATTTAAATATTAAAATTTTGACACCCTTGAGTCAAATTTCTTATTATTCATAAATATGAAATATTGTGAAATTTAATATTCGAAATGGATCCAAAATAGAATAATTGTTTCACTTTTTTTTTATTTTGTAAGGGAATGTACAGTTGGCGATCTGAACCGGAAATTGATTTATTAAAGTGGATTGGTTCCGGGGGAGCCAATTGGAGCAGATGTCTTTCTTACCTTGCATTTTTAGAGCCCGTTATCTTACTTATCGAAGATGACAGGCTTCGTTTACTAACAATCGGCTCCCTTTATAAAGATTAATTCAGTCATCCCCTACCCTTTCCTACAGAACTTCATCCCCTACCCTTTCTTACACAACTTCATTCCCTACCCTTTCCTACACAACTTCATCCCCTACTCTTTCCTATACAACTTCATCCCCCAACCCTCGAACCTATATATTTCTGACTCATTCGACTAATAGTTAAAATCAATAATCCAATCGTTATTCATTCCCACTATTGCAAAACACCTGAGTATTCGATTTTTTTTTTCTTTCTGTCTAAACATGTATTTTAAAATTCCTATTGGCTTAATTCACAATGTCCTTTCTGCTGTCGATCTGTCAATATGATTTTCTATCGGAATACAAATTGTATCAAAATTCAATTTGCAAATTAGGCATGATATCATCATCCACAAATGGTTGGTTTCTCCCGGAACCAATCAATTATTTAAAGGTATAACATTGGAAAATAATCATTATCGTCGTATAATTATGTTTATTTTATTGATAGTGAAATAAAAACAACCTTTTTAAGATTACAATTACATTTAATGACAATTTTCCTTAAATTGATATATTATTTTTTTCTAAATCGACTATAATAATATAATTTGACTTCTTTCATTAAAATAAGTACACTTATTGAGCAATTAAGTTTATACAAATTTTCAAAATAAATTTATGAAATTAATGAACAAAATAGGATAATATTTTATTATTTATCTTCTGTCTATCTGTATAAATTATATTCCTCCAAGGAGAGTCTAGAAGGGGAGGGGATTTTATTACTCTTATAGGCGACCCGAATCGTTAGAAATTAATTCAAATTACATCTCTAAAAACAACAAAAACTTTACATAATTTATTGATCAAATTAGAAGCAATTTATAATTAAAACATTTATTTATATAGATTATATTGTTTATTTTTATTTCAAAATAACATTAATAATCTATTTATTGTCAAAATGGAATCTCTAAAATTCTGAATAATAAATGTAATAATTAAAAAAAATATAAATCAATATAGCTATATAATATAAATATATATATATATATATGTTCGTTTAGATTTGGTTTCATTTTCAAGAGAGTTTTGAGAAGAAAATTTGGTTGCCATCGGACTGTTGTACGAGCAGGACCACTTTTGATAGTGTCAGTGGTAGTGCTAGTGCAGGAATTCTTTGAATCCTCAAAACATTCAATTCAAAAGTCACACTAAAATCTAAAATCTCAAAATTCCATTTCTAAAAGGTCTAATGAAATTGGCGCCCCAATAGGCATCGAAAAGTCCTCAAATCAAATCCACAACCCGGTAAATATTTTTCATATATATATATATATATATATATATATTTATTTATTTATTTATAATAAGTAAGTATAAATTCTATAATGAAAATGGATCTTTTAAAATTACTTTTTTTCCAAATAACAATTTAAATTTATCACATTAAAATTATTTCATTAGTAACATTATAATTATTATATGTGATAATTTTTTTTATATACATATTATTTTTTAATTTTTAATCAAGAATATTTTTTTATTAATTGTGTAGGAGTTTGATATGAAATGTCATATTGTATTTAAGCAACCTCTTATTTTATCTTTTCAATGTTCCAAGACAGAAATGACTTAACTTCCTGAATTGATTGAATAAATAATCGAGATGATGGAGATGTATTTATTGTTTTAAGGGCGTTTTATCTGCCAACCAAGGTTTGAATCACCTCATTACTATTAATTTTAACGATAAATCAATTCCAACCGTTTTCACTTTTAAGATAATATTATAGTATATTTTAAAATCAAAATGGCGTGTCGAGTGAAATATTATAAAATAAAAATATATTCCATTTTATTTTTTGATAAATTTTCACTTAGAATATTGAAAAGAAGAGTGAAATGGCAATACTGCAAATGGTGGACTTCAATCAAATGAAGAGCCGCCACATTGCTTTGTTCATTGGAAAGATTTCCTGGATTCTTACCTGCAATCCGATTTCGGGCATTTTGCACAAAAATTCAATGGACCTGTCATAAAAAATGACAAACTTCTTGATGGAAAGAGAGCGGGAAACGCACTGAGGGGAACTGCCGATCTCCTCCCCGGCGTCGACCTGGATGGATGCCGGGATGAAAATAGACATGGCTCTTATCCCGGCGTCGCCTCACAAAAGACAGAAGATGTTTAAGGAAGAGGAACGTAAAAAAAATTATTGAATGTATCGCCGGCCATAAGCATTTCACATCAATTTAAAATATAATATTATAAATTTTTGGGGATCTTCTCATTGATTTTGTAAGAAATTCAATATTGAATTAATTAATCCATATTTGAATGAATGTAAGTGAAGTTGTTTTCAGAAAGCAATATTGCCAATGGATTTACATTGAGTATTATATATATATATATATCTCTGACTCTTCTACATCCTACTCAATTCCTATCAAGTTGGTTATATTAATTAGGTGTCCTATGATCAGTAGAACGGGTGCTATCAACCTCTACCTTGATTTTCTTTATCGGAACCGCTACTTTTTAGCTATTTTCAGAAAGCAATATTGCCAATGAATTTACATTGAATATCATATATATATGTATATATATACATCTGACTCTTCTACATCCTACGTCCTATGACCAGTAGAACGGGTCCTTTCAAACTTTACCTTGATTTTCTTGATCGGAGGCACTAATTCCCAATTTTGGGAGGCTGGGTTGACTCCGTCGAATAGACCTCAGCTAAAGAAATTCCTTTTATAGGCCCGGGGTATATATATATATTATTGAGTGTTAAGACCTCTCCTTAATTTTAATTATACTAATTTTAAATTAAAATTTTGTAATTTCAATGAAAGTCTAATTTTTAAGAAATATGGCAACCTTGACTCATGTTTTTATTATAAAATGTTAAATTTCTTATAAATAAGAAAGAACTTTCCTTTTTTATGTTAATTATAACAAAAGATCTTCTAGGGTTCAAGAACATATTGGGCGCGGTTCAAAATTGGTACAAATGCAAAAAAGGAATTTTTTGAAAAAAAAAATATATGGGTTCAACTTTCGTTATGTAAGTTAAAGACGGTAAAAACTAAAGATAACGAAGTGGGAAAAAGGCGGAGTCTGGCTTTTTCCCTTTGTACGAATTTTGGACCCCGCCCATTGTTGTTGGAGTTGTGAAAATTTTCCATAAATTTTGCCTATGCTATTTAAACAAAAAAAAGTCCCATGTTATTTTTTGACCAATCATATTTAGCCTTACTAATTTAGCTAAGGTTTAAATGTTTAAAGTATTTAGGGTGACTTTAATGTGTTCTTCCATCTCTCCATCTCGGGCCAACACTTACTTACTTTTTAGCTTTTGACTTGATCATACCATTTTTATGTTAAGCTGCTAGTATTAAATAATTGTAATAATATTTTATTATTGAAATTTATTTTATTCCATTAAAAATCATCTTGTTTATTTAAAACATTTATATTTGGGTTCGTAATTTTATATTTGTGAATATCTTGGGTGTTTTGTATTAATAATCTTTTATTTGTTTTATAGTTTGTATAATTTGTGACAACATTAGAATTAATATTAATTTTAAATAATCCTATTTTTTCCAGCAGCTTTTATAATTAAATTTTTTTGTATTTTTGTTCCTATTTTTGAAGGTAAGAAATTTATATATATTACTTTTTTTTATTTTTATACTAATACCATTTCAATTAATCTTAAGAAATTAATCACTAAAATTACCAGTAGAAAATTAAATTTTCTAAATTTTATTTTATTTTGTACTATATAATAATTGATTTTACAATATCTCTGAACATGTTGCATATATCCTCTCATAAAATGGATGAATGATTTTCAAAATCGATAAATATTCAATAAAGAAGCAAGTATTACTTATTTTTCGCAACCCTCTGTTAGAGATTTTCTGCAAACTCCCAATAATCTGAGCAAGCGGTGTAACTCTGAAATCGTTTTTAACAGACTCATACTGATAAAGTCAAAAATCCTCTAAAAGAATCCGAGTTGAGAAGCGGAAAACAAATTTTCAAGATACATTTTTTTTAAAAATATTTTTTTTCTTTTTCTCATTTTTTTTTTTTTTGTTCTAGAAAAGAAACTAAATGGTAAAAGTTTTGATATAAAGGGTAACATATATTTATCTTATTGATCTCTTTATTATAAAGATTTTCTTTTTATAACGGAATGTAAAATATGATATAGGTGTAATTCTATATATCTGAAAATAAGAATACTGAAAAAACAAACCTTGTATAAGATGGATTAATATTGAAATAATATTAGTACGATAATAAATATTTGAATATGTATCTAGAAAATAGTAATTCATGATGAAGGAAAATTTTTTTGAATGCTAATACAGTTTAAAAATGAAGCTATTGTAGTTTTCTTTGGACCTATTAAAATAGATTAACTGTGTTTGAAATATAAAAATCCTTAATAAAAACTCAAATATAACAAACAAATAAATGTTCTTTATGAATTTGATAATAGATAAAAAAATTCTATTCTTATTTTTCTACTTTATCACTCAATTAAATGATTGGTTCCAATCTGTTCCAATTAAATTGTTGCAATAAACTGAGTTTTACGATCTTCTGATTTACAATAACAACTCTCCACCAACAAATTTAAAGCTTCCAAGCTAAAAAAACTATATTCTATAAATCTTTATTTATATTTATTATACCTATTTTAGAGATTTTGATCTATGTTCAACAATCTGTAAGAAAATTCTCTTGCAAGAATCTCCAATACCATTTTTACATTCGATTTTATCTGGAAATTTAAAATTTCAAGTTAAATCTATCTTTCTTATATTAATACAGTAAAACCTCGATATAACGGACCTCCGTTTAACGAACTTTGGATATAACAGACAAAAAATCTGCACAATTGTAAAAAAAATATTCATATTATAACTCTAATAAAAAACTGTTTTTTAAAGAATTTATACCTACAGTGACAAAATTTCAAGAGACGAAAGAGGTGAAATCTTTATTGATTATGTTTATTATAAATGCTCCTGATAATCCCTCCGAAAACATTCTAGAAGACTTAAATTCTATGTTTTTTCCAAAAAAATACAATATCGCTTATTCAACTTATGGAACAGGGAATAATTTTAGCAACCAAACGAATATATCGCAAAAAAGTGTTTTGATGAAGTAATGATTGATATGCAAGATGAAGATAATGCAGAAGATAATATTTCGCAGAAAGTGTTGATGATTTAATGGTTAAAATGCTAAAACTCAAAGGGTTACAATTTAAAATCAACAATTTTTACTTTTGCTGCAGAAGGGACAAAACATTAAAAAACATTAAAAAAAGATTGGAAGAATTAGTTTGATGTCAAAGATGCAGACATACATTTAAAAAGAGCTAGAACTTGCTGATTTCATTAGGACAATACATAATGCTGGAGAAGTAGCTGAGAAAGATGTTTAGTAATGACTGAAAATAATTATAGATGAAGGTCCGAAATATAACTTTGTTTGTGTTTTTTTTTATTTATATCTAAATACACTGTGTTCTCAACAAAAAGCTCTTTAATTTATATTAAACCTATTTTTATATAACAGACTTTCAGCTTTAACAGACATCCCCTCCTTCCATTAGTTTATTATATCAAGGTTTTACTGCATTTCTATATTTTATTCATTGTGGACACTACATCTTTTATTTATAATATATTATTTCATGACTTTAGAAGGATGCTGAAACAAGTCATATTCAATAAAGTTCGATATATAGGCAGTAAAATAATTTCTTCCAATCATTAATATTGACTTCAAGACATGTACTGTTGGGTGTCTGACTTTCATGATGGATTAGCTTCCACCATTTCAACTGGACTTTTATGCATCTCACTCTTTTATCTATTCGATTCTTCTCTCTTAAGGTAGGGATCTTCTTTTGCGCTCTACTTTTACGGTCAAGCTGCGTGATCTTTTTCAAAACCAGGCCACTGCCTAAGTTCGGCGACATGTGCAGAATATTTATCGGTTCATCTGCAAATCATAGCAGTCAGTAAGCAAAGTGGAGTAATGGGGATTGCATTTGGAGTAGAGCGATGGAAGGAGGAATGGTGGATTGAGTCTAGCAAAACGGGGGTGGTAGGGTGGTTGTCCATTCCGTTGCATTGAAACGCCATCGATCACCGGCCTCATTCATTTCCACCAAATGAAACAGGCACCATCCAATCAGCTGAGGACGGCTTGCAAGTTGGCCGTCGCTCATCATTACATCAGTTGCCTTTTGCAGAGCAGCTCCATTCATTTCAAATAAAATCCCTTAAAATCGAACCGAAAAAAATATGATTATTTACTTAATGATACAATTTAGGATTTTAATCTTATTTATATATTATCAAATTAATCGAATCATCTCGTATATATAAGAAATATATATATATAATATATTCAATAATATATATCATAATATATAAAAATATATAATAATATATATATATATATATTGTCGTGTATAAGATATAAGGGTGAGATATTTTTATAAGAAAAAATGTGTGTTATAAAATTAGTTTAATTAATTGGTAGCACTCTGGATTGAATTTAGAATAAAACAAAGGGTTATTGAATCCGCGTAGGTTGATTTGGGAAATAATAAAATTGAATAGAGGTTCAATTAAAAATGCTTATTTAAATTACAACTAAAAATTATGTATTTAATAAAACTATAAGAATTTAGCTTACAATAGATAACAAAAGAAATTAAGATGAAATAGAATAATTGAATGGTACCGTAAAAAAAATAGAAATATAAATTAAAAGAACTTTAATTTATATTTTTGGCAATTGCAAGTTATAATTAATTATTAATTATGAAAGTGTTAACACTTAGCATGAAAGAAAGGAATGGAGAGTTCATTGGAGACTTGAGTCTTGATTGTCTTCCTGCGGATTTAACTGGAACATCGATTGTGCAGCAACATTTCTCAAAAAGGGGTTGTGTATGATGTCCTTCCCGCCAGGCAAAATGTTCGTGTCTCACTCTCTCAATCCTTGATCAAGACTGTCTAAATATTCATTTTCACCAATAATGAAAACTTCGTTCCTTCCCCCACCTTGAACACATGGATGGGTCTCTGTACACGTGCAGACACATGTCCCATGACCAATCGTCTTTTTCTTCAATTTAGCACAATGTGTTCAAAAATGAAAGTTCTAGCTTTTTTAAATATTTAAATTAAATAATAATAAAGAAAGAGATACATTTTCACAAGTATTTTCCCTCAATTAAAGTTATAATTATTATTACTATTTCATTCATAGGTTTTTGATTGGAGATGTTGCTCCCTTGGCATTTCATATTAAAGTGACTCTGTGATGATTATTATGATTATCATTTATTATTATTTATTTATTTATTTATTTATTTATTTATTTATTTATTTATTTATTTATTTATTTATTTATTTATTTATTTATTTATTTATTTATTTATTTATTTATTTATTTATTTATTTATTTATTTATTTATTTATTTATTTATTTATTTATTTATTTATTTATTTATTTATTTATTTATTTATTTATTTATTTATTTATTTATTTATTTATTTATTTATTTATTTATTTATTTATTTATTTATTTATTTATTTATTTATTTATTTATTTATTTATTTATTTATTTATTTATTTATTTATTTATTTATTTATTTATTTATTTATTTATTTATTTATTTATTTATTTATTTATTTATTTATTTATCAAAATTCATGCTTTTTCGATGAAATCAATGAAAAAAAATTATTATTTCGATTAAATATGATTATATTCGTGTTTAGATTCAGAAATGGAAGAAAATGATATATAATAAATAAATATATCTCTTGTATTTAAAAAAGTAGTATTATACCTAAAATATTTGGAAAAAATCACGCTTTTTCTATGAATTGATGACTTTCTGTAATTTATGAAATACTACTAATAATAAAAAAAACAAATTTAAATAATTTTGAAGTTTTTATTTGAAGTTTTTATTTGTAGTTAAATTTCATATCCTTTTCTTTTAATTTTCTAATCATAAATTTACTATATAAATATCAATAAAATTTTCGAAATAATAATAAATAAAGAGTAATATTTTCATAAGTATCTTCTCTCAATTAAAGTTATAATTGTTATTATTATTTAACTCTCTTAACATTTGATTCAATGGAGAGTATAAAATTTGAATGTTGTTATCCATGGGTTTTTGATTAGACATGTTGTTCCTTGAGATATCAAGGCAAAGTGTCTCTGTGAAAGGCCTCACTTCAGATTAAATAATAAAAATTAATATATGTAATAGATATATTAAAAGATTCTAATTGAAAAAAAATAAAATAATTCCAAAAGAAATAAATTTACTTTTGAATAATAGCAAATATTAAATGTCACTTAATTTTCATTTATACTACTATAGTATATCAATTATTGTTTATTTTAATTCTTTATTCATTTTAAATTAAATTTCTTGTTATAGTATATTATTTCTAGTCTTATCTTTTTATATATTACATTGGTTTTTTTTTGGTTCTTTATTTTAAAATAATTTCCAATGATTTAAAAATTTAATAAAATTATCGAAAATTTGTCCAATCTTATTTTTTGATATTTCAGAAAGATAACTCCATACATCAATGAGAGAGAAGAAGAAAGTAAAAGTAAAGGAAGATGGGATCTTACATGAAATATTGATTAATAATTATGTATTTATTTGTAATTAGGTGTTGAGGTGGATTGAATGAACGGGTATTCGGGAAGGTAATTCAGCACAGTTCCGAAGTGGGAATAGCCTGAACAGGAACAAATTGTTGTTTACCTTTTGGGCATAGGGCCTTTTCGATTAGCATGGACGATCTACCCATCTTGGTGGATACCATACACCCCTTAGGTAGGTTTTATTTCAGGTTGCCCCATATGCTGCGATTTCATTTCGAAATCCAAAAAATCAAAGGCCCTCTCAGCGAATTCAAAGAGACTTACAGACTAAACGCCTTATTATTCTTTCTTTAATAAGGTCAACTTTCTTTTTTATTTCTTTTTCCAAATTTCGTAAGGCGAGGCTAGAAAGGGCTAATGTATGGGGATTGGAGGAGGCCCTATTAAATATTCAATTATCTTTTTTAATTATTAATTTAAAAAAAAATAATTGAATATCGCGATTATTTTCTTTAACTTTTTATTTTTTTTTCCAAATATTCAATGAAGTGATATAATGTAATTTTTTATATCTTTTAATGTTTTTAATATTTAGTTAGAATTAATTATTAATTAGTGTTATAATAGTAAAATTACCCAATTTAAAATTCAAACTCCATAAATATCACATATCTGTTATAAATATATATATATATATATATATATACTTTTCACATTATTATTTCTTTTAACTTATCAATTATGATAAAATTTCACTTTTTCATCATATATATCTTGTTATAAATATATTGTTATCGTATACTTATACATATCTTTACCCAATAGTAATATAATATTAATCAATTATTAAATATTGTAAATGATATTTGGAAATAAATAAAATATTTAGTTAAGCCCATCGTCTTACAAAATAATTAGGTTAATGTATAATTTTAATTGTTTCTAAACATGTTGTACAACTTATTTTATGTAAATAAATATATAATCATATTTCCTAAACCAAAAATTTAATTTTGATAGATAAGCGAAACTCATACTTTCACTGACTTAATTAGGGATAGCATCCAGGGCTTCGAACCGTTATTTTTTTCGTTTCGGTTTTCGTTCCGGTTCAATAAAAAAAAAATATCAGTTCGGTTCCGGTTTTCGTTCCGGCAAAAATAACGGTTTTTTCGGTTTTCGGTTTTCGGTTCAGCTCCGATTAATTAATTTTAAAGACCTTTTATTTGTATTAGAAATTTAGGTCGGGGTATGCCGAGTCTGCCATAAATATATAAAAATATTTCTTGCTACCACCCTAAATCATACTACATGAATTGATACAATATAATATAAATAATAATAATTAATTAAAGGTATAATAATTAGAAGTATATAATATAAGATGTTAATATAATTTATTAAACGAAACAAATAAGTATGAATATTTTTTTACATCCTTCTACTTTCAAACACTCAACAAACGAAACAAATTCGTATATTTAATGTTAAAGTATACAGGATTCTTGGATATATTTACTTATAATTATAACTAGAATTATAAAAGATGAAAATTATACCTCTAATTATTAAAATATCTTCTAATATATTTTCATTTAAACTATTTCTATTGTCTCGTAAAATAAACTTTAAACCAGAGAAAGCTCTTTCAACACTAACTTGTGTTGCAGTATCTCCTAAAACCACCATTGCAATTTTGTTAAAATGAGGATATGTATTTTTATTTTCCTCCCAAAATTCTAAAATAAGTTTTTTACTGTCTAATCTTGGTACTTGGTCAAAGTTATTCAATATTTGTTTAAATTTATTTAATAATTTTCTTTATATTTATGAATCATTTTCTTTATATCAATACATAACCCTGTAACAAATGGAATAAATAATTTAAAAAATTAATACTATCATTAAATCAAAATATCAGTATTAAACAAACGATGAAAACATTAAATTCTGTATTCCGACTATGAGACGCTGCCAACACAACCGAAGGGAGAGTATGACTAGGACACTAATTTTTGAAACAAAGTTTTTAGCGACACCATGCAGTGCGAGGCATAACTAATTGAAAAAAATTCGGGCTTGGATGTTGCCAAAACACCTCTTGTGGCAACTCTGGATTGAACACGTACTGAACCGAAATAAACCGATATTATTTTTTTCGGTTCAGCTCCGGTTTTCGTTCCGACAAAAATACCGGTTTTTTTCGGTTTTCGGTTTTCGGTTCAGTTCCGGTTCGAAGCCCTGATAGCATCCCTTTTGACTGGGATAGCCTCGTTTTTTATGTATACTTTTCATTGTTTCCCCTGAAACATAAAAATGTTCATGTTTACATAAAATACTAGTAATATCATTCATGAATAAACACAATATTTTTCAATTTTTTGGTGAAAGCTTGATGTATGATAAAATATACAAATCGAATACATATAATAGAGTACCAGTTGCTTTATTCTTATCATCACCTACTAAATCCACATCTATCTGAGTATTGCGTAATGTTCTAGTTCTTAGATTCCCAAAGAAGGCGGTACTCCCGCCCCCTCCAGATAGATACTGCAACAAACCAGAGGGCGGCGATATTACACATGAATTTAGAAAAAACTGTATTACCTTTCTATACTGAATTCAGTAAATAATTTTATAATTTCTATCAAAATTATTAACAATGTTTCTAATCTACACCTTGCCCTACCAAATTTAACGAAAAAGATCGAAACCTGTTTATATAATTAAATCTTTCCCTTTAATTGCTATTAAAAGTTATTAAAAAAAATTAATTTCCAGAGGTACTGAGTAATATTTTGTCTGAAAAGAGGACGGTAGCCTAAATAAGTTTGGAAACAGTTAATAAAACTTTTCTTAGAAGGCGACCGACTTTATAGGCGCTGTCCTTTCGTAAAATGTCCAAAAGACAAGAGTTTATAATCCAACTATCTATCAATTGTGCCACTCAGAAGACAAACCGATTAACTCCAATTTTTGCTAGTAATGTAATGCAATGTAATCTGTAACATATGAAGTGAATAATGAACTTGATAATCTTAATATTGCAATGCAATATACATTTTTCTGTAATCAATAAACCTGAATTTTCTACAAGCTGCGAACTTTGGCTTAATTTCCTCAGTTTCTTTAAATGTGGAATTAATCGCTTTGGCTTCTGAGTGGCACAATTGAATTGAATTGGTGCTACTGAAATAGGATTTACATTTCTTCGACTGTTTTTTGAGCCACTTTAGTCCAATTTCTACCTTCTCCTAATTTCTTCTACTTTTATATTTTCTATCCACCTGTCATATTCATTTAAGTACACTTTTCTTTATTCACTAGAGTGATGTTTCCTGTGTTCATATTTATAACCTAAAATGTTAATTTCTAAACTCAGAATATCTACCATATATACACGGGACTATTTATGTTTTGGACAGCTATGGCCCGATTGATTTCTTTTCCGGTCTCAAATATGAATTTATTCAATTTATCTTTAATTAACACTGGTGAGTTGCATTTTGATACAAAAGCATTGATCCATGAATAAACAGAGACATTAGGATTGATGCCATTTAAGCGAAGTTTCACTTGTACTAGCAATAACATGTCAGTGGCTCAGTGAACAGAAAAACTACTTTTTCCATTATTCTATAGAATTATTTTTTTTTTATTTTCATTTTTCATATCACTTCAATTCTTCAATCGGATTAATTTGTATCGACATCCAAAAATAAAAACAATATATATATATAGTTTAGAAATAATTTCTGAATATTGTATGAAAAAAGAGAATTCCTGATATGTTTTTTTGTCCATTCGTTTTGTTACCTCAAATTAACCATTTTTTAACAAGGAAATGAAGATAGAAATTTTTCTCTGTAAAAGAAAAAAAAGTTTTCTTTCTTAGTGTTCCTCTTTAAAATAGAAGGAGGAGTGTTATGTTAAGCTGAGAGTTTCCATTTCCACTTCTCTCGCTTGGCACTTTAAATGGCAACCATAATATAGCCATCCTGCAGGGTGTTCTTCCCCATCAATCTCTAATGGCAGTTCCTTGTGCAGCTTTGACCGGACCAGTTAGCCACCCATTCGTCTCTGGGCTTTTCGCCTCACTACCAATTATTCTACAACCCACTGTTCATTTGTATTTTGTAACTGAGAAGGAGTATACCATTTGATGGAGAATGTTGCACAGTGGAAAATTACTTCATGTCCATTGAATGATCAAAATCCTCTTTTGTGCTTTTATTAATTCATTAAAATAAAACTGTCATTTCTCTAAATTCATATTTTTCAAACGAGATTAACATACAAAGAGAATCAAATTTTATTTTATTATATTAAATGAATTAAAAAAAAAAAAAACCTTGATGAATATTTATTTCATCCATGATTATACGAACCTTACATATTATCTAAAATTCATTCAATAAGGATTATTTTCACAAAATTGTAGATTGATTATTGTTCATATAAATGAATAATTTAGCTGGTGTTCATTTAAAACAAATTCAATTATAAGAGTATATATATATTTATGTTCATATTACTATAGGAATCTGATAAGCAATAAGCCTAATGAAATAATGCTTTTACCTATATAAGTCTAAAACTAATGTCAATTTAAATATACTTAAATATATCAGATATAATTGAAATGAAAATTAATTGGTCAAAAGGTAATTTTATCAAAAGAAAATAGAATAAGTTAATAAAGGTGGTTCAGGGGCAATCGGCGTGGTCGACTCTGGCGCCATATTTTAGTGGGCCCCAAATCCAGCAATTTAAGCAAATTTCGTAAAATTGACGAAGTTTCATTCATTCTGTGTTATGCCCCTGTTTTTTGTCATGACATCGTCTTCTTTCTGGGCAGGTATATAAAAAAAACTGTCTTTTGTACATCCTACGCAAGGACAGCGCCTATCTTATATTAATTAGGTGTCCTATGATCAGTAGAACGTGTCATATCAACCTTTATCTTGATTTTCTTGATCGGGGGGGGGGGGCGCTACTTTTTATAAAGTAGCTTCCAACTTTTGATCCCGGAAGCTGGGTTGACTCTGTCCCGTAGACTCCAGCTAGAGAAATTCCCTTTGCGGGCCCGGGACTTGAACCGGGGACCACGAGAATGTAAGACAGGTATATATATACATATATATATATTAAATAAAATATAACAGAAAATCTTTAATTCTTGAAGATAAATTATATATATATATAGCGTTTAAAAATCTCTCCATCTCTCAAAATAATTTTTTTTCAAATTTTAATTTTTCTATGTTTCTGAATGAAAAGTATGAAATAAACTATACTTATTTATAAGAACCCGCCTTTCTATGTTCATCCCAAGTAACTCACCAGTTTGATTTATTTAAGCCCACTTATGGTATTAATCCCTTTCCTTGATTTGGTAATTTTAATAAAATTTTGGTCATGTAAACCAACTTATGGGTGCGCCTTTCTAAATCATCAAAAAGAAATGATAAAACTTTAGTTAATTTTTTAAATATTAATTTCATTTTAATATTATATAAAATATCGTGGAATTTTTTAAATTTTGTTTATAATACAGAAAAAATGTTGACGTTATACGAATATGATTAATAACAACAATAAATCAGTACTTTAAGTATTAAAGTTTTGAAATTATTTAATTTTTGTGTGCTTATTTAACTTATTTTTTATTTATACTTTATATTTGCTAACATGCAAATATACAATATTTTTTATTATACTTAATTATTTTATAATATATGTTTACAATATTTTTGTTTATATATATATATATATATATATATGTATTGACTTTAGCGCTATCTATCTTTTAAAGTCATAACAAAAATGTCTTAACGACAACTGGACAAACAAAAATACTGGACTGTAAAGAAGTTGCAAAAACAAAAATAAAAATTGCTATGTTTGTCTTTTGTTTGTGTTTTTTTTAATGATAAAAATATATAAACATTTAATAGTTTATTCTTTTTAAAGGAAAAACAAACATGATAAAAAATTTAAATAAAAAAAATAATTGATACATCATAGTAAAGTTAAATTTAAAAGTTGAATAGCAGTGTACATGAAAAATAGTTTCAAGTTATTTTTCATAATCAGAAAATTTTTTTTAGTCTGAAAATGGGCAATGTTTTTTTTCATCGTATTTTAACTAGTATCTGAAATTAAAAATTAAAAAGTATTAAAAATTTGTTTCCTAAAATGGTACAAATTAATTAAAATAACTTGATTTTCATTTCAAGATTAAAAATATATTCGAATTTACTTGATAAAAAATATTTGATTCTATATATATAGCTTATAATCTGTTTCGACCAAGGATTACTACTGATAATAATATAAATTCTAAAATTATATTGACACCTGTACTTGTCTATATTTTAATTTAGAAAGGAGGATTAAGAAAAGAGGTTATATTATTTTCTTTTTAATTATAATAATCAAATATCATTTATATTATTCATAATTTAATCTAAAAAAGATTTTAATTAATATAATATAATTTATTTAATATTATTCAACAATTTATTTGAAATTCCTTCCTTTAAAATAAATATTTTAAATTTTATTTCGAAATTAAATAAAAATTTTAAAAATATTTTAAATACTAAAAATATATTAATACAATATCAATTAAAATAAGTTGACCTGTGGCCAGGTCCGAACCGACCGACTGTTTGAAATAAATTAATTTCCAGCTACAGAAACAATTTCAAATAATTTTAATATATCTATTAATGTAATAAAAAACAGATATGGATACATAAATAATAAATATAAACATTTTTAATTTTATTTTATTTATAATATATATGCAAGACCAGGCTGTGACGTCACGAATGGCTGGATGACGTCATATAATTTTAAATCAAGAAAAAACTAATAAATATGATTTTTCTCGAGGATAAAACCAATACAAAGTGCATGATTCGTGGTGATATATAAAAAAATCTCCTTTGGTGTGAAAATAACCCTTTCCTTCCTATCGTCGATCGCTAATACTACCACTTCCGGTTTCCGGAATTGCACCAAAAGTTGATCAATTCATCCCACTGATGCATTAAGTAAATATACCAAATTTCATCAAAATCGGTTCAGCCGTTCAGGCTGTACACATCTATACGGACGGACGGACGGACGGACAGACATCATGCTAAAAATACTTTTTTTTGTTTAGAAAATGCATGATTCGTGGAGATATGTAAAAATCTCCACATGTGAAATTTGGTGTGAAAACAATACCTCCCTTACTATCGTCGGTCGGTAAAAAAGCGGGATTCAAATTTCAATATGGATGACATAGTGACGTCATTTAAATTTACTATTTTAAATTAAGAAAATACTAATAAAGTTGATTTTCTTCCAATACAGATCGATTTTTTCTTTAAAAATATTATGTAAATAAATAATATTATATAAATAAATCTATTGTGTGAACTTTAAAAAATCCTTAGGGGATACAAATATATATATTACATTATATATACAATTTTTGATAGTATAATAAGATAAGATTTTCAAAAATAATATAATTTAATTCTCGCATTCTACAATGGATTCTGATTTTCTTATCCGTAAATCAAACTAACCATCCAGTACAAATATGATTTTAATAATTTTCTCTTATTTTTTGTTGCAGTGTGGCTTGTTTAGAAAATCGGTTACCACGCTTGGCACGTTCCTCAACAGTAGGTTCATTCATCTAAATATACTTTATTGGCTTGGTTTATTAACAATATGAATTATGAAAGAAACAATCATAATTCAAATTTTACTTCGCTTTCTTTTCTCTCTTTCTCCCTCTCTGACTCTTTATTTTTCTATGTTTATTGAAGACTATTTTCTTGTTTTATATGACCATCAATTTGTTTTATCGTACATTAAATTGACGTTGTTGCGATAAAAAGGCGAAAAAATAATGTGATTTTTCATGTTTATTCAAATGAATCATTCTTCAAGTGAAATATATATAATATATATATATATATATAAAGAGAGAGAGAGGGGGAGAGAGATATAGATAGATAGATATATACTTGATAAAGAATGAAAAATAGATTTTCAATTGATATGAACAATAATAAAATAAAATAGATATGAAAAATTATCTTTTATTTCGACACAAACTCTAATCTCTTGTGTGAATCTTTTGATCTATTCCCAACGCGTACTATTATTTCTCACCAATTTAATATAAAATTTAATTTACTATCAACTTAATAGTAATAAAATATGATTAAATATAAAGATAGAAAACAACATCCAAAGTTCAAAAATTGCATACAAGAAAAAGCAGGTATCTGGGCGCCATATTTTATTGGGCGCCAAATCCAGCAAGTCTAGTAAATATTGGAAAGGTAGTGGGGGAACTCTTTAAGGCGAGATATTATTGCGATCGCTAAGATTTTCGATGTTGATATTTTGATGTTTTTATACGTTTTGAAGGTCCCTGAGTCATTTTCACTAAAGTTGAGAAAAATGTCTGTCCGTGTGTGTGTGCAGACAAGATTACGCAAAAAGGGTTTGAGCTAGAATAATGAAATTTGGTACACGGGACACGGGCATTTTCAAAATTCGTAGTTTTCTATTAACTTTTGAGAAATGTAGCTCAACCGGTAGAGGGTCATTACGTACCACGTTTTCATTTTTTTCCTCTAAAGTGTAAAAATAAAAATATATGTTTGATAGTTTTCACATGATTAAGAATTGTATAAAACTGTTATATATTGAATATCAGCTTGATTGATAAACTGAAAGTACCGGAATTAATTTTTTAAATTTTTTAACACGTTGACGACGTGGTGTTATCAACGAAGTTCCAAACATGCGAATTAATTTTCTAAATTTTTAAATTTTGACTTAAAAATGAAGGTAAAGGTTTTAAATTTAAATAATTTAAATATACGTTAATTAATTAATTAATCCAATTTATATATAACTATACGTAATTTATAATTTAATAAATTAAATTAAATTTAAATATATATAATATATGTTAATTAATCTAATTCAAATTTGCGAGATAGTCAAGTGGAGAAACTCTATATTTTTTTTGTACTGGTCACTGTTTTGTCATTACACAGCCCTACAAAAAACAATAAGTTAATATTATGTCCACAAATCGACTAATTTTTACTATCTCGTAAGAGATAGTATTGCGATCACGAAAATTTTCGATGTTGAGATTTTGATGTTTTTATACGTTTTGAAGGTTCCTGAATCATTTTCACTAAGGTTGAGAAAAATGTCTGTGTGTGTGTGTGTGTGTATGTGTGTGTGTGTGCCATCAATAAAAAGTCAAACATGCGCTGGTTTAATATTTATTATTTATAATTAATTAAATTTAATCTAAATATAATATATTATGTTATTTAATCCAATTCAAATTGCGAGATAGTCGAATGGAGACACTCCAGCTTATTTTTTTAAATTTTAAAAATTTCTTTTAACTCGCTTTCGTATTTAATAATATATTCGAATTTCTTTGAGTAAAATACACTTTATTATTGAAATAGATAAATTTCACCTTAAATAAAAAGGGAATTAAATATGTCTTCTATGGAAAGAGAGAATTTGGTGGAATCAAAGATGGAGTCTGCAAAATATTGCCCAGGGTAGAAAGATGAGAAAGCTGAGTAGAAATTCTATTACGGGAACCAAATGGAATGGATTGCCAATAAAATTTCAATAAATCTCCTATCTACAAGGCGTTTGGGTTCCAACCAGTGAAACCTTCCAAATATGAGTATTAAAATGCAAATATAAAGTCAAGTAGCAATTCACTTTTATGACTGTCGAGTAATTAACACTTCCGAAGTATTTATAAAGTATTATAAAGTCGTAACGCTATGTTAGATAAAAAAAAAATTTACAAGCTACCTCTTCGTGTTTTACACAAAAAATAAAAAAAAAAATAATAAAAAAATAAAAATAGAAATGTATTTATACATTGAGGTCATCAATCAGTACAGATAAGATTTTATCAAAAACAGCCATTATTAATTCGATAGATAGGAGATTTTTCAAAAATATAAAAACTTCTCTGTTATCACGTTATTTATTTATTTATTATTGGAAAATAATATTTTACTACTTTATTAAAAAAAAATAATCATTAATCTTACCTTAACCTATAACAGATCATTGTTAATAATAAAAAAAACTTAATTATCTACCTATAATTATAAATTAAAAATCGATAATAACATCATAAGGTTTTGGGTGACAATTATTTTATGTCCAGTTTGTTGTCACCAGTGGTAGGAGGGGAACGCGGGGGAACGACGTTCCCTTACCTTTTTTTATAACCGGTACGCGTTCAAGTACTTTTTCATATCCCGACAACTCCCACTTAAATCTAATGTTAAAATTTCTTTTTTTGTGTTCGTAAATATTTTGTATAGTAAGAATAAGAAAAAATAAAAACTTATATGGAAAAAGTAGTTTGCTGAAAATAGGACTTTTTTTGCACCCACTATGCGTTCCCTTACTTCTTTATATTTTACTAATACATCACTGGTTGGCACATGTCCATGGCTGATATTAGTTGTATTTAATTTATTGGTAATTATATTGAATGGTGATCCAGATTGTATCTATCTTTTATTTTTTTTATTTAATTGATAATAAATAAATAATACATAAATAAACTTAAACCTATAGGTGTGGCTGATAAAGAGCCGCCACAGACTAGACTAAAATAAATAAATAAATATATTAAAATCTATTTGAGTGACTGTAATAGGGCCGGCTAAGACTAGGTTAAACTAAATAAATCAAAAATACTAAACTAGAGTGACAGTAAAAGGACCACATCGAACGCGACTAGATTAAATAAATTAGTAATTATATTGAATGGTCATGTCATCCAGTCAAGGATTTGGAAAAAAAAAACTTTACTTTACTGGGTTTCTTTTGTAATTACAAATAAACATTTCTTATGCAATTTTTGAGGGTCGCTTCTAGTTTACAAGATAAAAAGGATTAAAGTTTGGATATAAATCTATTGATATTCTATTTAGTACCATGTTTTATTAATTTGACCATCGGAGGGCTCCACTAATTTTCTGGGGTTTTTTTTCAGTTCAGATTATAGATATAGAAAAATTAAATAATTTCCCTATATCCAAACCGAATCGAAAAAAAAACTTAAAATTATGAATAATTGAATAATTAGTGAATAGTCAATAAAACATTACTTAATGACATCATATTTCGAAGTTCATAATAAACTAATCTAGAAAACTAATCCTTTTTATCGGTAAACTAGAAGCGACCCGAAAAAATTGCATTAGAAATGTTTATTTGGAATTAAAAAAGGAACCCACTGGTAAAGCTTTATCTAAATCCATGACTGGATGACCATTCAATATAATTACCAATTTATTTAATCTAGTCGCGTTCGGTGTGGTCCTTTTACTGTCACTCTAATGGGGGGTTTAGTATTTTGATTTATTTAGTTTAACCTAGTCTTAGCCGGCCCTATTACAGTCACTCAAATAGATTTTAATATATTTATTTATTTATTTTAGTCTAGTCTGTGGCGGCTCTTTATCAGCCACACCTATAGGTTTAAGTTTATTTATGTATTATTTATTTATTATCAATTAAATAAAAAAAATAAAAGATAAATAAGTTACAATCTATAAGTTACGTTAATGCCCTGGGATGCCACGGCGGCTTTAAAATTAAAATAATAATATAATTAAATTAAATAAATTGATATTATTTTGCAAAATATTCTATAAATATTTACTTTTTTGTCAATTAAATAAATTCCAGTTTTATTTTTTATTAAACCAGTCTCAGGTATCATTTCATTCAGGTATTCATTTCATTAAATTAAACGCGTACTTTGCATATACAGGAAACAACATCACTTGATATTAATTATTAGATTAAAGATCAAGAGAGGCTTAATTGGTAATATTCCCACTTTATTATTCAACGTACGAAACTTTGATCTTTACTCTCGGGTGACGGACAAATAACACAAAGGATTAACTGCATCACAGAATGTGAAAGGGATAAACAAACCTTTGGATTTCAATAAAGAAAATATTATGTGTAAAAATTGTCAGTACCTTTAAAAAGTTCTTACATTTTCAATTTTCATAAAATAATTCACCTGAAACTGGTTTAATAAAACTTACATTTGTGATTTTACTAATTTTATATTCAAATTTTAATCTAATAATAAATATTATATACAAAAATCTATTTCCAAGATCTGGTTTTAATTAGTTTGTAATCTTTTCCTACTGTTCCATCTATCAATTCACGTATTTAAAATAGTAAAAATTTATGGTACTTTAGAAGAAACCAAATTTGAAAAAATAACCATAATGATTAAAAATCTTCTTCTATTAAAAACAATTTTATTTGGCATTGAGTGAGCGAGTTTAATCAAAATTTGTTAGAGCCGTTTTAAAGAAAACTACCAAAGAGTATTCAACAAGATTAATCGATTTTTGAGCGATTGTAATACATCTCCTTACTATTTAGGTTATTCGGAAAGAAATTTTGTTTTTGGCGCCAGAAGATTTAATTATATTTTTTCGAACACAACTTCACACTTAAGCCCCATAACCATTATATGTTTGAAGAGCTGATAAAGAAATGATTGTGTGTAAAAACGTTCAATTGAATCTACCCAGTAATTTTATGGCTGTGTATGGATAAGATGTTTTGACAGTACGCTAGTGCCAGAAATGGTTTGCAAAATTTAGATCCGGCAATTTTTATGTCGAAGATGAACATATTGGAAGGCCGGTTGAAGCTGATAAAGACACGATAAAGGCATTAGTTGATTCTTTGGACAGTAAAAACTTTATTTCAAATGAAGAGGTTCAAAAAATCATCTGGATCAGTTTTTTGCCAGCAAATATTATTGATTATACGAAAATTGTTTTACAAAATAAAAACCCGAAATTACTTTCCGAACAGCCTAATATATTTATAAGTTTTAAAAAGACTTTCTTCTCTATATTCTCACCATAATTTAATTTTTAACATTTATATAAATAGTTATATTTCTCCATTAGTATCAAATTATAACATTTATTAAAGTATTTTTTTTTCTTTTTTAGGTTGAAAATTGAATTACCTGTCCCAATTTCGTTGATCCATTACGTTACCTATTTCGACTAATTGAATAATAATGTTCATCTTTATTGGTTTACATTGTGTGTTTCTTTAAGTGGCTACCTCGTTACTGAGGTTGCGTTATGGCTTTACAAATTAATTGATTTAATTTGTGGCGTTGGATGTCACCACTGATCCCAGTAGGCCCTTCCTGCCTTGGATGGATGAGGAAAAATAGTAGTTAGAGTGGCTTTGTCTCTTTGTTTTGGTAAAGGAACCCCTACCATCTTCCACCTTGTTTGTGGGACTCCCAAATTCACCACCCTTTCTATTAAAGTTGAGACTTCGTCAAAGGTCTTCTCTCTCTCTATTCCTTCCTAATGTCGTCGACGTCTCAATTAAAAGGCAAATTCAAAGGTTTATTTTAAGGTTGAATGTGGGATTTCAACAGAGACGTATATTTATATGAACATATAACTTATTTCTTATCTCTTCTTCTTGGTTGGTTTATCTCAAGCATACCATTTCTTCTTCTTAGGATGTTTTTGATGTTTCATTCTAAAATTGCATTGATCTATTTTGATATATTTAATTAAAATGAGATTAGACTAGTAAGAATAGAATGTATTTCTTATTATATTCTAATATACGCGTATATATACATATACCAAAAAAACATAAAAATCACTAAGTTCATAACCATAAAAGATTTTCAATTCCTTCTTTAAAACGTTATAGAAGTATTTTATAGAGATAAATATTTAAAAAAAAAATAATAACCAACAAAATGTATATAAAATTATATTACAAGAAGAGTTTTTATCATAGATTAGCAGCAGCACATTACATGTAGTTAAAAATAATGGTTGCAGTTAAGTGAATAGTAAATTTGTTTGTAGAATTTAAATATATGAAACATAAAAATTCTATTATATTCTATTATATAAAATAAATGTAATCCTTATTTTATATTTATTATTTTTTCTTTCGTTTCCATTTTTTTTTAAATTAATCAATATTTAAATAATTCAATGTGTTCATAGGTCTAATCTAAATATATATAAACTTTGTTGATTTATAATATAAAATTTTATAATAGTTTAAATATTATTTTATTGTTCAATAAACCATCCATACTAAGTGGTGTAGGTATATTAATATATTTACCATCACAAAATATATACGTAAACTTCAGTGAAATATTTTACTATATTATAATCATATATTTTTAGCCAGATTCCCTAAATATGATTAGAGTTCGTCTGCAAAGCAAGATTTATTGACAATGGTACAATATGGTATAAAAGTTGACAGAAGATAGGAATTTTAATGCAAATGGCTCAGGATAAGAATGGCTGGAGGAATTAAGCTACTATAGTCAATAACTCAATTATAATCATACGTTTTCACACAGATTCCCTAAATATGATTAGAGTTGGTCTGTAAAGCAAGATTTATTGACAATGGTACAATATGGTATAAAAGTTGACAGAAGATAGGAATTTTAATGCAAATGGCTCAGGATAAGAATGGCTGGAGGAATTAAGCTACTATAGTCAATAACTCAATTATAATCATACGTTTTCACACAGATTCCCTAAATATGATTAGAGTTGGTCTGTAAAGCAAGATTTATTGATAATATAATATAAACATTGGCAGAAGATAGGAATTTTAATGCAAATGGCTCAGGATAAGAATGGCTGGAGGAATTAAGCTACTATAGTTAATAACTCAATTATAATCATATATTTTCAAACAGATTACCTAAATATGATTACAGTTGGTCTGTAAAGCAAGATTTATTGACAATATGATATAAACATTGGCAGAAAATAGGAATTTTAATGCAAATGGCTCAGGATAAGAATGGCTGGAGGAATTAAGTTACTATAGTCAATAACTCAATTATAATCATATATTTTCACACAGATTCCCTAAATATAATTAAAGTTGGTCTGTAAAGCAAGATTTATTGATAATATGCCATAAAAATTGACAGAAGATAGGAATGGCTCAGGATAAGGATGGCTGGATGAATGTAGTTACTGTAGTCAATAACTTTTGAATTATTTATTTTTAATTTTTTTTTTAATACAGAGAGAGAGAGAGTAACTTTTCTCTTAAGATCCATGTAATCCATAGTAAAGAAACAAGAATACAACTGTGATTAAGTGTAATTCATTTTTTGCTTGAGCTCCCATTTTTCTTCTATATAGTCTGGCTGGCCCGGTTGGCCCTTCCTCGTATAGTATAATAATCTCCATCGAATGAGTTTCTCTGGCGTGCAATATCCCGAGGTTTTTGATCTCTTGGTTGGTCAGTTTACAGTCTGCTGAATCGAATTATAGCCACCCCTCCCCAGGCCTTCACATCTGGTGAGTACATGAATGACGAATACGAGATTCCAAATGATATATATATATATATATATATATATATATATGTATATGTGTCATTTATTCCCTTTTTCTTATAGGATATTTGCCTCAGTGACGTCATCATATATAAATAAATAAATAAACAAATAAATCAAAAATATAATTAGAAATAAATATAAATCTAATCATCAATTAAGAATGTTTTATTTTAAATTTTATATATATATATTCATTAATAGTGAATGATAATATTTCTTTTCTGTATTGATCCGTTTGTTTGTGGCTAGTTGGATGTTCAACGCACCACTGAACTGTGTTAGAGAACCGACGAGTATGCCCTGAGCAATTTTATCATTACAACATTATTTTAGATATTCTATACATGCCTGTCATTATGGGTATTTTATTCTAATGATAAATTTATATAATTATAGTTTTAATAAATTAATCAATAATATTGAGAACACAATTAAAATTAAAGAAGAATATATTTGTTAGTGGAATATTTAATCTAGGATTTCCGATTATGAGGTTAAAAGTTATTAAAATGGGAGGCAACCTGAATATACGAGAAGTGATAATTTACCAAGAAATATACTAACATATACACAAACATTTACGGTGAATTTATATTAAACTTTTGATAAATAAATTTATAAAATATATATATTTGCACATAAACACATAGATATATGGTTCATGAATTTAGATTTTATAAAGAGAAAATTGTTGAAATTACAGAGGAATGATGGAGATTGTATAATGAAGAATTACATGACTTCTATGCATCCCGAAACATAGTTAGAGTCATAAAACCGAAGAGGTTATGCTACTCGAATGGGTAAAGAAATGGTTTGTTCATACAGAGTTAGTCACCCTGATCCCTACTGTCCAGTAATGAGCTTTTAAACTTTCACAGTGGACCGTTGGGGTTACAAAATTAATATTGTAATTAATAAAAAGAAAAAAATATATGTATTATTAAATATTAATAGAATAAATTAAATTTTTACAATGTATATAATATACTAATTTACTTTTCAATTAATCATATTTATATTTCATTCTTCTGGAATAAAAAATTGAATATTAAGAAAGTGGGCGGTAGGTATAAAAAAGATGACTACCACTGATTTATAGGAAAACCAATTGGAAAATGATCAGTGGATAGGTAAAGGGTAAAGATAGATTTAAAGGAATTAGGAGAAGATAGAAATTGGATAGATAAACGTGAAAAGAATTAACTACTACCAGGAAAGATACAAAAGTGGACGGTAGGTATAAAAAAAATGGACTACCGCTGATTTATAGAAATAGCAATTAGAAAATGACCAGTGAATTGGTAAAGGGTAGAGAAAGATTAGAAGAAATTAGGAGAAGATAAGAATTGGATGGTGGTCCAGGTTAAGAGATAAAAAAATGAACTACTACTATAGAAAAGATACAAAAGTGGGCGGAAGGTATAAAAAGATGGATTACCACTGATTTATAGGAATACCAATTAGGAAATGACCAGTGAGTAAGTAAAGATTAGAGAATTAGAAGAAGAAAGAAATTAGATAGATAGACATGAAAATAATTAACTACTACTAGGAAAGATACAAAAGTGGATGGTAGGTATAAAAGAATGGATTACCACTGATTTATAAAAATACCAATTAGAAAATTACCAGTGGATAGGTAAAGGGTACAGAAAGATTTGAAGGAATTAGGAGAAGATAATAATTGGATGGAGGTGGTCCAGGATAAGAAATAAAAAAATTAACTACTACTAGAAAAGATACAAAAGTGGGCGGATGGTATAAAAAGATGGATTACCACTGATTTATAGGAATACCAATTAGGAAATAACCAGTGGGTAGGTAAAGCATAGAAAATTAGGAAAAGATAGAAATTAGATGGAGCTGGTTCAGATTTAGAGATGTTTGAAGGATTTTAAACATCAATACTGCCATGGTCATAGATAAATAATAGATTAGTTTATATAATATATTTATAATTCTACTCTTTTTTTATATAAATCTAAAAGTCTTATAAAGAACAAAAAACAAATATTTTTTTTAATATAAATGTTTCATGCATATTACATTTAATAAATTATTATTTTGTGAAACTTTTTAATAATATTACTTTTCAAAGAAGAGGGAGAAGGTGGATTATTTTAATTATAAGATATATAACATGTTCGTTGTATTATTTATCTTCATTAATAATTTACTTTTGTTTTATTATTTCTCATAATAGACTTGACTCATTAATTTAATATTCAGTTTATTTTCTAGAAAACCTCCCGTTTTTTCTATTCATTAATCAATCAACCCTATTATCCCCCACTCTTTAATTTCCTCTCCAATATTATTAAAAAAAAAAGACCAATCATGAAAAGGGATACCATTAGATATTTAAACACTCGATTATGTTTATTTTTAAACCATAGAGGCCGGGATTATTTTTTAATATTGTTTTACTCTTTTGATTGAGTGTATTATTTATTTGTTACTGTCTTTCAATTGATACTTGAATAATACATTTAATTAATGGATTCTGTTTTTTGTCTTCTCCAACCAAAAGATAGAAGGGTGAGAGAGCTTATCGATTGAATTTCATTTATAATTCGATACTCGCTTTTGTCCTCATTCCTCTGATTCTCACTCAATTAATAAGTAACATGTTATTTTGCTTTTTTAGAAATTCAATCATTTACTTAAATTGTAACAGTTCAATTAATTAATAAATTGAGATGAAATTGTTTCTTTTTTTTTTGTTAATAGTTTAGATACTCTCTTGAGAAAAATATTTTATTTTAATGTTTTAATTTTCATTAGTATTATTATTTATAATTATTATACTTATTTATTATTATTATAATTATTATTATATAATTATTTATTATTATTATTATTATTATTATTATATAATTATTTATTATTATTATTATTATTATTATAATTAGTTATAGAGACTCCATAGGTTAGGGGAAAGGCTCACCTTCTCGTGGTCCCAGGTTCAAATCCCGGGCCTGGCAAGGGAATTTATCTAGCTGGGGTCTATGGGATGGAGTCAACCCAGCCTCCGGGATCAACATTAGGAAGCTACTTGATAAAAAGTTGCGCCTCCGATCAAGAAAATCAAGGTAAAGGTTGATTGGACCCGTTTTACTGATCATAGGACACCTCACATTGATATAACCGACTTGATAGGCGTTGTTCTTGCATAGGACTTACAAAGAGATTTTTTTTTTTATAAATATTTATTATTATTTTTATTAATATTATTATTTTTAATATTACTATTATTATCTATTATTATTATTATTATTATTTTTATTATTATTATTACTTTACAAAAAAAAAATAAAATAAATAAATAGAAAATCCTTATCCTCTAACACTTTATTATTTTGATTTGAGGATTATAAATTTTAAATAGAACAATTTAATCAATTTACTAAAATAATTAAAATCTTTAAAAACATTCTTTATTCAAACGTGTATTAAAGTGTTTAATTTAATTTAATTATTTTCTGCTTTTTAGTTTTGTGAATTTAAAAAAAAACAAAAAAAAAAAAAATATTTTGTGTGAAATTTGATAAAAGTTAGAAATTACAATTATCAATTTTTAAAAACTCTATAGAATTTATAATTAACTGTTGATAAAGTGCAATATATATTTAATTTTAAAAACACTACACAAAAATAATGTTCTACAGTTGGTAAAGTTTAATCTAACACCAAATAAAAAAAATATTGTTTTTATTTTATGGTCTACCTGGTAGATTTGTGAATTTGCAAAATTTATTTTTGTTAAAATATCTTCTTAAAACATAGAACCTATAAATTATTAGTGAAATGTATATATATATATATATATCATTTTGAAAATACTATGAAATTAAGACATTACAGTTGATAAAATTAAATCTGACACAAAAAAAAGTTTTGTTTAATTTAATTTTTCTTTTTATTTTTTAGTTTTGAGAATTTTAAATACTTCTTTTGAACATTTGTGTGACATGTATAATGTATTTAATATAAATGTGTATTTAATTTTCAAAAACACTACACAATAATATTTTACAGTTAGTGAAGTTTAATCTGGCACCCAAAAAATAAAAATAAAAATTTCTACTTTGTAGTTTTGTAAATTTTTTAAAATCTTTTGGGAAAAGAAAACTACAATTGATATGTTAACCTTATACGCTTTAATTTTATTACTATATTTACTATTAATATTTTACAGTTGG